>CM059449.1:25590471-26287971 GCA_030390025.1 Squalus acanthias | reverse complement strand
GTTCTGGAGCAGAAGTCTTCAGCACGATAGCTGGGATGTTGTCGGGGCCCACAGCCTTTGCTGTATACTGTGCGCTCAACCGTTTCTTGATATCACATGCAGTGAATCTAATTGGCTGAAGACTGGCTTCTGTGAGGGTGGGGACCTCAGGAGGAGGAGCCTTCTCTAAAAGAATTACATTTAAAGTCTTGCACTATTACTATAAATGTAAAGTCAGTGAGTACTTAGGTGTTAACCATGGCTTAGAAGGTAGCACTCTCGCCTCTGATTCAGAGGTTGTGGGTTCAAGTCTTATAAAGTTTAAAAAAATAATGGCCTGGCTGTACATAAGATAACTATTTCCTTGGGTCTTTTTAAATATTGAAAATCAAACTGGTAGTAGGGAGACCAGTGAGCAATGCATTTGGCCATTGAAGGGCTTTTGTAAACAAATTGAATAATCATTAAAGAGAGGGTAGACAGGGATGAAGGGAATATCTAGTTGATAACGATGAAGGCATATGGTGGAGGTATTAAATAAATATTTTGTACCATTTTTTACAAATGATGGTGGAAGTAAAAATAGAGGCATAGTAGAGGTGGATATGGAACAATTGATAGAGATAACTGTAGAAAAGGGATTGGTTTTGAAAGAAATAGCAGAACGCAAGGTGACTAAGTCACCAGGTCCTGATGGCATGTACCCATAGCTATTGAATGAAGTCAGAGAGGAGCTAGCAGAGGTTCTGGCCACAATTTTCCAATCATCCTTAGATATGAAAATTGTGCCAGGGCACTGGAGAGTAGCCAATGTAGCTTCTCAGTTCGAAAACAGAGAGAAAGATTAACTGTGGACCACCTAGTCTAATGTGTTGTGGGCAAACTCTTAGGGGTAAAAATTCAGTTGGTTGCGCCTCCCGTTAGCGCCTTAAGAGGGCGCTAATGGGGCGCAAAGCCGCTAACGCCCGGGCGCAGCGATGTTTGCGCCGCTCGGGAACTTAACTAGAGTTTGTGCGGCGGCGCTAAACTTTACCGCTGCGACCACCTGCGCGCGCAGATTGTGACGTCATTCCATGGTGCAACGCCCTTGTGGCACCCCGGAGCGGAAATTGAGTGGCGCCCCCTGCCTTACCGCCTGGCACATCCAACGACCGGAAGACTGGAACGCTATCAATCGCTGTGGGGCTGGGGGGGGCGCTATTTAAAGGGGGCCTCTTCCTGTCTTTTATTGTTGGTGGCATTTTTGAACTACGCATTCTGAGAGAGAGAGGGAGAGACTTCTGGAGAGATTCAATGTTGTGTGAAGGAGTTTTGGGTACTGAGCAGCACTTTGCAGGTTCATTTTGATTTGCCATTCCTTGTATCGATTTAGCAGAGACTGTGGGAGCTGCACTCTGAGCTCTTTGCCTGGTACTCTCCATTGTTCTTTCCAGCACATTTGATGTGCAAGTCTCTCCAGGCCGAGATTCAAGGCTGCAATGAACATGATGTGGATGGAAAGCAAGATTAACCATCCTCTTTAAGAACTGGCCCGTGCCATTGTGTGTGTGTTCCATTGCTGACTGACATTACATGAGCTTCGCCAGCGCTCTGAGTTAGCGCCTCACTCCTTGGCCTTTGCGCCTTAAGACAGGTGTGCAGCGCCTGATTTAGCGCTCCACTCACCTCCCGGGGCGGTAAAAGTGAAGTTTCCAGTCAGTGCCGATAATTAGCGCCAAGCGCTAATATTTGCGTCCAGACGATATTTGCGCCCCAAATGGGGCGCGACCTAATTTTTCCCCCTTAGAATTCATAATTTTAGATAAAATTAGTGAATGTGTAGAAATGCATGGGTTAATCAAGGACAGCCAGCACAGATTTGGTAAAGGCAAGTCAAGTTTGACAAATAGGTAGAAACTAATAAGTGGCAATTTTAGGACTGATGTCAGGAAGTACTTCTTCACACAGACGGTGATTTATAACTAGAATGGTCTTCTTAACAGGGGCCAATGGATGTAAAAACTCAGGCACTTTGATACTATGATGGGGAGACCATGGGGTATTAATTTATCTTAGGAGGTAGCAGAAAGCGGGTGTTATTGAATTGGCTGCCCGTTATACACCCGGTCCGATATTCCGTTCTATTCACTTCAATATATAACTGGCAGCTGATTGGATTACACCCGCTTTGCGGTACCACCTAAGATGAATTTCTACTCCCATAATTTTCTACAGAAGGATTAATTTGATGGGTTGTCTGTGAGATCTCTTTGATTGGCAGCAACACTAGACATTAAAAACATGCCAGGACTTGCTATTGGTAAGCTCTGTCCCCTTCTTCAAACCTCTGTTAGTGATGAAGAGGCACTGACAGGGCTAAGAGCCAGGGAATCCATTTTTAGGAGTGGTGAAATAATCGAATGTGGTTCTTTCATACAATAAAACATCAAAACAAGGATAAGCATCAACTTGTCACTTTTCATGAGGTAAGTGCTGAAAAAATACAAGTTACCATTTCCAAGGACAAGTTTACTTAGCAGGTACAGCATCACAAATTAATCTTTGCACTTTGAAGTATCATATTTTGTATTGATTACAACAGCTGTAATTCTATCATTTATGTATGTTGAACAGACAAAAGTTAGACATATTCCTCACAGACTGGGGGTAATTTTAACTTTGGCCAATGTTGTAAAATGGGCTTAATTGAATTAGTTGCCCATTGTATGCCTCGCTGCTCCCAATTTTCCTTTCTATCGAAAGTTAAAATTACCACCCCTACCCCTCCCCTCCATCACCGGGAGTGCACCAGGAGTATCTGAACAAAAAATCTCACCCAAGGTCATTAAAAATACACTTCAAACCACAAGCATCAAAGTAACCAAACCTGAAAAATCGGCCCTGTGGAAAATGGGGTTCATTGCGAATGTGCGTAATATGTGTGTGTAATGTAGGGGAGATAATGGAGCAAAATCCTGAAATTACTCATGAAGATGCAGGGTTCTGTATTGCTAATATATTGCTGGATAAAATAATTACTAAATGCAATAAGCTTTTCAAAAGGCACGTGAAAATTACAAAATCAGAATGTGTTGCAAGTTTCTCCTGTTAATAGTTCACCTCCTGTACCAGACAAGTTTGTTCAATGTATTTATTTTATTTTTACTAAACATTAGCTAACCCAATTTGTGACCTGTTTTGTTTTATTTGGTCTCAGAATTCATCAGTGAGCAATCCTGCTGTGTTATATACGGAGATGAAGTCACCTGAATCTACAGGAACTAATGGAAAGAAGATGTATGTTACTGATGAGCCTACTGAATATTGTCATATTCAGATATTGAGGAACTAATCATAAAATAATGATTACCCTATTTATATTGGAGCGTTCTGTGATAATGTCTTCATTCTTATACTCACTTACAATAAATGTATGAAAAATACCATGTTGGCTACAAACATTGAACTATAACTGATACAAAATCAAAATACTGCGGATGCTGGAAATCTGAAATAAAAACAGAAAATGCTGGAAATACTCAGCAGGTCAGGCAGCATCTGTGGAGAGAGAAACAGAGTTAACGTTTCAGGTTGATGACCCTTCGTCAGAACTGGAAAAAGCTGGAGATGTAACAAGTTTTTAAGCAAGTGTAGGGGCAGGGAAAGGGGGGAGGGGAGGAAAGAACAAAAGGGAAGGTCTGTGATAGGATGGAAGGCAGGAGAGATTAAGAGAGAAAAGAGATGATGGTGCAAGGCCAAAGGAGATGGTAATGGGCCAAATTAAGAAACACAAGATAACTCTAGATGAAGTGTAAACGGCACTGGCTGAATGATCGACAGCTGCCATGTGAGAGAGGGAAAAAAATGGAAAAAAAAGATAGGGGCAGAGGTTATGGTCGGAAATTGTTGAACTCGATGTTGAGTCCAGAAGGTTGTAAAGTGCCTAATCGTCCTACAGTCTTAAATATAAAGCCCAATACTTTCTGATTAGTGCTTATATTTGATAGACACATTTATTTAATTGAATACTCTGGGCTCCTTTCTCATGGGTTGGAAGCACACTGATCAAGAAAGTTCTCATACACATTTCATGAATTCCTCTCTCTCTTTGCCTTTTACACTCTTCCTATCCAACTCTATGTTAGGATAATTGAAGTCCCTCATTATCACTACATATTTCTGGTATCTTTCAGTAATTTGCCTGCAAATTTGCTCCTCTATTTCCTTCCCACTATTTGGTGGCCTATAGTATACACCCTGTAGCGTAATAACTCCTCTATTGTTCCTTAATTTTAACCAAATAGATTCTGTCTTTGACCCCTCAACTACATCATCCCTCCCCAGTGTTATACCAGTTACTTTGATCAATACTTCCACCCCTCCTTTGTTTCCTTCCCTATCTTTCCTGAATACCTTGTAGCCTGGAATTTTAAGTTCCCATTCCACCCCTTCTTTGTGCCAGGTCTCTGTTATTGCCGTTATATAGTCCCATATGGCAACTTGTGCCTGCAGCTCACCAACCTTATTTACCACGCTCCGTGCATTTACGCACATGCAGTCCAAACCCATCTTAGACCGCCTCGCATTTGCCACCCATCTGATCCCTATTTCTGAACTATTCTTTACTCTAGTGCTATTTGTCTCTCCCAGTCCTCTGTACACCTTGTTTCTCCTCTCTAATGTTTTATCCTGGTGCCCATCTCCCTGCCAAATTAGTTTAAATCCTTCCCAACAGCACTAGTTAACCTCAACACAAGGACATTGGTCCCAGCTCTGTTGAGGGGCAACCCGTCCACCTTGAACAGGTTGCTCTTTCTCCAGTACTGGTCCCAATACCCCAGGGATCTGAAGCCCTCCCTCCTGCACCATCTCTCCAGCCATGCATTAACCTGTCTTATCCTACTATTGCTATACTCATTTGTGCATGGCACTGGGAGTAATTCAGAGATTACTACCTTTGAGGTCCTGTTTTTTAACTTCCTCCCTAACTCCAGAAACTCTGACTGCTGGACTTCAACCCTGGGAAAAGTTATCTATTTGGGATTCTGTTGGTTTAAGAAGAGTAAAACAAGGTTACACTGCAGTAGCATTAAATTGGCACAGCAGGCAGTGGAAACCAGTTTTCTAATCAATCAGCAGGGGTCAAAGTCAGAGGGCGGGGCCAATTCATTGGTACCCGTATATACGTGGAGCTGTTGCTAAAACCGAGACACTACACTAGTAGTGTCTCCCACCCTCCCACCTCCTCTAACCTTTAGGGGTAGAGGGAATTTAAAAGGTAGGTTCGATTTATATTTTGTTTTCAGGGACTTAACTTAATAAAGTAATATAAGGGTTAAGTCATGGCAGGAAATCTCGGAACCGTGTCGTGCTCCTCCTGTGCTATGTGGGAAATCAGGGACACTTCCAGTGTCCCTGACAACTATGTGTGCAGGAAGTGCGTCCAGCTGCAGCTTCTGACGGACCGCATGGCAGCACTGGAGCTGCGGATGGACTCACTCTGGAGCATCCACGATGCCGAGAACTTTGTGGATTACTCATTTAGTGAGTTGAACACACCGCGGGTAAAGGCTAGGTCAGACAGTAAATGGGTGACCAAGAGGCAGGGCAATATCAGGAAGGTAGTGCAGGAGTCCCCTGCGGTCGTCTCCCTCCAAAACAGATATACCGTTTTGGATACTGTTGGGGGAAATGACCTACCAGGGGAAGGCACCAGCAGCCAGGTTCATGGCACCATGGCTGGCTCTGCTGCACAGCAGGGCGGGAAAAAGAGTGGTAGAGCTATAGTGATAGGGGACTCAATTGTAAGGGGAATAGACAGGAGTTTCTGTGGCCGCAACTGAGATTCCAGGATGGTATGTTGCCTCCCTGGTGCAAGGGTCAAGGATGTCTCGGAGCGGCTGCAGAACATTCTGGAAAGGGAGGGTGAAGAGCCAGCTGTCGTGGTGCATGTAGGTACCAACGATATAGGTAAAAAGCGGGAAGAGGTCCTACAAGCAGAATTTAGGGAGCTAGGAGCTAAATTGAAAAGTAGGACCTCAAAGGTAGTAATCTCTGGGTTGCTACCAGTGCCACGTGCTAATCAGAGTAGCATGAACAGGATAGCGAGATTAAATATGTGGCTTGAGCAGTGGTGCAGGAGGGAGGGATTCAAATACCTGAGGCATTGGAACCAGTTCTGGGGGAAGTGGGACCTGTACAAAAGGGACGGTCTGCACTTGGGGTAATATTTGCTAAGGCAGTTCGGGAGGATTTAAACTAATATGGCAGGGGAATGGGAACCTATGTAGCGAAACAGGGGGAAGTAATATGCAGTCAGAAACAAATGTTAGAAGGGTGAGAAACAATAAGGGAAATCCGAGTAAACAAAGGCAAGAAACACAAAGGGCCATACTAAATCATAAGTCTAAAAGGACAAAGGGTGTTAATAAAACAAGCCTAAAGGCTCTGTGTCTTAATGCAAGGAGTATCCGTAATAAGGTGGATGAATTGACTGTGCAAATTGATGTTAACGGATATGATGTGATTGGGATTACAGAGATGTGGCTCCAGAACAATCAAGGCTGGGAACTGAATATCCAGGGGTATTCAACATTCAGGAAGGATAGAATAAAAGGAAAAGGGGGTGGGGTAGCATTGCTGATTAAAAAGGAGATTAATGCAATAGCTAGGAAGGACATTAGCTTGGAGGATGTGGAATCAATATGGGTTGAGCTGCAGAACACCAAAGGGCAGAAAACGTTAGTGGGGGTTGTGTACAGACCTCCAAACAGTAGTAGTGAGGTGGGGGAGGGTATGAAACAGGAAATCAGAGGTGCATGCAAAAAAGGTGCAGCAGTTATCATGGGTGACCTTAATATGCATATAGATTGGGCTACTCAAACTGGAAGCAATACGGTGGAGGAGGATTTCCTGGAGTGTTTAAGGGAT
Source organism: Squalus acanthias (assembly GCA_030390025.1). NCBI lineage: Eukaryota > Metazoa > Chordata > Chondrichthyes > Squaliformes > Squalidae > Squalus > Squalus acanthias. The sequence goes on along the minus strand of CM059449.1, from coordinate 26,281,083 downwards.
GGTTTCCTAAACCAATATGTTGAGGAACCAACTAGAGGGGAAGCCATCCTGGACTGGGTGCTGTGTAATGAGGAAGGACTAATCAGCAACCTTGTGGTGCGAGGCCCCTTGGGGAAGAGTGACCATAGTATGGTGGAGTTCTACATTAGGATGGAGAAGGAAACAGTTAATTCAGAGACCATGGTCCAGAACTTAAATAAGGGCAACTTTGAGGGTATGAGGTGTGAATTGGCGAGGTTAGATTGGCAAGCGATATTTAAGGGGTTATCAGTGGAAGGGCAATGGCAGACATTTAGAGATCGCATGGATGAACTACAGCAATTGTACATCCCTGTCTGGCGTAAAAATAAAAAAGGGAAGGTGGCTCAATCATGGCTAACAAGGGAAATCAGGGATAGTATTAAAAGCAAGGAAGTGGCATACAAATTGGCCAGAAGTAGCAGCAAACCCGGGGACTGGCAGAACTTTGAAACTCAGCAGAGGAGGACGAAGGGTTTGATTAGGGCAGGGAAAATAAAATATGAAAGGAAGCTTGCGGAGAACATTAAAACGGACTGCAAAAGCTTCTATAAATATGTAAAAAGAAAGAGGTTAGTAAAAACAAACGTAGGTCCCCTGCAGTCAGAAACAGGGGAAGTCATAATGGGGAACAAAGAAATGGCAGATCAATTGAACAAGTACTTTGGTTCGGTGTTTACTGTAGAGGACACAAACAACCTTCCGGAAATAAAAGAGATCAAAGGATCTGGTACGAGGGAGGAGCTGAGGGAAATCCTTATAGAAACATAGAATCTAGGAGCAGGCAGTAGGCCAGTCGAGCCTGCTCCACCGTTCAATACGATCATGGCTGATCATCCAAATCCAATACCCTGTCCCTGCTTTAATCCCCACAGTACACATATCCCACCCTACCCCCGTAACCCCACGTATTTAATTCCCCCTAACATATCCCATCCTATCCCCATAACCCCACATATTTAATCCCCCCCTAACACTAAGGGTCAATTTATCAAAGCCAAATCAACCTAACCCACACATTTTTGGACTGTGGGAGGAAACCGGAGCACCCGGAGGAAACCCACGCAGACACGGGGAGAATGTGCAAACTCCACACAGACAGTCACCCGAGGTCAGATTCGAACCCGGGTCCCTGGCGCTGTGAGGCACCAGTGCTAACCACTATGCCACCGTGTTGCCCGTTTATCAGTTGGGAAAAGGTGTTGGGGAAATTGATGGGACTGAAGGCTGATAAATCCCCAGGGCCTGATGGTCTGCATCCCAGAGTACTTAAGGAGGTGGCCTTGGAAATAGTGGATGCATTGACGATCATTTTCCAACATTCCTTAGACTCTGGATCAGTTCCGAAGGAGTGGAGGGTGGCTAATGTAACCCCTCTTTTTAAAAAAGGAGGGAGGGAGAAAGCAGGGAATTATAGACCGGTCAGCCTGACATCGGTGGTGGGTAAAATGATGGAATCAATTATTAAAGATGTCATAACAGACCATTTGGAAAGTGGCGACATGATAGGTCCATGTCAGCATGGATTTGTGATAGGGAAATCATGCTTGACAAATCTTCTGGAATTTTTTGAGGATGTTTCCAATAGGGTGGACGGGGGGGAACCAGTAGATGTGTTGTATTTGGACTTTCAGAAGGCCTTCGACAAGGTCCCACACAAGAGATTGGTGTGCAAAGTTAAAGCACATGGGATTGGGGGTAATGTGTTGACGTGGATTGAGAACTGGTTCGCACACAGGAAACAAAGAGTAGGAGTAAATGGGTACTTTTCAGAATGGCAGGCAGTGACCAGCGGGGTACCGCAGGGTTCGGTGCTGGGGCCCCAGCTGTTTACATTATATATTAATGATTTGGACGAAGGGATTAATTGTAATATCTCAAAATTTGCGGATGACACTAAATTGGGAGGCAGTGTGAACAATGAGGAGGATGCTAGGAGGCTACAGAGTGACTTGGACAGGTTGGGTGAATGGGCAAATGTATGGCAGATGAAGTACAATGTGGATAAATGTGAGGTTATCCACCTTGGTGGTAAAAATAGGGAGGCAGACTATTACCTGAATGGTGGCAGATTAGGGAAAGGGGAGGTGCAATGAGACCTGGGCGTCATGGTACATCAGTCACTGAAGGTGGGAAGGCAAGTGCAGCAGGCAGTCAAGAAAGCAAATGGCATGATGGCCTTCATAGCAAGGGGATTTGAGTACAGGAGTAGGGAGGTGATGCTACAGTTGTACAGGGCCTTGGTGAGGCCACACCTGGAGTATTGTGTGCAGTTTTGGTCTCCTAACTTGAGGAAGGACATTCTTGCTATTGAGGGAGTGCAACGAAGGTTCACTAGATTGATTCCTGGGATGGCCAGACTGACATATCAAGAAAGACTGGATCAACTGAACTTGTATCCTCTGGAGTTCAGAAGAATGAGGGGGGATCTTATAGAGACGTTTAAAATCCTGACTGGTTTAGACAAATTAGATGCGGGCAGAATGTTTCCAATGTTAGGGAAAACTAGAACCAGGGGTCACAGTCTAAGGATAAAGGGGAAGCCATTTAAGACTGAGATGAGGAGGAACTTCTTCACCCAGAGAGTGGTGAATCTGTGGAATTCTCTACCACAGAAGGTTGTTGAGGCCAGTTCGCTAAATATATTCAAAAGGGAGTTAGATATAATACTCACAACTAGGGGGATCAAGGGGTATGGCGAGAAAGCAGGAATGGGATACTGAGGTAGCATGTTCAGCCATGAACGCATTGAATGGCGGTGCAGGCTCGAAGGACCGAATGGTCTACTCCTGCACCTATTTTCTATGTTTCTATGTTTCTATGTATGTTGCCAATCAAGCAAACCACTTTGTCCTGGATTGTGTCGAGCTTTTTGCAACTGGAGAGTATTCCATCACTTTCCTGACTTGTGCCTTGTAGGTGGTGGAGAGGTTTTGGGGAGTCACTTGATACAGCAAACCCAGCATCTGACCTGCGCTAGTAGCCACGGCATTTATATGGCTGGTACAGTTGAGTTTCTGGTCAATGGTGATCCCATGGAAGTTGCTGGTGGGGAATTTGCCAATAATAATGCCATTGAAAGCATGTTATCATACAGATATTATCAATAAATGGAGCAGCAGTGAATAAGAAAATGCTAATTGCTTTTAATTCAGTCATTTGTATAAAATTCATAAATCTTCTGATCAGTTTTAATTAATTATGTATAAGTGAAAATTTTAGTGGAGAAATCTTTTGCAAGTGTACATTTTGTCCATTCTTCCTACAATAGGTCATTACATTTCACTTTTTATTTCTATTTCAATGACTTTATTTTCAGTTGGAAAGTCTATGTGGCTGGTGGATAAGAGGTGGATTTTGCATGGTCCATCGTTTATTAGGATGACTAACTTTTATTACACTTCTCACAGGAAGAGGTGGAGAAGAAGTTTATGAAGAAATTTACTGAAGAAGTTTATTGTATATTTTACAGTTCCAAGTTAGAATGGGGAAATAATTTGGAAAGCTCTTTTACCTCATTTCTTTCTCTTCATAGTCTGAAGTGTTAAACATATGCAGGAAATGTGCCTCGGTTTTACTTCTGGTGGTTTTCTGGTGCTATATATATATCTATATGTATATTTCTTACAGGCAAAGAGACGGAATCTGTGAAATGAGGCTACGATTTTTCTGCAGCAAAATGACAGCTGGTTTGATGTTCAGTTTCTTTGTGTTTCTACTTCCGTCTGTTTTCACACAAAGTAAGTGCCTTATTTCCACCAATCACAGTCATATTGTTTTACTTTATCATAGTGTTTAATGAATTCACCCAGCTAGTATTCAGCAAGCAAGTAAGGTCTTTATTTTCATGTCCCTGCTCCTTTAAACAGGATGTGTAAGTTCACTTTTCAGATTCAACAATGGATCAACTTAATCAAATGCAAAATGATATATTTCTCATTGCTCTTCAACTCCTTTTCCTGATCTATCTATTAATCTCTCTGTCTGTCTATACATCCACTCTTGCATGTAGCAAACGTCCATCACACAGCTCGATGTCACATTTCAAAGTGTCACACTCACTCTGTGGAGCACTCTCTGAATTCCACGATATTTCAGATTTCAACAGCCTAACAGATTGAATGTGGTACAGAATGGTTTCAAAATTAATAACAATATTAAAATGTTAATAAATGTTAATAACATTTGGAATTATTGAGAATCATTTTTTGTGCTCGAGGCTGTGCAACATATAAAAGTTACAGTTGTGTAAAACATCATTTGAAAAGGTTTGAAGGTTTGTTGCTGATCCTCACTTCGGGTCACATCTTGGTTTAGTGTCCAAAGGTGTTTAAACATCACTATGAGTACAGTGTGCACAGAGCCATTGTGGTTTTGGTAATTGTGATGTGAGCTGGTATTTAATCAAGACTTACAGACACATGGGATTTACTGCTTTAGATCACTTCCCCTATGACAATGTAAATAAAATAATGGTTATAATGAGGGTTTTATCAGTTTATTTTACACTTGAAATGAAGGAATATGATGATTCGAAAGTGGAAATATAGCGATGAACTATTGACTGAATGATGTGACCACTGTCACCAGAGGCCACATGGAAGTATCCAAATGCATTAACGTTAAATGTCACCGTCACAGCCACAGTTGTCACCTTTCACAGATAAGGCAAAGCACCTGGTGGAAAGAGGCTGCAAGTCAGCTTTATCTTCCAAGGGCTGGTTTATCTCTGTCACGTTTCAGACAAGCGTGGAGTGGACACAGGAACCGCCTGATCTCCGCCCACCTCGTGAAACCCCGTCACAGGGAGGCGACCCGACATAACCGTATCCTGCACCAATCTCTCTCCCGCTAGCTCCTGTCCACACTGATAATGTCCCCTGTAGACCAGGAGTCGCACGGAGATTTGGAGCCTTTATCTGCTGAAATTAGCCATGTCCTCCCTTTTATTTTTTGTTGTAATGATGTATGTTACATAGAATTACAAGGAATTTTACAGCACAGAAACATCTCCCTCATGTACTTATCTATGCTCTGCTAATAGATACACAGAATATCTACTGGAAGTGTTCTGTTTTTCCCTGTAACAGTGCCTGCAGTGAAGGTGACATGATACAGTGTTTTCTCCTCATGTATTAGTGCTTCATTGTAACCTTCTCTGGACTGAACCCCTCAATGAAGGAACTTTGCCAGCTTCTTGGGATTGTAATGGGAGAGGATTTTGCTCTCCCTTCTTGCCCAATTTTGGATAGATTGTGGTCGGCAGGGGCAGAAAGTGGGGATGGGGATCCGGCGGGCTGCTCCCTGCAGCTCTTCACCGGGGTGTGTATATGTCATTGCTGAATCTGTTGTATATAAAAAATATGACTGTAAATAAATGAAGTCCAATATTATTAATTACAAACATGGGATTAAGGAGTTGCAATTTAAATATTTAAATACTTACATTGTCCCTCTTTCTAACAGGAAACCCAAATCATATTTATTTTTTGGATAAGCGAGGTGACTTTCAATTAAACGGACCGGACAATCCTGGGAATGGCCCTTTTGTCTGGGAATGGAAACCACACTCAGGGCAAGAAATCCATCGGCTGGTTACTTTTCCCAAAGGGAGTTCGAGCTGGTGGGACGCACAATGGAGCAATCACTATAGAAACAGCGACTTGTACCAGATGGTAGAATGGGATCCTGGTACCATTACTCTGAGAATTAGAAATCCCACATTTAAATTTGCGGGATCGGTCATCTTGATTCAAACACAGCCGAGTAATAAAATCCTGAAACAGTACGAAATATTTGGGATCAAAGGTGAGTGGGACAAAGTCTAGAAAAGGAACAATAAAATGATTCTCAGTGAATAATTTCATGTGTAATGATGAGAGATTGCCAGGATCACGTGAGATTTATATAACCCAGTGCAGAGAGCATCTCTCATTAAAACAACCAGGGGAAAGATTTTGTTCATTGTTTCTCCTGAAATGGTCAACATGAGTAAAAACAGTTTGACAATTTCACCAGAAATAGCAAACCGAGGAATCTACCCCACAGAGAGTATTATGGTCTGTACACTGGAGCACTCTCTGTCAGATGTACTGAATTCTGTTACCAAACCAATAGATCCCTTGTAGTAATAGGCCTCAGCGCGATGGGACAGGAATAAGATGGGACAGGAATAAGATTGGCCAGAATCACTGCTCCTGATTGCTGTCCAGTGAACCTGTTAGATGTGTCACTTGGTTGAGGTCCCAGAGGATGTCAAGTGTCCCTGGAACTCGTACTATGACAAGGAGTTAACACCTTCAGGAAAGCAAGAAGAACATGGCAGAGAAAAAGAGATACATTGGTGGGAAGTTTAACCCCAAATAATGGGCGACTTGTGGCCGGGTGGGAGGTTACAGAGTTAAAAATCTGAATCCTGGCCCCAACTCGCCTCCAACCCGCCCACTTCTGGTTTTAACGGAGGTGGGATGGGGGTGGGGGGGCAGCTAACCTGCTCGCAGGAGGTGAGTTTGCACTTTATATATTATAATGAGATTTGGTGCCTCATAGTGATCCACCATTTTAAATTTAACTGTGGGCTCGGGGAACCCGCCAGCTAAAGGGTGACGAGGACTGTTGGATCCAGGGTTTCTGCCTCGCCACCCGCCCACGATCGGACACCCCACCCCCGACACTTCCGATCTCCCTCCAAACTCGTCCTGGGGTCTCCGACACCCCCCACGAGACCTCCAATCTCCGATCTCCCCTCCTGCCTTTCGATCTGCCCGCTGGCCTTCCGATCCCCATCCAGACTCGGAAACCCCCTCCGGCATTCCAACCTCACCCCTCCGGCCTTCAATCCACCTCCAATTTCCGTTTCCCTCTCCGGTATTCCGACCTCCCCCCTCCGGCCTCCGATGCCCCCTCCAGCCTTCTGAGCTCCCCATCCTGGCTTGCGAGCGCCCCCCTCCAGCCTTCCGACCACCCTGTTCGGATCTCCGATTCCTCCCTCTGGCCTTCAAAACAAACACATCCGGCCTTCGACACCTCCACCAGTCCCTCCCTCCCTCCTCTCTGCAGCCTGGTGCCCCAGGCCTACACGTTCGACAGCCAGTTAGCCTCACATTCTGGCTGGCTGCGGGCGGGAAACAAAGATTCAAAATGTTAATCAGGCCCTGCCGCTAATTTTGGCCCTGCCACTCCCTATCGGCCTCCAAATTATAATTCCGGCCATTGTGTCAACTCAAAAATATTTTAAAACTTTAATATAAATAAATCAAATTCTTTAGTTTCTGCCAACTAATGATGCTGCTCAACAGCTGCACTTTCTGGTTGGTTGATGTGATTAACATCTAAATGAGGCTGAGGTCACTGTCAAATGAACTTGGTACAAAATATAATCCAATCCTGAAATGTCGTAGTGGCCAAAATATGATTGTGACTGTACTGGACCTGGACCATTGCTCCTGAGGTGTTGGCCCAAACTGCACCAGAATAAGTTGACCATAATAGAAAGTGAACTCATTTACATTTATTCGTGGCACTCATGGTACATAGTGCGTGGTACACGGGGAATGTCACATGGGTCGGGCACCAGAGTGTTGGGCTCCAGCAGCTAATGGATGCCACCATTATTTTAGCCTGACATTGGAAATAAAGTCCCAGTTGAAGATTTGATTCTTACTTGTCATGTTGTAGGTGGGACTGAAAGTCAGGGTGGGCATTTTTAGAACAAGCCTCTCCTGAAGTGCCGTTCCTCATGGACACTCAATGATTGGAGCCCAGCTCAGGAGCATTTTGGGAACCCACTAATTTAAATAACGTAATGACAGTTGATGTGGATTTTGTGCACAGGCTCCCAGTGCGTGTGTTGGGTGGCCTTACTGAAGTGTGCGAGGCACATTGAGAACAGAGTGGGACTGGAGCCTTCTCCATGTCTGATAATATGGGCGCTATATTTCCATCACACCCTCCTCTGGTGAGATTCCATCACCTGTCCATTGTGGTGTCGACTTCCACAAATGTCATCCAAACCAGATAACCTTAAACTGGCCCCGGATACTCCAGTAGGGTCAGGGGTAAAGGTCATCGGCCGCACTCTGGCTCACTTACGCTGGCAGAGCTGGACTGAGAATTTTCAGGCCCACTGTGTTATTCTACTGATAAAATGCACTTGTGTGTAATCTGGCCTGACTCTTTAATGCAACAAGGTACAAGTGCTGATGATGGGCACATCCTATGGTCAGTTAGAACCTAATCTTATTGATTTGTTTTTCACAGTTGAATCGAGTCATCAGTGGCCTTTGCTGGGCAGTGACATTACACTCAGCTGTACCATCTCCAAACTCTCAGATACAGTCAGTCTTCAATGGAAACAGAGAGACTCATCTCAGCAGAACAGGAGGAACACTGATCAGATCCGACTAAATAACACAGTCTATCTGATAGTCAAACATGTTGCAGTAGAGGATAAGGAGTTGTACGCGTGTGAAGTGCAGGAAGATGGATCCATTATTCTCACAGGAAAAGCAGATTTTCCTGTGAACCAATGTAAGTGCAGTTACCTCACAGTAGATATTAAAGAGTTACTAATATAAAACTGTTACATATAAAGTGGAGTCATTCATGTCAACCATCAGCACTTCATGCTTACAGTCAGCATGTGGGGGCCTGGTGCACAGATCAACATTGAACAAAAAACTGGCCTCTCGCCCCTCAATGCCACTTCTAACCGAGTTCTGCTGCTATTTGAAGTGATTCCAGCTGCTGCATACTCTAGGCTTCAAATAAGCATTCAGCTGGGAGCAGGACTGAGGGAAGAGGGAAGGGCAGGGAATCAATGGCCATGAACGGAGAGGGAAGGATGGAAATGATGGCAATGTAGAGGAGAGATGGTGGGCAGAGGGAAATGACAGAGGCTGGGAGTGGGGCTTTGGGGGAGGAAGAGGGAAAAGCTGAGAGTGGAACTTTGGAGTAGAAGATAAGAATTTGCATTTGTGTGAAGTGTAGGAAAAAGACCCTGTTATTAAAACAGCATCAAAACTATTGATGTGGATCAGGGTAAGGCCAGAACTACCTTACAGTAGATATTAAATAGTTACTGAAATAACACTGTTATAAAACAAAGTACAGGGAGCACAGAGATAGCATATGCTTTTACTACAGCCTGGGACCTTATTTTCTCTTTGGAACTTTGGTGTAACGATAAGAATGCAATACAGTGGGCAAATATCAACAACCAGGTCTAGATGGATCTGACAATAAATAGCTAAAGAGTTGAAGGTGGACAACATTCACACACAGCTCATCAGTTACCAAAACACAGAGACAATTCTTTTCTAAATATGGTTCACTTTACTCACTGCAAGGGCACAGCATTAAAGTCCATCCCTGAATATCTATTCAGTGCTCTTCCAATACACACACATATGGCCGGAATTTTCCAGGGTGGCAGTGGGGGCGATCGGTGGTGGGTCGGGTGGGAAAGTTATTATTTTTGGGAGTGGTTTGGGAACCTGCTGTCATCCCGCCCCCATCGCCTTTCCCCCAGGTGCCTCTGTCATCGCGGAGCCGACCCAACTGGCAGAGGCAGGCGGCCCAATTGAGATGATTAACAGCTCGTTTTCAGACCATAAACAGTCTTTTTTAACTGACTTTTTAAATTTAACTGCACGGCCACGGCAACCACATTGCTCGGGAAGCACGTCTGTCAAACTGAGGCGGGAGTTCCATTGTCATTGTTCCAGCTGATTACTTGACAGCATCTAATGTACAATAAAAGCCCCACCTGACAGATGATCACTTTCCTCAGGCAGAAACTGTTGCTCAGTCCATTTCCAGCACAGATTCTGCAGGCTGCAAGTCTTTCTAGCAAAGTCTCCATCCAGTCTCACCTCATTGGAAGAACTCTCTCACCATTGACAGACTGCTTCTGTTATCTGTACTTCACCTGCCATCTATTCCTTCAGCATGGGAGCCATTGATACTGTCTCAACTTGGTCCTCAGAATTGGAACACGATGAGCCCCAACACCAGCAGCACCAACAACAACACCAACTTTCTCCGCAATCACCTGATGCTGCACAGGACAGTGGGCATCAGCAGCCAAGTGCATTGCTGTCCGGGAGGCCAGGGATGGCCTCATCATGGCCAGATTTAGTTAACTTTACGCTGTATACCTATATGGCTGCCACATGAAGCGCCAGGTTGTCACCACCCCACACCAGCACCACAAAGCATCCCTAACGATCCCCAAGCCATTCCTTTCACACTCATCAAGATTGCGGGGGGTACCGTTATGTCTCACCATTCACTACAACTCACTAAGCCACTTCCAAAGGTGCACACAAATCTGTTGAAGACTGGAAAGTGACAAAAATAAAAAAAATTATGTTTGACATCACACTAACAGAAACTTCACATAAACATTGGAAAAAACACCCAAGTGGTTCCTCTTGTGTTTTGTTAGTTGCACTAGGATGAGGGTGAGTGTGAGGGGTGGCTAGTGAGATGGGGATGTGATAATGAGAGAGAGGGATGGGTGGAGGTGCAAGGTATGTTGGTGTGAGTTAAGATATGCAGGATTAGGGTAGGGAAGGCAGAGTAATGTGGCTGTGATGAGAGGCACAGCGGGATGAAGTTGAGTGTGGCTTTGTTCTCACCTTTCCTGATCTAATGAGATCATTGAAATGTTTGCAGCACTGCACCCAGGTCCTGCTGACAACATCCCTGCTTGTGACCTCCTCTGCAATCTGCAAACAGGCTGTTTTGGTCTGCTGGGGAGGTCTCTTCCACATCGGAAAAGAAGAGGACGTCCCTATGTGCTGTTATTCCCTCCATAAGCACATGGAGGGAGTGATCGGAGAACCTGGGTGCAGCCCTGTACCTTTATGCAGTCATTGTCAGTGTTTGCAGCACTCCAATATTCATTTTTATAAACTTCTGTTGCATTTTGTGAATTGAAGTCACCCAAGCTGTACAATTTTTAAACAGTTCATAGCTTTGATAAATTAGGATATGATGATCAAAACACAAAGTATTTTTATATAATTGTGGTTGGTAATTATTCTGGCTTTTCTCTGTACCTCAGCAACTGTAAACTTCTAACACATTGTTCTCTGTCTCTCTATTGCAGATTTATATCGGAAGAGTTACACACTTTATCGGTCAGGCACAGATCACAATGAACTCGACCTGATTTGCTATAATGTTTATGCTCCTTACGACACTGCTGTATGGACCTGGAGGTCACATCATCTTCAAAATCAGGAGAAAAGATTAGCATCTGCTTCAAAATCTCAGCTCATCAATGTAGACAGGACCTACTTTGGGAGTCGACTGGTGCCCATAGAGACAAAGTTTAATGGCAAGAACTTCAGTGTGAGGATTGTCCCTGTGCTGTTTGAAGATGCAGGAGTTTACACATGTTCTCTGGGATCATATAAATTTGTGACCATTAAACTAATCACAGTTAAAGGTAGGAGACAGAGTGTAGTCGTTGTTCTCAGTGATCAAGTTATTGTTTAAAATCTAAATGATTTTCTTGTTTCCACAGTCACAGCTGAACCATCTGATGCAGTGACTGAGGGAGACACCATTACCCTGACCTGCTCTGTCTCTGATGTCACTGAATCAATGAGACTTGTTTGGATCAGTAGCGATGGCAAAACTGTTGGAGAAAAAACATTGAATGGATGGAATGGGGAAGAGAAATCATTGAGACTGATTATTCCAAAAGCTGACAGAGGCAGAGGGAACTGGAAATGTGCTTTGTTTTATCAAAACAGGCCCCGGGTTTTAGTCCCGTACTATCTGGAGCCCAGTGGTAAGTGACTCAGGGTTTGCTCTTTATATTTATATTCTCGATAGAAAATTCTGATCACTTATTGTTCTTGTTGTCAGAAGTAGCCCCTCCTTTATATCCTGTGTGTGAGGCTCTACAGTGGGGCAGAGCCTCAGAAAATCTACCCTGAGATAAATACTGTGGCTACAAGGGCAGGTCAGATGCTGGGGATTCTGCGACAAGTGACTCACCTCCTGACTCCCCAAAGCCTTTCCACCAACTACAAAGCACAAGTCAGGAGTGTTATGGAATCCTCTCCACTTGCCTGGATGAGTGCAGCTCCAACAGCACTCAAGAAGCAAAGCTTCAAATTCAGAATTCCCATGTGGGCTCCCTGTACACCAACCTTGTCTTGCAACATCACCTGCTCTCTACATCCTGTTAAATAACGTGAATTCTCAACAACACTCAAGAAGCTCAACATCACCCAGGACAAAGCAGTCCGCTTGATTGGCAGCCCCTCCACCACCTCCATCATCGGCGCAACGTGACTGTTGTGGGGACCATTTACAAGATGCACTGCAGCAAATCACCAAGGCTTCTTCAACAGCACCTCCCAAACACACAAACTCTACCACCTAGAAGGACAAGGGCAGCAGGTGCATGGGAACACCATGACCTCCAAGTTCCCCTCCAAGTCACACACCATCCTGGCTTGGAAATATATCGCTGTTCCTTAATTGTCGCTGGGTCAAAATCCCGGAACTCCCTACTTAACAGCACTGTGGGAATACCTTCACCACACGGAATGCACAGGTTCAAGAAGGCGGCTCACCACCACCATCTCAAGGGCAATTAGGGATGGGCAATAAATGCTGGCCCTGCCAGCAACGTCCACATCCCATGAATGAAAAAAAAACTCAGCACAGCCTGGGATTGAGCTTGGAACGTACCTGGTCTGTGTCTCAACTACACTCTTGGTAAACAGTCTGAGACAGGGCAAGATTTTTTTGACAGCAGAGTGGTACAGAAGCCGTTTCCATTGGTTTTCTGACCCAGAATTGATCAGAATACTGAGGCAGAATGCCAAAACAAAATCACAGCAAAAAGTCATTCTCAGCTGCAAACATTGTAATTGAAACTCCCCACTCTTCAGGCTCAGAGAAACTCTTCTTCTCTGCCTGTCTCAGCTCATCCTGGAAACATCGGAGCCTAATCACTCTCATTCTAACTGAGGGCTCGTGCATTATGAGCGCAAGAGCAGTAAACTCGAGGCTGCAGAGCCACTGGCCCGCATTATAATATATGTAAATTAGCTCATTTGGGAACTCCACTGGCAGATCGTGGGAAGAGACAAAGGGCTGGATTTTGCCGGCGCTCAAAGGGCGGGTTTGGAGGCGTGTCAAAGGTTAAAATCATTTTGATTGACGGCGAGTTGCGATCCCGCCATCAACCCGTCTCCAAACAATTTTCCCATGTGTCGGGTCCCCGATTTGCACATGGACCCGACACCTAGCGGCGGGAAGAGGATTAAAGGCAATTACCTGCCTATTAACAGGTAGTTGCCATTAGTTGACAGGGTCTTTTTGAATTTTGCCGCTTCTGGCTCGGGTTTCCCGATGTCCGGACACCATGCCAGGTAAGTGTGGCATTTTGTGAGTCTGCTGTAATGTTTCTGGATTGATGACAGCTGCAGAAGTGGTGTGAAGGATCCAAAGGTGCACTGGTGAGTTTCAGAGGCAAGAAAATATTGGGAAATGCATTTGTAATACATTTACACATTTCTTTAGGTTACAAGTTTTGAAATCGATGTCCAGTGCCACTCATTGGGAGAACCTTTCTCACCAGTGACAGATCGCTTCTGTCACCTCTCCTGCTGCTGCCATCTATTCCAGCCTATGGAGGGAGTCATTGGAGAGCCTGGGTACAGTGATAGTCCGTGTTTTCAGCATCTCAATGCTGTCAAACACTGAGAAATCAGCTGTCAAAAAAGAATTGTGCGTGTTACCTTTAAGAAAACCAGCAAATGACGTCATCTGACTGGCTTCCTCTTAATTGGCCGGCAAGCCTGTGTGAAGGAAATAGCCATATTCCCAGAAATACATCATCCTATAAACAGATTTGATAATATTAAAACATAACAAACTGGGGTTAAAAATCTGAAAGCCTCGGCGACACAGGCCGTAAAACAGAAATACAGGCTTATGAGATAAGATGGTTTGTTAACACAAAGCTGTGAACACAAGCTTTGAAATGGGAATTGGTTTGTAAATACAGAGGCAAAGCCCCTATTGAAGCAAACGATTGGTGCTTCCAGAATGTCTGGAGTTTGGAACAAAACAATAGGAATGACCCAAGTAAAGTGTCAAAATCTAACACGTCGAACAGGTGCACAGAACATTTAAAAAACCAAGTGCCTTTGAAAAAATGACATCAAGTAAAAGAAATACCTGCCGTAAAATAGTTTTATGTTAAACTTAGAAACAGGAGACATGGTTCTTAATATAACCAATTGAAGTAAATAAGAAATGCATGGAACACCCTAGATGAAGTGTTTACAAGTTGTAAAAGGTACAAATAGGAAGGCTTTGAAAATATAATATCAAGAGATGACACCAAGCAATTACATTGTGTTTGTATTGAAAATGGAATAGTTAGGAGACACGACGTCTGGCTTACAAGTAGTTAAGTGACATTAGAAATTCAATAGAAAGACTTCCTAAGAATAGCATCAAATAGATAAATCAATAATAACCATTTTATGATGGTTTTTGAAACGCCTAAACAGGAGGCAGGATTCAAAAAGCTAACAGCTGAAATGACAGTAAAGAATAGAAGAAAGTCAGCAAAGAATGACTGGAGACAATTAGCTTACATCAGCAGGAAAACTTCAAAGGATAAACCTCCAAAAAAAGGTATAAAAATAAGAGCTTTTCAGATGAAAAGTCAGAAGTCGCTGGGAAGGCAAGCGTTTCTCAACTTCACAGGCAAGCTCTGTAAGTTTTTAACTTTGAGACTCGGGTAATCAAGGTATTTGATTTTGGTGGATATTCTGGATTAAGAAATAAGTAGAAGTGTGGAAATGTAATGAAGTTAAGATTTGAGAATAAGGATCTCTGATAAGAAATGTAAGCTATTTGTATATTGAATGGTTAAAGTTGTGACTGCCATAACTAAATGTTAACTAAATGTCAGTTCTTTAATAAATCTATATATTTTTAGAATTGTCTCACAGAGTATTTCTGTATAAACTCACAAACTCAATTTCTGTACACTCTTCAGTGAGGAGTTGCAGAAATCTGGGGGGTATTCCGGACCCTCATAATATCCGGAAGGTTACAGTCTAGTTAAACTTATTAAAAGTACTATCCGGAGGACGGTAACATCTTCAGACCGTTTCTTTCCTTTAGGGAGAGATAGTCTGACCTTTAGACCCAATTAAGCGTCTTATGGGATTCGGCTATCTCTAACTTTAGTTGAAGGTGAACGTCTGGGGAATACACCTGATCTGGGGTAGTCCGAAAGGGCTAGGACTTGTAATTATTCTATCACCCGCTGGGCTGGCTTAACAAGGTCAATCAGCGTAAAATCACGTCTGCGGGCCGGATGCAGTTGGGGGCTGGACTGGAAGCCGGAAACCACCTGACCCGCACCCTACCCAACTCCATTGATAAAATCGCAGCCAAAATGTCCCAGGGGATTCAGAAGCATTGATTTTAACAGGAAAAGCAAAGGAAACAGTTTCTTCCCCACTTTGATCTAAAAAGAGTTACACTGCGAGTGCGGAATTGCTGAATTTAGTCAGTGAGCACTTGAGGTCCCCCTCAGGTACAAATCTGTTCACGTGCAGAATTCTGTAAGCTGCAACTGGAAAAAGCAGAGACAATGCCACCCTGGAGCCAAGCCGAGCATCCACATATGTGAGTTTGTGAACATGCAGTGTGCAGATAACTTGTGTTGGCAGCATGTTCGATGTGCATTTAGATGTGCAATGTTAATGGGCATTTGGAAAGTGGGTGAACAGCTGCCAGAGATCTTTGCATTTTCCCACCTTGATGCTCCATCAAACTTGCAGTGAAGTGCTGATAGCCTGCATTGTAAAAGTAAGATTGCAAAAGGAGGCAAAGTGTGAGCAGGTTTATCTTAGCAACCCTTGGGAGATCAGCAAATGTCTCCCTCATCTACTCCTCGATTGCTAAGCAGTGTGTAAGATGGGGGAGAGGAGGGAGCAGAGGAGGCAGAGGCTGCCTTGATTTTGGACAAAACAGTCCATGAACTCTTTGGCTGGAAGTTTGTGGCGTCCGTGCGGGTGGGATTGGAGGCAGGTCGGGAGTGAAATTTGAAATAACTTGGAGCTGGTCGGGAACCCGCCGTCATCCTTTATCCATCCATATGAGTGACTGCTGTATGCCATGTGGATGTTTGAGATGTAATTCTGTCACAAGGTTGCTGAGATGTCCCTCTCTCTGTCTCCCACCTCCAGCTGCTTTGAGACTTCTGAGACTTCCAGGGTGACCTTCATTACACATTTAAGGTGGCCAATGATGAAGGGCCACCCCCGGTTCTCTCCCTCTCCCTCTTATTGCGGGCTTTCTTCACCTGAAAGGAGGGAAAGAAGAGAAGTTTGAGTGAGTGTAGAGGGCGACTATGATGGAGTGGGGTGCCAATGCCAAGTGACCTCCTTTTGTGTTGTTAGTTGGTATGATTGCATTAGGATGAGGGTGAGTGTGAGGGGTGGTTAGTCAGATGGGGATGTGATAATGCAGATAGAGTGAGAGGGATGGGTGGATGTGCAAGGTATGTTGGTGTGACTAATGATTTGCAGGAGCAGGCTTGGGGATGTGATGAGAGGCACAGCAGGATGAAGTTGAGTGTGCCTTTGCAATCACCTTTCCTAATCTAATGAGATGATTGAAGCATTTCCGGCACTGCACCCAGGTCCTCCTGACAACATCCCTGCTGTTGACCTCCTCTGCAATCTCCAACCAGTCTCCTTTGGTCTGCTAGGGAGGTCTCTTCCGTCGATCCAAAGGGAAGAGGAACTCCCTGCGAGCTCTGACTCCTTCCACAAGCATATGGAGGGAGTCATCTGAGAAACTGGGTGCAGCCCTCTGCGTCTGTGCAGTCATGTTTCCAAGTGTTTGGAACACTCAATGCTGCAGTACAGAGCCTGCACAATCCTAGATGAACCTTTAAATGCAATGTGGCCATGGCTCCTTTAAATATCCCGGTTGAAAACACCATCAGAACCGCCATCAGACCCGCACCATTTAATAGGGCCGGGTAACGCGCAGGGCTGTCTTAATAGGCGCCATTTAGGGAAAGTCGATCTGAGGAGAGGAATGGAATGTGAACGGGGTCGCGACCTGCCACGGCGACCACCCCCACCCGACCCGCCCAGGTACAGAAAACTCCGGCCTTTGCATTTGTTATCAAAGATCACAATGGAGGCTGTGGAAAGGGTTGTCTTAAGAGGTGGTATGTGGTGGATGAGGAGAGATTGCAGTGGTCCAGCATGTCCCTGGAGTGTTCGGGCTATTTGTTAACTGGGCACTGGTATAAAATGGTCCAGAATGTGCTCCCCACCATCTGGACTGTAAGAAAGCCCATCTAAAGTTCTGGAGCTTTCCTCTGCCCTTGTTACATGATCAGACTAGATACCTGTGAAAATGGAAAAAATAAACCAGGATGAAAAAGGCAGCTGGTTGTATCCAAATATATATTTCCTTCCTCTTCCTTATCTATCTTGGTGACATCAGGCGCAGGTTCAGGGTTCAACTTGTTGTTGAGGACACCCAGCTCTCCCTCTCCACCATTTCCCATAACCTCCACGACTGCATTTGGTCTTCAGCCTTCAGCCACAGTCTGAAATTACCACTAAATATCTCCACCTCTCCATTTCTCCGTGCCCTTTAAAAACATCCTCCAAACACATTTTCTTTCAGTGTTCAGTTATATCTCCTAACTTTCACATCATTGCTTGTTGTCTTTTGATCCTTTTACCTCTTTCCCCCTCTGTGTAAACAGTCTTGGAAGGTGTTCTTCATCAAAAGTGCTATAGAAATATAAGTTTTTGTTAAACCTTTGAGGGCTAAGAAACTATCTGAGAAACAATGATCCATCATTATCAGTGTATCTATAAGAAAGTGACGTTCTTCTTTACAGCTCTTTAATGGGTGTGTCTGTGCTGTCTCACTTCTGAAATGAATTATAACTAACAACTTACTGAAAACAAATTGCCTGCGGTATTAATAATTACACAGATCGGATTGAGAAGTTGCTATCTGATTTTAAAATGTCGGTTCTCCTTTCTTGCAGGAAGCCAGAATTATATTTATTTTTTCCATCAGGAAGGCAGCTTTGTATTGAAAGGACCAGACATTCCTGGAAATGGCTCCATTGTCTGGGAATGGAGACCACACTCAGGGCAACAAACTACAAAGCAATTGGGAACTTTCCACAGAGAAGATCAGCGGTGGGCCGTGCAATGAAGCGAGGAGTACAATAATATACCAAGCATTTCTCAGAGGATACGTGAGGACTGGGGGACCCTTAATCTGAAAATCAAAAACCCCACCTTTGAACTTGCGGGATTGTTCACCTGGACTCAGACACAGCCCAGCAAGAAAATCCTGAAACAGTATGAAATATTTGGGATCAAAGGTAAGTAGCACAACAAATGGAAAGGATTCAATCATATAATTTTTTTGTGAGTAATTCCATAAATATTCCGAACAGAATGTTGGGATGATGTCCTGATCCTCCAGTTCTATCACCCAGCCCAGAATGAATCTCTCATTAAAAGCAGCCAGGTGGGTAAAATTCCTCTGTGCATTAGAACTAGTGGATGCACTAAGGGCTAGTAATTTTGATAGTTAGCACTAGCATGTTGTTGCAGTTTTTGTCCATCCTTCTAAAATTCCTGAGACAATGGACTTGGAGGAGGATGGAGCGGGTGGCGATGGTACGGAATTCGTGGCGAGGGCCGAAGACAATGGCTTCAGTCTTCCAAATATTTAACTGGAGGAAATTGCGGCTCATCCAAGGCTAGATGTTAGACAAGTGATCTGACAGCACAGAGGCAGTGGAGGGATTGAGAGTGGTGGTGGAGAGGTAGAGCTCGGTGTCGTGAATATACATGTGGAGCTGACCCAATGTCTTTGGATGATGTTTAGCTGGAAGTTGGTGATCTTTGTGATGGAGACGATGTGGGGTCAGAAGCTTAGCCGAGGGCTAAAGAGTCTGCTTCAACCTGAGACACTGGCCAGGGAGAGAGATGTAGCTGCTTGTGATGTATGGAGATCGTGGTGAGGGCTGAAGAAGATGGCTTCGGTCTTCATATATTTAACTGGAGGAAATTACAGCTCATCCAAGACTAGATGTTAGGCAAGTGATCTGACAGCACAGAGGCAGTGGAGGGATAGAGAGAAGTGGTGGAAAGGTAGAGCTGCGTTTCATCAACACAGATGTGCAAGCTGACCAAATGTCTTAAGATGAAGATTTACTAGAATGGGACCAGGGGGATGAGGGTCTTCTGTTATGTGGAGAGACTGGAGAAGCTAGGGCAGGGAAGGTAAAGAGGAGATTTGATGGAGCGGTTCAAAATCATGAATGTTTTTGATAGAGTAAATAACGAGAAACTGATTCCAGTGGCAAAAGGGTCGGTAACCAGGGAAGACAAATTTAAGGTGATTGGTGACCAGATGCAGCATGAGGAAACATTCTTTTACACAGCGAGTTGTTGTGATCCCGAATGCACTGCCTGAAAGGGTGGTGGAAGCAGATTCAAGAGTAACTTTCAAAAGAGAATTGGATAAATACTTGAAGGGAAAATATTTACAGGATATGGGGAAAGAGCAGGGGAGAGGAACTAATTGGATAGCTCTAGCAAAGAGCCGGCACAGACACGATGCACCGAATAGCCTCCTTCTGTGCTGTATCATTCTATGGGCCTGAAATTTGGTCCCTGAGCGCCGGCTGTTTAGGCCGGTTTTGTGGAACAAATGGCATCCGCCTCACTTCTGCCTATTGGTGAAGCAGGCATTAGGCTATTAACATATTCAAAGAAGGGGCCTAATGCCTGCTTCTGCTCCCTCTTGCAAATTTGTCTTGCATCTGAGGCAGTCAGTGTCATCAATGTTTACTCCCGGGAAAACAAACATTAATCAGTGCCGAATGAAAAAAAGTTAAGTACTTACCATTAGCATCTCTGACCTCACTCCCGACTCCAGCCTCCAGGTCCTCTCTGATCTCCCCCCAATGAGGTCCCGACCTCCAGGTCCCCCCGATGGCCCCGACCTCCCCCCGATGTTGTCCCCGAGTCCCGATCATCCCCCGCCGATCGAGGAACGCAATAAATTGGACGCGGTATCGGAGAAAGAACGGACTTGCATTTATACAGCGCCTTACATGACCTCGGGACGTACCGTAAGAAATAGGAGCAGGAGTCGGCCATTCGGCCCCTCGAGCCTGCTCCGCCATTCAATAAGATCGTGGCTGATCTTCCACCTCAACCCCACTTTCCCGCCCGATCCCCACATCCCTTGATTCCCCCAGAGTCCAGAAATCTATTGATCTCAGCTTGAATATACTCAACGACTGAGCATCCACCGCCCTCTGGGGTAGAGAATTCCAAAGATTCACAACCCTCTGAGTGAAGAAATTCCTCCTCATCTCAGTCCTAGATGGCCGATCCCTTATCCCAAGGGGCTTCACAGCCAATGAAATACTTTTTTGAAGTGTAGTTACTGTTGTAATGTAGGAAACGTGGCCGCCAATTTGAACACTGCAGTGTGATAATGACCAGATAATCTGTTAGTAGAGGGATAAATATTGGCCAGGACACCGGGGAGAACAGCCCTGCTTTTCTTTGAAATAGTGCCACGGGATCTTTTACGTTCTCCTGAGAGGGGCCTCGGTTTGACGTCTCATCCGAAAGACGGCACCTCCGACAGTGCAGCACTCCCTCAGCACTCCACTGGAGTGTCAGCCTAGATTATGTGCTCAAGTCTCTGGAGCGGGCCCCGTGTCCCGACCTACCTCAGAGTCCTTGCTGGGTGTTCAGACGCTCAGCGCATTCAGTGCTGGGCTGAACGCCACAATAATGATAATCAGCCGGCGGAAACAAGTCCCGGTGCTGCCTGCGATCTTTTTACGGGTGCGAGCAAACCTCGCCCCGCGGAGCCAATCCCGTTTACGGCATTATCGGATTTCTAGGCCAAAGATTCTATGTTGCCAAGGAGCAGCATGTAGATGAGGAAGATGAGGGAGCCAAGGGGGACAAGTGGACATTATCTGGGAAATGTTCATAGTCAGCACTAAGCACGGCTGGTCAGCAATTCTCTGACTGTGTCTGTTTGTAGAAAAAGAAAATTCTGAATGCAATAGTTTAGAGAGTTTATGGAAAGCTATACTACACGTCATTGATCTGTTTTTACAGTTGAGACAGATTCCCAGAGGCCTGTAATGGGCAGTGACATCACCCTCAGTTGTACTGTCTCCAGACTCAGATACAGTCAGTCTTCACTGGAAGCCAAGAGACTCATCTCAGCAGAACAGGAGGAACAACACTGATGAGATCCATCTGAATAACACGGTCTATCTGATAGTCAGACACGTTGGAGCAGAAAATCAGAATTTGTACACATGGGAAGTGCAGGAAAATGACTCCATTGTTCTCACTGGAAACACAAATATTGATGTGGATCAGAGTAAGTCCAGAGCTAGCTTGCAGTAGGTGTTAAATAATTACTGATATAAAACTGTTACACACAAAGTACAGCGAGCACAGGCACCACTGTGAGCTTTTACTGCAGAATGTGGTCCTTGTTTTTGCCCTGGAACATGGGTGTAAATATAAAATGGTGACATTAAGAGCTGATGTGACCAACCAGGTGAACTCATTGGATTCATTTTGATTCACATGTATGAATCAAAAAGAATA
Organism: Squalus acanthias; assembly: GCA_030390025.1. NCBI lineage: Eukaryota > Metazoa > Chordata > Chondrichthyes > Squaliformes > Squalidae > Squalus > Squalus acanthias. The sequence continues at coordinate 26,259,361 of CM059449.1, read as the reverse complement.
AAATCCATCAATATATAAAAGCAACTGCCATTCCAGTCTATAGGCTCCCCCTTGTGATCTGAACTAAATATTTGTGCCTATCGCAAGTGTCCTTTCTTAGTCTCTTTGAAGGCGGACTGTAAAAAGCCTTTGGTGAGACAAGGCCAGAAATGAATTGTTAAACTGCTTTATCTCACAGCGAGTGATAAATAATGAACACGATACACTTTCCCACACCAGTGGGTCAACGATTGATTTAAACGATTGTGCGAGAAAGTTGTCGGTGTCACCGCAGCTGGAGTTAAGGGCCGCTGAAAATGGCCGCAGCGCTAAGGAGAATAAATTCATCTGGGGGGTTGGAGATCGGTGGCGCAGCACTAACCTTCCATGCAGTGACCCCTGGTGGCGTTAGTGGAGACCTCCGAGGTGAAGTTCCCGTCCTGAAGTGGCGTTCGAGCTTCGCACAGCCTCTGGGAGCGAGGAATTGTGGGCCATTAAAAGGGCTATGAATTAAAGGGACCATGTACTCAGAACTAATACAAATTAAAATGCAGTGAAAAAATGCAGTTTTCAGCCCTTACTGGCTGTCAACAAAAAAATATAACATTAAAAGGAAGTCCCAAATGTGATTGTTCAGTTCTTAAAGCTGAATTCCCTTCCGAACATCATAAAATAGGAAACCTGCTTCAGCACTAACACAAATGGCTCAGCAAACCAGAGAAGGGGCACCCAGTGTCTCGCATGCAGCACTCCAGCTTTGTGCAAGGGGTTAACACTGCAAGACAGCTCCTCTACCCACAGGGGCCAGGAGACCCTCCAGAAAGAAGGATGAGGAACTGCATCACCGAGGCAACACTGCCAGCAGTGTCGCCCCCACCACCTGGCTCCAGTGCCGAAGGAAGCTTCATGACCTCAGACCACTGGTCAAGGTCAGTAAATGTATCTTCAAAAGCCCTCTCCTCCCAACTGCAGCACCAGCCTCACACACTGCTCAATGCACGACTCCCCTCTCAATCACTCACCTACCAGCAATCTGCACCAATCACGAGGCACATCTCCCATTCCTAGCCTCACCTCACCCCCTTGGAGGAGACGGTGCAGGCCATTCTTGGCAGAGGCATGGCTGAGCCCTTGGCCAGCGGCGGGGCTGAAAGGATACAAGATGCTGGTATCCTCAAATATTATCCTCCTTCTCGCATGCACCTCTTGCTTTCCTGCCCTCCCATCACCACAACTCCACCGTTGTCCCTTCCTCATGTCACACACCCAAGAAATGCAGCCTTCCCAGCCAGTAGTTGGCCAAGAAGAGGGAGGGAGGGAGGGAGGAGGAGGAGGAGTAGCAGGAGGAGGCGATGATGATGATGATGATGATGATGATTTGACAATCCCAGCCACCTGCCCCTTAAGGCCGACCAGCAAGTCCATTTGCAGTGTCCCCCACTGAAAGTCAGCAGCTTTCCGCCAGCCATGCTGCAGCCACTGGGTGGCACTGCATGACATCAGTAGGATAGGCAAAGGCATGAATAAGGGTGAGGAGTTGATGTCAAGAGGACGTTGTGATGGTCAGTAACAGATGGAAGGAAAGGTGTGGAAACGAGAATTGGGATTGTGGTCACTGGTACCGCAGGCGGATGATTCCATCCCGAATATCCCAGCCAGAACGGGACTGTCTGGGCTGTATCCTTCCTTCGGATGCTGCAAATCTGAAATGAAAGCATAAAATGCAGGAAATACTCAGCTGGTCAGGCAGCATCTCGACCTGAGACGTGAACTCTGTTTCTCTCTCCATGGATGTTGCCTGACCTGCTGAGCATTTGCAGCATTTCCTGTCTTTTCAGAGGCCTTCCTTTACCATCTGAGCTCCCGGTGGCCTGTCACTTTAATTCTCCGCTCCACTCCCACTCTGACCTCACCGTCCTCGGCCTATTACATTGTTCCACGGAAGCGCAGCGTAAGCTCGAGGAACAGCACCTCATCTTTCATTTAGGCACGCTACAGCCCTCTGGACTCAATATCGAGTTCAACAATTTCAGATCATAACCTCGGCCCCTATCACATTTATATTTTATTTTTTCATCCACCCTTTTGTTTGTTTCCCCCCCTTTTTTTTTCCTCCCAGAAGCTGGCAGCTGTCCTTCATGCTGCCAGTGCATTTCACACTTCATTTAGCCTCAACCTGTCACATTAACACCTCCTCTTGCCGTGATTATCTCTTAATGTCTCTTAATCTCTCCTTTTGTTCTTTCATCCCCTCCCCCTTTTCCCAGCTTTATATTTGCTTTAAATCTATTTCATTTCCTGCTTTTTTCCAGTTCTGATGAAAGGTCTTCAACCTGAAACGTTAACTCTGTTTCTCTCTCCACAGATGCTGCCTGGCCTGCCGAGTTTTTCCAGCGTTTTATGTTGTTATTTCCCTATTATAGAGATTGGGGGAGCAGAACATTGTGGTTTCAAGACTGTTAGACTGTCTGGGCCCGAGATCAAGCGATATTAAGATATTAAGGTCAAAAGAGTATGTACAGGATGAACTGTCTGGCTAGCAGGGGCACAAGCCCCCAAGTAACAAAATATAAAGGGGGCTGCACAAGCAATGGAAAGATGAAGAGACAGAAGACCCAGAAGGAGAGACAACTGGGAACTCAACTATCGATGTACGCCTCTCTGTCCAGTGTGAACAGGTAATATAAGTCTTGACTGATGCTGTAAACTATTGCTTAAACACTGTAATGTGTTGATCTCTGTCGGTTGTCAGTAAATTGTCACTAACCAATTGGTGTCAACTGGAATCATTGAGAACAATTCCACAGGGTTGCTCACCCAAAGTCATATTCAACTCATTATCTTACTTGTGTTCTATTGATAGAAATGGTCAATACTAATCACTTGCATCTATAAGACAGAAGTTCTAATATTTAACATCTGTGAGCCAGAGGGAGATAGAGAGAAAAGGCATTTGACAAGGTACCACACAAAAGATTACTGCACAAGATAAAAAATCACGGGATTGGGGGTAATATACTGGCATGGGTGGAAGATTGGCTATCTAACAGAAAACAGAGAGTTGGGATAAATGGTTCATTCTCGGGTTGGCAATCAGTAACTAGTGGTGTTCCGCAGGGGTCAGTGCTGGGACCCCAACTCTTTACAATCTATATTAACGATTTGGAGGAGGGGACCAAGTGCAACGTATCCAAGTTTGCAGACGATACAAAGATGGGAGGGAAAGCAGTGAGTGAGGAGGACATAAAAAACCTGCAAAAGGACATAGACAGGCTAAGTGAGTGGGCAGAAATTTGGCAGATGGAATATAATGTTGGAAAGTGTGAGGTTATGCACTTTGGCAGAAAAAATCAAAGAGCAAGTTATTATCTAAATGGAAAGAAACTGCAAAGTGCTACAGTACAAAGGGATCTGGGGGTCCTGGTGCATGAAACACAGAAGGTTAGTATGCAGGTATAGCAGGTGATCAGGAAGGCCAATGGAATCTTGGCTTTTATTGCAAGGGGGATGGAGTATAAAAGCAGGGAAGTCTTGCTTCAGTTATACAAGGTACTGGTGAGGCCACACCTGGAATACAGTGTACAGTTTTGGTTTCCATATTTAAGAAAAGATATACTTGCTCTAGAGGCAGTTCAGAGAAGGTTCACTCGGTTGATTCCGGAGATGAGGGGGTTGACTTATGAGGAAAGGTTGAGTAGGTTGGGCCTCTACTCATTGGAATACAGAAGAATGAGAGGCGATCTTATCAAAACATATATGATTGTGAGAGGGCTTGATCGGGTGGATGCGGGGAGGATGTTTCCACTGATGGGTGAGACTAGAACTAGGGGGCATAATCTTAGAATAAGGGGCTGCCGTTTCAAAACTGAGATGAGGAGAAACTTCTTCACTCAGAGGGTAGTAAATCTATGGAATTTGCTACCTCAGAGAGCTGTGGAAGCTGCGACATTAAATAAATTTAAAACGGAGATAGACAGTTTCCTAGCTGATAAGGGAATTAAGGGTTATGGGGAGCGGGCAGGGAAGTGGACGTGAGTCTAGGTTCGGATCAGCCATGATCCTATTGAATGGCGGAGCAGGCCCGAGGGGTTGTGTGGCCTACTCCTGCTCCTACTTCTTATGTTCTTATGTTCTAAAGACAAAGACAAAAATAGAAAGGCAGAAATATTATGTTTACTCGTACTATGTTTTTAAAAGTTGAGTTTTAAAAGCAAAGAAAGCCTATTTGAGGTGAATGAGTAGGAAGGGAGGGGAGGATAGAGAGCTACTTAGAGAAAAAGAAGGGTTACAGAGAGGAGGTAAGGAGTGGGAGGTAGAGAGAAAGAGAAGGTGGGTTAAAAGTGAAGGGGAGTTAAGAGAGAGGGCGAGTGAGAGAGGAGGCTTGAGGGAGAAAAGGACTTGAGAGAGAGGAAGGTTTGAGAAAGAGGGTGTTCACAGAAGTAGAAAGAAGGCTTGAGAAAGAAGGGAGAGTTGAGAGAGAGCAAATTGGGCTCATTGTTGACCCACAGCACCGGCCTCACTTGCCTGTTGACACTTAGCCTAAGAAGTACCCAGCTGTTTTCATTTGCTCCTCAAACAGCCTGGTTGAGCATAAATTCCAGTATTATCCCCACACCGAGAATAAACAACAACAACTTGCATTTATATAGCGCCTTTAATGTAGTAAAACATCCCAAGATGCTTCTCAGGAGCGTTATCAAACAACATATGACACAGAGCCACGTAAGGAGATATTAGGACAGAGGACCAAAAGCTTGGTCAAAGAGGTGGTTTTAAGGAGCATCTTAAAGGAGGAGCGAGGCGGAGAGGTTTGGGGAGGGAATTCCTGAGCTTAGGGCCTAGACGGCTGAAAGCACGGCCGCCAATGGTGGGGCAATTAATATCGAGGATGCGCAAGAGGCCAGAATTGGAGGAGCGCAGAGAATTCGAAGGGTTGTAGGGCTGGAGGAGGTTACAGAGATATGGAGGGGAGAGGCCATGGAGGGATTTGTAAACAAAGATGAGAATTTTAAAATTGAGACATTGCCGGACTGGGAGCCAATCAATGTTCAATTTAATTTTTTTGGGTGCGCAGCTTTTGCTTCCCTTTGGGCACCCCCACCCCCCACCCCTTCACTTCCCTCTGCTTCTCCCTCCCCTGGCCTTTCGCTTCCCTCCGGGCCTCTCCACCCCTTCACTTCCCTCTGCGGCCCCACCCGCCCCTTCGGTTCCTTATGAACAACCTCTTGCCTTGCTTTTACACTGCAGGCCTTCCACTCCAGACCAACCCAGCGATTGACTTATGGGCCCCTTCAACTATGTGACCCCACGAACAGGCACTGCAAGCTCATGTGGGCTGCTGCAGCTGCTTCTCTGAACCTGAATTTGACAAATCCACAGCATTGACTGTTTTACATTAGTTGAGTTGCAAGCTTGCATTCTGAGCTTGTTTCAAGAAGAACGCAGCAGTTGACGCCATCGGACGTGAGATAAGCGGGGTAGTTTTAATCTAAAATAAAAACAGAAAATGCTGGAAATACTCAGCAGGTTAGGCAGCATCTGTGGAGAGAGAAACAGAGTTAACGTTTCAGGTCGTTGACCTTTCGTCAGAACTGTTTTAAGCTAACTCGCCGGGCAGGAAACCCACAAGATTGTGTGCGACGTGAGGTGGAAAATTAACCTGCATTGGATGCCGTGGGATTCCTGCCCAGCGAATTAGATTAAAATTACTCCCTAAAACTCACGTCAGCACTGAACACCTGAAAGCAAATTCTCAGGTTATCAGTCAAACTAAGACCCGCCCCCGTGTTCAGAGCTGTCAGTCAGACGAAGCCCCGCCCCCTTTGTTCAGAGCTGTCAGTCAGACTCAGCCCCACCCCTTGTGACTGTCAGTGAGACCGGAAGGAGCGGACCTGGAGGGAGCACAGCAAGAGCGAGCAGTTAAAAAGAGCGGCAGTAACTCAACAGAGGCAGTTTTTGAAAAAGTGATGTCAGAGTAAAAAAAGTGACATCGACACAAGGGAAGGAGCTGATTGGTGAGTAGCTGGTGAGTGTATTTTTTTTAAGTTTATAAGTTAATTTCTGCTAAGTTAGCCTATTAAATAGAGGGAAAGAGCTGATTGGTGAGTAGCTGGGGAGTGTGTTTTGTTAAGTTTTAAGTTTTTTTCTGCTGGGTTAGTTCTTAGTCTATTAAATAGGGGCATGGCAGGGCAGCTCAGTCCTGACATGAATCTTGTCATCCATGTATGAAGTAATACTGGGCGGCCTGCTGGTGGCGCTGTCCAGGGAGAGTATAAATACTCGGGCATGGGCCCAGCTTGCTTAGGACATTCCTCAACAGGAACTAGTGAAAGACACAACTAGATCTCCATGTTGAAAAACAGTTGATTAAAGCTTTGTTTAATGCTTAGACCAAGTGCCTAGTAGTTTTCTTACATCAATTTAATCAACTGGTCCTGCTCCACGCTCTGAGTAGTTTTGGGAACAGACAGCTACGACTCAAACGATAGAAGGAAACCAGATATAGTAATCAATCCATCATGGAGAAACTACTCCGACCCGTTCATCTTGACCTGGAACCGAATTCACCTACAACTGCTAAGGTATAGAAACACTGGTATCGTACCTTCAGCAACTACCTCAGGGCATGTGGTGAGAATGTTCCTGATAAGTTAGAGATACTTGCCAATTATGTATCCCCTTATGTGTTTGACTATATCGAAGACTGTGTAAACTATGACTCCGCTATCTGAATACTACAGCAACTATATGTTAAGGCCCCAAATGAAATTTTTGCTCGGCATCTACTGGCCACAACTCGACAACAACCCGGGGTATCGCTTGACGAATTCCTTCAAAAGCTTCGCAGGCTCAGCAAAGTCTTAGCTGAGCAGTACCAGGAGGAGTTAATTCGTGATTCTTTTATTAATGGAATTGCCTCTCCCTTCATACGCCAGCATCTGCTGGAGAATAAAACCCTCGAGTTACAAGCTGCCTTTGACCAGGCATATTCTCTGGACTTGGCAAAAAAAAATGCAGATGCCTATCTTTTACCACGTGCACGGACTGCTGCTAACATGTTTAGTGACTCCTCCGATAAGCCTCAGGTGGAAGCCCTCACTGATGACGACTCTATCCTAGCTGATGACGACCCTACCCTAGCGGCATCTTGGCAAACTAAAAGTAAGTGTTTCTTCTGTGGAGGTGCATTTCATTATAGGAAATTTTGTCCTGCTCGTAATGCAATCTGCAATCATTGCAGTAAGAAAGGCCACTTCTCGAAAGTATGTCAGTCAAGAGCATCTTCTAGGGTTACAGCTGCTCCCTATAAAACTGCTCCTCCCCCAAGAGCCACTACTAATGTTACAGCTGTCATCTATAAAACTGCTCCTCCCCCAAGAGCCACTACTAATGTTACAGCTGTCAAGGATAAAATTGCCCCTCCTCCCATCACAGCTGTTTTTTCCCCAAAGCCTGTCCCATGCAGCCACGAAGGTTTCGGTAAATGGACACATTTTGAGTGCATTAATCGACTCATGCAGCTCTGACAGCTTCATCAGTGAGCAGGCTGTCAGTAAGTTAAAACTGCGTATTTACCCCTCGGGGTAACAGGAGGACTCATGGCTGCGGCCGTGGCCGCGGCTGCCACGCTCGCATACGTCCTCGCTGCCCCCGCCACCGACGAAGATGTACTCGCCATAATGGAGGGTTCTTTCAGGGCTACACTCACCCCAAGTCACAGGCCTGAAGGTGTTAATGGCCTCGGTTTTTTTTGTTTTTGTTTTCCCCTGAGCAGAGGGAGCTCTTAAATTGAAGGCACACCTCTCCCTTTAGTTGATTGAGTTGGGAGAGGGGCCTTCTCCCCTCTGCTCAATGGGTACTTAATTATAAGCAAATTGAGGTGCCTCTTAGAGAGAGAGGCAGAGAGAGACAAGAGACAAAGAGAGAGAGAGAGGGGGTGGGAAGGAGGGAAGCCGCAAGGGCAGGGTCGCCACTCAGGATGGTGGGTGGGTGGGTGGGTGGGTGGGTGTTGGCAGGGGGGTGCACTCTCCGATGTAATAAAAGTCTTTGGTGGTGGTCTTCTGGTGGGGGGAGAAGATGTCTTCACCTGGGATAGCTGGAGATGCGCAGGCTCAGTCTTGCACCAGGTCTTAACGATGCCCAATAAGATTAAATTAATTGGGGACTTCACCTAGGCAGCTCCAGCTGTCCCAGGTCAGGCAATGGGAAAGGGGTGTTTAATATGGTGTGTGCGGCCTAGCTTTTACAAAAGCCACACACACACCCCTTGGATGTTCCGGCCCTCTTCTTATCTTCTTTCCTCCCCCCACCTACAAAACAAAGTCTCTGGGAGAGTGCACCAGAATCACACCCACCTGTAGCTGTTGTTCTTTCCTTCCTTCTTCCTTCCAAACAGATGATGTTTGTTTGTGATGTTTTTCTCCCCTCTCTCCCTCTCCTAAAATGGAGGCCAATTGAGGAGGCAGTGTGGAAAGGCCTCTCCTCTGTTGTTGATGGCCTTGGCCTTCTTTTCTTTTCCTTCTCCTCTCCTATCCTCTCTCTCCAGGCACCTCAGTTGTTGTGGTTGTTAGTTGTGTTGGTGGTGGTCTGCTGTCTGGTCTCCTTCTCCTTCTCCTCTTCCTGCTCACAGAGACCACCACTCTGCTGCTGCTGCTGCTGCTGCTCCTTCGTCAGCAGCTCCAAAAGCTTGTGATTTCAAATAAAGCTGTTGGACTATAACCTGGTGTTGATCTTTTTGGTTGGACAAATCAGGTTGGACAAATCAAAATTTACTGTAAATCAATTAAAACTTTAAATGAAACTTAATAAATCAAATCAAAATTTGGAAGTCCGGGGTGACGATGCACTCCAGCCCCCGCGGCGCCCACCGGTCGCGGAAAAACTCAAGCGTGCCGGCGGACACCGCGTGCTCCATCTCCAGGGCCACCCGGGCGCGAACATGGCCGCGGAAGAGAGGCAGGCAATCGGGCCGAACGACCCCCTCGACCGCCCGCTGCCTGGACCAATTAATGGCTTTCTTGGCCAGGCCCAGGAGCAGTCCTACGAGGAGGTCCTCCGACCTACCCGCTCCCCTCCGCACCGGGTGACCGTAGATCAGGAGCGTGGGGCTGAAGTGCAACCAGAAATTGAGGAGCAGCCCCTTCAAATAATGAAAGAGGGGCTGCAACCTCTCACACTCAATATAAATGTGATAGACGGACTCCTCCAGGCCGCAGAAATGGCAAGCAGCCTGGGAGTCCATAAACCTACTTAAAATCCTATTGCACGGGACTGCTCCGTGCAACACCCTCCAGGCCAAGTCCCCAATAGAACAAGGGAAGACTCCCGCGTAGAGAGCCTTCCAATGGGGACCTTCGCCTCCGCCGGACGGCAGGATGGTACGCCAAGGCGTGTCCGGACGGCAGACGAAGATGGCAAAGTGGAGAGTGTGCAGGAGCAGCCCGTACAGGAAACGCCTCCGTGCGGATTGAAAGGGCACGGAGGGCATTTCTCCGAGAAGGCTCAAGTGGTGAGGCGGCGGCTCCTGAGGGAGGATTCGGGGCCGGGCGCCGATAAGGAATTCCGTCCGAACGGGGGTCAGTTCGGACGGGATCGCCCCACGTGCTTGAGCCTCCTCGACACGCCTAGTGGAGACGGGGCCCAGTGCCACTTTTAGCGACTCGATGGCTTTGACCGCGAGCCGGACGTTGACCCAGGACATGCGCCTCGCCAACTCCTCCGGCGCCATCCAGCCCGCTCCTCCGCCATCGAGCAGGTCCCCGACTCTGGTCACCTTACCGGGCACAGCCCTGCCCTCCGCCAGCCAGCCGAACCCGCGGTCGTGGAGGTGCGGATTCCTGAACAGCGGCTCCCGAAGGACGGCCGCCGCTCCTGACGGGGGAGAACTGCGCTCGGAGGCGACGCTGTTCCAAACCCATAGCAGTTCCTGGTAGAAGACAGGCAGCTCCCGCAGGCTGGCACGCGTGCCACCCACTCTCACAAACAGGAGCTGCGTGTCGTGCAGCTGGCGGAAGAAATACGTCGCCAGCGCACGCCACCTAGGAGGATTCTCCACGTACAGGTATCTCTGCAGCGTCTGAAGACGGAAAGTCGCCGCCTGGGTGCGAAGGCACACCAGCGCCTGACCGCCCTCCCTAAGCGGGAGACTCAAAACCGCGGCAGAGACCCAGTGCTTCCTTTTGTCCCAGAAGAAGTCGACGAGCTTCTTCTGCATCTTGGCGACAAACGCAGGGGGAGGGATCAAAGTGACCAACCGGTACCACAATATGGCGGCCACCAGCTGGTTTATGACCAGCGCTCGACCCCTGTAGGACAACACTCGGAGCAGTCCTGTCCAGCACCCTAGGCGAGCGGTGACTTTGGCCTCCAGCTCTTGCCAGTTCGCCGGCCAGGCGTCCTTGGCCGGGCTGAGGTAGACTCCCAGGTAGAGGAGGTGCGTGGTGCTCCAGGCGAAAGGCCCGAACTCCTCCAGCAGGGAGTCCACCTGCCATGGGCCCACCAGGAGTCCAGAACATTTCTCCCAGTTGATCTTGGCGGAGGATGCGTCCGAGTAAATCTGCTGGCATTCTCGCATCCTCCGCAAGTCGACGGGATCCGTGACCGCGAGGAGCACGTCATCGGCGTAAGCCGAGAGGACCACCTCCACGCCCGGCCCTTGCAGAGCCAGTCCCGTCAACCTCTTCCGCAAGAGGCGCAGGAAAGGCTCCACGCAAACGGCGTATAACTGACCGGACATGGGGCATCCCTGACGCACCCCCCTCCCGAAGCGAAGGGGCGCCGTCAAAGACCCGTTAACTTTAATGAGACACTCCGCGGCGGCGTACAGAAGTCGGATCCGGGCGACGAAATGCGTCCCGAACCCGAATGCGCGCAGAGTCCCGAAAAGATACTCGTGATCCACCCTGTCGAACGCCTTCTCCTGATCCAGGGAAAGGAAGGCGACCGACAGACCAGCCCTCTGGGAATGGTGGACCAGGTCCCGGACCAGATGGATGTTATCGTGGATACTCCGGCCCGGGACCGTGTAGGACTGGTCGGGGTGGATCATGCGGGCCAGCACGGTGCCAAGGCGAGCAGACATAGCCCTGGCGAAAATTTTGTAGTCCGTGCTGAGGAGGGAGACCGGGAGCCAGTTCTTAAGTAGGCAGAGATCGCCCTTCTTGGGCAGCAGGACGATGACCGCCCTGCACCAAGAGAGGGGCATCTCCCCGGTCGCCAGACTTTCCCCCAGGACCCGCGCGTAGTCGTCCCCCAAGACGTCCCAGAACGCCCTGTGGAACTCCACGGTCAGCCCGTCCAGCCCCGGGGACTTGCCCCTCGAGAGCTGGCGCAGGGCGCCGGTCAGCTCCGCCAGGCTTAGCGGAGCTTCTAAATTCTCGGCGCCCTCCGGGCCGACCTTCGGCAGGTCCTCCCACAAAACTCTGCGCGCATCCTCGCTGGACGGATCCGAAGAGAACAGAGCCCCGTAATAGGCCCGGGCCTCCGCGCTGATGCCCTCCGGATCCGAGACCAGAGATCCGTCGTCGGCCAGCAGCCCCAAGAGCTGCTTACGGACCCCCCGTCTTTTTTCCAGCGAGTAGAAGAAGGGGGAGCCGCGGTCCAGGTCCCGCAGGAGCTGGATCCGCGACCTCACGTACGCGCCTCGGGACCCGACCAGCTGCAGGTCCTTCAGCGCGCCCTTCTTCTCTTCGTACACCTTCCGCAGGGCCGGGTCCTCGACGACTTGACCGAGACGGGACTCCAGGTCGAGCACTTCTTTCTCCAATCGCCCGACCCGGGCCTCCCGCCTCTTGGTCGACCCCTTCGCATACTCCTGACAGAAGACGCGGACGTGAGCCTTGCCCACGTCCCACCATAGCCTCAAGGAGGGGAAGCCTCCCCGCTTCCTTCTCCAGTCGGCCCAGAACCGGCGAAACGAATCCCGGAACCGCGCGTCCTCCAGCAGCAGGTTGTTAAAATGCCAGTACGCGGACCCCCCCCGCGCGCGCAGCGGAGCGAGCTCCGCCCACACCAGGTGGTGGTCCGTGCACGGCACCGGCCGCATGGAAGCCGCCGGAACGCAGGAGACGTACGCCCGGGAAATGTAAAGGCGGTCGATTCTGGACCTTCCTCCTCCAGACCTCACGCTCGTGAAGGCGCTGGAGTCGGGATGGAGATTTCGCCAGACGTCCACCAAGTCGAAGGACCCGACCAGGTCCCGCAACTTCTCCATCGCCGCCGGGCTTCGCAGGGGACCCGACCGGTCCCGCGCCTCGAGGGTACAATTGAAATCCCCCCCGAGGATGACGCACTCGCCCACGTCGATGGAGCCCAGAAGAGCGGACACTTCTCCGAAGAAGCGCACTTGCTGCGCACCGGTCCGGGGGGCGTACACGTTCACTAAATGGAGCGGCACGCCTCCCAGGCGAACAGTGACCTGGAGCAAGCGGCCCGGCACGTGCTCCTTGACCCTCAAGATCTCCGGCTGAAAATGCGGGGCCAGCAAGACAGCCACCCCGCAGGAATTGTTGGAGAGGTGACTCATGCTGACCCCTCCTTGCCACTCCAGGAGCCACGTGGCCTCGTCTCCCGGAACGGTGTGGGTTTCTTGCAGGAAGCACACCGCATATTTCCCGTCCCGAAGGACCGAGAAGTTATTGAATCTACGGCGCGCCTCCCTGCTGCCGTTGATGTTGAGGCTGGCTATGGTTATCTTCATCTCAGAAGCATAGTGCAACCTCTACCTAACGGAGGGGAGGGAGCGCGGTCACTGACGACCGCCACTCCCTCAGCAGCCCAGTGTGGAAACTCTTGAGCCGACGCAGCTCGAGCCGGCCAACGTCCTTGTCCGCGCCCATGATTTTAACGGCGGCGCGGACGGACACGACGAGCAGCGCCAGCTCCGAGCACTTGTCGAGGGCCAGCCGGATCTTCTTGTGACGACCCTGGCTCATGGCCATAAAATCCCGGAGTTCCCCTACGGGGATGAGGGGAGAGTCGGTGAAGGGCACGAGGGCGTCCATCACCTCGCTGCCGATGGACTCCAAATCGTCCTCGATGCCCACCACCGAGTCCCCGTCCTCCTCCGGGAGGTCGTCACCGGCGGCCGACCCATCCGTCGCACGGGGTGCAGCGAACGGCTCGGCCGCACCGGCCGGCCCCGCCTCCGTCACGATCCCACCCCCAGGATCGGTGGCAGAGGAGTCCACCCTGGGCTCCTTTAGGGGCGCCGGGCCGGGAGGCGGCGGCGGCGGTTCGGGGCCCCCCCCCGCCTCAGGCGCCGGAGCGACCGGAGAAACCGGGGAGAAAATAATCCCAAATTCCTCCAGCACGTCCGGCGCCAACAACAGAGACGGAGTCAGGGGGCTTTCCGTCTCCCCGCCACCAACCTCCGACCCAGCGGGCCGGGGATTGCTACACTCCTCCACCAGGTCGAGCAGTCCCTGGGAGATGTCTGGGTTATAAAAGGCGGCCTCGGCTTCAGCCTCTTTGGCCTCGCCTGCCCCAGTCCCCAGGACGCCCGACCCGGCGAGGAGCAACGGTTCCGGAACTACATTTCCCTCCGCGGGTTGTTCCGCGCCCCCCCCACGGGCAGGGTCTCTTCCCCATCCCCGGGAGGCACAGGTCGGACAGACTCGGCTGTCTCACCCTCCCGAGGGACAGACGACCCCTGCCGATCGCGCGCGACGATGACGGTGGTGGGGTGGGGCGCAGCACCCGCGGCGGGCGACTGCCCCCCTTTTGCGGAGGGACCTTCCTCCTCGCAGTCCTCCTGCTGGGGGCGGAGCTTTCTTTTTAACAAGTTGGGGCCCGGAGAGGGGGAGGCCTCCATGTCTGCTGGGGCCTCCCTCTCTGCCCCCTTCCGACGACTGGGTTTCTTGGGCCCCTCGGGCCCGAGCCCGGCCGCAGGTCTTGGTTTAGCTGCCTCAGCAGTTGCGGTCACGGTCACGGGCCCGGGCACGAGGACCCCCCCAGTCTCATGCGTCCCGACCAACTCCGCGATGTACTCGGGCGTGAGTTCGGTCAACTCCGATGTTTCATCCGCGAGGGGATCCGCCCTTAGGTGTTTATTTTTCCTACGCGCCTTCCTTCCCCCCGGACGCTCTCCCTCCTCCCCGCCGGAGGCCGTGGTGGTGTTGGCCTCCGATTTCGACCGCGCATCCGTCGCCGTCGACGCGCGGACAGTATCAGGGGGAGGGGGGGCGGCGGCGCCAGCCCTGGCCGCGCCAGGTGTAGTGGCGGCCTTGGAGGCGGGGCAGTTTTTGCGGACGTGCCCCACCTCCTTACAGGCGTAGCACCGCACGCCGTCCGAGGTCCAGAAGACGCGGCGGGCGGTCCCCCCGTGGAGCACCGTGAACGCGCCATCCGCGTCCTCCTCCCGCGCCAGCCGGACGAAAAGCTGGCGCCGGAAGGAGAAGACGTGCCGAAGGCTGGCTTCCCGGAAGCCGAGCGGGATGAGTGTGATCCCCGACCTCACCTCCCCCAGTTGACGTAGGTGGGGGAGGAGGAGCTCACCCGGAACAAAGGGCGGGACGTTGGAAACCACAATCCTTTGCGCGGTGGCCTCAAGGGGGTCCACCGGCAGGAAGGTCCCGCCCACGGTGAGCCCCTTCTCGATGGCCAGGGACACCGCCCGCTCCGACCCCAGGAAGAACACAGCCTTGCCGTACATTTTAGAGGCGGCGACGATGGCTGAAGGGCCGACAACCCCAGCCATGGCTTTAACACACGCCTCTATAGTCATGTTGGGGTGAGTGTAGCTCTTGACCCCATTCTTCCTCGTAAGGAGGGTAAAAGGTGACGGGGTAACAGGAGGACTCGTGGCTGCGGCCGTGGCCGCGGCTGCCACGCTCGCATACGTCCTCGCTGCCCCCGCCACCGACGAAGATGTACTCGCCATAATGGAGGGTTCTTTCAGGGCTACACTCACCCCAAGTCACAGGCCTGAAGGTGTTAATGGCTCGGTTTTTTTTGTTTTTGTTTTCCCCTGAGCAGAGGGAGCTCTTAAATTGAAGGCACACCTCTCCCTTTAGTTGATTGAGTTGGGAGAGGGGCCTTCTCCCCTCTGCTCAATGGGTACTTAATTATAAGCAAATTGAGGTGCCTCTTAGAGAGAGAGGCAGAGAGAGACAAGAGACAAAGAGAGAGAGAGAGGGGGTGGGAAGGAGGGAAGCCGCAAGGGCAGGGTCGCCACTCAGGATGGTGGGTGGGTGGGTGGGTGGGTGTTGGCAGGGGGGTGCACTCTCCGATGTAATAAAAGTCTTTGGTGGTGGTCTTCTGGTGGGGGGAGAAGATGTCTTCACCTGGGATAGCTGGAGATGCCCAGGCTCAGTCTTGCACCAGGTCTTAACGATGCCCAATAAGATTAAATTAATTGGGGACTTCACCTAGGCAGCTCCAGCTGTCCCAGGTCAGGCAATGGGAAAGGGGTGTTTAATATGGTGTGTGCGGCCTAGCTTTTACAAAAGCCACACACACACTCACACACCCCTTGGATGTTCCGGCCCTCTTCTTATCTTCTTTCCTCCCCCCACCTACAAAACAAAGTCTCTGGGAGAGTGCACCAGAATCACACCCACCTGTAGCTGTTGTTCTTTCCTTCCTTCTTCCTTCCAAACAGATGATGTTTGTTGGTGATGTTTTTCTCCCCTCTCTCCCTCTCCTAAAATGGAGGCCAATTGAGGAGGCAGTGTGGAAAGGCCTCTCCTCTGTTGTTGATGGCCTTGGCCTTCTTTTCTTTTCCTTCTCCTCTCCTATCCTCTCTCTCCAGGCACCTCAGTTGTTGTGGTTGTTAGTTGTGTTGGTGGTGGTCTGCTGTCTGGTCTCCTTCTCCTTCTCCTCTTCCTGCTCACAGAGACCACCACTCTGCTGCTGCTGCTGCTGCTGCTGCTGCTCCTTCGTCAGCAGCTCCGAAAGCTTGTGATTTCAAATAAAGCTGTTGGACTATAACCTGGTGTTGTGCGACTCCTCACTTTTGTCCACCCCAGTCCAACACCGGCATCTCCGCATCATGAATCTTGTCATCCATGTATGAAGTAATACTTGGCGGCCTGCTGGTGGCACTGTCCAGGGAGAGTATAAATACTCGGGCATGGGCCCAGCTTACTTAGGACATTTCTCAACAGGAACCAGTGAAGGACACAACTAGATCTCCATGTTGAAAAACAGTTGATTAAAGCTTTGTTTAACGCTTAGACCAAGTGCCTAGTGGTTTTCTTACGTCAAGTCCCATGGAGTGCACATCCTGTGCCATGTGGGAAGTCCTGCACACTTCGCGTAGCCTGGACAACCACATGTGCGGGAAGTGTCGCCAGCTACAGCAACTCGAGCTCCGGGTTTCAGAGCTTGAGCGGCGGCTGGAGTCACTGCGGTGCATCCGCAAGGCTAAGAGTTACATGGATAGCATGTTTCTAGAGGTGGTCACCCCACAGCTTAAGAGTATGCAGGCAGAGAAGAAATGGCTGACCGCTAGACAGAAGAGGAGGACCAGGCAGGTAGTGCAGGAGTCCCTTGAGTGCATTGCGCTCTCCAACCAGTATTCTGTTCTGAGTACTGGTGGGGCAATGGTTCCTTTGGGGAGTGCAGCCAGAGTCAAGTCCACGGCACCACGGGTGGCTCAGCTGCATGGTGAGGGAGGAAAAAGAGTGGAAGAGCAATAGTGGTAGGGGGTTCGATAGATTGGGGAGCAGACAGGCATTTCTGCAGCCATAGACGTGACTCCAGGATGGTATGTTGCCTCCCTGGTGCCAGGGTCAAGGATGTCACTGAGCGGCTGCAGGACAGGGTGAACAGTGTCCATATTGGTACCAACGACATAGGCAGAAAGAGGGATGAGGTCCTGCAGGCAGAGCTGAGGGAGCTAGGAGAGAGATTAAAAAGCAGGACCTCAAAGGTAGTAATCTCTGGATTACTCCCGGTCCCATGTGCTAGTGAGTACAGGAATAGGAGGATAGAACAGATGAATGTGTGGCTGGAGGGATGGTGCAGGAGTGAGGACTTTAGATTCCTGAGGCATTGGGACCGTTTCTGAGGAGGGTGAGACCTGTACAAACCAGACGGGTTACACCTCAACAGAGCCGGGACCAATATTCTCGCGGGGAGGTTTGTTAGTGCTGTGGGGGAGGGTTTAAACTAAATTGGCAGGGGGATGGGCACCAGCATATAGGAGTAGAAAAGAGGAATAAGGTGTATAAAAGAGTGAATGTGTTGGATAGTACTAGAGAAGATAGTACTAGAGGCAGTAGTAGTACCATATTAGATAGGAGCAGACTAAGAAAGACCACGAAAAATTCAAAAATGGGTTTAGAATGCATGTACGTAAAGCGTGGTGAATAAGGTTGGTGAGCTACAAGCACAATATGATGTTGTGGCAATAACGGAAACGTGGCTTAAAAACGGTGAGGACCGGGCACTTAATATTCAAGGGTACAAAGTGTTCAGAAAAGATAGGGAAGGAAAAAGGGGAGGTGGGGTGGCAGTGCTGATTAAGGAAGACGTTGTAGTGTTGCAAAGGGAGGATGTTCTTGAGGGGACAAGGACAGAATCCATTTGGTTGGAGTTGAGGAGCAAAAAGGGTATGATCACGCTACTGGGGGTATTCTATAGGCCTCCAAATAATGAGAGGGAGGTAGAGGAGCAAATCTGCAGGGAAATCGCAGAGATATGCAAGAGCTATAGAGTGGTGATATTGGGGGACTTTAATTCCCCAAATATCGATTGGGATAATGCTAGGGTAAAGGGAAAGCAGGGGGAGGAATTTCTGAAATGTGTTCAGGAGAATTTCCTTGACCAATATGTTCTTGGCCCATCTAGTGCTGGGGAATGAGGTGGGCCAGGTCGACCAAGTGTCTGTGGGAGAACACTTGGGTACGAGCGATCATCGTATCATAAAATTTCGATTAGCAATGGAGAGCAGCAAGGAACAATCTAGAGTGGAACTTCTAAACTGGAATAGGGCTAACTTCAATGGGATGCAAAAGGACCTAGCCAGGGTAAAATGGAACCAAAGACTGACAGGAAAAACTGTAACGGAACAATGGGTGATCTTTAAGGAGGAGATGTTCCAAGTACAGGCTAGGTACATTCCAACAAGAGGGAAGGGTAAGGGAACCAAAGCAAGGGCTCCTTGGATGACGAGGAAGATAGAGAAGATGATGAAACAAAAAAAGAGTATGTATGATACATGTCAGGTGAATTCTTCAAGGGAGAACCAGACCAAATACAATAAGTTGAGAGGGGATGTGAAGATGAAAATAAGATTGGCAAAGATAGAATGAGAGAATAGAATGGCGGTTAACATAAAAGGGAACCCAAAAATCTTCTACCAGCATGTAAACAGTAAGCGAGTAGTAAGAGGCGAGGTGGGGCCTATTAGAGACAAAGAAGGTGATATATGCCTAGAGGCGCAGGGCAAGGCTAGAATACTCAATGAGTACTTTGTATCGGTGTTTACTAAGGATGTGGATGCTGACAAAATATCGGTAGATGTGGAAAAGGTCGAAGCAATGGAAGGGGTGAAAATTGATAGACAGGATGTACTCTAAAGACTGGGTATGCTTGGAGTGGATAAGTCGCCTGGTCCAGATGGCTTGCATCCCAGGTTGCTAAGGGAATTGGGGGAGGAGATAGCGGAAAGGCTTGCCATAATTTTCCAATCTTCCCTAGATGCAGGGGAGGTGCCTGAGGATTGGAAAGTGGCAAATGTAACACCATTGTTCAAGAAAGGGTGTAAGGACAATGCTAGTAACTACAGGCCAGTCAGTTTAACATCAGTGGTGGGTAAAGTTTTAGAAACAATAATCAAGGAAAAAATTAACAGGCATTTGGAGAGGTTTAAGCTAATTAAGGAGAGCCAACACGGGTTTATAAAAGGAAGATCGTGTTTGACTAATCTAATTGAATATTTTGATGAAGTAACAGAGAGGATTGATGAAGGGAATGCAATGGATGTTGTCTACATGGATTTTCGGAAGGCGTTTGACAAAGTACCACATAGAAGGCTGGTTAACAAAATTGAGACTCATGGAATAGGTGGATCAGTGGCAGCTTGGATAAGGGCTTGGCTTAAGGACAGAAAACAGCGAGTTGTGGTAAATGGCTGTTTTTCAGACTGGAGAATGGTAGACAGTGATGTTGCCCAAGGGCCACTGCTTTTTTTGATATATATAAATGACCTGGCTATTGGAATACAGAGTAGAATTTCTAAATTTGCTGATGACACCAAACTTGGGGGTGTGGCAAACAGTGATGATGATATCAATCGATTGCAACAGGACATAGAAAGGCTAGCGGAATGGGCAGATGGAATTTAATACAGAGCAGTGTGAGGTGATGCATTTTGGCAGAAGGAACAGGGAGAGGCAACATACACTTAATGGCACAGTTTTAAAGAGTGTGCAGGGACAGAGGGACCTGGGAGTTAATGTGCATAGGTCCCTGAAGGTGGCAGGACATATTGAGAGAGTGGTTAGCAAAGCATATGGGATCTTGGGCTTCAACTGCAGACGGCAGCATTTGACACGTTGGACCCCTTGTGACCCACCTCATTGTCTTGGCTGTGCTCTGATGTGTCTTTGATGTCGTGCCTTCCTGACGGATTGTATCTCTGTAGACAAGTCGCTCTCTGTGTATATATACTGTGAGAAGTCGCACAACACCAGGTTATAGTCCAACAGATTTATTTAATTTTACAAGCTTTCGGAGCTATCGCTCCTTCGTCAGGTAAGTTAGCAATGAGAGAATCTCCCAGAATTCACAATTTAAACCCAGACAAAATCTATTCACATTATTCGCTACAACAAAGAGCACAGCCAAGACAATGAGATGTGTCCCAGGGGGTCCAGCGTGTCAAACCACCTGCTGGCTGCATATCCTGTCAATTTGTGTTCTTGTGTTTTTAAAAAAAAAAACAAAACAAAAAAAAAAACAAAAAAAAAAACACCTGGGAAGACCGGCCATGATGTCAAGTCACGTTCTGTATCGTGACATGAACCCGATATCGCGATTGAGGCCATCCTCATGAGTGCGGAACTTGGCTATCAGTTTCTGCTCTATGATTTTGCACTGTCGTGTATCTCGAAGGCCGCCTTGGAGAACGCTTACCCGCAGATCCGAGGCTGAATGCCCCTGGCTGCTGAAGTGTTCCCCGACTGGGAGGCAACCCTCCTGCCTGGCGATTGTTGCGCGGTGTCCGTTCATACGTTGTCTCAGTGTCTGCATGGTCTCGCCGATGTACCATGCTCTGGAGCATCCTTTACTGCAACGTATCAGGTAGACAACGTTGGCCGAGTCACATGAGTATGTACCGTGTACCTGGTGGGTAGTGTCCTCACGTGTAATGATGGTATCTGTGTCCATGATTTGGCATGTCTTGCAGAGGTTGCCGTGGCAGGGTTGTGTGGTGTCTTGGTTGCTGTTCTCCTGAAAGATGGGTAATCTGCTGCGAACGATGGTACTTTTGAGGTTAGGCGGCTGCTTGAAGGCGAGTAGTGGAGGCGTGGGGATGGCCTTAGCAAGGTGTTCGTCGTCATCGATGACATGTTGAAGGCTGCGAAGAACATGGCGTAGTTTTTCCGCTCCGGGGAAGTACTGGACGACGTAGGGTACTCTGTTGGTTGTGTCCCGTGTTCGTCTTCTGAGGAGGTCTATGCGGTTTTTCGCTGTGGCCCGTCGGAACTGTCGATCGACGAGTCGAGCGTCATATCCCGTTCTTACGAGAGCGTCTTTCAGTGTCCGTAGGTGTCCATCGCGTTCCTCCTCGTCTGAGCAGATCCTGTGTATTCGCAGGGCTTGTCCATAGGGGATGGCTTCTTTAACGTGGTTAGGGTGGAAGCTGGAGAAGTGGAGCATCGTGAGGTTGTCCGTGGGCTTGCGGTAGAGTGAAGTGCTGAGGCGTCCGTCTTTGATGGAGATTCGTGTGTCCAAGAATGAAACCGATTCTGAGGAGTAGTCCATGGTGAGTTTGATGGTGGGATGGAACCTGTTGATGCTATCGTGTAGTCCTTTCAGTGATCCTTCGCCGTGGGTCCAAAGGAAGAAGATGTCGTCGATGTATCTGGTGTACAGCGTTGGTTGGAGGTCCTGTGCAGCGAAGAAGTCTTGCTCGAACTTGTGCATGAAGATGTTGGCGTATTGGGGTGCGAATTTGGTCCCCATGGCTGTTCCGTGTGTTTGGGTGAAAAAATGGTTGTCGAAGGTGAAGACATTGTGGTCAAGGATGAAGCGGATGAGTTGTAAGATGGCGTCCGGAGATTGGCTGTTGTTGGTGTTGAGTACTGAGGCTGTCGCAGCGATGCCGTCATTGTGGGGGATATTGGTGTAGAGTGCCGATACGTCCATTGTGATGAGGAGTGTTCCTGGTTCAACTGGTCCATGGGTGCTGAGTTTCTGCAAGAAGTCTGTAGTGTCGCGACAGAAGCTGGGGGTTCCCTGTACGATGGGTTTCAGGATGCCCTCGACGTACCCAGAGAGGTTCTCACACAGGGTTCCGTTGCCTGATACGATAGGACGTCCGGGTGTGTTGGCTTTGTGTATCTTTGGGAGGCAGTAAAAGTCTCCTACGCGGGGAGTACGTGGGATGAGAGCGCGTAGGATGTTTTGAAGGTCTGGGTCGAAGGTCTTGATCAGTCTATTGAGTTGGCGGGTGTGTTCTTTGGTCGGATCTGCGGGTAGCTGTCTGTAGTGTTCCTGGTTGTCCAGTTGTCGGTATGCTTCTTTGCAATAGTCCGTTCTGTTCTGTATGACGATGGCTCCTCCTTTGTCCGCTGGTTTGATGACGATGTTGCGGTTGGTCTTGAGTGCGTGGATGGCGTTGCGTTGTGCTCGGGTGACATTCTGGACTGTCTTGTGAGTACGGCTGATGAATCTGGCGTTGATGCATTTCCTGACAGCTTGAGCATACATGTCAAGCTTAGGGTTGCGACCCTCCGGAGGGGTCCAATTTGACTCTTTCTTCCTCGGTTGCAGCACTGCGGTTCCCTCTGTCTGCTGTTCCGGATCATTGATTGTCCCATTAGGAATGTTGCTGACGTCTTGGGATTTGTGGTAGTATTCCCGGATCCTCATTCTCCTGATGAATTCCTCTGTGTCCGCCGCGAGACCGATGGGGTCCATTTTGGTGGTGGGGCAGAACTTGAGCCCTAGGGCGAGAACTTCGATTTCGTCTGGTTGAAGGGTGTGGTCCGACAGGTTGACGATGGACTTCCCTGTGGTTGCAACCATGGTACCGGGGGAGGCTTGGTTGTAGCTGGTGGTTACGCCGAGTTTCTCAAGCTTCCTGTTCTTGATGCGCATGTAGGTAGCGTAGTTCCGTTGCCTCGTCTGTTTGGCGGTGTCTCGTAGCTGGTCTGCTGTGTCCTGAGCACAGGCTGAGAGCATGGACTCTATCTTGGTTTCGAGGTTGCGGCGTCTGCTGTAGAGCTGGTGTACGAGATGGTTGAGGAGTGTGCGAGAGGTACGACGGCAAAGTCTCTCAGCGTAGTCTGTGTTGTATGTCGACTTGAGTGGGTTCGTGATCTGTAGTCCTTTCGGAATCTTGTCTGCTTTCTTGCATCTCTGCAGGTACTTGATGTCTGTGTCAATATGCGCGATCTTCTTGGCGATTCTCTCCACTTTGAGCCGGCAGTTTGCGGTGTCAATAGAGGTCATGATGTGGAGATGCCGGCGTTGGACTGGGGTGGACAAAAATGAGAAGTCGCACAACACCAGGTTATAGTCCAACAGATTTATTTAATTTTACAAGCTTTCGGAGCTATCGCTCCTTCGTCAGGTAAGTTAGCAATGAGAGAATCTCCCAGAATTCACAATTTAAACCCAGACAAAATCTATTCACATTATTCGCTACAACAAAGAGCACAGCCAAGACAATGAGATGTGTCCCAGGGGGTCCAGCGTGTCAAACCACCTGCTGGCTGCATATCCTGTCAATTTGTGTTCTTGTGTTTTTAAAAAAAAAAACAAAAAAAAAAAAACAAAAAAAAAACACCTGGGAAGACCGGCCATGATGTCAAGTCACGTTCTGTATCGTGACATGAACCCGATATCGCGATTGAGGCCATCCTCATGAGTGCGGAACTTGGCTATCAGTTTCTGCTCTATGATTTTGCGCTGTCGTGTATCTCGAAGGCCGCCTTGTATACTGTGTATTAGATTCCCTCACTGTACCTCTACCTGACGAAGGAGCAGCAGCTCCGAAAGCTCGGAATTTTAAATAAAACTGTTGGACTATAACTTGGTGTTGTGCGACTTCTCATTTTCATAAATAGAGGTATTGTATACAAAAGTAGTGAAGTTATGCTAAACCTTTATAAAGCGCTGGTTAGGCCACAACTGGAGTATTGCGTCCAGTTCTGGTCACCACACTGTAGGAAAGATGTGAAGGCCCTTGAGAGGGTGCAGAGGAGATTTACCAGAATGGTTCCGGGGATGGGGGATCTTAGCTACAAGGACAGGTTGGAGAAGCTGGATTTGTTTTCATTAGAGCAAAGGAGGTTGAGGGGTGATTTGGTAGAGGTGTACAAGTTATGATGGGTTTGGATAGGCTAGACGGGGAAAGGCTGTTCCCACTAGTTGATGGTACAAGGACTAAGGGACGCAGATTTAAGGTTTTGGGCAAGAGATACAGGGGGGATGTGAGGAAAAAATTTTTTACACAGCGAGCGGTGATGACCTGGAATTCGCTGTTGACGGAAGTGGTGGAAGCGGAGACACTAAATGTTTTCAAGGGGATACTGGATAGGCACTTGAGGGAAATAAACTTGCAGGGCTAGGGGAAGGAGCGGGGGAATAGGACTGACTGGATTGCTCTACAGAGAGCTGGCACGGACTCGATGGGCCAAATGGCCTCGTTCTGTGCCGTCATGGCTCTATGACTCTATGACTAAGCCCCACCCCCTGTGTTCAATTCTGTCAGTCAGACTAACCCCGCCCCCTGTGTCCAGGTGAGTTCAGTCAGACCACGCCCCGCCCCTATGTTCAGTGCTGTCAGTCAGACTAAGCCCCGCACCCTGTGTCGAGGGGAGCTCAGTCGGACTAAGTCCCGCCCCCTGTGTCCAGGTGAGCTCAGACTAAGCACTGCCCCTGTGTCCAGGTGAGTTCAGTCAGTCTGAGCCAGGCCCCCTGTGTTCAGTGCTGTTAGTCGAAGCCCCACCCCCTGTGTCCAGGTGAGCTCAGTCAGACTAAGCCCCGCCCCCTATCCAGTGCTATCAGTCAGACTAAGCCCCACCCTCTCTGTCCAGGGGAGCTCAGACTAAGCCCCGCCCCTGTGTCCAGGTGAGCTCAGTCAGACTATGCCCCGCCCCTTGTGTCCAGGTGAGCACCGTCAGACTACGCCACGCCCCCTGTGTCCAGGTGAGCGGAGTCAGACTAAGCCCCGCCCCCTGTGTCCAGGTGAGCTCAGTCAGACTAAACCCCGCCCCTTGTGTCCAGGTGAGTGCATTCAGACTAAGCCCCGCCCCTGTGTCCAGGCGAGCTCAGTCAGACTAAGAGTTCCCCTTGTCCTCACCTTTCACCCCACCAGCCTCCATATTCAACAGATCATCCTCCGCCATTTCCGCCACCTCCAGCGTGATCCCACCACCAAACGCATCTTCCCCTCACCTCCCCTTTCAGCATTCCGCAGGGACCGCTCCCTCCGCGACACCCTAGTCCACTCCTCTACCACCCCAGCACCCCTTCCCCTTTGCCCGGCACCTTCCCGTGCAAGCGCAGGAGATGCAACACATGCCCTTATACCTCCCCCCTTCCCACTGTCCAGGGCCCCAAACACCCCTTCCAGGTGAAACAGCGATTTACTTGTACTTCCTGCAATTTAGTATACTGTATTCACTGCTCACGATGTGGTCTCCTCTACATTGGTGAGACCAAAAGCAGATTGGGTGACCGCTTTGCGGAACACCTCCGTTCAGTCCGTAAGGGGGACCCTGAGCTCCCGGTGGCCTGTCACTTTAATTCACCGCTCCATTCCCACTCCGACCTCACTGTCCTCGGCCTCTTGCATTGTTCCACGGAAGCTCAGCGTAAGCTCGAGGAACAGCTCCTCATCTTTCGATTAGGCACTTTACAGCCCTCTGGACTCAACACGGAGTTCAACAATTTCAGATCATAACCCCGGCCCCCATCACATATATATATATATATATTTATTTATTTATCTTTTTATCCACACTTTTGTTTGGCCTTTTTTTCTTCCCTCCCAGAAGCTGGCAGCTGTCCTTCATTCTGCCAGCGCAATTCACACTTCATCTAGAGCCATCCTTTGTTCCTCAACCTGTCCCATTTCCACCTCCTCTTACCTTGAATATCTCTTAATGTCTCTCAATGTCTCTTAATCTCTCCTGCTTTCTATCCTATCACTGACCTTCCCTTTTGTTCTTTCATCCCCTCCCCCTTTTCCCAGCCCTAAACTTGCTTTAAAATCTATTTCATTTCCTACTTTTTTCAAGTTCTGACGAAAGGTCTTCGACCTGAAACGTTAACTCTGTTTCTCTCTCCACGGATGCTGCCTGGCCTGCTGAGTTTTTCAAGGGTTTTCTGTTGTTATTTCGGATTTCCAGCATCCGCAGTATTTTGCTATCGTATCAGTCAGACTAAGCCCTGCCCCCTGTGTTCAGGTGAGCGCAGTCAGACTAAGCCCCGCCCCTTGTGTCCAGTGGAGTGCACTCAGACTAAGCCCCGCCACCTATGCCCAGGTGAGTGCAGTCAGACTAAGCCCCGCTGCCTGTGCCCAGGTGAGCTCAGTCAGACTAAGCCCGCCCCCTGTGAGCTCAGTCAGACTACGCCCCGCCCCCCCCTGTGAGCGCAGTCTGACTAAGCCCCGCCCCCTGTGCCCAGGTGAGCTCAGTCAGACTAAGCCCCACCCTCTGTGCCCAGGTGAGCTCAGTCAGACTAAGCCCCACCCTCTGTGCCCAGGTGAGCTCAGTCAGACTAAGCCCCACCCTCTGTGCCCAGGTGAGCTCAGTCAGACTAATCCCTGCTCCCTGTGCCCAGGTGAGCTCAATCAGACTAAGCCCCGCCCCCTGTGCCCAGGTGAGCTCAGTCAGACTAAGCCCCGCCTCCTGTGCCCAGTTGAGCTCAGTCAGACTAAGCCCGCCCCCTGTGAGCTCAGTCAGACTGAGCCCCGCCCCCTGTGAGCTCAGTCAGACTAAGCCCCGCCCCCTGTGCCCAGTTGAGCTCAGTCAGACTAAGCCCCGCCCCCTGTGAGCTCAGTCAGACTAAGCCCGGCCCCTGTGAGCTCAGTCAGACTGAGCCCCGCCCCCTGTGAGCTCAGTCAGACTAAGCCCCGCCCCCTGTGCCCAGTTGAGCTGTCAGACTAAGCCCCGCCTCCTGTGCCCAGTTGAGCTCAGTCAGACTAAGCCCGCCCCCTGTGAGCTCAGTCAGACTAAGCCCCGCCCCCTGTGAGCTCAGTCAGACTAAGCCCCGCCCCCTGTGAGCTCAGTCAGACTAAGCCCCGCCTCCTGTGCCCAGATGAGCTCAGTCAGACGAAGCCCCGCCCCCTGTGAGCTCAGTCAGACTCAGCAACACCTGGTCTCCAGGAGAGTCGCGGCCGTGGGGAGCTCCGCATCAAAATGCCGGATTCCTTGTCTTAAGAGCCTGTGGTGACCGCGGATTAGCTTGTCTTTTGCCGGATGGAGCGTCAGGCTCTCTTTTGGGTGGTCGGCCTCCTGCTGCTCCGGCCTTGCGATCCAGAAGGTGAGGAACTAAAGTGGGGAACGGGGTTATAAAACGGAGAACGGCTGCGCCGCAGGGCTCTGTGACCGCGGCCGGGAAAGGTGGGCCCAAAATGGCGTCTGAAGCCTCCTGCAGCGGCCGGGAATGTCCCCGAGCCGGGCTGCTCCTGCCCTGGGGAAGGCCCGGGTTTGATCACATCCCCCAGGAGCAGCATAGAATTGTCAATTTAAGGCCCATCCTGTCCGTGCCAGGGGTAATGGTTGCAAGAAGGTGAGTAACTCGGAGTGGGGTGGGGAAGAGAGAAGGTCAGGCCCCCCGGGGTGGGGAAGAGAGAAGGTCAGGCCCCCGGGGTGGAGTGGGGTGGTGGAGAGAAGCGAGAAAGTCAGGGCCCCGGGGTGGTGGGGAGAAGCGAGAAAGTCAGGGCCCCGGGGTGGTGGGGAGAAGCGAGAAAGTCAGGGCCTCGGGGTGGAGTGGGCTGGTGGGGTTGAAGGTCAGGTCTCTGGGGGTGGGTAAGAAAGAAGGTCAGGCCCCCGGGGTGGAGTGGGGTGGTGGAGAGAAGCGAGAAAGTCAGGGCCCCGGGGTGGTGGGGAGAAGCGAGAAAGTCAGGGCCCCGGGGTGGTGGGGAGAAGCGAGAAAGTCAGGGCCCCGGGGTGGTGGGGAGAAGCGAGAAAGTCAGGGCCTCGGGGTGGTGGGGAGAAGAGAGAAAGTCAGGGCCTCGGGGTGGAGTGGGCTGGTGGGGTAGAAGGTCAGGTCTCTGGGGGCGGGGGAGAGAGAAGGTCAGTGCCCCGGGTTTTGTGTTGGGTGGGAGGGTGAAGGTCAGGGGATGTGAGAGAATATCAAGGCCCCGGATTTGTGGGTTGGGGGGGGGAGAAGGTCGGGGCATTGGGGTGAGGGAGTAGAAGGGCAGGGCCCTGGGAGGGTGGGGGAGGCGAAGGTAATGGCCCCGGGATGGGGGAAAGAGAAGTCAGGATTTTGTTGGAGAGGGGAAAGATCAGGAACTTGTTCGGGGTGTGGGGGAAGCTCAGGAACTGGGGGATGGGAGAAGCTCCTAACCCGCGAGTGTGAGCTCTGTCTGTTCTCTGAAAGCAGTGCTGTGAGCTGTGTCTGGAGCCTGGCAGTCAGAATGAATGGCTCCAGTTACACATTGCAAAGTACTTGATTACTCAGGCAGGCAGTTTCTAACTACTCATTACAAACAAACTGCTGGGTGTGTCTTGTCCTTCAAGTGGACCAATCAGAACTTTGGTGTTGTAAATACTCACGAGCATATCTGCTGGCATAATGTATACAATTTTTCTTCACATTTGCTGCTGCATTTCAGTGTTTTACTGCCACAGTTTAAATGATTACATTTGCTTTTTTTATGTCTATCAGCTGGAATGAAAGCAGTGTTTGGTGTGGTTGGTTCATCAGTTTTACTGGATCCTGAATATGGAGCTGATCTGGGCAACAGTGAAGTACTATGGGAGTTCACCGCAAGCAGCAAAACTGCTGTTACTATTTTGGATTACAAATCAAATCTCTATGAAGCGAAACCAAATGAAGATTTCAAACCTCGTTTATATTTTAATACATCCAATGGGTCTCTGAGGGTAAACAATTTAAAACCCAGCGATGAAGGAGTTTATACCATCACTGTAGATGCACAAAGGATAACAAGAATAGATTTGAAGCTCATTGGTAAGTGTTTTCAATACTTTGTAGACTTTGAGAGGGAGACGAGGGGAGGAGAGGGACAACGGGAGACGAGGGGATGGGTGGGATGACGAGACGAGGAGGCAGGGGAGGGACAACGGGGGATGAGACGCGGGGCGGGTGGGAGGCGAGGGAGAAGAGGGGAGATGAGACGCGGGGCGGGGGGGAGACTAGAGGAGCAGGGGAGTGGAGATGAGAGGGGAGGGGTGGGAGAAGGGAGACAAGAATATGGAACAGAGTTTATTAATGACCGGTATGAATGATCAGTTTAACCAGACAAAAGAGAGTGGCTTTCCGGCTTGAAGTTCTATCTTTCGTGCCCTCTGAAGGCCTGTTGAAAACCATGCTCTTTTGTACATCAAAGATATCACCACACTTTAGGAAGGATGTGAAGGCCCTTGAGAGGGTGCAGAGGAGATTTACTAGAATGGTTCCGGGGATGGGGGATCTTAGCTACAAGGACAGGTTGGAGAAGCTGGATTTGTTTTCATTAGCGCAAAGGAGGTTGAGGGGTGATTTGAAAGAGGTGTACAAGATTATGACGGGTTTGGATAGGCTAGACGGGGAAAGGCTGTTCCCACTAGTTGATGGTACAAGGACTAGGGGACACAGATTTAAGGTTTTGGGCAAGAGATACAGGGGGGATGTGAGGAAAAACTTTTTTACGCAGCGAGTGGTGATAACCTGGAATTCGCTGCCGACGGACGTGGTGGAAGCAGAGACACTCAATGTTTGCAAGGGGAGACTAGATAGGCACGAGGGAAATAAACTTGCAGGGCTAGGGGAAGGAGCGGGGGAATGGGACTGACTGTATTGCTCTGCAGAGAGCAGGCACGGACTTGATGGGCCGAATGGCCTCCTTCTGTGCTGTTATGACTCTATGACTCAATATGTGTTATAGATAAGACTTCATGACATATCTATTCCCAAATCTTTTGAAGACTGTCTATACTTGTAAACATTTGTTGTTGTCTACTCGAAAGCTCCTTCCTTTAAATAATACTTCCTGATGGCCAGGTGAGCTCAGTCAGACTGAGCCCTGTACCCAGGTGCACTCAGTCAGACTAGGCCCTGCCCCTTGTTTCCAGGTGAGCTCAGTCAGATGAAGCCCCGTGCCCAGGTGAGCTCAGTCAGACTAAGCCCCGCCCCCTGTGCCCAGGTGAGCTCAGTCAGACTCTGCCCTGCCCCGCCCCGTGTGCAGGTGAGCTCAGTCAGACTAAGCTGTGCCCAGGTGAGCTCAGTAGGACTAAACCCCGCCCCGTGCCCAGGTGAGCTCATTCAGAGTAAGCCCCGCCCCCTGTGCCCAGGTGAGCTCATTCAGAGTAAGCCCCGCCCCCTGTGCCCAGGTGAGCTCAGTCAGACTAAGCCCTGCCCCCTGTGCCCAGGTGAGCTCATTCAGAGTAAGCCCTGTGCCCAGGTGAGCTCATTCAGAGTAAGCCCTGCCCCCTGTGCCCAGGTGAGCTCAGTCAGACTAAGCCCTGTGCCCAGGTGAGCTCAGTCAGACTAAACCCCACCCCCTGTGCCCAGGTGAGCTCAGTCAGAATGGATAAGAAGTAAAGATTTGCAGCTCATTGGTAAGTAGTTTCAATACTTTGTAGACTTTGAAAGTGATGCAACAAAAATCTTTTGAAGGGTGGTGGAGGGGAGAAGTGGACAGAATCAGGATTGAGGTTAAATGCCCCTTTTTGGAATTTCAGACCATGCTGCCAGTGGGGGTCCTTGGTGTAGTATATCTTAAAAATGCTACAAATGAGCTAAATAAGAGGACAGCAGGGCTCGGAGATGTAGATTGGAATTCAGACGGAGTCTCTGGACAAGCTGGAACAGTGAAAGACTCCAGTGATGGTTCGCACGTAATTGCTGCTGTGACATCTGTTTTTGTAGAATTCCAAGTTAGGCTGGTGGATTCTGCCCCCTGGGGGGAGTAGTCAGTGTTAGTAAAGCGTTGCTGCTGACAGAAGAAATTATGGAACTACAGGGAGAGAGAAAGCAGGGAACTACAGGCCAGTTAGCCTGACATCAGTCGTTGGGAAAATGCTGGAATCCATTATTAATGAAGTAGTAACAGGGCACTTTGACTCTACCTAATCATATTATGATTTTCTATGTGGAAATCGTGTTAAACAAATTTATTACAGTTTTTTGAGAATGTAACTAGCAGGATAAAGGGGAACCAATGGCTGTAGTATATTTGGATTTCCAAAAGACATTCGATAAGGTGTCACATAAAAGGTTGTTATGCAAGATAATGTCTCATGGGGTTGGGGTAATATATTAGCATGGATAGAGGATTGGTTAATGGACAGAAAACAGAGAGTAGGGATAAACGGATCATTTTCAGGTCAGCAGACTGTAACTAGTGGGGTGCCGCAAGGATCAGTGCTTGCGCCTCAGCTATTCACAATCTATATTAATGACTTAGATGAGGGGACCGAGTGCAATGTATCCAAGTTTGCTGACGATACAAAGCTAGGTGGGAAAATAAGCTGTGAGGAGGGCACAAAGAACCTGCAAAGGGATATAGACAGGTTAAGTGAGTGGGCAGTAAGGTGGCAGATGGAGTATAATGTGGGGAAATGTGAGGTTATTCACTTTGGTATGAAGAATAGAAAAAAAATATTTTTAAATGATGAGAAACTATTAAATGTTGGTGTTCAGAGAGATTTAGGTGTCCTCGTACAGGAAAGATAGTAAGTTAGCATGCAGGTACAGCAAGCAATTGGGAAGGCAAATGGCATGTTGGCCTTTATTGCAAGGGGGTTGGAGTACAAGAGTAAGGAAGTCTTACTACAATTGTACAGGGCTTTGGTGAGACCACACCTGGACTACTCTGCAGTTTTGGTCTCCTTATCTGAGAAAGGACAAGCCTTGGAGGTGGTGCAATGAAGGTTCATTAGATTGATTTCTGAGATGAGAGGGTTGTCCTATGAGGAGAGAGTGAGTAGATTGGGTCTATACTCTCTGGAGTTTAGAAGAATATGAGGTGATCTCATTGAAACATACAAGATTCTGAGGGGGATTGACAAGGTAGATGCTGAGAGGTTGTTTCCCCTGGCTGGAGAGTCCAGAACTAGGGGGGCATAGTCTCAGAATAAGGGGTCGGCCATTTAAGACTGAGATGAGGAAGAATTTCTTCACTCGGAGGTGTTAGAACCGGGTTTTCCTAGGTTCTCGTCTGGAGTTCCGCTGTACGAAGAGTAATTCAGGCTCGAGGGTTCGGAGAGTTAAAACAACACTTTATTACTTCCAACTGTTCGGCGATGGTTACACAGTACATTGAGGTTCTCTACCATACATTCGTGTCCCGAGAGTCACACCGGGTTAGGCACGTGTTGCCAGCATTTACGTCCCCGGGAGGTGTCTGACCCTCTTGATGATCCACACGGCTTCTAGCCAAAAAGAGAGAGAGAGTACTGGCAGGGAAGCCCCTTTTATACAGTGAGGCATGGGTCATTACATCACTTCCCTGGCAACAAGCGTTCTCCAATGGGGGTCCCTTTTGCCCTTTACCTGGTCTTCAGTCTGGCGGGCAAGTCCTGACTTGTCTCACTGCTGCACCTGCCTGCCTAAAGTGCCGGATTGTGATTGGGCGCCGCACAATAGCTAGTCAATCATCTTGGCCCCAGGCTGGGGCAGGTCTCTCTCCTTTCTGCTAGCTTTGCACTCTTTAATCTAATCTAGACTTTCCTTGTGCGAAGCCATTCTTTGTAAGCCAATTCGTCGTCCATTTTATTCACGTTTCCACAGAGGGTTGTGAATCTTTGGAATTCTCTACCCCGAAGGGCTATGGATGCTGAATCGTTGAGTATATTCAAGGCTGAGATCGATAGATTTTTGTATTCTAGGGGAATCAAGGGATATGGGGTTCGGGTGGGAATATGGAGTTCATAGGATCATAGAAATTTACAGCACAGAAGGAGGCCATTTGGCCCATCTTGTCTGCACCGGCCGACAAAGAGCTATCCACCCTAATCCCACTTTCCAGCACTTGGTCCATAGCCTTGTAGGTTACAGCACTTCAAGTGCATATCCAAGTACTTTTTAAATGTGATGAGGGTCTCTGCCTCTTCCACCCTTTCAGGCAGTGAGTTCCAGACCCCCACTGGGTTGAAAAAAATTCTCCTCAACTCCCCTCTCAACCTCCGACCAATTACTTTAAGTAAGGGTTGTACTGAAAGGATATTTACTAGCCCTAGCCCCTTTGGGGCTATCCCAGATCAGGCGTATTTCTCAGATGTTCACTTTCAACTAAAGTTTGAGAGAGCCGGATCCTAAAGACGCTTAACTGAGTCTAAAGGAAAGGAGCAACCCAAGAATGTTACCGTCCTCCAGATAGCGCTTTTAATAAGTTTATCCAGACTAACGTCCCAGATATTATGAGGGTCCGGAGATCTCCTTCAGAAATGTACCTCTCCACCAAAGAGTGTACAGAGATTGGGTTCGCGAGTTATTGATACAGAAGACTTGAGACAATTCTCAAAATATATAGAAATTTATTAAAAGAACCGACATGCAATTTACAGTTGGTGAATCAGTCAATCGCAACATTAACAGTTCTAAAAAGAAAAAATACGATTTTTTTAACAGAGCATCTTCCTTTAAAATCTTAACTTCGCTACAGTATTACAGTTCTTAAAATTTTCTATACAGGATATCCATCAATATCAAAATACCTTTGATCCCCGAGGTACAGAGTAGAAGACCACAGAGCCGCCTCTGTGGTCGAGAATTGGTTTACCCGATTAAAGCGAGTCTGATATCCCTTTTGAAACTTCAATATTTATACCCTTAAGGTTTCTGCTGATCCAAGTTAATTATCACTATTCATCTTTCTGCTGACCTCTTGCAATTCTTACTGCTACATCGGCAATAGTTATTGGGAGTTTTTACCATATAGGTGTGAAGGCAAATGTCCCTTATTTCACGTGTCATCTTTACGAGGGCAAATGTTCCTTATCTTATGTGCCATCTTTAAGAGGTTTAATTTAGAACACTTATCCAGGGTTGACCATTGTTCTGCTCCCAAAAGGCCAGCTACTCGGAGCCACCCATTCTTCTGTTTCAATAAGGTTATTTATTCAGGGTCAACAACTTGTCCTGTTTCAAGAGCTAGAATTCTTTCATAGCAATTTCATAGTTAGGTTTCTAAATTTCCAAACCCAGTTTGTCATGTTTTAAAGAATTTATATGGTAGAGTTCCTTATAAGGTACTCTTCAGGGTCAACCACTGTCTTATCTCAACAAGGCCAGAATTCCTTCATAAGATAGTGTATTTTTCTAAAAAGGCTATATAGTATATTTTTCTAAAAAGGTTATACAGTATATTCCTTCACAGTACAGGTCTGAGTTGTGGTCGCAGATCAGCCGTGATCTTATTGAATGGTGGAGCAGGCTTGAGGGGCCGTATGGAATGCTCCTAATTCTTATGTTCTTATGAGAGGACATTCTGCTCTGGGCTGAAGGTCATATTTCTGGAGTTCAGTTTCTTACAGCCAGTAGTTGTGCAGAAAATCAGATCATTCTGAAGATGCCAGTAGAATAGTGTGGGGAGTTTACTGCAAAGCGAAGCATTGCTCAGTGGAATAATTGGGTTTTCATTCCAGCTGGTGCTCTTTAGTTCATTTCTGTCTGAAAAATAAAGCAGCTTCATGATTCATATCAGGCTTCATCTTGTGTTTGGAAAGATTGAAGAGGGACGTGAGGTCATAATAACATAAGAACACAAGAAATAGGAGCGGGAGTAGGCCATATGGCCCCTCGAGCCTCCTCCGCCATTCAGTAAGATCATGGCTGATCTTCTACCTCATCTCCACTTTCCCGAACTATCCCCATATCCCTTGATTTCGTATCCAAAAATCTATCCATCTCTGTCTTGAGTGTACTCAATGACTGAGCATCCACAGCCCTCTGAGTTAGAGAATTCCAAAGATTCACAACCCTTTGAGTGAAGAAGTTCTGCTCATCTCAGTCCGAATTGGTCGACCTCTTATTCTGAGAATGTGACCCCCTAGTCCCCAGCCAGGGGAAACAGCCTCCCAGCCTGTCGAGCCCTGTAAGAATTTTATGTTTCAATGAGATCACCTCTCATTCTTCTAAACTCTGCGGAATATAGGCCTAGTCTACTCAATCTCACTTCATAGGACATTCCCCCCATCCCAGGAACCAGTCTAGTGAACCCTCGTTGCACTCCCTCTAAGGGAAATATAAGGGAAGTAAGGAGACCAAAACTGTGCACAGTACTCCAGGTGTGGTCTCACCAAGGCCCTATATAATTGCAGTAAGACTTCACAGAATCCCCACAGTGCAGATAGAGGCCATTTCGGCCCATCGAGCCTGCACTGACACATATCCCACCCTATCCCCGTAACCCCACGTATTTAATCCCCCCTAACACTAAGGGTCAATTTATCATAGCCAAATCAACCTAACCCGCACATCTTTGGACTGTGGGAGGAAACCGGAGCACCCGGAGGAAACCCACGCAGACACGGGAGAATGTGCAAACTCCACCCACACAGACAGTCACCCGGGGCCGGATTTGAATCCGGGTCCCTGGCGCTGTGAGGCAACAGTGCTAACCACTATGCCACCGTGTTGCCTTCTTTACTTTTGTACTCCAATCCTTTTGTAATAAAGGCTAACATACCATTTCCTCTCCTAATTGCTTGCTGTACCTGCATATTAACTTTCAGTGATTCGTGTACAAGGACACCCAGGTCGCTCTGAATACCAACATTTCCCAATCTCTTACCATTTAAAAAATATTCTGCTTTCCTATTTTTCCTACCAAAGTGGATTACTTCATATTTCTCCACATTATACTCTATCTGCCATGTTCTTGCCCACTCACCTAACCTGTCTATATCCCTTTGCAGCCTCTTTACGTCCTCCTCGCAACTTACTTTCCCACACAGCTTTGTATCGTCAGCAAACTTGGATACGTTACACTCGCTTCCCTCATCTAAGTCATTGATATAGATTGTAAATAGCTGAGGCCCTAGCACTGTGCAGAAGACATAAACTATCCAGTTCAGGTTGTAGGAGGGTGCTGTTGTTACACCCCAAGTTTTGGTATCACAAATAGATATAAGGCAGTGAGAGTCAACTCTGACAAAATCATGTGTTCAGTCCACTTACAAGAGCAACTGATGGTTAATGATTTTAAATTAGTGATTCTCCCCTGTCACTGCCCTCCCTAACCAGAGGAAATCATCTTTCCCCATTAATTCCATCATCTTTTAACAAAACTCTATGAAAATCTCCTCTTAGCTGTTTCTTTTCCTGTGGCATAAATGCCAGACTCTCCAGTCCCAGGGCTTGTATTCTCTTGAGTATAGAAGATTGAGGGGTATTCTGATCTAGATGTTTTAAATGTTAAAGGATGCGATAGGGTAGATATGGAAAAACTATTTCCTCTGGGGGGGATTCGGGAACAAGGGGACCTAATCTTAAAAGTAGCTAGGCCACTTTCAGAAGTGAAATTAGAAAGTACTTTTCTACACAAAGGTTAGTAGAAATCTGGTACTCTCTCTCCCCCACAAGGTGATGGATGCTGGGACAATTGGAGCTTTCAAGACTGAGATCGATCAATTTTTTTTGTTAGGGAAGAGTATCAAGGGAAATAGAACGAAAGTGGGAAAATGAAATCGAGGTGCAGATCAGTAGTGATCTAATTGAATGGCAGAGCAGGCTCAAGGGGCTGAATGGCTTACTTCTGTTTCTGAGTCTCTCCTCGTACTATAGTTTCTCATTGCCAGTGTCATCCTTTTGAATCCAGGCTGTACACGCTCCATGGCTTTAATGTCCTTTCTTAATGGAATGCTCAAAACTGCACCCAGTGCTCTATAGTCTAATCATTGCCATGTATAAACTTATCATGACCTCCTTGCTCTTTCATTCTGTGACTTTATTTATAGGACTCAAAATATTATTAGCCTTTTTTCATGGCTTTACCTACCTGCACTTCCAAGAAATTATATATTTGCATCCAGATCTCTGTTCCTTGGCACCTTTGAATTGCGTGTATAGTCCGATTGCTTGTTTTTCATCCCAACATGAATTATCTTGTACCTTTTCACGTTAAATTGCATCTGTCTGTCCATTCTGCGAACCTGTTTATGTCCTCCAAAAATCTTCAATAGTCCACCTTGCTGTTTGTCCGCCTCAACCTAGTTTTGTGTCATCATCAAATGTCAATATTGTGCTCCCTGTGCCCAAGCCCAAACCATCTATGTTTAGTGGAGCCAGAACCAAGCAACACCCTATTACCCTTAACCCTTAGTTTCCTGTCAGCGAACCTATTTTGTATGGTCACGACTATTTGCAACGCCAGATTTCTGATTGGTCCCCTTGAGAACAAGACACATTGGAATGTGTAATTAGATCCTGCCTGCCTAAGTAATCAAGTACTTTGCAATGTGTAATTCGAACCATGCATTCTGACTGCCAGGTTCCAGACAGCTCACAGGAAACAGACAGGGCTCACCCTTGTGAGCTAGGACCTTCTCCCCCTCCCCGCCCCCCATCCCTCAAGAAAGCTGCTGTCCCCCCAACATGTTCCCAACCTTCCCCCGCTCACCCCCAGAGTTTCTGACCTATTCCCTCCCCAACAAGTTCCTGACCTCACCCCCACCCCCAAAGTTCATGACCTTCTCCCGCTCCCGGGTTCCTGACCTTCTCCCCTTCTCTCTCTCTCTCTTTCCCCCCCCCCCCCCCCACCCCTTGCCCCCGGGGTTCCTGACCTTCTCCCCCCTGTCCTCCCCTACCTTGGGTGCCTGACCTGACCACCTCCCCCTGCCCAAGTTCCTGATCTTCTCCCTCTGCCAAAGTTCCTGATCTTTTCTCTCCCCCGCGCCCCCCAGGTTCCTATCCTTCTCTCTCTCCCCCCCAACCCCACCCCCCCCCCCCCCCAACTACAATTCGTGACCTCCCCCTGCCCAACTGGATCACGTTCTTCCGTATCGCCACTGTGCTCTCAGTGCCCATTACCACCCCCCACCCCAACAAGTCCCTGACCGACCACCCCCCCCCCCCTCCCCTGGGCTCCTGACCTGACCCTCCCCCCCCCCTCCCCCGGGCTCCTGACCTGGCCCGACCCCCCTCCCCCGGGCTCCTGACCTGGCCCGCCCCCCCCCCCCTCCCCCGGGCTCCTGACCTGGCCCGACCCCCCTCCCCCGGGCTCCTGACCTGGCCCGACCCCCCCTCCACCGGGCTCCTGACCTGACCCGACCCCCCTCCCCCGGGCTCCTGACCTGGCCCGACCCCCCTCCCCCGGGCTCCTGACCTGGCCCGACCCCCCCTCCCCCGGGCTCCTGACCTGGCCCTCCCCCCCCTCCCCCGGGCTCCTGACCTGACCCTCCCCCCCCCCCTCCCCCGGGCTCCTGACCTGACCCTCCCCCCCCCCCCCCCCTCCCCCGGGCTCCTGACCTGACCCTCCCCCCCCCCCCCCCCTCCCCCGGGCTCCTGACCTGACCCGACGACCCCCCTCCCCCGGGCTCCTGACCTGGCCCGACCCCCCCTCCCCCGGGCTCCTGACCTGGCCCGACCCCCCCTCCCCCGGGCTCCTGACCCGACCCCCCCTCCCCTGGGCTCCTGACCTGACCCGACCCCCCCTCCCCCGGGCTCCTGACCTGGCCCGACCCCCCCTCCCCCGGGCTCCTGACCTGACCCTCCCCCCCCCCCCCCCCCCCCCCCTCCCCTGGGCTCCTGACCTGACCCGAACCCCCCCCCCCCCTCCCCAGGGCTCCTGACCTGACCCTCCCCCCCCCCCCCCCCCCCCCCGGGCTCCTGACCTGACCCGACCCCCTTTGCTCTCCCCTCTCGATCCTCTCTTTTTTCCCCCCCCCACCCCCGACCACCATCGGACCATGTGTTCTTTTCCGCATGGAGCTGACGAAAGCGTGGCTCACGGTGTAGGCTGCGTCTGCGGCACCGTTGGGTACTGCGCATGCGCGGCTCCGGTATACCGAGCACATGCACAGACGCCGCAAAGGTGTTTGTGCAAATAAATCACAGGGCTTTTGTATCCGAGTCATCAAAAGCTTGTTCAGAGGTGGGATTTAAGGAGGAGAAGGCAGTGGAGAAGCAGAATGTTTGGAGGGAATTTCAGAGCGTGCGGGATATGTGGCTGGAAGAGATTGAGAAGGAAATTCCATGAAGGATTTAAACACCAGGGTGAGAATTTTAAATTTAATGCATTGGAGGATGGGAGTTAATGTAGGTCAGTGAGGACAGGGGTGATGGGTGACTGGAACTTGGTAAAAGATAGGGTACAAGCAGCAGAGTTATGGATGAGCTGAAGTTTACAGCAGGTGGAGGATGGGAGACCAGGGAGGAGAACATTGGGATGGTCGAATCTGGCGGTGAGAATGGTGATGGATGAGACTTTCAGCTGGGCTGAAGTAGGGGCAGAGAGGTGGGCGATGTTACAGGGAGGAGTGTCGACAGTCTTTATGATAGGATTATGGAGTCAGATGTTCAGCTCACGGTCGAAGTATTATGAGGTACGTGTGAAAGACGGGGCTCTTGTTAGTTAACTGCACAAACGCAATGTGCAGCAATGATGTTGTCTTAATTCTCAGACCTGTTTAACTCCATGCATTATCTCGATTATATTACAGAACCACTGTCTGAACCTCTGATCAATTCTACCTATATGGATACCAACATCGAACTGATCTGTCGAGTGTCTGTGGGGAAAGCGAGTTCCATTCTGTGGAGAAAAGATGATGAAGTGATAACGAATGGCCAACGCTATCAGTTAGTGCAAAACAACAGCAAGTTGATTATTTCTAAAGCCACAAAATCAGCCTGTGGGAAATACACTTGCACCGTGGAAAACCCTGTTAGCAAGAAGAACAATTCGTATTCTCTTACTATTTACAGTAAGTCAAGCCAGCCAGTGAATTCCATTTATTAGTTAAAATTAATATTCCACCGACATCCCTTGCACTCAGCCTCACGAAGGATGTTACTGTGGGAATAAAATTGTGTATCGTTATTCTCACTTTTTATATGGACTGTCCCACAAATGGCCCAGAAATATCCATGGTAGGAAAAAGGATTAGGATGGAAAATCACAGACTGGTAGTGCGCAATTTCCCGATTATACGCTCTCGACATTTACCAGGAGCAAGTGGAAAATTGCCCTTTAAGTTAGCAGTGTGACTCGGAGTGCCGACAGGATGCCCGATGTGGGAAATGGCAAATTATTACACTGGTGGCCTATGATGCACTCTTCTGATCGTGGAGTTGGGTATATTGTTGGGACAGAGTGGAGGGTACTTTACACTGGCCCAAAAATTCGTGAGGAAGCCTTCGTGCGAGGGTAAGGCCTCCCCGCGATCTCTCACTGCGCGTTGGCTTTTTCAGTTCCAGCTCGCACGAACTTGATGTTCTGGACAGCTGCTGTGCTGGGCTTGCGTATCCCACAGGCGTAGTTAATTCGTGCGAGCTGTGGGATCACGTGACTCAGTTAGAGCCAATGGCAGCACACCATCTTCCATTCATAACTTTCACATAAGTGCTGTGAAAGCTATGAATACTATAGCCCCCCAAAAGAACCGCTAAACCTCAATTAAATTTAAAAAAAACCATCACATTAATAAAATAAGTATAGTTAAATAAATTAACCATTTTAAATAAAAAATTAAATTTTTGAAAAAATTTAAAATCTTTTAAAAAGTTATAAAAATAAACTTACCTGTCTTTAAAGTCTCTAAAAAAGATATACCTGTTAAAAAAAATTCAAAATAATACTTAATTCACTACTTACCTTGTTAAAAGTGGGTCTTACTCCTTTTTTTATGTGTAGAATCTTCCGTACTTACCTGCGCGTTGAAACCACTAAGTGCACAGCGTGCGCGCAGCCTGTAGCGCGCACGCGGTTCACCTAGGACCCGCCCCCTTTTCCATTCACCAAGTGCCGGTTTTCAGCGCATGCGCAGTGCATGCAGAAAACCGGCAATTGGAGACAGAATACGCGAGAGTACGCAGTGCGTACTCTCGCGTAGCGGCACTAATTTTTGGGCCACTGTGTCTAAGTGTATGAAAGCTAACGTGTCGAGGGCCTTGATACTAGCGTTGGATCCGTGAAGCAGGAAGTGTTTATTGTAATGCACTAGATCTTAATAACGACACTTAAACGGGGAAAATGTCCCTGTTTACATTTTGTAATCTGGTTTGGAAAGTCGTACAAGTTTAAAATAATGTTTCTATTTCAGGTCTTGCACGTATGCATCATTACACAGTGGCATTCTCTATTGCTGCACTGATTTATGCTGTTGCCGCACTGATTGTTGCTGTTGCTCCACTGATTGCCTCTGTTGCTGCAACCTTGTTTGATAAAATGCCATACTTGACTGAGCACATCAAAATAAGTAAGAGAAATTTGTTCTTTGCACAATCTGGTGTTGAAAGTTTAAAACTGTCAATTTAATAATCGACCCAGTGAAACATTTAAATGTGATGCCTGTGTCATCTTGAATTCTGGACCTCAATATTTCAAAATTATTAATTCGATGTGTGAATATTGTCTGCTCGAGTAATGTTAATCAGTTTTCTTCTTGTTCCAGGTCCTGAGTTTGTTCAGAACATGATACAATTCTTCCAGTTTACCAAAATGCTTTCATTTATCATTCTTCTTGTTGCATTTATGTGTTGGATATTGGCTGGAGGTACTGTATGTGCTCCTGTTACTTTTCTCTGTTAGTAATTGCATTTCTACACTACTTCGGACATACTATATTCCAGTGTAGTGGCTGAGTTCTAATCTCGCCCTGACAAATTAGATTTGAATTGAATAAATTTGCCAATTTGTGGGCTGTCACCAAAAAATGACTGTGAAAGCTGTCATTTTAGTGTAAAAACCCAACTGGCTCTCTTGAGAGTTTCCTCAGAGCTGCTCCCACTTCACCGTCGTAACTTCATCATTCTTCTGACGAAATTAACGTGGCGGAGCGGGAGTAACTGAAGAAATTCCTGCCCTAAAGATCCTTCACTCCACGTATGTGGCGACAAGTCGCACACTATATGGATGCCTCTGAAGTGGGCTAAGAAGCCATTCTGTTTTTAAAAACTTAATATTTTGACATGACTCATTCCCAAATCCTTGCCGTGGGGGTAAAAAAAAAATCCAAGATCCTGAAATGTTGCAGTCGTCCTTGTGTCCCGGTGACCAGAACTGGACACAGTACTCAAGGTGTGGGCTGACCAGAGTATGAGTCAATCAAACATTATAATGAGGAAAGTATCTTGTCTTCTGGCTTCCAGCAGGAAGCCTTGCTTGATGCGAACTTTTATTGGACAAGTTGGCGCTACAGTTTTGTAGCCCTATCTTCATCACTTGCTCATATCAAGCATGGCTCCCAATGGGAGTGCTGGACTACTAAACCTATCGTGAAAATTCATCACTGGAAGCCTGGTCAGCAACAAGGTCAGAGCATGTGGAGTCAGGGGTCAAGTAGCAGAATGGATAACAAGCTGGCTGCAGAACAGAAAGAAGAGAGATGGGGTTAAGGGCAGCTACGTATACTGGCAAAAGGTAGGAAGTGGTGTTCCACAAGGATCAGTGCTGGGACCACTGTTGTTCACCATTTACATAAACGATTTGGACTCTGGAATCTAAAGTAAAATTTCAAAATTTGCAGACAACACTAAGAGCATAAGAAACAGGAGCAGGAGTGGACCAAATGGCTGCTTCCTGTGCTGTAAACATCCTATGAGTTTATAAGTAAGCAATTTCCTTAAGTTGTATCTAGTTTTTATTTGTATTTATTCTCTAACCTGTGAATGTGTGTAATTTTATTCACCTTTTGTTCTTTTAATAGGATTTTCTGGAATCACAGTGTCTATGTGGGTGCTTTTCTGTCTCCATCTAATATTAACCGTATTATTGGCTTGGAATATGATGGCCTATGACAGGAAATGTTCAAATAAGATCTTGAAGACCAAATGTAAGTTCGAACATGAGTTTCATTATTTATATCACACTTATCAAAATCATTCATGATTTTATAATCTTCGCCTCTTAGCATTCTCTGCTCCATTTAAAGAGTCCCATTAACCTCATCCTGCTCATTTTCACTGTACGCTCTTTCTGGCTTTTGCCCTACCATTGCTATGCAATTGGCCATTATACCTCCCGAAACAAGCGTGCAGCATGTAAATGGGTGTTAAAGCCTTTTTATGGACTCATCGCTGAGCAAATTATTTTCTTTATCCCATTACTGAGGCAGTGTGTGCATTTGTCCTTATTTTTCTCATGAACGTGCTGTTCTTTCCCGACCTAATCTACCATCCACCTATTTTCAAGGTGCCATTATACTGCTGCTTCTTTAAGAGTGATATGAGGCAGGAGAACCCAGTTATACTGCCATTCACTTTGCACGCTGCAGTTAAGATGCAGGATCAGCAGGTTGGGTATATAAATCTGCCAGAGTCAGAGCTTTGCTGAGCAGTTTGGGAAGCCTTTAAGGCAGTAGTCAGGTCAGCCTGTTGCTCCCGTCTCTGAGGGACAGGCTGCTGCTCTCAGATTTCACTGCTTGTGCTGGGTGGATATTGCTACCGGCTTGTGTGTCTGTCCCCAATATAGTAATGGACCCCAAGCCCCACCCTCCCTGGAATTGGAGACTGGTCAGGGAGAGTCCAAAGCGACGGGTAGAGTTTCTACACTGATGGCTCCAGATAATTAACTATCGCTGGAAGAGGCACAATGGGCCGAATGGCCTCCCTCTGTGCTGTAATTGTAGTGAAACAAATAATGACTGAGATAAACGAACTGCCAGAAAGTGAAATAAATTCAGAGCGGGCGAGTCTAAGGTAAGAAAGTTTGTTATGAAATGAACTTCGAGGAAGAGCCCAAAACAGTAACATTATCACTTTTAATTTTGCTACCTGACAGATTAGGAGCAAACTAGGAGCAAGGACTGAGAGAAATAACAAAGATTTTTGAAGTTCATTTCTAATTTTGTAATTTGAGTGGAATATACTAATGTTCTGGAGCATGGTTTGGGGGTGTATTAGTGATTGTCTTCTCTCCCTGTAGAATTAGACTGAGAATGCTGTGCACAACATGTTGTATGAACAAACTTGCATTTATAATGCACCTTTCACAACTCCAGGCAGTTCACTGCCAATGGAGTCCTTTTTGAATTGTAGTCACTGTTGTAATATAGGAAACACAGCAGCCAAATTGGGCACCGCAAGGTCCCACAAACCTCAATGAGATAAATGACCAGGTCAATTTTTATTGTGATACTGTTTGAGGAATAAATGTAGGCCAGGACACCAGTAAAACCAACCTGCTGCTCTTAAAATAGTGCCATGGAATTGTTCAAAATTCTCATGCGTGTCTTCAATTCCCTCCATGGCCTTTCCCCTCCCTATCTCTCTCATCTCCTTCAGCGCCACAACCCCCTGA
The DNA here is from genome assembly GCA_030390025.1 of Squalus acanthias. Lineage (NCBI taxonomy): Eukaryota > Metazoa > Chordata > Chondrichthyes > Squaliformes > Squalidae > Squalus > Squalus acanthias. The sequence goes on along the minus strand of CM059449.1, from coordinate 26,215,626 downwards.
GATATCTGTGCTCCTCTAATTCTGCCCTCTTGAGCATCCCTGATTTTAATCGCTCAACCACTGGTGGCCATGCCTTCTGTTGCCTCGGCCCTAAGCTCTGGAATTCCCTCCCTAAACCTCTTAGCCTCGCTACTTCTCTTTCCTCCTTTAAGACATTCCTTAAAACCTACCTCTTTGACCAAGCTTTTGGTCACCTGCCCTAATTTCTCCTTATGTGGCTCGGTGTCATTTTTTTGTCTTTTAATACTCCTGTGAAGCGCCTTGGGACGTTTTACTACGATAAAGGTGCTATATAAATACAAGTTGTTATTGTTGTAGTTGTTTACATCCACCTGAGTAGGGTTAAGAAACCTCAGTTTAACGTCTCATCCAAAAGATTTTAATCACTCCACCATTGGTGGTCATGCCTTCAGGTGCGTATCTCTAAGATCTGAAATTCCCTCCCTAAACCTCTCCGCGCCTCTTCCTCCTTTTAAGACGCTCCTTAAAACCTACCTCATCTGCCCTAATATCTCCTTGTGTGTGTCAAATTTTGTTTGATAACGCTCCTGTGAAGCGCCTTGGGATGTTTTACTACGTTAAAGGCGCTATAAAAATGCTCGTTGTTGTTGCAGCACTCCCTCAGTACTGCAGTGACGTGCTAGCCTAGATTATGTGCTTAAGTCTCTCGAGTGGGGCTTAAACCTATGACCTTCTGACTCCGAGGTGAGAGTGCTACCACTGAGCCAAAGCTGACACCGACACACTGATCTAGGGACCGGAAGCTCGGAAGAAAAAGATAATGGGGCAAGACCATTTGGAAAGTGGCGACATGATAGGTCCAAGTCAGCATGGATTTGTGAAAGGGAAATCATGCTTGACAAATCTTCTGGAATTTTTTGAGGATGTTTCCAATAGGGTGGACAGGGGGGAACCAGTAGATGTGGTGTATTTGGACTTTCAGAAGGCCTTCGACAAGGTCCCACACAAGAGATTGGTGAGCAAAGTTAAAGCACATGGGATTGGGGGTAATGTGTTGACGTGGATTGAGAACTGGTTGGCACACAGGAAACAAAGAGTAGGAGTAAATGGGTACTTTTCAGAATGGCAGGCAGTGACCAGCGGGGTACCGCAGGGTTCGGTGCTGGGACCCCAGCTGTTTACATTATATATTAATGATTTGGACGAAGGGATTAAATGTAATATCTCCAAATTTGCGGATGACACTAAATTGGGAGGCAGTGTGAACAATGAGGAGGATGCTAGGAGGCTACAGAGTGACTTGGACAGGTTGGGTGAATGGGCAAATGTATGGCAGATGAAGTACAATGTGGATAAATGTGAGGTTATCCACTTTGGTGGTAAAAATAGAGAGGCGGACTATTACCTGAATGGTGGCAGATTAGGGAAAGGGGACGTGCAACGAGACCTGGGCGTCATGGTACATCAGTCACTGAAGGTGGGAATGCAAGTGCAGCAGGCAGTCAAGAAAGCAAACGGAATGATGGCCTTCATAGCAAGGGGATTTGAGTACAGGAGTAGGGAGGTGATGCTACAGTTGTACAGGGCCTTGCCCTTGGTGAGGCCACACCTGGAGTATTGTGCGCAGTTTTGGTCTCCTAACTTAAGGAAGGACATTCTTGCTATTGAGGGAGTGCAGCGAAGGTTTACTAGATTGATTCCTGGGATGGCCGGACTGACATATCAAGAAAGATTGGGTCAACTGAACTTGTATCCTCTGGAGTTCAGAAGAATGAGGGGGGATCTTATAGAGACATTTAAAATCCTGACTGGTTTAGACAAATTAGATGCGGGCAGAATGTTCCCAATGGTAGGGAAAACTAGAACCAGGGGTCACAGTCTAAGGATTAAGGGGAAGCCATTTAGGACTGAGCTGAGGAGGAACTTCTTCACCCAGAGAGTGGTGAATCTATGGAATTCTCTTCCACAGAAGGTTGTTGAGGCCAGTTCGCTAAATATATTCAAAAGGGAGTTAGATATAACACTCACAACTAAGGGGATCAAGGGGTATGGCGAGAAAGCAGGAATGGGGTACTGAGGTAGCATGTTCAGCCATGAACGCATTGAATGGCGGTGCAGGCTCGAAGGACCGAATGGTCTACTCCTGTACCTATTTTCTATGTTTCTATGTTTCTAAATGTTCCTGCTCCTGGGATTATTGCATCACTTGGGCACTGGGAGAACTTCCCTGCTCTTCTTCGAATAGTGCCATGGGATCTTGTAGCATCCATCTGAGAGGGCAAATAGGATCTCGGTTTAAGGTCTCATCCAAAAGAAGGCACCTCCGACAGTGTCACACTGAAGTGCCAGCCTAGATTACGGGGCTGAGGTGAGAGTGCCAACACTGAACCACAGCTAACACCTACACATTGACCTAGGGACCACAACCTTGGTAGAAAAAGGTAATGGGTCTAATATTCCTGCTCCTGGGATTATTCGATCACTTGCACAGCAAATACAGGAGAATCGGGCGGAGAGTAGCAGACATCTATAAGGGAAGCCATCTGATTTTCTGTCCATTAATTTAAATGGATGGAGAATGGAATGGGCTCTGTTAGGGGCGTGTGCTCTTCCCTGTTCGGTTTTTCTGTATTCACTGCACCCAGATGATCCAATAATCCCAAATGTGGGAACAGGAAAATCTTCCCTGTACTTTTATTGACAGTCACGTTCCCCAGAGGCACAGCTGGAGGGCAGACAGGTCAGGATTTGTGTGAGTATGACCTGTGCTCTCTGATACTTTCTGTTTTATTTGTTCCCAGTTTGCCGTCCAATGCTGCGTGCTGCAATTCCATTAGGTGGAATAATTATGATATGTGCGTCAGGTATCCTGATTGCGGAAATAATGAAACAAGCTGGTGAGTGTTCAATGATAAAGTTGTAGCCAACAAATCAATTCTGAAGGTAGCATCCCATGAGGAATGCCATGATTAGGAGAGTTAATTGCTCAGTCATTTTTGCCACGGTTTTCATGGGAAGCCATCAAACTATTGAAGTTTATAGAGCAAAAGGAGGCCATTTGGCTCATTGTGTCTGTGCCAGCTCTTTGCTAGACCAATCCAAATCTAACACTGCCCTGCTCTCTCCTCATATCCATCTCTCTCTGCTTCAGATACTTATGCAATTCTCCCATGAGATGCAATGGTCCCCGTCTCAAGACTCTCAACCACTCCATGGCAAAACATTCTATGCACCAAAAACCCTGTGTAAAGATATTTTTCCTAACCCCTTTTTTTTCCATTCTCGAGTGACAATTGTTTTAACTGATGACCCACATTACTGACTTCCCAAAGGAAATTGTTTCCTTATTCATTCTTTCTAAATCCTTCATGCTTTAAAAAAAAGTCTATTGTATCATCTCTTAGCTGAAACTGTTCTAATCTGTGATTCACAAGAGCACATTCCTTGATACCGAACACCTTTCAGTTGCTTTCCTTCAGTAATTTTCTAATTATCCCTTAACCAACTTGCCTACTGAATCATGGGTATAAACATCCCACATTATAATCTAATCTATTACTCACTGTTCCTTAAGATATTATAGTTAATAGAAACATAGAAAAATAGGAGCAGCAGTAGGCCATTCGAGCCTGCTCCGCCATTCAATATGATCATGGCTGATCCTCTATCTCAATACCATATTCCCGCTCTCTCCCCATACCCCTTCATGTCTTTTGTGTCTAGAAATCTATCTATCTCCTTCTTAAATATATTCAGTGACTTGGCCTCCACAGCTGTCTGTGGTAGAGAATTCCACAGGTTCACCACCCTCTGAGTGAAGAAATTTCTCCTCATCTCAGTCCTAAATGTCCTACCCCGTATCCTGAGACTGTGACCCCCTCGTTCGAGACCCCCCAGCCAGGGGAAACATCCTCCCTGCATCCAGTCTGTCTAGCCCTGTCAGAATTTTATACGTTTCAATGAGATCCCCTCTCATTCTTCTAAACTCTAGTGAATACAGGCCTAGTCGACCCAATCTCTCCTCATAAGACAGTCCTGCCATCCCAGAAATCAGTCTGGTGAACCTTCGCTGCACTGCCTCTATGGCAAGTATATCCTTTCTTAGGTAAGGAGACCGAAACTGCACACAGTACTCCAGGTGTAGTCTCACCAAGGCCCTGTACAACTGTAGTAAGACATCCTTGCTCCTGTACTCAAATCCTCTTGCAATGAAGGCCAACATGCCATTTGCCTTCCTAACTGCTTGCTGCACCTGCATGTTTGCTTTCAGTGACTGGTGTACAAGGACACCCAGGTCCCTTTGTACATCAACATTTCCCAATCTATCACCATTTAAATAATACTCTGCCTTTCTGTTTTTCCTACCGAAGTGGATAACTTCACATTTATCCACGTTACACTGCATCTGCCATGTATTTGCCCACTCACTCAACTTGTCTAAGTCGCCTTGAAGCCTCTTTGCATCCTCCTCACAACTCACAATCCCACCTAGTTTCATGTCGTCAGCGAACTTGGAAATATTACATTTGGTTCCCTCATCCAAATCATTGATATATATTGTGAATAGCTGGGGCCTAAGCACTGATCCCTGCGGTACCCCACTAGTCACCGCCTGCCACCCTGCAAAAGACCCATTTATTCCTACTCTCTGTTTCTTGTCTGTTAACCAATTTTCAATCCATGCCAGTATATTACCCCCAATCCCATGTGCTTTAATTTTGCACACTAACCTCTTTATGTGGGACTTTATCAAAGGCCTTCTGAAAATCCAAATACACCACATCCACTGGTTCTCCCTTATCTATTCTACCAGTTACATCCTCAAAAAAAACTCCCATTAGGTTAGTCAAACATGATTTCCCTTTCATAAATCCATGTTGACTTTGCCGAATCCCGTTCATATTTATCTAAGTGTCCTGTTATCACATCCTTTGTAATAGACTCTAGCATTTTCCCTACTACTGATGTTACACTAACCAGTCTGTAGTTCCCTGTTTTCTCTCTCCTTTTTTAAATAATGGGGTTACATTTGCCACCCTCCAATCTGCAGGAACTGTTCCATAATCGATAGAATTTTGGAAGATGACAACCAATGCATCCGCTATTTCCATGGCTACCTCTTTTAGTACTCTGCGATGCAGATTATCAGGCCTTGGGGATTTATCGGCTTTCAGTCCCATTAATTGCTCCAGCACTTTTTTTACTAATACTAATTTCCTTTAATTCCTCCTTCTCACTAGACCCTTGGTTCCCTAGCATTTCTGGGAAGTTATTTATGTCCTCTCCCGTGAAGACAGAACCAAAGTATTTGTTTAATTGCTCTACCATTTCCTTGTTCCCCATTAAAATTCTCCTGTTTCTGACTGTAAGGGACCTACATTTGTCTTCACTAATCTTTTTAAGAACATAAGAGCAGGAGTAGGCCATTCGGCCCTTCGAGCCTGCTCCGCCATTCAATGAGATCATGGCTGATCTTCTGCCTCAACTCCATTCACCGGCCCTATCGCCATATCCCTTGATGCCTTTACTAGTCAGAAATCTATCGACTTCTGTTTTGAATATACCCAATGACTGAGCCCCCACAGCCCTCTGGGGTAGAGAATTACAAAGATTCACCACCCTCTGTGTGAAGAAATTTCTTCGCATCTCAGTCCTGAATGGCCGACCCTTTATCCTGAGGCTGTGGCCCCTGGTTCTAGACTCCCCAGCCAAGGGAAACATTCTCCCAGCATCTACCCTATCAAGCCCTGTAATAATTTTGTATGCTTCAATGAGATCCCCTCTCATTCTTCTGAATTCAAGAGAATACAGGCCTAGTTTACTCAATCTCTTTTCGTACGACAATCCCGCCATCCCAGGAATCAATCTTGTGAACCTTCGTTGCACTCCCTCTATGGCAGGTATGTCCTTCCTTAGGTAAGGAGACCAAAATTGTACACAGTACTCCAGGTGTGGTCTCACCAAGGCCCTATATAATTGGAGTAAGACTTCTTTACTCCTGTACTCAAATCCTCTTGTAACGAAGGCCAGCATACCATTTGCCTTCCTAATGGCTTGCTGCACCTGCACATTCACTTTCAGTGACTCATGTACAAGGACACCCAGGTCCCTTTGAGCATCTGCATTCCTCAATCTTTCACCATTTCTGCTTTTTCTACCAAAGTGGATAACTTCACATTTATCCACATTATATTCCATCTGCCATGTTCTCGCCCACTCACTGAGCCTGTCGAGATCCCCTTGAAGCCTCTTCACATCTGACACTGCCACCTAGCTTTGTATCATCAGCAAACTTGGAAATGTTACATTTAGTCCCCTCATCCAAATCATTGATATAGATTGTGAATAGCTGGGGGCCAAGCACCGATCCTTGCGGTACCCCACTAGTCACAGTCTGCCATCCTGAAAAAGACCTGTTTATCCCTACTCTTTGTTTTCTTTTAACCAATTCTCAATCCATGCTAGTATATTACCCCCAATTCCATGTGCCCTGATTTTGTTCACCAACTTCTTGTGTGGGACCTTATCGAAGGCCTTCTGAAAATCCAAATACACCACATCTACCGGTTCCCCTTTGTCTACTCCACTAGTTACATCTTCAAAGAACTCCAATAGGTTTGTTAAACAGGATTTCCCTTTCATAAATCCATGTTGACTCTGCCCAATCTTGCTATTAGTTTCTAAGTGCCCAGTTATTGCATCCTTTATAATAGATTCCAGCATTTCTTTTTACATACTTGTAGAAGCTTTTACAGTCCGCCTTTGTTCCTTGCAAGTTTACTCTTGTTCTATTTTCCCCTCTTAATCAATCTCTTGATCCTTTTTTGCTGAATTCTAAACTGCTCCCAATCCTCAGGCTTGCTACTTTTTCTGGCAACTTTATGACTCCTCTTTGGATCTAATACTATCCTTAATTTCTTTTGTTAGCCATGGTTGGGCCACTTTTCCTTTTGTATTTTTGTGCCAGAAAGGAATGTATAACTGTTGCAATTCATGCATTCGTTCCATAAATGTTAGCCATTGTCTTGCCTTTTAATGAAGCTCCCCAATCAATCATGGCCAACTCACTCCTCATACCTTCGTAGTTTCCTTTGTTTAGATTTAGGACCCGAGTTTCGGATTGGACTACTTCACTTTTCATCTTAATGAAGAATTCTATCATGTTATGGTCACTCTTCCCTAAAGGACCCCGCACAACATGATTATTAATTAACCCCTTCTCATTGCGCAATACCCAATCTAGGATAGCCTGTTCCCTAGTTGGCTCCTCAACGTACTAGTCTAAAAAACCATCTCATACACACTCCAGGAATTCACCCTCCACAGTATTATTGCTAATTTGGTTTGGCCAGTCTATATGTAGATTAAAGTCACCCATGATTACTGTAGTACCCTTGTTACATGCATCTCTAATTTCCTGTTTGATGCCATCCCTACATTACCACTACTGTTTGGAGGCCTATAGACAACTCCCACCAATGTTTTCTGCCCATTGGTGCTTCTTGGGTCCACCCAGACTGATTCTACATCTTGATTTTCTGAGCCAATATCCTTTCTCTCTCTCTCGCTCTGATTTCATCCTATACTAACAACGCCACCCCACCTACTTTTCCTTTTTGCCTGTCCTTCCTAAATATCGAATATCCTTGGATATTCAGCACCCAGCCTTGGTCACCCTGCAGCCATGTCTCCGTAATCGCAATTATATCGTATCCGTTTACATCTATTTGCGCTATTAATTCGTCTACTTTATTATGAATGCTTCGTGCATTCAGATACAGTGCCTTTAGATTTGTCTTTTTAACATTTTTAGACATCTTAACATTTTTTTGTACTATGGCCCTATTTGTCTTATTACCATTTTTTCTTACCTGGACCCTATTTGTTAGTGCACTCTTGTTTGTACACTCTGTCCCTTCCTGACACAACCTGGTTATCCTTACCCCACTCACTTTCCTGCACTGCTTCCTTGTCTTTTCTCTTTAGCATTCTAGATTTTGCTCCACTGGGACCCTCCTCTCTCCTCTCCGCACCCCCGACCCCCCCCCCCCCCTTATTTAGTTTAAAGCCCTATCTACCTCCCTAGTTATTCGATTTGCTAAACTCTGGTCCCAGCATGGTTCAGGTGTAGTCCGTCCCAACGGAACAGCTCTCTCTTTCCCCAGTACTGCTGCCAGTGCCCCACGAATCGAAACCCACTTCTCCCACACCAATCTTTGAGCCACGCATTCATCTCCCTTATCCTATTGACCCTATGCCAATTTGCTTGTGGCTCAGGTAATAATCCAGAGATTATTACCTTTGTGGTTCTGCTTTTTAATTTATTCCCTAGCTGCTCAAACTCTCTCAGCAGAACCTCTTCTTTGTCCTACCTATTTCGTTGGTACCTACGTGGACCACGACAACTGGATCTTCCCCCTCCCACTCCAAGTTCTTCTCCAGCCCGGAGGAGATGTCCTTTACCCTGACACCGGGGTAGGCAACATAGCCTTCGGGACTTACGCTCCTGGCTGCAGAGAACAGTGTCTATCCCCCTAACTATACTGTCGCCTACTACAACCACCTTCCTTTTTACTCCCCCCACTTGAACGGCTTCCTGTACCATGGTGTCGTGGTCAGTTTGCTCGTCGTCCCCGCACTTATCCACAAGGGTTGCAAGAACCTCGAATCTATTGGACAAGTGCAGGGACTGAGACTCCTGCAATACCACCTCCTGGATCCCCGTACCTGCATCACTCGCAGTCACACCCTCCTGTCCCTGACCACGTGTCAATTCTAAAGTATTTATTCTAAGGGGTGTGGCTGCCTCCTGGAGCAAAAGGTCCAGGTAACTTTCTCCCTCCCTGATGTCTCGCAATGTCTGCAGCTCGGACTCCAGCTCTTCAACTCGGAGCCGAAGTTCCTAGAAGCGCAGACACTTACCGCAGATGTAGTCGGCCTGGACAAAAATGTCCACAAGCTCCCACATATTGCAGCAGCAACACATCTCCTGTTCTCCCATTATTTTATTCATTAGTTTAGTGTTAATCAAATTATTGACCTCGTTTTAGTTTATTAAATTAATTAAATTAAGTTTAGTTTTGAAAATTTAGTTATATGTTAACTTAAAACTTAGCCCACAGTCACTACCAATCACTTACCTGTAACGTCACACTGCCGTTTTCTCTTGTTGCAGGTCTACTGCTGCTTTTATCCCCGCTCTCGGGCCTCGGTCTGCTCCCACTCAGGTCCGCTGCCGCTCTGCGGTAGAAGTTAGGAAAAGTAAGGCAAAGCAGCACCTCCTTCCCCCAAAGCCCAGTTCTTCCTCCTCCTTATTCTGTTCTATCTAGCTGGCTATATCACCTTATCATTGTTGCCTTGTTGACCTGTCTGCAGTGAAGCACCTGTCTTTCTAACTTAATCTAACTCCACTTTCTCAATCAATTAATTAACCATAGCATAGTTATATCTAGTAAATCCCTGCAACAATGTAGATTAAGCACCCCAGCTTGACTGATTTGTAAGTGTTCCAGGGAATGTTGTGAAGCTAATTGTTTTGTTCACTCCCACCATCCCAGCTATGTGCTGTTCATGACTCCATCAATTAAAATTAATGGACAGAAAATGGTGGCAGTATATGCCCATATTTACAATACACGCTGCCAGTGATTGAAGGTCTTGTGCCTGGACTCTGAAGAGAAATTTCTGAAATAGTTAAGCATTCGTCTGCTAATGTCACCAGCTTTAGTTTCCAACGTTATATCACAAGTCATCAGGAATCAAAGATTGACTCGTTACCAGCAAATCTCCCATGTCGTTGCTCATAGTTCGTCAGATGGTGTGCTATTTTACAGCTACAGAATGTATTATTCTGTTGCTGAGGTGAACAATAACAACTTGTATTTATATAGCGCCTTTAACGTAGTAAAACGTCTCAATGCGCTTCATAGGAGCGTTACCAAATATAATTTAACACCAAGCCACATGAGATATTAGGGCAGATGATCAAAAGCTTGGTTTTAAGGAGGAAAGAGAGGCGGAGAGGTTTAGGGAGGGAATTCCAGAACTTGGGGCCTTGGCAGCTGAAGGCACGGCAACCAATGGGTGAGCAATTAAAAATCGGGGATGCGCAAGAGGCCAGAATTGGAGGAGCGCAGATATCTCAGAGGATTGTAGGGCTTGTGGAGGTTAGAGATAGGGAGGGTCGAGGCCATAGAGGGATTTGAATACAAGGATGAGAATTTTAAAATTGAGGCATTGCTTAACCAGGAGCCAATGTAGATCAGCAAGCCATGGGGTGATGGGTGAACAGGATGTGGTTTGAGTTACAGCACGAGCAGCAGAATTTTGGGTGACCTCAAGTTTACAGAGGCTGGAAGATGGGAGGCTGGCCAAGAATGCGTTGGAATAGTCAAGTCAAGAAGTAACAAATAATGGATCAGGGTTTCAGCAGCAGATGAGGCAGGGTCGGAGTCGGGTGATGTTATGGAGGTAGAAATAGGGAGTCTTAGTGATGCCATGAATATGTGATCAGAAGCTCATCTCGTGGTCAAATACGACCCCAAGGTTGCAAACAGTCCGGCTCAGCCTCAGACAGTTGATATGGGAGAGCATTGGAGTCGGAGGGTAGGGAACAGAGTTTGTGGCAGGAACCGAAGACAATGGGGGAAAAATTCGGTATCGGCCATTTTGGGGCGCTAATATCGGCCGGGTGCAAAGTTTAGCGCCCGGCGCTAATTATCGCCTCCGACTGCAAAATTCGCCTCTATCGCCCCTGGAGGTGATTTCAGCGTTAAATCAGGCGCTACACACCTCTCAAGGCACAAACGTCAGGGAGCGAGGCACTACCTCAGAACGCTACTGAAGCTCAGGCGATGCCAATTACCATGGAAGCCAGACAGACTGGCGCTGTCCAGTTCTTAAAGGGGAGGGGTCATCTTGCTGGCCAGCCACTCCCTGCTCATTGCAGCCTTGAATCTCGACCTGGAGAGACCTCAAAAGCAATTGTGTTGGAAGCACTAATGGATAGGCCCAGGGAAAGAGCTCAGCACTTAGGAAACTCAAAAGTGTTGCTGAGGGCCAGAACTCTTTAGGACAGCATTAAAACCAAAAATTTTGCCGACAAGAAAAGGCAGGAAGCGCCCGCTTTTAAATAGCCCTCCCCCAGCCCCTTCCCGACTTGAAAATGTTCCCCTCTACCTGTCATTCCTAGCGGCAGGCGCTAAGGCAGGGGGCGCGACTCAATATCCAGTCTGGGGCGCTACCAGGGCGTTGCACGCTTGACTGACGTTACGATCTGCAGGCGCAGGAGATCGTGGCGGTAGTTTTTAGCGCCGCTGCAAAACGACTGGTCAATTTCGCGTGCGCCGCTAACATCACCATGCCCAGGCGCTAGCGTATTTGCGCCCCATTAGCGCCCTTAGGGCGTTAACGGGAGGCGCAAAGCAACAGAATTTTTCCCCCCAATGGCTTTGGTCTTCCCAATATTTATTTGGAGGACAAGCAGTGTGGCAATTTTGAGACAGTGGAGGGGTCAAGAGAGGTGATGGTCTGGTGGAGCTGGGTGTCGTTGGCGTAGATGTGGAAACTGATGCTGTGTTTTCAGAGGATGTTGCCGAGAGGCAACATGCAGATGTGAAATAGTAGGGGGCCAACTATAGATTCTGGAGAAGCTTTCAAGGCCAAAAAAATCTTGATTTCTATGAGTTCATACATGAGTCAATGAAGAGACTGGAGGTTCTGACTCTGGTATTTTCTGTTCCTAAGAGGGTTTCTCCATACATTCCAAACACCTTTGTTACTTGATGCTTATTTTTGAAGTGCAACACAGAAATCTGAATGTGAGATGAAGTGCAATGGACATGAAATGCCTGCTGAACGTGATGGCTGGAATTTTCAGCTTTAGTGCTCCTTACTGTCCTGGGTACGGACGTTGGGAAATTCCGCACTACCAGCCATGATTTTCAGCTCATTAAAATCATGGTCCGGAGATGCACAATTTCCTGATACATGCTCCCAGTGTGCCAGGAGTGCTGAAGCAGAGTATCCTGGCATTTTATAATAAATCAGATGTATATCGTACCAAATGTCCTGTAGCTAATAACACAAGCTGAAAATTGGGAGTCAAGGAATTTCCAGTCGTGATGATATAACGGAGAGGCCTCTAATGAACAGTTATTTTTTCGAATGACCTGTGTTGTAGACAAGTCAAAGAATATGTATTGCATGTATTGTATTGTAATGTATCCAAAATAAATCAGTCATCCAGCTAATCTGTGATTCGAACTGCAGTTCAGATATTGACATGATGCTCTCTATTGGCAGGTAAAGGATGTGAACCAGCAGCCAATCTACAATTAACTATCATTCTTGCTGTGGTGGTGACAATAGTTCTTCTTGTTATAAGCTTTGTGCTTTACCTCACATGTAAGTAATGATGGTACAAGTTGTTTCTAGACTGTTGTAATGGACACAAAGTGCTGTGAGCAGGAACGGTGACTGGGATTTCCAACTTCAGTCACTCCTGACGACCACCGGGACTGCATATTGTAAAATTCCACACCTCCGGCCCATTACTTTTCACCCAACTGATGAAAAACAGTTATGAGCTTGAAGTGTGGAATTTACTGATGTTGCCTACTTTGTGCCAGGAGCACTGAATTGGACAATTCTGGTCATAAGAAATAAGAATTAGGCGCAGAAATAGGCCACCTCTCATTCTTCTAAACTCCAGAGAGTATAGACCCAATCTACTCAATCTCTAATGTAACACCGCTATTCAAGAAAGGAGGGAGAGAAAAAACAGGGAACTACAGGCCAGTTAGCCTGACATCAGTCGTCGGGAAAATGCTGGAATCCATTGTTAAGGAAGTGGTATCAAGCCACTTAGAAAATCATAACATGATTAGGCAGAGTCAACATGGTTTGATGAAAGGGAAATCATGTTTGACAAATTTATTAGAGTTTTTTGAGGATGTAACCAGCAGGGTAGATAAAGGGGAAACCAGTGGATGTAGTGTATTTGGATTTCCAAAAGGCATTCGATAAGGTGCCACATAAAAGGTTATTGCACAAGATTAGGGCTCATGGGGTTGGGGGTAATATAGTAGCATGGATAGAAAATTGGTTAACAGACAGAAAACAGAGTAGGGATAAGCGGATCTTTTTCAGGTTGGCAGGCTGTAACTAGTGGGGTGCCGCAAGGATCAGTGTTGGGGCCTCAGCTATTTACAATCTATATTAATGACCTAGATGAAGGGACCGAGTGTAATGTATCCATATTTGCTGATGATACAAAGCTAGGTGGGACAGTAAGCTGTGAGGAGAACACAGTCTGCAAAGGGATCTAGATAGGCAAAGGGAGTGGGCAGTAAGGTGGCAGATGGAGTATAATGTAGGGAAATATGAAGTTATTCACTTTGGTAGGAAGAATAGAAAAACAGATTGTTTTTTAAATGGTGAGAAACTTTCAGATGTCGGTGTTCAGAGAGATTTGGGTGTCCTCGTGCAAGAAACACAGAAAGCTAGCATGCAGGTGCAGCAAGCAATAAGAAAGGCAAATGACATGTTGGCCTTTATTGCAAGGGGGTTGGAGTATAAGATTAAGGAAGTCTTACTACAATTGTAAAGGGCCTTGGTGAGACCACACCTGGAGTACTGTGCACAGTTTTGGTCTCCTTATCTGAGGAAGGATAAGAACATAAGAAATAGGAGCAGGAGTAGGCCACTCGGCCCTTCAAGCCTGCTCCGCCATTCAATAAGATCATGGCTGATCTTCTACCTCAACTCCATTCACCGGCCCTATTGCCATATCCCTTGATGCCCTTACTAGTCAGAAATCTATCTACTTCTGTTTTGAATATACCCAATGACTGAGCCTCCACAGCCTTCTGGGGTAGAGAATTCCAAAGATTCACCACCCTCTGTGTGAAGAAATTTCTTCTCATCTCAGTCCTGAATAGCCTACCCTTTATCCTGAGGCTGTGGCCCCTGGTTCTAGACTCCTCAGCCAAGGGAAACATTCTCCCAGCATCCACCCTATCAAGCCCTGTAATAATTTTGTATGCTTCAATGAGATCCCCTCTCATTCTTCTGAATTCAAGAGAATACAGGCCTAGTTTACTCAATCTCTTTTCGTACGACAATCCCGCCATCCCAGGAATCAATCTCGTGAACCTTCGTTGCACTCTCTCTATGGCAAGTATATCCTTCCTTAGGTAAGGAGACCAAAATTGTACACAGTACTCCAGGTGTGGTCTCACCAAGGCCCTATATAATTGGAGTAAGACTTCTTTACTCCTGTACTCAAATCCTCTTGTAATGAAGGCCAGCATACTATTTGCCTTCCTAATGGCTTGCTGCACCTACACATTCACTTTCAGTGACTCATGTACAAGGACACCCAGGACCCTTTGAGCATCTGCATTCCCCAATCTTTCACCATTTAGGAAATACTCTGCCTTTCTGTTTTTTCTACCAAAGTGGATAACTTCACATTTATCCACATTATATTCCATCTGCCATGTTCTCGCCTACTCACTGAGCCTGTCGAGAGCCCCCTGAAGCCTCTTCACATCCTTTTCACAACTGACACTGCCACCTAGCTTTGCATCATCAGCAAATTTGGAAATGTTACATTTAGTCCCCTCATCCAAGTCATTGATATAGATTGTGAATAGCTGGGGCTCAAGCACCGATCCTTGCGGTACCCCACTAGTCACAGCCTGCCATCCTGAAAAAGACCCGTTTATCCCTACTCTTTGTTTTCTGTCTGTTAACCAATTCTCAATCCATGCTAGTATATTACCCCCAATTCCATGTGCCCTAATTTTGTTCACCAACTTCTTGTGTGGGACCTTATCGAAGGCCTTCTGAAAATCCAAATACACCACATCTACCGGTTCCCCTTTGTCTACTCCACTAGTTACATCTTCAAAGAACTCCAATAGGTTTGTTAAACAGGATTTCCCTTTCATAAATCCATGTTGACTCTGCCCAATCTTACTATTAGTTTCTAAGTGCCCAGTTATTGCATCCTTTATAATAGATTCCAGCATTTCCCCAACTACTGATGAGACGAACAGGTCTGTAGTTCCCCGTTTTCTCTCTCCCTCCTTTCTTAAATAGCGGGGTTACATTTGCTATCCTCCAATCTGCAGGAACCGTTCCAGAATCTATAGAATTTTGGAAGATGACAAGCAATGCATCCACTATCCCAATGGCCACCTCTTTCAAAACCCTAGGATATAGGTCATCCGGTCCTTGGGATTTATCTACTTTTAGACCCATTAATTTTTCTAGTACTGTTTTTTTACTAATAATTTCTTTAAGTTCCTCATTCTTGCCACACCCTTAGTTTTTTCGTATTTCTTGGAGGTTTTTTGTGTCTTCCTCCGTGAGGACAGAAACAAAGTAATTAATTTCTCTGTCATTTCCTCATTCCCCATTATAAATTCTCCCGTCTCTGACTGCAAAGGACCTACATTTACCTTCGCCAATCTTTTCCTTTTCACATACCTATAGAAGCTTTTACAATCCGTTTTTATATATTTCGCTAGTTTGTGCTCATATTCCATTTTCCCTTTTTTTTAATCAATTTCTTGGTCTGCCTTTGCTGATTTCTAAAAAGATCCCAATCCTCAGGCTGACCGCTTTTTCTGGCAACTTTATAAGCTTCCTCCTTTGACTGAATACTAGCTTTAATTTCTTTTGTTAGCCATGGTTGGATCACTTTTCCTTTTGGGTTTTTATGCCCTAGAGGAATAAATGTTTGTTGCAAGGATATACTTGCCTTGGAGGCGGTGCAACAAAGGTTCACCAGATTGATTCCTGGGATGAGAGGGCTGTCCTATGATGAGAGATTGTGTAGAATGGGCCTATACTCTCTGGAGTTTAGAAGAATGAGAGGTGAGCTCATTGAAACATATAATATTCTGAGGGGAATTGACAGGGTAGATGCTGAGAGATGTTTCCCCTGGCTGGAGTGTCTAGAACTAGGGGGCATAGTCTCAGGATAAGGGGTTGGCCATTTAAGACTGAGATGAGGAGGAATTTCTTCACTGAGGGTTGTAAATCTTTGGAATTCTCTGCCCCAGAGGACTGTGAATGCTGAGTCTTTGCGTATATTCAAGGCTGAGATAGATTTTTTGGACTCTAAGGGAAACGAGGGATATGGAGATTGGGCGGAAAAGTGGAGTTGAGGTCGATGATCAGCCATGATCTTATTGAATGGCAGAGCAGGCTCGAGGGGCCGTATGGCCTACTCCTGCTCTTATTTCTTATGTTGTTATGACAACCCCCTCATCCCAGGGATCAATCTAGTGAACCTTTGTTGCACCGCCTCTGAGGCAAGTATATCCTTCCTTAAATATGGAGACCAAAACTATGCGCAGTACCCCAGGTGTGGTCTCACCAGAGCTCTGTACAATTGTGGTCAAGATTCTTCTTTCATTTTGCATTTATTATTGATATTTTGTTATCTGCACTAGTAAGTCTCTCGGGTTCAGTGCTGCTGGCCTCCTGGGTAAGCAGACTCCACATCCCTTATGATCAGGAATTTACCTTGACTGCACAATTATAATGGTCCCACCCTTGTCTCAAACTGATGAAAATAAACGTTTTAACAACTAACCCATCTCCTTTTGGAGAGGACTCATCAGAATGTGTTGACCCAATTTGTTCCGGTGGCTCCATGCTGGACCCTTCGGAACTTAATCCTTAGAAACCTGAATCTGACTCTCTCATCCAAAGTAATATCTAAAACTAAACATCTTTTCTAGGCCAAATTGTCAAAAATCCTGAAATATGGCAATAGGGAAACCTTTAAATGTATGTTAACGTGTCAAACATTTATTGCTTTTATTTCATTTTTCTATTGAAAATTAGCAGGGTGTAAAGGAGTCCTGTTGCAATGCAGGAGAAGATGTGAGTTGCTTCAGAACCTTGTAGAGCAGAAATTCTCTTGCTAGTTTTGCATTTGTCTAGGAAAACCTTAAGGCTGAAACTAAGCCTGACGAGTAACTTGTGATAAACATAGAAACTAGGAGCAGGAGTAGGCCATTCGGCCCGTCGAGCCTGCTCCACCATTCAATACGATCATGGCTGATCATCCAAATCCAGTACCCTGTCCCTGCTTTCTCACACAGAATCCCCATCGAGCCTGCACCGACACATATCCCACCCTATCCCCGTAACCCCACGTATTTAATTCCCCCTAACATATCCCATCCTATCCCTGTAACCCCACATATTTAATCCCCTCCTAACACTAAGGGTCAATTTATCATAGCTAAATCAACCTAACCCGCACATTTTTGGACTGTGGGAGGAAACCGGAGCACCCGGAGGAAACCCACGCAGACACGGGGAGAATGTGCAAACTCCACACAGACAGTCACCCGAGGCCAGATTCGAACCCGGGTCTCTGGCGCTGTGAGGCACCAGTGCTAACCACTATGCCACCGTGTTGCCCGTGATGTGTTGGTTCCAACCTGATCCACACCTTGGAAATCCCAAGCTTGGGGTTAGTACATGTCGGGAGGATAGGTCTTGTATGGTAGCATGGACTCTGGCAGGTGAAGATTCAGCTTCCTAGACTATAAGAAATAGGAGCAGGAGTAGGCCATGCGGCCCCTCGAGCCTACTCAGCCTGTAAGATCCCAAAGAGACCCTGGTTCCGAATGATTCGAAGTTGACCTGTATTGGTGACGGTGATTAAACTTTATTCAGCACAAGCAAGACTTAATACATTACAGTGTTCGAGCAGCAGTTTACAGAGTATAATTGAGACGTGTATCACCCCATTATGCTCTGTGTAGAAGTCACGACAGTGAGTAGGCTACATCCTGTGTCTCTTGTCTCTCGTCTGTCTTTCAAGTGTCCCCTGCATGCTTCCTGAAATCATCTTCACTTTGTGGCCGTCGAGACCCCACCCTTGCTCTCATTCAAAACCTATGGAGTCTTGCTGAACCAATCACTGGCTTACACCCAATTCCCCAAAATCCAATCATAAAGATGCCACTTCCACAGCATCTTTGCTTACTCAGGTTCTGGTCTTATGAGCCCCCCTTACATTGTCTATTTTTGATTATCAAGACTCCTATCTGGGGTAGTTATGGCAGCACAAAAGCACATGTCGCCATACTGTAGAGATATTGCGCTCTTGATGGTTCTGTGAAAAGGCTCACTGCCAGACGACATAACATTCCAGAACGGTTGTAACCACAACTGACCTTGCTCTCCAGCTCCTTGCTAGCAGGGAAGTGTGGGTGGCCCGTGAGCAGGATGATGGTGAGAGGGGACATAAAAGTGGGGGCTCTTCTCAAAGCGCTCCCACTTCTGCCCGTTGCCTCCCCATCAGTCAGAGCCTCACGTGCTGCCTCGGATCCCGATGGCCGAGTCTGCCCCTGCACAGTTGCAGGAGGAACAGTCTTTGGTGGGGCCCCCTCAGGCTCTAAAACCCAGAGGACATCCGCCAAAAGTGTCAAAGCAGTTGCAACAGGGAAGTGAACAGCCTGCCTCTACCTCTGCTGAAGCCACAGTGGTTGCACCTCATAGAAGCATGCAGAAAATAAAAAAGACACAGTTGTAGATGCACAAGGGTATGCACATGGGTGTTTGACAAGATGTTAATGTTAAGTTTCAGTTCTATTTCTGACGCACATAAATTTATTTCTTTGCACTCTTTCCCATCTTGTCCATTTTTGCCTGCTACCTGGGAAGTGGCTTTGTCACTGGGAGTAAATGCTGAGACATTACTTAACCTTGAGCAATGGGGGTTTGGGTGACAGGAATGGCTTGGTCATTGTAGAAGTACTTTGTGGTGTTGTTGGGTAGGGGGAGAAGTTGGTACAGCATCTGGGAGCTATATGGGTGCACTAGTGCAAGTTAAGTAAATCAGGCCATTATGAGGCCATCCCGGGCAGCAATGTGCACCGCTGCTGGTGTCATCTCCACCTCATGTTCTTTCTCCGAAGAGACTGTGCCCTCTGCGCCTTGCTCCTCCTGTAGCGCCAATTCTCACTGCTGCGCTATGTTGTGCAGGGCGCAACATACTACGATGATTCTGAAGTCCCTGGCTGATGCGTACTGAAGGGCTCCTCCAGATCTGTCAAGGCATCTGAAGCGCATCTTCATCGTGTCGATTGCTTGCTCTGTGACGCATCTGGTGGACATGTAGCTGTCATCATAGCGCTCCTCAGCCTTATTGCTTGGCCTCCTCAACAGTGTCATCAACCACATCTTCAGTAGATAGCCCTTGTCTCCAAGCAACCAGCCGATACGTCTGTTTGGAGGTGCGAAGAGCTGGACTGACAGCACGAAAGAGTCATGACCGCTGCCAGGGAATCTGGCGCACGCATGCATGATTTTTTTATGGTTGCAGATGAGCTGCACATTGAGGAAATGGAAGCCCATGAGGTTCACAAACGCTCCTGGGTGATGTGGGGGTGCCTTGATGGCAACGTGTGCAGTCGATGACACCCCCGCACCTGTGGGAAGCCGCAAAGCCGAGCACACACTCACTAACACTGGCTTCATCAGTGGCAACGTTTACATAATTGGCTGACTTGCGAAACCTGGGTAATGCATCTGTGGGCGGTCGACTGCGAGATCCTGCAAATGTCTGCTGCAGATCCCTGAAAGAAGTTGAGGGTGGTGGTGACTTTGACAGCCACTGGTAAGATGTGTCCACCAGGTCCTCTGGTCAGCAGGTGGTCTTCCAGCAAGCTACAGATGTCTACCACAACCTGGCGCGATAGCCGGAGCCTCCTGAAGCACTGGTGTTCAGTCATGTCCAGGAAGCTCATCCTCTGTCTATATACCCTGTGTTGGGGTATTGCTGCCGGCACGGTGCACCCCTGTGCTGACCCCCTCTCTCCTGTGGAGCATCAGGTCGGTGAGGAGAAGGCTGCTGGTGTTGCTGCTGGTGTTGTTGGGGCTCATCTTGGTCTGATTCTGAGGTCCAAGGTGAAACAGTCTAAGCGGCGCCCATGCTGATCTAATAGATGGCAGGTAAAGTGGAGATCAGAGACACAATCTTCCAATGTACTGAGAATGACTAGCAGTGTTGAGAGTGGCTTCCTAGGTTGCAGAAATGACCTGCAAACTCCTGAAAGCTAAATCCCTGCGCCAACTAAATCATGATGCGGAGATGCCGGTGTTGGACTGGGGTGGACAAAATTGAGAGGTCGCACAACACCAGGTTATAGTCCAACAGTTTTATTTGAAATCACAAGCTTTCGGAACTATCGCTCCTTCCTCAGGTGAAGTAAATTGGATACAGAATTGTCAGAGCATATATAGATGGAAAAAAAAGCATGTGTACTTTACAATTGCAGACCAATAAATTAAATCATCCTGACTATCTGCCGAGGTGTGATAAAGTTAATTAAGTCAGCCAGGAAGGTACCTTCCTGGCTGACTTAATTAACTTTATCACACCTCGGCAGATAGTCAGGATGATTTAATTTATTGGTCTGCAATTGTAAAGTACACATACTTTTTTTTCCATCTATATATGCTCTGACGATTCTGTATCCAATTTACTTCACCTGAGGAAGGAGCGATAGTTCCGAAAGCTTGTGATTTCAAATAAAACTGTTGGACTATAACCTGGTGTTGTGCGACCTCTCAATTTTGGCCAACTAAATCAGCCAGAGCCTTTCCCTTAGGCAAGGAAGCAGATGTAAGGTGTGAGTATTTATGTGCTTTTTCCGGCTGTCACTTAATGAACTCGCACAATGGCCTTTGAGCTTCCGCCTCCCCTTCACAGGCGAGGTTCCTGAGGTGCGTCAATCCTGTGCGCAACCAGTTAAAGCCCAAACTGACGTTAAAAAGGCAGTTAAGTGTCTGTAAATGAGCAGTTAAGTACCTCAATGAGGTCTCCTGAGCGGGTCCATGGCGGGCCTTGAAACGTGCCCGAGTTAAAGGTGGAAGTTGGCGGGATGAGGGCAGGTTGCCGACCTGCCCCCAAACCCCCACACTCTCCACTGGGAAAATTCCAGCCAACATCCTGATTTTCTTGGCTAAGATCCTTTCTCCCTACTGCCTTTATCTAATCCTTCATTATCAGGTCTACCCCACTTCCTTTTCCATTTTGCCTCTCTTTTCTAAAAGTCATGTACCCATGGGAATATTTAGTTCCCAACCTTGGTCACCCTGCAACCAAGTCTCAGTAATGGCTACTAGATCAAATCCATTTATCTCTCTTTGTGCCATTAATTCATCTATCTTGCTACGAATGTTTCGTACATTCAGATATAGCGCCTTTAATTCTAACTTTTTACTATTGTTCCCTGATGTGGCCTTAGTTGCTAATGTTCTATTACTATTATTAAACTCTCTGTCCCTTCCTGACACAATCTGCTTGTTTTACCCAAATTGCTGCTCTTCTCCAGAGCCTTGACTTTTCTCTTCAGACTTATAAATTTACCCTTACCTGAACCTTCCCTCCCCCTTATTAGTTTAAAGCCCTATCTACCGCCCTAGTTATTCCTTTCACTCGGACACTGGTTCCAGCCTGGTTTAAGTGGAATCCGTCCCAACGGAACAGCTCCCTCTTTCCCGAGAACTGGTGCCAGTGCCCCATGAATTGAAACCCCTGCCTCCCACACCACTCTTTCAGGCATGCATTTAAATCTCTAATCTATTTGTATCTGTGGTATACTTGGGTCTGACAAACGGTCATCGACCTGAAACGTTGACTCTGTTTCTCTCTCCACAGATGCTGCCTGACTTGCTGAGTATTTCCAGCATTTTCTGTTTTTATTTATGGTATCCAGTAGTTTGAATAGCTACAAGATTGCTCCTAGGCTGGCAGCTCCCGAAGGAGCTCCTTTGCTGTGCAACTCTATCCTTGGCCATCCTTTGCCCCTTCTTCCCCAATCTCCTCTCTTTCACTGTTTAAGTTCCCCTGGCTGTAAAAGTGGGTGCATTTTAGCCCAAACTACAAGTTAACTGCTGGTTCAATGTAACCTGGGCCCACTGCCCATCCCCGACCATGCCTATTCTTTGTTTTCCTCAGTGAGCACCGGATCTTTGCTCAAATTGGGCTTCCAATTTCCTGGACTTCTCTGGATGTCCTCCTCCAATGCTTCTCCTCCGCCATCCAGCTGGGTGGGACTGCACTCGCCTGGTTCCCTTCTAAACTATCCAGTCATGGCCAGAGAATCACCTGCAATGGCTTCTCTTTCCGCTCCTGCACCGTTACCTCTGGAGTCGTCCAAGGATCTATCCTTGGCCCCTTCCTATTTCTTAACTAAATGCTGCCCCTCGGCGACACCATCCGAAAACACAACGTCAGGTTCCACATGTACGCTGATGACACCCAGCTCTACCTCACCACCACCTGTCTCGACCCCTCCACTATCTCTAATTTGTCATACTGTTGTCCGACATCCAGTGCTGGACGAGCAGAAATTTCCTCCAACTAAATGTTAGGAAGACTGAAGCCGTTGTCTTCAGTTCCTGCCACAAACTACGACCCCCTAGCCACCGACTCTAGCCCTCTCCCTGGCAACTAACTGACGCTTAACCAGAACATTCACAACCTTGGTGTCATGTTTGACCCTGAGATGAGCTTCCAACCACATATCCACGCCATCACCAAGACACCTACTTCCACCTTTGTAACACCGCTCAAATGCACGCCTACCTCAGCTCATCTGCTCCTGAAACCCTCAGCTATGCCTTTGTTACCTCTAGACTCAACTCTTCCAACATGCTCCTGTCTGGCCTCCCATCTTCCACCCTCCATAAACTTGGGCTCATGCAAACTTTGCTGCCTGTATCCTAACTGCATTGGCTCTGACAAGCCTCAATTTTAAAATTCTCATTCTTGTTTTCAGTTCCCTCCATGGCCATGCCCTTCCCCGTCTCCGTATCCTCCTCCAGTCTTACAACCCTCCGAGATCTCTGCGCTCCTCCAATTCTGACCTTCTGTGCATCCCCGATTTTAATTGCTCCAGCTGCCAAGTCCTTAAGCTCTGGAATTCCCTCCCTAACCCCTCTCTGTGCCTCTACACCTCTCTCCTCCTTTAAGACTCTCCTTAAAACCTACCTCTTTGACCAAGATTTTGGTTATCTGTCCTAATATCTCATGTGGCTCGGTGTCAAATTTTGTTTAATAACATTCCTGTGAAGCGCCTTGGGATGTTTTATTATGTTAAAGGCGCAATATAAATGCAAGTTGTTGTTGTTGAATCTTGTTTTAAGGTGATGGAGATCTTTATTTCTCAAATCACTCCAACCCATCAATAACAAGCGTTGGTTGGGGCAGAGACTATTGCCTCTGCAATATCTTTTAAGGGAAGACTAGATGAACATTTGAAGTAAAGGCAGATACAGGGCTATGGGGAGAGTAGGAATTAGTTTTGAATTGCAGTAGCAAAGAGCTGAATGGCCTCCTGTGCTCAACCACTTTTTGTTGCAAAACATTCCATGCTTCGACAACCCTGTATATATTTTTTTTTAAAAGCCACTCATCTCGCTCGTCTGGTGACCATTTTAAATTGGTGAGCCATCACCAACTCCCCAACATTCCCTCTTCATTAGCAAAACCTATTTAAATGTATGGTCCTATTAAAGAATGCTCAACCACCATTACTTGGATCAAAGGGACTGGATCAGTGCTGATCTCAATTACCTCAGACCCTACATGGGTACCACTGACCACTCTCAGGCCACTAATATTCCTTATCATAGAGGAGAAAGAAATGGAAGAACTTTTAACTGGAAGAGGGATCTAAAAATGGTCATTCTATCAATATGTAATTTTTTTTCTTAAATGAGTCTTGACTCCATTGAGCAACATCCCAGATTTACTTGGGACAAGGGTGAGGTGGTAAATGGCCATCATACTCCCTAAGATAAGAATTGTTGCACTTTTCTTTGCCATCATCTCTTGGGAAGCAACTATAATTAATACTCTCAGGGTTACTTTATGAATCTTTAAATAATTTTAGGGGTCTGTTTTGTTCTCGGGGCATGGGTGTTGTCATGGCTGCATTTAATGCCCATCCCTAGTTGTTCTGAGAAGGTAATGGGTCTCCTCCTTCAACTGCTGCAGTCCTTCTGGTGATGATGTTAGGTATGGAATTCCAGGCCATAGAGGTGCAATGATGAAGGAATGTCCTAGTCAGGTGGTGTAAAACTTGGAGGGGAAGTTGGGGGTGGTAGTCCTCCCACTATATTGCTGCTGTTGTCCTTTTTGGTGGTGGACTTGCAGGAGAGGGAGTTGCTGCCGTGTACTGTCCTACTGCAACCACAGTACACTGGTGATGGAGGGGTTGAAGATTAAGTCCAGTGACTAGCGTAGATCAAAGGACCTGCTCTGTCGTGGATGGTGTTGAACTTCTTTAGTGTTGTGGCTGTGCCCATTCAGGCAACTGGTGAGTATTCCATCAGATTCCTGATTTGAGTCTTGTTTGAATTTGATTTGAGCGAGCCTTTCAGAGGCCAGGAGGTGAGCCCCGTCACAGAGCACCCAGCATTGGCCCTGCTGTAGTAGCCATGATGTTGACATGGTTGGTCCAGTTGAGCAGCAGTGACCTCCAAGATGTTGGTGCTGGGAGACTCGGCAGTGGTGGTGCTACTGGATGGTCAGAGAGAAATGTCTGGACTTCATGTTTGAGATGGTCATTACCCAGCACTTCAGTGGCAGAAAGGTTAACCTGCCACTTGTCAGCTCAGCCTAGATGTTTTCCAGGTCTTGCTGTCGGCTGCCATGGGCTGCTTAATTATTGTTAGTTATGAATGGAGCTGAATATTGTGAAATCAGTGAATTTAGCTGAACTAATAGCGGTCTTTGTTTTCTTTAGCTGCTCCCAGGACCTACCTTTGTTTTGCTGAGTATTACATGACTTTAGTTTGTAGAAACATTTTTGTTTACATCTTACTTGTCTTTGTGCATGGCCAGTCAGCCACCTTGGCTTTTTCCTAGCACACACTCTTCTTTTGACTGGCTCATTCCTGTTTGTCAATTATAAAATGCTCAGTTAACCTGAGACATTTTTTATTCGTTCATGGGATGTGGGCATCGCTGGCAAAGCCAGTATTTATTGCCCATCCCCAATTGCACTTGAGAAGGTGGTGGTGAGCCGCTGCCTTGAACCGCTTTAGTCCATAGTCATAACGGCACAGAAGGAGGCCATTCGGCCCATCGAGTCTTTGCCGGCTCTCTGTAGAGCAATCCAGTCAGTCCCATTCCCCCGCTCTATCCCCATAGCCCTGCAAGTTTATTTCCCTCAAGTGCCTATCCAGTCTCCCCTTGAAAAGATTGAGGGGGAAAAATTAGGTCGCGCCCCATTTGGGGCGCAAATATCGTCTGGACGCAAATATTAGCGCCTGGCGCTAATTATCGCCACTGACTGGAAACTTCACTTTTACCGCCCCGGGAGGTGAGTGGAGCGCTAAATCAGGCGCTGCACACCTGTCTTAAGGCGCAAAGGCCGAGCAGTGAGGCGCTAACTCAGAGCGCGAGCGCAGCGCAGGTGCTGCCAGTTAGCGAGGGAACACAGACACACTGGCGCCGGCCAGTTCTTAAAGTGGGGGGGGGGGGGGCAACTGTTAGGATCAGTAGGCAAAACTACCTCACAAAGCGTTGACTCAATGCAGAAGTCTCTCTTTCTCTCTCTCCGAATCTCTCTCTCTCTCTCTCTCTCCGAATCTCTCTCTCTCTCTCTCTCAGAACGAGTGGTGCATAAATGTCAACCACAGAAAAAGACAGGAAGAGGCCCCCTTTAAATAGCGCCCCCCCCCAGCCCCACAGCGATTGATAGCGTTCCAGTTTTACGGTCGTTGGATGCGCCAGGCGGTAAGGCAGGGGGCGCCACTCAATTTCCGCTCCGGGGCGCCACAAGGGCGTTGCACCATGGAATGACGTCACAATCTGCGCGCGCAGGTGGTCGCAGCGGTAAAGTTTAGCGCCGCCGCACAATGTCTAGTTAAGTTCCCGAGCGGCGCAAACATCGCTGCGCCCGGGCGTTAGCGGCTTTGCGCCCCATTAGCGCCCTCTTAAGGCGCTAACGGGAGGCGCAACCAACTGAATTTTTACCCGTGAATGTCTCCGCTTCCACCACTTCCGTCGGCAGCGAGTTCCAGGTCCTCACCACTCGCTGCGTAAAAAAGTTTTTCCTCACATCCCCCCTGTATCTCTTGCCCAAAACCTTAAATCTGTGTCCTAGTCCTTGTACCATCAACTAGTGGGAACAGCTTTTCCCGTCTAGCCTATCCAAACCCGTCATAATCTTGTACACCTCTATCGAATCACCCCTCAACCTCCTTTGCTCTAATGAAAACAAATCCAGCTTCTCCAACCTGTCCTTGTAATTAAGATCCCCCATCCCCAGAACCATTCTGGTAAATCTCTGCACCCTCTCGAGGGCCTTCACATCCTAAAGTGTGGTGACCAGAACTGGACGCAATACTCCAGTTGTGGCCTAACCAGTGCTTTATAAAGGTTCAGCATAACTTCACTACTTTTGTACTCAATACCTCTATTTTATGAAGCCCAAGATCCCATATGCTTTGCTAACCACTCTCTCTCTCAATATGTCCTGGCACCTTCAGGGACCTATGCACATTAACTCCCATGTCCCTCTGTCCCTGCACACTCTTTCAAACTGTGCCATTAAGTGTATATTGCCTCTCCCTGTTCCTTCTGCCAAAATGCATCACCTCACACTTTTCTGTATTAAATTCCATCTGCCACTTGTCTGCCCATTCTGCTAGCCTTTCTATGTCCTGTTGCAGTCGATTGGTATCATCCTCACTGTTTGCCACACCCCCAAGTTTGGTGTCATCGGCAAATTTAGAAATTCTACTCTGTATTCCAATATCCAGGTCATTATATCAAAAAAAGCAGTGGCCCCAGCACTGACCCTTGGGGAACATCACTGTCTACTGTCCTCCAGTCTGGAAAAACAGCTATTTACCACAACTCGTTGTTTTCTGTCCTTAAGCCAATTCCTTATCCAAGCTGCCACTGACCCACCTATTCCATGAGCTTTAATTTTGTTAACCAGCCTTCTGTGTGGTACTTTGTCAAATGCCTTCCTAAAGTTCATGTAGACAACATCCATTGCATTCCCTTCATCAATCCTCCCTGTTACTTCATCATAAAATTCAATTAGATTAGTCAAACATGATCTGCCTTTTACAAATCCGTGTTGGCTCTCCTTAATTAACTTAAACCTCTCCTAGTGCCCGTTAATTTTTTCCCTTGATTATTGTTTCTAAAACTTTACCCACCACTGATGTTAAACTGACCAGCCTGTAGTTATTGGGATTGTCCTTACACCCTTTCTTGAACAATGGTGTCACATTTGACATTTTCCAATCCTCAGGCACCTCCCCCGCATCTAGGGAAGATTGAAATATTACGGCAAGCCTTTCTGCTATCTCCTTCCCCAATTCCCTTAGCAACCTGGGATGCAAGCCATCTCGACCAGATGACTTATCCACTCTAACCATCTGGTGAAGGTACTCCCACAGTGCTGTTAGGGAAGGAGTTCCAGGTTATTGACCCAGCGATGATGCAGGAACGATGATTTTATTTCCAAGTCAGGATGATGTGTGACTTGGAGGTGGTGGTGTTCCGATGTGCCTTCTGCCCTTGTCCTTCTAGGTGGTAGCGGTCACTGGTTTGGGAGGTGCTGTCGAAGAAGCCTTGGCGAGTTGCTGCAGTGCATCTTGTAGATGGTGCACACTGCAGCCATGGCACGCCAGTTGTGGAGGGAGTGAATGTTTAAGGTGGTGGATGGGGTACCAATCAAGTGGGCTGTTTTGTCCTGGATGTTGTCAAGCTTCAAGTGTTGTTGGAGCTGCACTCATCCAGGCAAATGGACAGAATTCCATCCTTACTTGTGCCTTGTAGATGGTGGAAAGGCTTTGGGGAGTCAGGAGGTGAGATACTGGCTGCAGAATACCCAGCCTCTGACCTGTTGCCACAGTATCTATGTGGCTGATCCAGTTAAGTTTCTGATCAATGATGACCCCCAGATGTTGATGGTGAGGGATTCGATGATGGTAATGCCATTGAATGTCATGGGGAGGTGGTTAGATGCTCGCTTGTTGGAGATGGTCATTGCCTGGCATTTGCAAGGCATGACTGTTACTTGCCACTAACCAGCCCAAACCTAAACGTCGTCCAGGTCTTGTTGCATGCGGGCATGGACTGCTTCATTATCTAAGGAGTTGTGAATGGCTCTGAACACTGCAGTCATCAGCGAACATCCCCACTTCTGACCTTATGTCGGAGGGAAGGTCATTGATGAAGCAGCTGAAGGTGGTTGGGCCGAGGACACTGCCCTGAGGAACTCCTGCAGCGATGTCCTGGGGCTGAGATGATTGACCTCCAACCGCCACAACCATCTTCCTTTGTTTTCAACCATCTTCCTTTGACTACAGGACACTGTCTTAAGGCTTTGAATGACACTGAGTGTAACATATTCCATATCCTTTAGTGGAGGCATTAAAATAAGCAGGCCAATAATATAATGGACAAGGGTGTTTCATATGAACTGTTGAACCTTGGTACACTGCATGGTAAAATTTGAAGGACCATGTGTTTTGGGAAAGAAGAAATGGACTTGTATTCTAATCATCCATTAGTGAAAACCTTTGCTTTGTTCATTTTTGCGTCGATGCAACTCATTGTATGTTCACATCGACAGATACAAAACGGAAAAAGCAGACAACCAGACCTGCAGATCCCAGTTTAAAAGATCCTGATGATCTTCAGTGTATTGTAAGTATTGGGGTCAAATACAAGTGACAAATTAGAAATACAGCTGTTGCTCTGAATCTTTCTGTAACTGAACATTCCTGCAGTTTTCACACATTATTGTAGACAGAAATGGAAGATGCTGTTTCATTTTGCTGTTTGAGCGGAGAATGGGAAAGGTTTTCAATATCTCCTGAGAAAAAGCCATGCCCGCCACAGTGCTGACTGGAAGCAGAGATGTTTGCTCCCAGTGATGCACAGATAAAGGGGATTATTTCTCATCAGCTATGCTCTGTTGAACATTTAAAAGGGAAATTAAACAAAACCAAATATCACCTTGTAGGCAAAATGTACACGATGTAAATAAATAACTTACTAGGCCAGAAATTCGGCTGTTGTCGGGTGAGTACGCGCTGTGTACTCACCCGTAAGGCCACCTGAAGTGCCGGTTTCCTGCATGCACTGCGCATGCGCGGGAAACCAGAACTTCCACTCCCCTGAAGGGAGGGGTTCAGAAGTCGAACGCGTACGTGGGAGAGGCTGCGCGCACGCAGCGAACTTCGTTTTTTTTTCAGGTTTCTCCGGGAGGGTAAGTATGGAGAAGCTACGCTTTTAAAAAGGAGGCGCAAGGCCTGTTTTTTTACAAGGTAAGTGGTTAATTAATTACAATTTTAAAAAATTTTCAACAGGTTTATCTTTTCTAGATACTTTAAAGAAAGGTAAGTTTATTTTTAGCACCGTTAAAAAGTATAATTAATTTTTTCAAAAATTTAAATTTTTGTTTAAAGTAGTTAATTTATTTAACTTATAGTTATTTTAAAAATGTGACGGTTTTTTTTCCAATTTATTTGAAGTTTAAGTGTGGTTTTGGGGCCGATCTCTATTCATAGATTTGACAGGTCTTCCTGTCAAATCTATGAATGAAAATACCCTGCTAGGATTGGCTCTCCATGGCCCACGTGATCCCAGGGGACGCTTCGAACGAACTGCGCTCCTGGGATACGCAAGCACTGCGCGCCGGCAGCTGCAGGAGGCCCAGGACCCGAAGTTCTCGTGGGCCCAAAGTACAACTGCAGGCGTGGTAGACAGGTACGCGCGCGATGCTTGCACCCGCAGGAAGCCGGAAAGCCGAATTTCTGGCCCAATATTCAAGAGTTTAACGCCAGAAGTTTGAAAATTTGTAACAAATTTGCCTTTAGCAAATTGCAATAAATAATCTATTGAAAAGAACCTAAACTTTAGAAAATGGGGGGAAAGTGCTGCATGTCTAGAGATGATTTAAATTGCTGTATTAAAACACTATGGGGGGGAAAAGTTGAGTCGCGCCCCCTTTGGGGTGCTAACTTCGCCCGGAAAAAATTAGCACCCCCGTGGCTGAAATTCACCGGTAGCGCTCCAAGAGGGAAGCGGGGTGCTACTGGAAGCGCCCCGCCTCCCTCTTGGGGCACTGCGAGTGAATATCGCGGCGTGACGTGCGGCACACGTCGCGCCGCGGTACTGTAGGCCTTTCTCCCCTTCTTAAAGGGGAGGGGCCCAGCTAGGCCACCAGGGATCGGAGTGCCGACAAAAAGCCCGGCACTCGAAGTGCTGGGCTCACGGAGCGTAGCCGACATTCCGCGGTGGGGGCTGCTCGGGAGGCCGGGGACGGTAACGAGAGCAGGTGCTGGCAGGTAGCCAGCACCAAAAATGTCCGCCCGGCACCACCCCTTTAATTTGCGCCCGCAGGTAGGCCCCCCTGACCTCGTCAGACATTGCGTCTGGCGGTAAGTCGGGCCGTTACCGAAGATTGCGGCCGGGGCGCTGCACACGGCAATGACGTCATCGCCGGCCGCAGGGCGCCAACGGTTACCACCGCCGTTAACCTCCAGCTGAATTTCGTGGGAGGCGTTGGCGATGCCTCTTAGGGCGCTAACAGGAGGCGCAAAGCAACCGAATTTTTAGGCCTATATATTACTGCATGGTCCATAGTAAACACACTTATTGTTAAACCTAGACGGGGTAATAGTTTTTTTTTAAACTTGACGAATAAAACTCATTATTCATGTCTAAAAGGGAAAAACTCAATTGAAAGCATGATTAAAAAGTGTTACATTTTTATACAATTAATTAATTAAAATCAACCTTTTTTCAGCTGTTTGCAGATGTTTTAATTCACTCTTATTTTTTCTGTAGGAGCTGAAGGAACCATTCAGGAGCACAGTGAAGAACTGCCTTAAATCTCCTACCATCGAGGAGTCATCTGAAATTCGGAGTTTGAATACCGGGGAACTATGAGCTCGTCCCGGCTCATTATTGAACATTGATCATGAGGCAGAAATTTGAGATCTTGCGCCATCTGTGGGGCTTCACATAGCGGGTGGCTTATCAGAAAATAGCAGGAACATTGCCTACAATTTTGCATTCATTAACGTCATTTTTTATTTGTTCCCTTGGGTACTTCGCCCTTCCTGCCCCTCCCCCATCCAATCTCTACCCAACACCTCACTACTCCTCTGCCTTTCCCTGCTATCATCCCAGGGTTGAATCCAATGGTCCCAATCTGGCTTCTGTCACTGCGTCCTTAACAAGCAATAACCCCAACTGCCTCATCCTCCTCCAGGCAGCTTTCACGCTCGGCGTGCCTGCCACCCTCCTTCCAGTCCTGCTCCAACTCCCCCCCCCCCCCCCCCCCCCCCCACCCCCAAACCCCAAGACTCTGCTGGAGGGTCAACAATCGCCAATCCATCTGCGTTTCCTGCCAGAATGTCTGTCTTCACTCACGGTCTGGCTTTGACAGAAACCCGGTAACGGTTGACAATAACTTGCCCTTTACTAATACAAAAGCAAAATATTGCGGCTGGAAATTTGAAATGCTGAGTATTTCCAGCATCTTAGGTTTTTATTTCAAATTAATATTCTGAAATTTGACACAGCGCAGTGGCACAACTCCATCTTCTTTGATGACATCTGATGTAGGCTTCATTATAAACAAAAGACGATTTTATATTTTATTTTAGTTCATTTTAGAATTTGTGGAGAGAGAAACGGAGTTAACATCTTAACAAATATTAAGTCTGTTTCTCTCCACAGATGCTGCCTGACCTGAGTATTTCCAGCATTTTGTTTTTATTGCCCTTTACTAACTTCCTCCACCTGGCTGTACTTTCTACCAGTTGACCAACTCTAACTGCTGCAGTGGTGGCATGGCCCTTATCACCAAATCACACCAGCCTCCTCTTCAAGTGGCTCACCCTGTTCCACCCCTTTCAAAATCTTCATTTGTTAAGCACCACCCCAAGTCTCTCCGGAGATATCCTCCCTCAGCCTCTGCACTGAGCGACTCCTCATCCTCTTGGGCTTCATAAATAGAGGTATTGAGTACAAAAGTAGAGAAGTTATGCTGAATCTTTATAAAGCGCTGGTTAGGCCACAACTGGAGTATTGCGTCCAGTTCTGGTGGTCACACTTTAGGAAGGATGTGAAGGCACTTGAGAGGGTGCAGTGGAGATTTACCAGAATGGTTCCGGGGATGGGGGATCTTAGCTACAACAGCAGGTTGGAGAAGCTGGATTTGTTGTCATTAGAGCAAAGGAGGTTGAGGGGTGATTTGATAGAGGTGTACAAGATTATGACTGGTTTGGATAGGCTAGATGGGGAAAGGCTGTTCCCACTAGTTGATGGTACAAGGATTAGGGGACACAGATTTAAGGTTTAGGACAAGAGATACAGGGGGACGTGAGGAAAAACTTTTTTACGCAGCGAGTGGTGATGACCTGGAACGCGCTGTCGACAGAAGTGGTGGAAGCGGAGACACTCAATGCTTTCAAGGGGAGACAGAATAGGCACTTGAAGGAAATAAACTTGCAGGGCTACGAGCATAGAGCGGGGGAATGGGACTGACTGGATTGCTCTACAGAGAGCCGGCAGGACTCGATGGGCCGAATGGCCTCCTTCTGTGCTGTTATGACTGACTCTATGAATTGATTGCCCTCCCATCGTAAACCTTTCCTCCATAGAAAATTCTCCACCCCATATTCATGGCCATCCCTTCAACCTCATCATCTCCTGTTGAATCTCTACTCGTGTGGTCTTAATTATTGACAAAACCATCTCTGAACCCTGCCTTGTTTTCCTCCTATCTTTAAACCCACTTCCTTCTGCATTCACACATGGGGAAAAAATCACTTCCCCCAAATCACATGCAACTGATTTTCCAAACTCCCACCTACCCAACCTTTGACCCTCCATTCGCTACGGTACCTCTGCAGTTATTGATTTGCTCACTCATACCCTCTCCTCCTCCTTCAAAGCTCTTCAAAACTTTCACTCTCTTATCCCTGTTGTTCTCCCGGTACAACTCGCATCTTTGTCACCTGAAGTCCAAGTGATACGAACTTCCACGTACTGGATGCACAACTAGCTGAACCATTTACTGCCAGATCACTGGAATTTGCAGTGCTGTGGGCGAAGAGCCGGAGGGCTGGGACTACTTGGATAGATCTTTCAAAGAGCTGGTACAGGCACGATGGGCCGAATGGCCTCCTTCTCTCTGCTGTATCATTCTATCTGGCTGGACCACGTTGAGCTCTACCGAGCCTCACTCTGCTAAAACCCTCCATTATTTGAGGATCATCCTAGAGGGTAAAAGTTCCATTTTTCTACTACCAACAGCCTGCTTAAATGTTTTTTCCCTTCCCCCGCACCCTCATTTGTAACAGCAAGTGCAAACAGCTCATGCAATTCTGTTACCAAGTTCAAGACCATCTGTTCTGCTTCCCCCCTTTTCCACTAAGCCTTCCCCCCACCCCCTGCACCCCAGACATCCTAACCCAGCGCTGAACCCCCCAATTCTCATTTTCCTCCCTCCCCCATCCCCTGTCCAAGCTCATCTTGTCCATGAGACCTACCTTGCTTCCTCCACTATGTTCCCACTAAACTTCTGACCATCCAACTTCCTCGCCTGGTCCGCGTGCAACATTATAAATGGCTCTCCTTCCTCCGGCTTTGGTCACCCATCCTGCTAACTTCTCATTTGGCTCATGGTTTATTCTTTCTTTCCGCCTCTGTGAGGTACATTAAAGGTGTGAGATGACGATGGCACAAGATCTGAGAAAATTCTGCCTTAAAGGGTTTTGGTTCATAGCAGCGTTCGTCTGCTTAATGGAGACCAATGTTCCCTTTAATTTTTTTTGGGTGCTTGGCCCATTCAAAATACTGTGCATACACGGTTTTTCCTATTTAAAAGCCGGTGAGCCGGCTGCGCAGGAGCTGCAGAGAGCTGGGCGGCCACACAGCTTAAAGGGAACATTGATGGAGACTGCCATTTATGGCGGAGCCTTAATGAATGAGAATGTATTCAAGTGAAACATTTGATTTTCTATTGTAACTTTTTTCATTTTTTTAACATTTGTATTTTTTTTATTTATATATTGAATTTATTTTTTGAGATATATCCATGTATATTAGAATGGTTTCATATTTTTATGGATAATGCTAGCAAGACAGCATTTATGGTCCATCCCTAGTTACCCTGAGATGGACAATAAATATGATTCATTCTCAGGATATGGGCGTCGCTGGCAAAGCCAGCATTTACTGACTATCCCTAGTTGCTCTTGAGAAGGTGGTGGTGGGCTGCTGCCTTGAATTGCTGCGGTCCGTCTGGTGAAGGTACTTCCACACTTCTGTGAAAACTTAACAGTTTCACTTGGGAGAATAGCAATTATATGAAGCAAGAGTGAAACTATTGATAAGTAAGGGAGTTAAGTGTCAGCTGTGGCTCAGTTGGTAGCACCCTTGCCTCTGAGTCAGAAAGTTGTGGGTTCAAGTCTCACTCCAGGGACCTGAGCGCACAAAGCTAGGCTGACACTCCAGTGCAGTGCTGAGGGAGTGCTGCACTGTCGGAGGTGCTGTCTTTCGGATGAGACGTTAAACTGAGGCCCCGTCTGCTCTCAGGTGGACGTAAAAGATCCCATGGCATTATTTCGAAGAAGAGCAGGGGAGTTATCCCCGGTGTCCTGGCCAATATTTATCCCTCAACTAACAAAAACAGATTATCTGGTCATTATCACATTGATGTTTGTGGGACCTTGCTGTGCGCAAATTGGCTGCTGTGTTTCCCACATTACAACAGTAAAAGTACTTAATTGGTTGTAAAGTGCTTTGAGACGTCCGGTGGTCGTGAAAGGCGCTATATAAATGCAATTTCTTTCTTTCTTAAACCAATCTCGTTAGCCCAATGGACAAGGAGCTAATTAAGTAAGGGAAACTAAAGTTACTGATAGGGGACAAGTCAATTAAATTCTCCTTGTATGGAGTTGTATTTTAACATTTGTATGTTGGCCCTGAATTTGCGGTCGGTATACTACCTTTGAAATTGACCGCAAGTTCGGAATTGCGCGTGCGCGGAATTGCGAACTTGCGATCTCAAGTTCCGACTGCATATAGGCATCGCTGCGTCTTTCACCTCCTCCTACAAATAAACGTGCTGGCGAAAAGTTGGGCTAATTGCCCACCTACTGCCAGGTAATTACGCTGAAGGGGACCGGATGAGAAAATTGTATTACAAAAAGACAATGCTATAATAGAAGATTTGTTTTAAGAGGTTATCATAATGGAGTCTTTATAAGCACACTGAATAAGTCATTAAATGAGTGATTTGTAACTTTTTTTTAAAATGAGAAGTTAATAATCAGCGTGTAAAATAATGAGAGACTTGTATTGCCAGAATGTCTTATAAAAGGTTTGTAACAACTGATCTTTGTGAATTTTGAATAAACATACTTTGTTCTAATGAGAGATTTACAATGACAGATTGTTACCATGAGAAGATTGCAGTTACAGAATTTATTATAATGGCAGCCTTTTAGTGTTCCATTCCACTTTGGAGTCACGTATATCTGTATAAAGGAGAGACAAAGAAAGGTCTCCAGTATTCCCGTTGAGTTTACCCATAATTTCACTTTGGGAGTATTAAGTAAATCAATACTTTGATTTACACAACTTTAAAGACCGTCAGAATGTTAAAATAAATCCTGCCCCATCATTTGTTGTTTTGAAGATTTCAGTTGCTGCCAAGTTTATGCAGTTTAGTGCAGCTGATAGTGTAAATGTGACGTGCTCCTGTCAGCTCGTAGATTGTACCTCCATGAAGCTCAGGTCTGCTTTTTAATGAATGCTTGATACTGCCTTGTCTTCTATAAATCATACAAATCAGCAATCTCCTCGTTCTTGATTGGCCAAGAGTCAGGAAGTGACAGGAGCACTGCCCCACGTGATCCCAGGTTCGCATACGTACAACGGTGTGCTCCTGGGCTTCATGGGGCACAGAGCGGGGCATAACTCTGCAGCATTTGAAAGCAAGTTCTCAAAGTGGGGGGGTTAGCACAAGTTAAGTGCGGATTTCCTTCGGATGTTGACGGCGTACACCTCAGCTATGCCGTTAACTGCGAATTCAGGGCCAATTTTCTGTAATGCAGAAACGTGTGGATTGTCACGAAGAAGGGGTGAGAAATTTATAAGAAGTGCCTGTTTCTCAAGTATTTGGATTCGTAAAGACCTAAGTTACTGAGCTCAGAACCGTAACACGTTGAATCCCCAACCAAATCATCAGGTGTTGTTGTAAGCACAACTTTTTAATGTATGTTTAAGTACTACCTCATGTACTGCTCTATGCATAATAAAACAATGACACCTGATTTCAGTGTTCAAGAGCCTTATTGAAAACGTTGCGCTAACGGGCCCAAGCCTGGATGTTGTCCTGGTTTTGCTGCATGTGGGCATGGAGTGCTTGATTATCTGAGGAATTATGAACGGAGCTGAACACTGCAATCATCAGCGACAAGCCCCACTTCTGACTTTATGATGGGGCGGAAGCAGCTGAAGGTGGTTGGGCCTAGGACACTGCCCTCAGGAACTCCTGCAGCGTTGCTCTGGGGCTGAGATGATTGGGCTCCAACAGCCACCAATGTGGGACTGGAGTCACATGTAGGCCAGAATGGGTAGGGATGGCAGCTGTAGTGCAGTAGTGAAGCAGTTGGCTTTTTATGACCATCTTTACACCAGCTTCATATGAATTCATTTTTTTTCCTGATGCCTGCCCACAAATTACCAGATTTTATTACTTGCCATGCTGGTATTTGAAGCCAGGACCTCTGGCTTGTTGGCCCAGCACCATAACCACTAGGCTACTGTACCTTGTATATATTTTGATGTATGTGATGCAAATCAAACTTAAATATGACAACTTTTAAAATTGTGAGGTAGTAATGCTACATCAGCTTGGCCTAGGCCTCAAATTTCATAATTATGGGATAGAAATTCTGCTTCTGCACTCCCGGGAGCGCTTATCATGAAATTAAGAACATAAGAATTAGGAGCAGGAGTTGGCCATACGACCCCTCGAGCCTGCTCCGCCATTCAATAAGATCATGGCTGACCACCGCCTCAACTCCACTTTCCTGCCCGATCTCCATATCCCTTGATTCCCCTAAGTCCAAAAATCAATCTATCTCAGCCTTGAATATACTCAAAGACTCAGCATCCACAGCCCTCTGGGGCAGAGAATTCCAAAGATTCACAACCCTCAGTGAAGAAATTCCTCCTCATCTCCGTCTTAAATGGCCTACCCCTTATCCTGAGACTATGTCCCCAAGTCCTAGACTCTTCAGCCAGGGGAAACAACCTCTCAGCATCTACCTTGTCAATTCCCCTCAGAATCTTATGTTTCAATGAGATCACCTCATTCTTTAGAGAGTATAGGACCATTCTACACAATCTCATCATAGGACAGCCGTCTCATCCCAGGAATCAATCTAGTGAACCTTTGTTGCACCGCCTCCAAGGCAAGTATATCCTTCCTTAGATAAGGAGACCAAAATCTGCACAGAACACCAGGTGTGGTCTCACCAAGGCACTGTACAATTGTAGCAAGACTTCCTTGCTCTTATACTCCAACCCCCTTGCAATAAAGGCCAACATGCCATTTGCCTTCCTTACTGCTTGCTGTACCTGCATGCTAGCTTTCTGTTTTTCTTGCACGAGGACACCCAAATCTCTCGGAACACCAACATATAAAAGTTTCTGTTTTTCAATTCTTCCTACCAAAGTGAATAACCTCTCATTTCCCTACAATATACTCCTTCTGTCACCTTACTGCCCATTCACTTAGTCTATCTATATCCCTTTGCAGACTCTTCATGTTCTCCTCACAGCTTACTGTCCCACCTAGCTTTGTATCATCAGCAAACATGGATACATTACACTCGGTCCCTTCATCTCAGTCATTAATATAGATTGTAAATAGCTGAGGCCCCAACACTCATCCTTGCGGCACCCCACTAGTTACAGCCTGCCAACCTGAAAAAGACCCGTTTATTCCTATTCTGTTTTCTGTCCATTAACCAATCCTCTATCCATGCTACTATATTACCCCCAACCCCATGAGCCCTTATCTTGTGTAATAACCTTTTATGTGGCACCTTATCGAATGCCTTTTGGAAATCCAAATATACTGCATCCACTGGTTCCCCATTATCTACCCTGCTAGTTACATCCTCAAAAAACTCTAATAAATTTGTCAAACATGATTTCCTCTTCATAAAACCATGTTGACTCTGCCTAATCATGTTATTAATTTCTTAGTGCCCTGATACCACTTCCTTAACAATGAATTCCAGCATTTTCCCGACAACTGATGTTAGGCTAACTGGCCTGTAGTTCCCTGTTTTCTCTCTCCCTCCTTTCTTGAATAGCGGTGTTACATTTGCTACCTTCTAATCCACTGGGACTGCTCTAGAATCTAGGGAATTTTGGAAGATCAAAACCAATGAATCCACTATCTCTGCAGCCACCTCTTAAAACCCAAGGATGTAGGCCATCAGGTCCAGGGGATTTGTCGGCTTTTAGTCCCATTAGTTTCTCTAGTACTTTTTCTCTACTTATATTAATTACGTTAAGTCCCTCACCCTCATTAGACCCTTGGTTCCCCACCATTTTTGCTGTGCTTTTTGTATCTTCTACTGCGAAGACAGATACAAAATATTTGTTTAATGTTTCTGCCATTTCCTTGTTCCCCATAATAATTTCTCCTGTCTCAGCCTCTAAGGGACCAACATTTACTTTTGCTACTCTCCTCCTTTTTACATACTTGTAGAAGCTCTCTGTTTTTATATTTCTTGCTAGTTTTCTCGCATTCTATTTTTTCCCTTTTATCAATTTTTTGGTCATCCTTTTTCTGGTTTCTGAAACTCTCCCAATCCTCAGGCTTACTACTATTTGCAACATTATAAGCTTCTTCTTTCAATCTAATGCTATCCTTAACTTCTTTAGTTAACCATGGATGGATCATTTTTTCCATGAAGTTTTTGTTTCGCAATGGAATGTATTTTTGTTGAGAATTATAAAATATTTCTTTAATTGCTAGCCACTGCTTATCTACCGCCATACCTTTTAATCTATTTTTCCAATCTACCTTAGCCATCTCGCCCTTCATACCTATGTAATTGGCTTTATTTAAGTTTAAGACTCTAGTTTCAGACTTAGGCAAGTCACTCTCAAATTTAATGTGAAATACTATCATATTATGATCACTCTGCCCCAGAGGATCCTTTACTATGAGATTGCTAATTAACCCTGTCTCATTACACAATACAAGATCTAAAATAGCCTGTTCCCTGATGTATTGTTCCATGACATATTGTTCTAAGAAACTGTCCTGAATGCATTCCATGAACTTGTCCTCCAGACTACCTTTGCCAATTTTTTTGTCCAGCCTATATGAAGATTAAAGTCCCCCACGATTATTGCATTACCTTTGTTACAAGCTCCTACTATTTCTTGATTAGTATTCTGTCCAATGGTATAGCTACTGTTAAGAGGCCTATATACTACTCCCACCAGTGTTTTCTGCCCCTTGTTATTCCTTATCTCCGCCCATACTGATTCTACTTCCTGACCTTCTGAGCTGAGATCCTTTCTCTCTGCTGTCCTTGTCATCCTTTATTATCAGGGCTACCCCTCCTTTTCCATTCTGCCTGTCTTTTTGAAATGTCAAGTACCCTGGAACATTTAGTTCCCAGCCTTGGTCACCTTGCAGCCACGTCTCTGTAATGGCTATTAGATCAAACCCATTTATCTCTATTTGTGCCACTAGTTAATCTATCTTGTTATGAATGCTTCATGCATTCAGATAAAGAGCCTTTAATATAAATGTTTTACCATTATTCCCTGCTTTGACCTTATTCACTGCTGCTGTTAAACTCTCTGTCCCTTCCTGTCACACTCTGCTTATTTTTACCCAAATTGCTACACTGCTCTACTGCCTTGACCTTTCTCTTTTCTAAATCTCCCCTCACCTGACCACTCCCCTCCCCTTTTTTAGTTTAAAGCCCTATCTACTGCCCTAGTTATTCCTTTTGCCAGGATGCGGGTCCTGCCCAGTTTAAGTGGAGTCCGTCCCAACGGAACAACTCGCTCTTTCCACAGTACTGGTGCCAGAGCCCCATGAATTGAAACCCCTTTTTCACACGCCACTCTTTGAGCCATGCATTTTACTCTCTGATCTGCTTGACCCTATGCCAATTTGCACATGGCTCAGGTAGCAATCCCGAGATTATTACCCTTGAGGTTCTGCTTATTAATTTAGACCCTAGCTCCTCAAACTCCCTCAGCAGAACCTCATTCTTAGTTCTACCTATGTCGTTGGTTCCTACATGGACCATGACAACTGGATCCACCCCCTCCCACTCCAAGTTCTTCTCCAGCCGTGAGGAGATATCCTTAACCCTGGCAGGCAACATGGCCTTTGGGACTCCCTTTCGCGGCTGCAGAGAACAGTATCTATCCCCTTGACTATACTGTCCCCTACCACTACCACATTCTTTCCTTCTCCCCCACTTGGATGGCCCCCTGTGCCATGGTGCCAGGGTCAGTTTGCCCATCCTTTCTGCAGTCCTTTTCCTCATCCATACAGGTAGCAAGTACCATGTACCTGTTGGTCAAGGGCTGAGACTCCTCCAACACTGCATCCTGCGTCCCCAAACCTGTCTGACTCAGGAGTCTCACCCTCCTGTCCCTGACTATTGATGAACTCTAAAGTACTACTTAAAGGGTGTGACTGTCTCCTGGAACAAAATGTCCAGGTAACTCTCCTCCTCCCTGATGCATCGCAATGGCTGCAGCTCGGACTCGAGCTGAACAACTCTGAGCCAAAGTTCCTCGAGTTACAGACATTTACTGCAGATGTGGTTGCTCAGGATCGCAAAGCTCTCCACAAACTCCCATATGCTGCAGTTACGACACACCACCTGCCCTGCTATCTCGAACCTTGTTTTATTTATTAATTAATTAGTTAAAGCTTTTATTCAATCTTTATTTTAGTTTTATTGTTTGATTATTTTATCTAGGTTAAGTTATTAATTTAATAAGTACTAGCAAGTTACAGTTTCTCAGCTTTTAATTTAACCCCTTCCTTAACTTAGAGAGCAAAAAAGAGCTGTAATACTCACCAACCAATCACCTACCTGCTCTCCTGTGATGTCACTCTTTGATTTTTTTTTGTTGTTTTTGAATCGGAGCCTCGCGCTGCCGCTGCCGCTGCTTTAATTCAGGTCCGCTCTCGGGCCGCTCTTTATCCTCTCGCCGCTGCTTTAATTCAGGTCCGCTCTCGGGCCGCTCTTTATCCTCTCGCCGCTGCTTTAATTCAGGTCCGTTCCCGGGCCGCTCTTTATCCTCTCGCCGCTGCTTTAATTCAGGTCCGTTCCCGGGCCGCTCTTTATCCTCTCGCCGCTGTCGCTGCTTTAATTCAGGTCCGCTCTCGGGCCGCTCTTTATCCTCTCGCCGCTGCTTTAATTCCGGTCCACTCTCGGGCCGCTCTTTATCCTCTCGCCGCTGCTTTAATTCAGGTCCGCTCTCAGGCCGCTCTTTATCCTCTCGCCGCTGTCGCTGCTTTAATTCAGGTCCGCTCTCGGGCCGCTCTTTATCCTCTCGCCGCTGCTTTAATTCAGGTCCGCTCTCAGGCCGCTCTTTATCCTCTTGCCGCTGCTGCTGCAAAGCCCCAGCCCATAATTTTCCATCCATTAAAGTGCAGTGGGATTATTTTTTACTTCTATGGCATGGAGGCAGGTTGGGAGTGGGTTCGGTACCCGCTCCCAGTTTCTGCCATTTTGCCTGCAGTCCCGCCTCCCCAGGGCTGGCAAAATTCCCCCCTTAGTTTCAGGGTATTTTGTTTCGCTGAAGAGCATGATGCCAATAGTTTGTACAATCCCCTGATCGATAGAGAGGAGGTGTGGGGGGTGCGGTGAGGGGGAAGAATCATTTTCTGCTATGGCCTACCAGCATGAGGGTTGGAAAAATTTGGGGAGTCTCATTGCTCCAAAGGTTAGTGACCGCACGTTTGATATTTTCCACACATGACCTCCTGGTATGTGCAGGTCTAATTTTCCCTGGTTTTCTCACTAAATATATATCACTGAAGTCCCATTAATATTTCTGTATTTGGTAACTCGCCTCCCACTGTTCCTCTTAGAGCTGTGTTGAGCTGCATTAGGGGTGTTTGGTGTTGCCTGTATTCGCTCTTTGATTTGCTTTAGTTACAGTTAGTTTGGTGCATTCTTTTTGCACATTTTAACTTCAGTTTTAGACTTTTGTATTGATTTCTTCCCCGGCTCCTACCTTGAAAGGATTTTACTGTTAGTTCAAACATCCTTCACTGGGAGGATGGGCATTCCCCGGGGACTTCCTCTTGGCCTTGAGGATGAGGGGGAGCTGTGGAGTAATAATCAGAGGGAGGTCTACCTGCATTTATTCATTTACAGGATGTGGCAAGGCCGGCATTTATTTCCCACCCCTAATTGCCCTTGAGAAGGCGGTGGTGAGCCGCTTTCTTGAAATGCTGCAGTCCTGTGGTGAAGTTACTCCCACAGTGCCGACTTTGTCGCAGCTGTTTGGTACAACTGAGTGGCCATTTCAGAGGGCAGTTAAGAGTCAACCACATTGCTGTGGGATCTGGAGTCACATATAGGCCAGACCAGGTAAGGACGGCAGATTTCCTTCCCTAAAGGACGTTAGTGAACCAGATAAGTTTTTACGACAATCCGGTAGTTTCATGGTCACCATTGCTGATACTAGCTTTTTAATTCCAGATTTTTTTTTAATTAACTGAATTTAAACCCCCGTGGTGGGATTATTACTCCAGGCTTCTGGATTACTAGTCCAGTAACAAAACCACTATGCTACCGTACCATACTCAGTGGGCTGTACAGACCTGCCATTTAACTGGTATGTAGGATCCCCAGCATCGAAGTAGGATGTAGGATTCCCAACATCCCCAGCATCGAAGCTTTGACCACGCTCGATCAGCTCCGATGGACAGGTCACATCGTCCGCATGCCCGATACGAGACTCCCAAAACAAGTGCTCTACTCGGAGCTCCAACACGGCAAGAGAGCCCGAGGTGGGCAGAGGAAACGCTTCAAGGACACCCTCAAAGCCTCCTTGAAAAAGTGCAACATCCCCACTGACACCTGGGAATCCCTGGCCCAAGACCGCACAAAGTGGAGGAGAAGCATCCGGGAAGGCGCCGAATACCTCGAGTCTCTTCGCCGGGAGCAAGCGGAAGCCAAGCGCAAACAGCGGAAGGAGCGCACGTCAACCCAAGCACCCCACCCACCTGCCCCTTCAACCACCGTCTGCCCCACCTGTGACAGAGACTGTAGGTCCCACATTGAACTCATCAGTCACCTGAGAACTTATTTTTAATGTGGAAGCAAGTCATCTTCGGTTCCGAGGGACTGCCTAAGAAGAAGATGTAGGATTACAGACCTGGCAGAAACCAATAGACTTCTTCAGACAGGCCTTTCTGAGATTGACGTGCCATCTTGTGGACAAGCTGAAGAGTATTTTTGAGTTGATGAGTGCGTGCACCGTGGCTCAGTAAGTGACTAAGCATCATATAGCTGGGGTGTTTTACAATGACTTGGTGGGTGAATTCCTTGAAAGAGTAAATGTGGCGAGGCTTTCAATCGTAGGTTGCCTGACTGAAGTATGGGAATGCATGAAATTATGTGAAGAAATGCATGTTTGCGTGGGGGAGCTTTGCTTAGGCACATGTGGACTAGGTTGATGGACAGCGCTGAGCGGCATGGAATCGGGCCATCTACCCAATACATGGTACTGTTGGGTAGTCTTGCCTCGGCAAGAATTGCAACTGCTGTGCGTGGAACACAGATCTGAGCAAAGAGATTAAAAGTGATAAGATATACAGCG
Organism: Squalus acanthias; assembly: GCA_030390025.1. Classification (NCBI taxonomy): domain Eukaryota; kingdom Metazoa; phylum Chordata; class Chondrichthyes; order Squaliformes; family Squalidae; genus Squalus; species Squalus acanthias. The sequence continues at coordinate 26,171,723 of CM059449.1, read as the reverse complement.
CACACTCTGGAAGACCCATTTCCTTTCAGTGGCATTTTGCTACAGATTCTGTTTAACTGTTTCTAGTGGAGTTTATCGGAAGGAATGTTCATCCACGGTCACTAGAAACACCAGCAGCAATACTATTCAAATCTCTTGTCAGGGAAACTGATGAGGTCCAGTTGCAACAAACCAAAATGACGCCCTTTACTTACACATCGGCCTCGTTTTAATCTGGTGACCCTAGCCCCCAAACCGATCGCATCATGATATTGTTTCCTATTATCTGAAAGGTGCCCTTAAGACGTAATTGTCACCTGACGCCATAGGTTTCCAAACTGGGGTCTCGGCATCAGAGGATACAATCGCCACTGGGGTTTCCCGATCTGCCATAACTTCGGTGGAAGATCGGCTGAAACACGAGAACATGGAACATTAGGAACAGGAGTAAGCCATTCAGCCCCTCGAGCTTGTTCCGCCATTCAATTAGATCGATAGGTTAGACATAGAGAGGATGTTTCCACCTGTGGGGAGTCCAAAACTAGGGACCATAAATATAAGATAGTCACTAATAAATCCAATAAGGAATTCAGGAGTAACGTTTTTACTCAGTCGTGAGAATATGGAACTCGCTACCACATGAAGTGGTTGAGGTGAATAGCATAGATGCTTTCAAGGGGAAGCTAGATAAGTATATGAGGGAGAAAGGAATAGAAGGATAAGCTGATGGGCTGAGATGAAGTAAGATAGGAGGAGGCTCATGAACACCAGCATAGACCTGTTGGACTGAGTGGCCTGTTTCTGGGCTGCAAATTTCTGTGTAATTCTATGTCGTAGGTTTGCAAAGCTACAATTGTACAAAGTATGGTGCTCAGTCAGATAAAGTGCAGCTCCATCAATCTAATTTTATTTGTTCATTTTAAAAGGGGAGGGAGGCAGATTGATGCTATATAAACCAGTTGGGCTAAAAGGCCTTTTTCTGTAAATTCTATGTAATAACACACTAATCCCAAAATGCCGCTCAGGCTGATGGGATCAAACTTTACGCTCTGTACCATCATAAAGGCCCAATGTGAAATGGACAGTCTCAATGTATTTCCCTTTGAACAGAAGTCCACAGCACAAAACTGCTCCTAATTCAGCACCAATTGGATTGAATTCTGTGAGTTTCACACCGAGACACCACAGGATAAATGGAGTGTGATATGGAAATACCAGTCTAGTGATTTGACGTTCAAGGAGCAGACAAGCAGAGTTTTACCCCAGATCTGTGTAGTGCTATCCTTGGTCAGGAGTAATGGATGCTGGAACTGTTGGAAAGAGTTAGACAAGTTCCATTTTCCACTATTGTCATCACACAATTTAGTAAGGACAAAAATCTAACTGGAAGTACATATAGGAGTAGGCCATTCAGCTCCTCAAGTTTGTTCCGCCATTCAATGAGATCATGGCTGATCTGTATCCTAACTCCATTTACCCGACTCTGCTCCATTTCCCTTAATACCTTTGGCTAGCAAAAATCTATCGCTCTCAGATTTAAAATGATTAATTGACCTGGCATCTACTACTTGTTGTGGGAGAGAGTTCCACACTTCTATTGCCCTTTGCATGAAGAAGTGTTTCCCAACTTCTCTCCTGAATGGCCTGGCTCTGATTTTAAGGTTATGTCCCCTTGTCCCAGACTCCCCATCAGCGGAAAATAATAACTTTATTAGATATGTTTTATACACAGGTGGTAGTTTGGGAAGATGAGTTCAGCTGAACAGACAATCCTGGGATAAACATTCAAAGGAAAAGAAGTACTCCTATGTACAGAGTGGACAGGTTGAGAGCAGGAGAGCCCTCAGTCACCACTTAGTACCTTGGTGTTAGAGGGCACTGGCTGCTGGTACAAAGGGTCAGAACTGATAGACTCTCAACTCTCCACCATTGCACCCCATCCGGCTCCTGACCAGGATTGCTAATGTTTTGAAGAAATATTCTAGGCAAGAATGGGATCAGCAGTTCAATTTGCCCCAGCCCATCCCATTCTCGGCTCTCCATGTTTCTCGTGGTGGTGTGGCCAATACTGTGTAAACCATTGTGATGGAGATTAATATTTTATTACAGAACAATTTCTCCCAATAAGTTATGCTGATCTCTCTAACTTTTACTAGCAACCTTTATCCCACATCATTTCTCCAAGTATCCCTCAGTAACTCCACATTTTTACAAAAAGAAAAGAAAGATTTGCATTTATATACAACCTTAGGACATCCCAAAGTGCTTTACAGCCAATGAAATCCTTTTTGAAATAAAAACAGAAAATGCTGGAAATACTCATCAGGTCAGGCAACATCTGTGGCAAGAGAAAGAGAGTTAACGTTTCAGGTCGATGACCTTTCATCAAGTACTTTTTGAACTGTATTCACTGTTGTAATGTAGGGAAATGCGACAGCCAATTAACGGACAGCAATCTCCCACAAACGGCATTGAGGTAATGACCAGATAATTTGTTTTAGGTGTTGGTTGAGGGACACCGGGGAGAATTTCCCATGCTCTCCTTTGAACAGTGCCATGGGATCTTTTACATCTCATCCAAAGGATGGCACTTCTGACAGTGCAGTATTCCCTCAGTACTGCACTGGAGCGTGCTCAAGTCTCTGGAGTGAGACTTCTAACCACAACCTTCTGACTCGGAGGCGACTGGACCATTATCACTATTTATTGCTATTAGAATTCCAGGGTAGTGTATAATCTGATACTTGGAACATATGGAGCGCAGCATAAACCCGTACTAAGGAAGGCAGGCTACCTTCCTCATTCATTGAAAGTTAAATTGAGACCAATAACCTGTTCACAGTGTTATCACTTACAACTTCTCAAGTCCAAAAGCTTGGTGATAAGTTTTAAGGAAGGTCTTAAAGGAGGAAAGAGGCAGAGAGGTTTGGGGAGGGAATTCCAAAGCTTAGGTCCTAGACGACAGAAGGCACAACCACCAATGGTGAGGCAAAGAAAGTGAAACTACTCGTGCATTTCATTGCATCAGCCAACTCTGACCTATCCCTGAGTACTCTGGAGGGGGTGTCAGCCTCACAGAAGACGCTTCTTTGCCAAAGCCCCTTACAAGGACTTCGCTTAAGCAGTTCGTGATACTGATTAAGCCTTGTGCACAGCCCTGGACATCTAAACCCATCACACAGTGTCTGGTACAATGCAAGCTTCTCTGCACCATGTTAAAGACAGAGGTCTGTTATATAGCCGGTGAACAAATGCTCTGACACTTGGGAGAATTGCGAGTAAAACACTGGATATCAGCACAGGTGCTCATGTATCCAGGGCTGAGTATCTACCATGATTGGGTTGCAGAGAGCCAAGCAGCTGTGCTTGAATCTTCACATCTCCAACTAGTGGGACCAGCATTCCAATACCCCAAAACCTTTCACAGTTTCACAATCATAAGGAGTGGAAATGTTTGGCACTTAATTATTTGCTGGGCCTGGTACTATGTGCAGTAGCTGGCACAAGTCATCCAAGGGTTCTTTAGTGAATTGAAGTGTGCAAAGATGCAGCTTCTCACTCAGTCCCTTGTAAGATCGTGGGAGCCTATAGACTCGTAGAGGGAGACTGTAGTGGGCTCGATGCTGTTGCACTCTCTTTTGATCTCTGGTCTGCTCTTCCTCCATGAATAAGGTTCATGTCACGATACAGAATGTGACTTGACATCATGGCCGGTCTTCCCAGGTGTTTTTTTTTTTTTAAAAGACTAACACAAGAACACAAATTGACAGGATATGCAGCCAGCAGGTGGTTTGACACGTTGGACCCCCTGGGACACATCTCATTGTCTTGGCTGTGCTCTTAGTGTGTCTTTGATGTAGGGAAATATTTGAATAGATTTTGTCTGTGTTTAAATTGTGAATTCTGGGAGATTCTCTCACTGCTAACTTACCTGAGGAAGGAGCGACAGCTCCGAAAGCTTGTAAAATTAAATAAATCTGTTGGACTATAACCTGGTGTTGTGCGACTTCTCATTTTTGTCCATGAATAAGTATAGAGGAATCCATATAAGGAAACACATTCTGTTCAACAGTATCTTTTAATGTGAACGGGGATTGAAAATTTAGTGGTGAGCAGAGAGTCCCTCACTCTGTCAGTTTAAGGTTCACCTCAACGGCTCCCTGAGGGGAAAAATGCCCCAGATTTTCAGGCAAACCTGAGATATGGGCCAAAGTTGTCAAGGCAGGAAGCAGCTTTAAATGCAGCACCACCATCAGGATCAACTGATCTGGTCAACCAGTTCATCTTACTTATATGGTTGTAAGCCACTGAGTGCAATGGGAACAGACAGGTTTGTCTTCATCCCATCATTTCCATAATATCTACACATTTGCACTGCTGAAGGGGGGTGGGGGGAGGTGGGCAGAGCAAACAGCCCTCCACCCAAGTCACAAACCAGATCCTCCGCCTCTGGAACCATGTAATCTACCTATGTAGAATTTCTAGTCGTCCAATATGAAGTGCACACTCTTCTCCCACCCCACAGGGACTGAAACATATGAAAATGTCAGACAGGAAAAGACCCACTGACCCATCGAGCCTGTCCCATGTAATTGAGATGCTCTCGGCCTCACAACACAGACTCTCCCCATCCGCCCGCAGACATGGAATCTCCTGGAAGAGGCGATAAAACAGGTAAAAACCCAAGCCAATTAAGGGGAGAAATCTGGGAAGTTCCTCTCCAACTTCTTTAGTCCAGGAGATCACATTGACCCTGACTTATATTACAGGCGACTGTCTCACCTCCTGACGCCCCAAAGCCTTTCCACCATCTACAAGGCACAAGTCAGGAGTGTGATGGAATACTCTCCACTTGCCTGGATGAGTGCAGCTCCAACAACACTCAAGAAGCTCGACACCATCCAAGACAAAGCAGCCCGCTTGATTGGCACCCCATCCACCACCTTAAACATTCACTCCCTCCACCACCAGCACACCGTGGCTGCAGTGTGTACCATCTACAAGATGCACTGCAGCAAATCGCCAAGGCTTCTTCGGCAGCACCTCCCAAACCCGTGACCACTACCACCTAGAAGGACAAGGGGAGCAGACGCGTGGGAACACCACCACCTCCAAGTCACACATCATCCTGACTTGGACATATATCGCCATTCCATCATCGTCGCTGGGTCAATATCCTGGAACTCCCTCCCTAACAGCACTGTGGGAGTACCTTCACTACACGGACTGCAGCGGTTCAAGAAGGCGGCTCACCACCACCTTCCCAAGGGCAACTCGGTATGTGCAATAAATGCTGGTCTTGCCAGCGACGCCCACATCCCATGAAGGAATTAAAAAAAGGATACCTATCTCCCGTATGAGGTGATCTCCTCCCCAGCCAGAAACATGTCCTGCTACCTTTTGAAGGAATACAGTGAATCAGCGTTTACTGCACGAGCCGGCAACCTGCTCCACAGGTCCACTATTCTCTGGGAAAAGAAGAACTGCCCAATATCCAACCTGGTTCTGCATGACCCCTGGTCCACCCTAACCTATCCAGTTGAAATAATTTGTCCATGTAAACACAATCTAGTCTCTTCATTATTTTATAAACCTTGATCCAATCACCATTGCGTCTACGCTTCTCTAAAGTATACAGTCCCAGCTCACCGAGCCTGTCTGGGTTACTAAAGTGTTTTAAACCAGGAGTTAATCTTGTGGCCCTCCTCTGCCCCCTTTCCAGAGCCTTAATATCTCCCACCATGTGAGGAGACCAAAATTGGACACAATATTGTAACTGAGGCCTAACACATGCCACTTACCTAAGTCCTTAGCTCAGGTACAGTTTGTCTGATCTTAGGGACATCCAGATACGTGCAGCCAAAAACATGCAGCTTACCGTTACAGAGCAGCAGACAGCTTCCCTCTGCTTGTCCTATAGGACCACTCCTCCCGGGTGGGGGATTTGGTTTGACCCTGCATTGTGTGAATAACAGGTACCAGGAGCTCCTCACAAGAGGCATGGTGAACAGCACAGTTTATCATAAATCATATGAGTGCATTGCCACTGTCCTTTGTTGGACATGTTGGGGAGTTAGAGTTAATAATCAGACTGAGCTATAGGAACCATAACTGGTCGATGGACCAGCAGGTTGTCTGGAAACACAAGGAGAGAGGGAACAGTAGGGTGAGCGAGGGTGGGGGGGTGAGGGAGATGAATTATATTCCGCTCCCGATGTCTTCTTATCATCTGCAAGGAATCCCTGTGCAAGGAAATACATGACTCGAACATGGACCACGAGTGACTAATGTATAACTTTAGAGATTAGTGTAACAAATATAAGCAGAGGGATCAATTAACCATTGCATAGAATGGATGTCTGTTACAATTTGGATAAATAAGCTGCCCCTGGGAAGGCCCGGAGATTGCTAAATCATGAAGTCTGAAGGTAGTTAATCATGAAGGAGCTAGACAGGGTTAGAAGTCTAAAGGTCTACATATCTGTGAAATGTACTTTTGAAGATATATGAGGACGGTTTTCAGGTAGCTGGAGAGAGAGAGAAACCCAATGGTACCCTCACACTGTATAGATTGATCACCTATGCTGTATGAATAAAGTCTGTTCCATATACTCCACTGTTGTGAACGTCTTACTCGAAGTGTGTTGCAAGAACCACAGAGGGAAGGAGGTTGACTCAACATCCTCTGACCGCAGCACAATGATGCTCCGTGGAATGGTGTCAATAGAGTGCTCAACTTTCATGCTACTGGCTCATTCCAGGCTGCAATGGGGACCTCATCCTACGCGCTCTCATCCCACGTACTCCCCGCGTGGGAGACTTCTACTGCCTCCCAAAGATACACAAAGCCAACACACCCGGACGTCCTATTGTATCAGGCAACGGAACCCTGTGTGAGAACCTCTCTGGATACGTCGAGGGCATTCTGAAACCCATCGTACAGGGAACCCCCAGCTTCTGTCGCGACACTACAGACTTCTTACAGAAACTCAGCACCCACGGACCAGTTGAACCAGGAACACTCCTCGCCACGATGGACGTATCGGCACTCTACACCAGTATCCCCCACGATGACGGCATTGCTGCGACAGCCTCAGTACTCAACACCAGCAACAGCCAATCTCCAGACGCCATCCTACAACTCATCCGCTTCATCCTTGACCACAATGTCTTCACCTTCGACAACCATTTTTTTACCCAAACACATGGAACAGCCATGGGGACCAAATTCGCACCCCAATACGCCAACATCTTCATGCACAAGTTCGAGCAAGACTTCTTCACTGCACAGGACCTCCAGCCAACGCTGTACACCAGATACATCAACGACATTTTCTTCCTTTGGACCCATGGCGAAGGATCACTGAAAAGACTACACGATAACATAAACAAGTTCCATCCCACCATCAAACTCACCATGGACTACTCCTCAGAATCGGTTTCATTCCTGGACACACGAATCTCCATCAAAGACGGACACCTCAGCACTTCACTCTACCGCAAGCCCACGGACAACCTCACGATGCTCCACTTCTCCAGCTTCCACCCTAACCACGTTAAAGAAGCCATCCCCTATGGACAAGCCCTGCGAATACACAGGATCTGCTCAGACGAGGAGGAACGCGATGGACACCTACGGACGCTGAAAAACGCCCTCGTAAGAACGGGATATGACGCTCGACTCATCGATCGACAGTTCCGACGGGCCACAGCGAAAAATCGCATAGACCTCCTCAGAAGGCAAACACGGGACACAACCAACAGGGTACCCTACGTCGTCCAGTACTTCCCCGGAGCGGAGAAACTACGCCATGTTCTTCGCAGCCTTCAACATGTCATCGATGACGACAAACACCTCGCTAAGGCCATCCCCACGCCTCCACTACTTGCCTTCAAACAGCCGCCTAACCTCAGAAGTACCATCGTTCGCAGCAAATTACCCAGCTTTCAGGATAACAGCGACCACGGCACCACACAACCCTGCCACGGCAAACTCTGCAAGACATGCCAGATCATCAACACAGATACCATCATCACACGTGAGGACACTACCCACCAGGTACATGGTACATACTCATGTGACTCGGCCAACGTTGTCTACCTCATACGTTGCAGGAAAGAATGCACCGCGGCATGGTACATCGGCGAGACCATGCAGACACTGAGACAACGTATGAACGAGCACCGCGCAACAATCGCCAGGCAGGATTGTTACCTCCCAGTTGGGGAACACTTCAGCAGTCAAGGACATTCAGCCTCGGATCTGCGGGTAAGCGTTCTCCAAGGCGGCCTTAGGAAAACACGACAACGCAAAATCATCGAGCAGAAACTGATAGCCAAGTTCCGCACTCATGAAGACGGTCTCAATCGGGATCTTGGGTTTATGTCACGATACATGACGTGATCCGGACTCGAGTCGTCGTTGGCTTGTTCACAGATGTGATTCCCAGTAAAAAAGTAAAAATTTTAAAGTTAGTCGTTTTACATACAGACGGCAGCTTTTGACACGTTAGACCCCATGCGACTCCACCTCATTGTCTCAGTTGTATCTTGCTATGTCTTTGATGTGGTACCTTCCTGGCTGACCTGATTAACTTTATCACACCTCGGCAGATAAACAGTCAGGATGATTGAATTCAGTTGTCTGCAATTGTAAGTTACACATGCATTGTTCTCTATCTATATATGCTTTGACGATTCTGTATCTCCTCACTTCACCCGACGAAGGAGTTGTAACTCCGAAAGCTTGTGATTTAAAATAAAACTGTTGGACTATAACCTGGTGTTGTGCGACCTCTCAATTTTGACCTCTATAATGTCAGCCAATGTGCTGTCAGGGCCTGTATTCACCCTGTCGCTGATACCATCGTTAGGATAATTTAGGAATTCGTCCATTTTGCGATGACTCTAAAGCAGCCGCATGAAAGGGCCATTCAGTTCTCCCATGGTTTTTGGTTCCCTAAAGTTCAGAGGGCAATAAATGGCACCCATTTTGGACTGTGAGCCCCTGAATTCAACCGACTGAATTTCTTGAATAGAGAGGGATTCCTCTCCCTCAATGAGTTCTCCATAGCAATGCCAAATTTGGAGTGAGTTGTTACGACACTTCTGTCATGAGGAACTCCACCATACCAGCTTAATTCAGAGAAGACTGGCAAGATAGCTTCTAGGCAACAGGGTGTTCCCCTTGCTTCCATGGCTCACGACCCCACTTCGAGTGCCAACCTCACCAGCTGAATATCGGCGCAATGAGATACATTCATCACTAGAGTTATCATTGAGAATCATAGAATAATGCAGCACAGAAGGAGGCCATTCGGCCCATCGTGCCTTTGCTGGCTCTTTGGTAGAGCGATCCAATTAGTCCCACTCCCCTGCTCTTTCCCCATAGCTCTGTAAATTTTTCCCTTCAAGTATTTATCCAATTACCTTTAGAAAGTTACTATTGAATCTGCTTCCATCCCTGCTTCAGCCAGTGTATTCCAGATCATAACAACCCATTGCGTAAAATGATTTTTCCTCATGTCGCCTCTAATAAGAGAGTAAAGCTTCTGAAGGGATGGTTTCATTGCATTTGAAGATCTGGAGGGGCACTGCAGTATGTTCCTGAGCAGGCCTCTTGCATCGTGTTTGCTGTCTGCGGCCGACACAACTTGGTTATTCAGAAAAGAATGGAAATAGAATCCCAGGAAGAGGTGGGCCCAGCTGTTCAGGGGCTGAGGAACATGGATCTCAGCCTCAAGAGGCACCAGAGTCAAAGAAGGCACCAGCCCAACTGTCAGGTAAATTTGTAGGTAGATTATTAGTAACACAATATCCTAGGATTAAAACTCTTCCCTTTGGAAACTTCCATCACAGATGCTCCCCAGCCTTTATGCCCATGCAAATCATTCTATGACAAAACATCTGTCTTTGTGTCTCACGAAACAGACATGCTAGTGCACCCCAAACAGGCCTTGCGAGACCAAATGAACTCATCAAACAGCAGAGCCAATTCACAAAACATCTCATTTATTATTCTGTTACACAGCACACCTTCAATGCTCTACTTATCACCGTGCTTCCCCTGGGATGTATGTGGTTTCCTTTGACCTATTATGGTGCTTCTTCTAGGAGCCACCTGACAAGACAATGTCACAAGAGGTCCTATCAGAGTTGTACTTACAGGTGTAGCGAATATTGCAGGAAAATGTGGGCACTTTCATAATGTGTCCACGTAGGAGGTTTACGTAGGAGTTTCCAATGGAATGCCCACTCCACGTACTGTTGAAACACTGGCTGTCGAGCAGCCAACTGGGCGGGGGGGGGCGGCGGTGGGGTTGGGGGTCGAGAATGAGACGGGACAAGATAAGAACAGTGGGTGAATAGTATAGTAAGTAGCAAGGCCACTGAGAATAGAAGCAGAAAAAAAAACCTTTATTTGGCGATAGCAGCATTTTATTTTGGTGGATGCTCGTAAGAATGAACGAAGGGCTTTCCTAAGAAGTGTTGGGACAGCTGGAGTTGGGCGGGCAACGCAAAGAGCAGCCAAAGGCCTAACATTGACAAACACGAGGATCTGAGAAGAATCAGGAGCAGGATACGAACATAAGAAATAGGAGCAGGTGTCAGCTATTTGGCCCTTCGAGCCGGCTCTGCCATTCAATGAGATCATGGCTGATCTTCTACCTCATCTCCACTTTCCGGCTGATCTTCTACCTCATCTCCACTTTCCTGCACTATCCCCACATCCCTTGATACCCTTAATATTCAAAAATCTATCGATCTCTGTCTTGAATATACTCAACGACTGAGCCTCCACAGCCCTCTGAGGTAGAGAATTCCAAAGACTTCGCTCTCCCCCCTCCCTCGGATCTCCCCTCTCACTCCACCTCCGATCCCCCCTCTCTCTTCCTCCAATCCCCCCCTCTCTCCCTCTGATCCCCTCTCCATCCCCCCGATTCCCCCTCTCTCTTCCTCCGATCCCGCTCTCTCTCCCTCCGATCCTCCCTCTCTCTCCCTCCTTTCTCCCCCCTCCGATCCCCCCTTTCTCTCTCCCTCCGATCCCCCCTCTCTCCCTCCGATCCCATCTCCCTCTCCCTCCAATCCCCCTCTCTGATTCCCCCTCTCTCTCCCTCCGATCCCCTCTCTCCCCCTCCGATCCCCTCTGTCCCTCTGATCCCCTCTCTCTCTCCCTCTGATCCCCCCTCTCTCCCTCCAATCACCCCTCTCTCCCTCCAATCCCCCTCTATCTCCCTCCGATCCCCCTCTCTCTCCCTTCGATCCCCCTCTCTCTCCCTTCGATCCCCCTCTCTCTCCCTCCGATCCCCCCTCTCTCCCCCCTCCCCCTCTCTCATCCTCCGATCCCCCTCTCTCCCCCCCTCTCTCTCTCCAAACCCCACTCTCTCCCCCTCCGATGCCCCCTCTTTCCCCCTCCAATCCTCCCTCTCTCCCCTCTCTCTCCCTCCGATCCCCCTCTCTCTCTCACTCCAATCCCCCTCTCTCCAATCCCCCTCTCCCTCTCAGAGGAGCCCTCTTTTGGGAATAGCATTAAACCAAGACCCTGTCCACCTGTTCAGGCGGATGTAAAAGATCCAATGGCAATTTTTTTAAAGAAGAGCTGAGAATTCTTTGGGTGTCCTGGCCAATATTTATCCCTCATACAACACCACCAAAACAGAATAACTGGTTATTGATCTCATTCCTCTTGTGGGATCGTGCTGTGTACCATTTGCCACTGTGTTTGCCTACATAACAACAGTGATTGCACTTCAAATAATTCATTGGCTGAAAAGCGCTTTGGGATGTCCTGTGGGTGTACAAGATGCTCCATAAATGTACATCTTCCTTTTTAGTGTGGGACACGGTCATAGAATCATAGAATCATTACAGCACAGAAGGAGGCCATTCAGCCAGTCGAGCCCGTGCCAGCTCTCTGCAAGAGCATTTCAGCTAGTCCCACTCCCTCGCCCTTTCCTCATAGCCCTGCCAATTTTTTTCCTTCAGGTACTTATCCAATTCTCTTTTGAAAGCCAGGATTTTATCTGCCTCCACCACCCTTTCAGGCAGTGCATTCCAGATCATAACCACTTGCTGCGTAAAAAGGTTTTTCCTCATGTCGCCTTTGGTTCTTCTGCCAATCACCTTAAATCTGTGTCCTCTGGTTCTCGACCCAGGTGTACCAGAATCATTAGTTTACCCCCTTCAGTGATTTACAATTAAAAATACTGTGCCACAATGCATTGTATTCTGAATAGTAAATTAGAGAGGAAGTATTTTTTCTGGACTTCTGCTGTTTTTAAGCTCAGCTTCAATGGATTTCAAGCTCTGCGTGTACCAGTGGATGACCAGCAGGAGTCAGACAGTCTGGATCGGATCCTGAATAATGTTGTTTAATTGACAGAGGCAGTGACGGTTCTGTAAACCCTTTATCTGCTCACTAATATGGAGGGATGATGTGACTTGGTAGAAATTCCACCCTGGGCTTCCTTTTCCATTTTGTTGAATGTCCCAGAGAATTTCCCAGCAGTAAAAAAATTGCCGATCAACGAGCTGTACTGTTGCTGAACAGGGATTAAGTGAGACTGTAGTGTTGGGCATGGTCTGACCCACTTCAGTTCAATTCTCCCTGCCCAACTTGAGCTCTAGATTACACTGTGTGATATTAGGAATGGATGTGTCAACATGTTTCTCTGAAATTCCTTTCTCCCCTATTTTAACAGCAATGTAAAGCAATTTCCTGACTACCATTCTGCTGACTGGGTGTCAGCTGTGGTTCAATGGTAGCACTCTCGCCTACGTGTCAGAAGATTGTGGGTTCAATTGCCACTCCAGCGACTTGAGCGCTCTAAATCTAGGCTGGCACTCCAGTGCAGTACCGAGGGAGCGCAGCACTGTCGGAGGTGCAGTCTTTCAGATGAAACATTAAACTGAGGCCCCATCTGCTCTCTCAGGTGGATGTAAAAGATCCCATGGCATTATTCCGAAGAAGAGCAAGGGAGTTCTCCCCAGTGTCCTTACCAATATTTACCCCTCAACCAATATCACTAAAACTGATTATCTGGTCATTATCACATTCCTGTTTGTGGGAGCTTGTTGTGTGCTAATTGGCTCCTGCGTTTCCTACATTACAACAGTGACTACACTTGAAATGTACTTCATTGGCTGTAAAGTGCTTTGGAATGTCCTGAAGCAGTGAAATGTGCTGTATAAATGAAAGTCCTTTTGTCTTTCTTTCTTCCATCACTTTACTGATGAGACGTAGGAGGCTGATAGGCCAATAACTGGCTCTTCTCTCAATTATACTGCCCAACTAAACAATCAATGTACCTGTAATATTGTACTGAATTAACCTGGGACATGATTTCTGTAAGTGAAGCTGCATTGTAACCGATTTAAACAAGCCAACACCAAATCTAAATCATGATGCCAAACTCATTTTCTATGGTGGGCACTTGGCGTGGGCCGCATTCAGGAAAAGTTATTAAAATAGAAATAGATGAAGATAAACTACATTGGTATTTACTTATATTAAGATTTGAATTACTGCGACTGTTGCTCCGATACCTGGCACCTCTTAGCTTGAATCATTGCATCAACATTTGGAGCAAATGACTGGGCTGAGGCCTGTCTTGGATAAAATCATGAGGACACTTGTCACTACAGAACTTTGTGCCCCAACCACTAACCCTGGAAGTGAATTCCACAGTCTCACAACTCTCTGTGTAAAGAAGTTTTTCTTGATCACTGTTCTAAATCACTTACATTTAATCCTGTATCTATGGCTCCTCAGCTTGACCGTTCAAACACTGGTAGCAGCCTGCTTCTAACTACCACAACCCATCTTTCATAATTTTAAATATTTCTATCATATCACAATGGAATATGTGTAAAAGTGAGAAGGATGAGTTCTAACAGAAAGGACACAAAGTTATAATGAGCCCGAGACTGAGCCACCTACCTTTCTGGTGAGGAATACACCCGTCTTGTTTAACTTCCTGTACTCCTAATCTGTGAAACAACCACAACTGGCCTTAGTGAGTATTGGCTTTAAAGCACAAGCACATAATACTCTCTGCTGCACATATTGCAAGCATTATCTCTGGGTCCTCCACAGTGGGGAAAAAGAGCAAGAAGAGAGGAAAAGAGGAGCACTTCCTTCCCATGGTAATCTGCACCCTTTACTCTGTAACCTTTTACCAAATAAAGTATCTCGCTTGGAGCTTTTGTCAAGATGTCTTTGGATGAACTTAAACCCCTGCTCTGCTGCATTTGGAGTAACAATTGACAACTTGGCCGACGTGCATCATCGATGCATCACAATGACTATTGACACCTCATCATTACCCTGAGGGATTCAGGGTTAGTGGTTATTGGTTAGGATTGGGGTTAGTGTTTGGGGTCAGGTTGTTAGGGTTAGAGGTTAGTAGTTAGTATTAAAAGAAAGGACAGACTTGCATTCATACAGCACTTTTCATGACCTCAGGATGTCCCAAAGTGCTTTACAGCCAATGAAGTAGTTTTTGAAGAGTAGTCACTGTTGTAATGTAAGAAATGTGGCAGCCAATTTGAGCACAGTAAGCTCCCACAAAGAGCAATGTGATAATTACCAGATAATCTGTTTCAGTGATGTTTGTTGAGGGATAAATAATGGCCAGGACACCAGGGAGAACTTCCCTGCTCTCCTTGGAATAGTTCCATGGATCTTTTACATCTATCTGAGAGAGCAGACGGGGCCTCGGTTTAACGTCTCACCCGAAAGATGGCACTTCTGACAGTGCAGCACTCCCACAGTACTGCACTGGGAGTGTCAGCCTAGATTACGCGCTCAAATCTCTGAAGTGGGACTTGAACCCACAAGTAGGGGTTAGGGTTTGTGGTTAGAAACCAGTATTAACAACACCATGGACATTAGATGTATTTTTTCTCATTCAATGTTTCTTACATTACGCAGACAAGTCACAAAACAGTCGCTTGAATTGTTTGTTCAAGGAACCTTCTTTTGGCCCGAGTCCGATTTCCTTCCTTCTTTCACATCTCTACATTTCTCACAGAGAAAGACTTCAGGTGTGTTAGACTTTGGGATTTTGGAACAAGAACAGGCAGATCCAAGTGTTCCACTGGTTACATTCAGTTATCGGACTGCCTGCAAAGGTCTCCTGACAATAACATGTCACCAGGTTCTAGCAGTCGGCAGCTGCTTCCACCATCATATCTTCATCCATTACCCGCCTTTCACCTTCACTGGAGCAGGTTTCACCACCATGACCATTCCCCATACTGAGGCGCTGAGATTCCCATTTTTTCGACTCAATGTAAACGGTCCCTGGATTTGGTCTCAGGGTGTAAGTGGTCCCTGGATTTGGTTTCTCAGAGTAAGTGATCCCTGGATTTGGTCTTCCGGTGTAAGTGATCCCTGAATTTGGTCTCTCAGTGTAAGTGATCCTGGATTTGGTCTCAGGGTGTAAGTGGTCCTTGGATTTGGTCTCAGGGTGTAAGTGGTCCTTGGATTTGGTCTCTCGGTATAAGTGGTCCCTGGATTGGTTCTCAGGGTGTAAGTGGTCCCTGGATTTTTTCTCTCGATGTAAGTGGTCCCTGGATTTGTTCTCAGTGAGGAATCTCGCTATCACCACCTCCTTATCCAGATAAACCTAGCAACTACAGGCCAGTCACTTTAACATCAGTAGTGGGGAATCTTTTAGAAACAATCATCAGGGACAAAATTAACAGTCACTTGGACAAGTGTGCATTAATTAAGGAAAGCCAGCACGAATTTGTCAAAGGCAAATCGTGTTTAACCAACTTGATCGAGTTTTTTGATGAGGTAACAGAGAGGGTTGATGAGGGCAATGCGTTGACGTGGTGTACATGGATTTCCAAAAGGCGTTCGACAAAGTGCCACATAATGGGCTTGCCAGCAAAGTTGAAGCTCATGGAATAAAAGGGACAGTGGCAGCATGGATATGAAATTGGCTAAGTGACAGGAAACAGAGAGTAGTGGTGAACGGTTGTTTTTCCAAACTGGAGGAAGGTATACAGTGGTGTTCCCCAGGGGTCAGTTCTTGGACCACTGCTTTTCTTGATATATATTAATGACTTGGATGTGGGTATACAGGGCACAATTTCTAAATTTGCAGATGACACAAAACTTGGAAGTATAAACTTCAAGAGGACATAGACAGGATGGTGGAATGGGCAGACACGTGGCAGATGAAATTTAATGCAGAAAAGTGCGAGGTGATACATTTTGGTAGAAAGAATGAAGAGAGGAAATATAAGCAAAAGTGTACAATCCTAAAGGGGGTGCCTGAACAGAGAGAGCTAGGGGTTTATGTGCACAAATCATTGAAGGTGGCAGGGCAGGTTGAGAAAGCAGTTAAAAAAGCTTACAGAATCCTGGGCTTCATGAATAGAGGCATAGAGAACAAAAGTGTGGAAATTATGATGAACCTTTATAAAACACTGGTTCGGCCTCAACTGGAGTACTGTGTCCAATACTGGGCACCGCACTTTAGGAAGAAAGTGAAAGCCTCAGAGAGGATGCAGAAAAGATTTACGAAAATGGTTCCAGGGATGAGGGACTTCAGTTACATGGATAGATTGGAGAAGCTGGGGTTGTTCTCCTTGGAGCAGAGAAGGTTGAGAGGAGATTTGATAGAGGTGTTCATAATCATGAGGGGGTCTGGACAGAGTAGATAGAGGGAAACTGTTCCCATTGACAAAAGGGTCAAGAACCAGAGGACACAGATTTAAGGTGATTGGCAGAAGAACCAAAGGGAACAGGAGGGAAAACTTTTTTAAGCAGCTAGTGGTTAGGATCTGGAATGCACCGCCTGAAAGGGTGGTGGAGGCAGATTCACTCGTGGATTTCAAAAGGGAATTGGATAAGTAGCTGATGGGAAAAAATAAAGGGCTACGGGAAAGGGCGGGGGAGTGGGACTAGCTGAGGTGCTCTTGCAGAAAGCTGGCATGGGCTCGACGGGCCTAATGGCCTCCTTCTGTGTTGTAACCATTCTATGATTCTACACCAGTCCGCTTCACTCATCCAGCTGTTCATCCCATTCTCAGCTCTTTCATTTTCCCAGCCTTCCTGCTTTGCTCCTTTTAACGGAGGGGTGAAGTGGGACTTCTCCCGGTCGATCCCCACCTCTGCTGTTCCCTTTCCCACCGGGCCGGGCTCCACCTTGTGCCGCGGGCTCGCTGTGATGTGAAGGGGTTGTGGAGCCGCCGAGCGGAGGAGCGCAGCGCCCCGCTGCAGAGAGACTGAAGGCGGCTGGAGGACGGGCTCGAGCCGAGCGGCAAAGCCCAACGGCAAAAGCGCGAGAGAGAGAGAGCGGGAAAAAAGAGAGGGCTGTGATTGGAGGATCAGCGAGCGCGGGCCGGGGTAGTGAAAGCGGTTGAGCAGCGGGCGCGAGCCGACAATCAAAGGCCAACAGCGAAAGCGCGAGCGGCCGGAGTGTGAGAGAGAGAGCGGAAAAAGGGAGGCTGTGATTGGCGGATCGGAGGGGAGGCGGGGCCGGGGCCGGGCGGGGGAGCCTGTAAGCCGCGAGGGGTCAAACAGTTTTCCAAAAGTTCAGACCCGGTGGAACAGATTTCAGGCTAAACTATTCTTTACTTAAAATCAGCAAGACGTTACAAGTAAGTGCCCAAAATACAACCCGTACTCAAATCATTTACCTGTTATAAGCAAGCAAGGAATGACAATCGTACTCAAATCATTTACTTATTACAAGCGAGCACGCGCGAATCTCAATCATTTACTTTAAGCTCAAATGATCATAAAGAAACGCCACATACGTGAGGTCAATTCAGCGATGACTAGACGTATGACTTTAACTGGCAACTGACCAGGTCGCCCCGACTGCAGCCGCGAGTGGTCAATTGACCATCTTTTATACCACAAAACTTGGCAGCTGTCCCACAGCATTCATGTCCTGAACTGTGTGAATAGCCTTGTTTTCTCTCTCTCTCATCCTCCTTTTCTATCTGTTTTGACGCTCAGACGTTCAGGGGTTGAAAAAAAAGCCGTCGTTTTTTGCATCTGAGGGTTGACTCCTGGTGCTCACAGAATTTAAGATCTTATCTTTTGGAGAGAGAAACACCAGCTCGCAAGCACATCATTTATTATACAAATGTTTCTTGCCCGCAAAGCTGGTCGGTACATTTGGTCACTTTAGATTCAGTCAGGTTTACTGTGAACGGTGTATTCTTACAAGCCCCGGGAAAAAGCGGTTCAGAAAGTCCCGGCGCTCCTCATTCACCTTTTTAAAAATTCATTCATGGGATGTGGGCGTCGCTGGCAAGGCCGGCATTTATTGCCCATCCCTAATTGCCCTTGAGAAGATGGTGGTGAGCCGCCTTCTTGAACCGCTGCAGTCCGTGTGGTGAAGGTACTCCCATGGTGCTGTTAGGGAGGGAGTCCCAGGATTTTGACCCAGCGACGATGAAGGATCGGCGATATATTTCCAAGTCAGGATGGTGTGTAACTTGGAGGTGGTGGTGTTCCCATGCGCCTGCTGCCCTTGTCCTTCTAGGTGGAAGAGGTCGCGGGTTTGGGAGGTGCTGCCGAAGAAGCCTTGGCGAGTTGCTGCAGTGCATCTTGTAGATGGTACACACTGCAGCCACGGTACGCCGGTGCTGGAGGGAGTGAATGTTTAAGGTGGTGGATGGGGTGCCAAACAAGTGGGCTCCTTCGTCCTGGATGGTGTCGAGCTTCTTGAGTGTTGTTGGAGCTGCACTCATCCAGACAAGTGGAGAGTATTCCATCACACTCCTTCCTTGTGCCTTGTAGATAGTGGAAAGGCTTTGGGGAGTCAGGAGGTGAGACACTCGCTGCAGAATACCTAGCCTCTGACCTGCTCTTGTTGCCACAGTATTTATGTGGCTGGTCCAGTTAAGTTTCTGGTCAATGGTGACCCCCAGGATGTTGATGGTGGGGGATTCGGTGATGGTAATGCCATTGAATGTCAAGGGGCGGTGGTTAGACTCTCGCTTGTTGGAGATAGTCGTTGTGTGGCACTTCTGTGGCACGAATGTTACCTGCCACTTATCAGCCCAAGCCTGAACGTCATCCAGGTCTTGTTGCATGTGGGCATGGAGTGCTTCATTATCTGAGGAGTTGTGAATGGCGCTGAACACTGTGCAGTCATCAGCGAACATCCCCATTTTTGACCTTATGTTGGAGAGAAGGTCATTGATGAAGCAGCTGAAGATGGTTGGGCCTAGAACACTGCCTTGAGGGACTCCTGCAGCAATGTCCTGGGACTGTGCTGATTGACCTTCAAACACCACAACCACCTTCCTTTGTGCTAGGTATGATTCCAGTCAGTGGAGAGTTTTCCCCCCGATTCCCATTGACTTCAGTTTTACGAGGGCTCCTTGATGCCAGACTCGGTCAAATGCTGCCTTGATGTCAAGGGCAGTCACTCTCATCTCATCCCTGGAATTCAGCTTCTTTGTCCATGTTTGGACCAAGGCTGTAATGAAGTCAGGAGCCGAGTGGTACTGGTGGAACCCAAACTGGGCATCAGTGAGTAAGTGCCGCTTGATAGCACTGTCGATGACACCTTCCATCACTCTGCTGATGATTGAGAGTATACTGATGGGGCGGTAATTGGCCGGATTGGATATGTCCTGCTTCTTGTGGACAGGACATACCTGGGCAGTTTTCCACATTGTCGGATAGATGCCAGTGTTGTAGCTGTACTGGAACAGCTTGGCTAGAGGCGTGGCTAGTTCTGGAGCACAAGTCTTCAGCACGATAGCCGGGATATTGTCGGGGCCCATAGCCTTTGCTGTATTCAGTGCGCTCAGCTGTTTCTTGATATCACGTGGAGTGAATCGAATTGGCTGAAGACTTGCTTCTGTGACGGTGGGGACCTCAGGAGTAGGCTGATATGGATCATCCACTCAGCACTTCTGGCTGAAGATGGTTGCAAATGCTTCAGCCTTGTCTTTTGCACTCATGTGCTGGGCTCCACCATCACTGAGGATGGGGATATTCATGGAGCCTCCTCCTCCCGTTAGTTGTTTAATGGTCCACCACCATTCACGACTGCATGTGGCAGGACAGCAGAGCTTTGATCTGATCCATTGATTGTGGGATCGCTTAGCCCTGTCTATAGCATGCTGCTTCCACTTTTTAGCATGCATGTAGTCCTGTGTTGCAGCTTCCCCAGGTTGGCACCTCATTTTTAGGCACGCCTGGTGCTGCTCCTGGCATGCTCTTCTACACTCCTTATTGAACCAGGGTTGGTCCCCTGGCTTGATGGTAATGGTAGACTGAGGGATATGCTGGGCCATGAGGTTACAATTCTGCTGCTGCTGATGGCCCACAGCGCCTCATGGATGGCCAGTTTTGAGCTGCTAGATCTGTTCTGAATCTATCCCATTTAGCACGGTGGAAGTGCCACACAACACGATGGAGGGTGTCCTCAGTGTGAAGATGGGACTTCATCTCCACAATGACTGTCCGGTAGTCACTGCTACCAATACTGTCATGAATAGATGCATCTGCGACAGGTAGATTGGTGAGGACAGAGAGTAGGAATAAATGGGGCTTTTTCGGGGTGGCAGGCGGTGACTAGTGGGGTACCGCAGGGATCAGTGCTTGGGCCCCAGCTATTCACAATATATATCAATGATTTGGATGAGGGAACCAAATGTAATATTTCCAAGTTTGCTGACAACACGAAACTAGGTGGGATTGTGAGTTGTGAGGAGGATGCAAAGAGGCTTCAAGGCGATTTAGACAAGTTGAGTGAGTGGGCAAATACATGGCAGATGCAGTATAACGTGGAAAAATATGAAGTTATCCACTTCGGTAGGAAAAACAGAAAGGTAGAGTATTATTTAAATGGTGATAGATTGGAAAATGTTGATGTACAAAGGGACCTGGATGTCCTTGTACACCAGTCACTGAAAGCAAACATGCAGGTGCAGCAAGCAGTTAGGAAGGCAAATGGTATGTTGGCCTTCATTGCAAGAAGATTTGAGTACAGGAGCAAGGATGTCTTACTACAGTTATTGAGAGGTCGCACAACACCAGGTTATAGTCCAACAGTTTTATTTGAAATCACAAGCTTTCGGAGCTATCGCTCCTTCCTCAGGTGAAGTAAATTGGATACAGAATCGCCAGAGCATATATAGATGGAAAAAAAAAGGATGTGTACTTTACAATTGCAGACCAATAAATTAAATCATCCTGACTATCTGCCGAGGTGTGATAAAGTTAATTAAGTCAGCCAGGAAGGTACCACATCAAAAGACATAGCAAGATACAACTGAGACAATGAGGTGTAGTCGCAGGGGTTCCAACGTGTCAAAAGCTGCCGTCTGTATGTAAAACGAAAAGCTTTAAAAAAAAATTACTTTTTTACTGGGAAAATTTTTACTTTTTTACTGGGAATCACATCTGTGAACAAGCTAACGACGACTCGAGTCCGGATCACGTCATGTATCGTGACATAAACCCAAGATCCCGATTGAGACCGTCTTCATGAGTGCGGAACTTGGCTATCAGTTTCTGCTCGATGATTTTGCGTTGTCGTGTGTTTCTAAGGTTGCCTTGGAGAACGCTTACCCGCAGATCCGAGGCTGAATGTCCTTGACTGCTGAAGTGTTCCCCGACTGGGAGGTAACAATCCTGCCTGGCAATTGTTGCGCGGTGCTCGTTCATACGTTGTCTCAGTGTCTGCATGGTCTCGCCGATGTACCATGCCGCGGTGCATTCTTTCCTGCAACGTATGAGGTAGACAACGTTGGCCGAGTCACATGAGTATGTACCATGTACCTGGTGGGTAGTGTCCTCACGTGTGATGGTGGTATCTGTGTTGATGATCTGGCATGTCTTGCAGAGTTTGCCATGGCAGGGTTGTGTGGTGTCGTGGTCGCTGTTATCCTGAAAGCTGGGTAATTTGCTGCGAACGATGGTACTTCTGAGGTTAGGCGGCTGTTTGAAGGCAAGTAGTGGAGGCGTGGGGATGGCCTTAGCGAGGTGTTTGTCGTCATCGAGGGCCTTGGTGAGACCATACCTGGAGTACTGTGTGCAGTTTTGGTCTCCTTACCTAAGAAAGGATATACTTGCCATAGAGAGAGTGCAGCGAAGGTTCACCAGACTGATTTCTGGGATGGCAGAACTGTCGTATGAGGAGAGATTGGGTCGACTAGGCCTGTATTCACTAGAGTTTAGAAGAATGAGAGGGGATCTCATTGAAACGTATAAATTTCTGACACAGCTAGACAGACTGGATGCAGGTAGGATGTTTCCCCTGGCTGGGGGGTCTAGAACGAGGGGTCACAGTCTCAGGATAGGACATTTAGGATTGAGATGAGGTGAAATTTCTTCACTCCGAGGGTGGTGAGCCTGTGGAATTCGTTACCACAGAAGGCTGTGGAGGCCAAGTCACTGACTATATTTAAGAAGGAGATAGATAGATTTCTAGACACAAAAGGCATGGGGAGAGAGCGGGAATATGGTATTGAGATAAAGGATCAGCCATGATCGTGTTGAATGGCGGAGCAGGCTCGAAGGGCTCTATTTTTCTATGATGAGGTCCAGTAGGTTTTTCCCTCGTGTTGGTTCTCTCACCACCTGTCGCAGGCCTACACTGGCAGCTATATCCTTCAGGACTCGGCGAGCTCAGTCGGTAGTGTTGCTACCGAGCCACTCTTGATGATCGATATTGAAGTCCCCCAGCCAGAGTAAATTCTGTGCCCTTGCTACTCTCTGTGCTTCTTCCAAGTGGTGTTCAACATGGAGGAGTACTAATTCATCAGCTGAAGGAGGGCAGTAGGTGGTAATCAGCAGGAGGTTTCCTTGCCCATGCTTGACCTGAAGCCATGAGACTTCATGGGGTCCGGAGTCAATGTTGAGCACTCCCAGGGCCACTCCTTCCCAACTGTGTAACCACCCCTGGTGGGCCTGTCCTGCCGGTGGGACAGGACATACCCAGAGATGGTGATGGAGGAGTTTGGGACATTGGCTGAAAGGTATGATTCTGTGTGTATGGCTATGTCAGGCTGTTCTCCCAATTTTGGCACAAGTCCCCAGATGTTGGTGAGGAGAACTTTGCAGGGTTGACTGGGCTGGGTGTGCCGTGTCCGTAGCCGGTGCCGAGGTCGATGCCGGGTGGTCCATCCGGTTTCATTCTTATTATTGTGTTTCGTAGCAGTATGTTACAACTGAGTGGCTTGCTAGGCCATTTCAGAGGGCTGTGGGACTCGAGTCACATATAGGCCAAACCAGTTAAGGAAGACGGATTTCCTTCCCTAAAGAACATTAGTGAACCAGATGGGTTTTTACAACAATCCGATAGTTTCATGGTTACCTGTTTCACTGATACTAGATTTTTATTCCAGATTTATTTAATTAACTGAATTTAAATTCCCCAGCTGCCGTGGTGGGATTTGAACTCACGTCTCTGGATCATTAGTCAGGGCCTCTGGATTACTAGCCCAGTGACATTACCACTATGCTACCGTTCCCTGTCCAGGTTTCCTGGGGAGGGGGCGGACACTGGGTAAAATCTCCCCCTCGCCAGTCCGCCTCTGAGAGGGAGGTCTGAGGGCCCATTTCAAACTGTTCCACCGACGCCCCCCCCCCCGGACCTCATGTTTAACACTCCTTGTCTCAGATTAAAATGCTCCATTTTGGTCACATCACTGTCCCACCATCCATTCTGACACTGGGATACAACTCTTCCCAAATAGCATTCCCTGATTTTGCAAAAAAAAAATGCCTGCAAAGATCATTTTCTCCCCCCACCTAATTCAAACCCAAAGCATTGAAGATTGACCTGATTGAATTAATGGAGAAACAAGGTCAAGTAATTACCTGTAACATGATTGGCAGAGATTTGGCATTTGGGCTGTTAAGTAAGATACCTTGCTGATAGCCTCAGCAACTAAACAGTGCGGAAACATTGATGGCACTCTAAGAGTGAACTGAATATAATTGTGAACAGATTAAATTGTAGAAGAACTGTGTGGTGCATTTGGTGAGCTTTCACCTCTCAGACCTGAGCACAGATTCTGCCCAGACTGCCACAAAGACAATCTCCTTTCTCCGAGGATCCCCCTGCAAATAGGTTTGTCAGCTCAAACTCAAGTTCCCAGCTTCACAGCACAAAACCGCCTAGAATTCAGCAGAACTTGGCAATAAAACACAACGCCATTCAAGGACAGGGGTGACTGCTGTGAGCAATGGAAATATCACACTTGTGCAATGGGGCTGATCCTCTGAAGCTGCTGTTAAAGAATGGTGTTGGGACAGAGCAGAGGAAACCATGCCCTGAATCTCATTCCCACTATTCCTGATCAACCAGTACTTGGTGGATTAGCACAGGGGTACCGCTTTACTCTGTAAATAATCTGTGAACTACCTGCCCTGGGAGTGTTTGATGGGACAGTGTAGAGGGAGCTTTACTTTGTATCTAACCCGTCCTGTACCTGCCCCGGGAGTGTTTGATGGGACAGTGCAGAGGGAACTTTACTCTGTATCTAACCCATGCTGTACCTGACCTTGGAGTGTTTGATGGGACAGTGTAGAGACAGCTTTAGTCTGTATCTAACCCATGCTGTACCGGACCAGGGAGTGTTTGATGGGGCAGTGTAGAGACAGCTTTAGTCTGTATCTAACCCATGCTGTACCGGACCAGGGAGTGTTTGATGGGGCAGTGTAGAGTGAGCTTTACTCTGTATCTAACCCGTGCTGAACCTGGCCTGGGAGTGCTTGATGGGACAGTGTAGTGGGAGCTTTACTCTGTATCCAACCCGTGCTGTACCTGCCCTGGGAGTGCTTGATGGGACAGTGTGGAGGGAGCTTTACTCTGTATCTAACCCGTGTTATACCTAACCTCGGAGTGTTTGATGGGACAGTGTAGAGACAGCTTTAGGCTGTATCTAACCTGTGCTGCACCTGCCCTGGGAGTGTTTGATGGGACAGTGTAGAGACAGCTTTAGGCTGTATCTAACCTGTGCTGTACCTGCCCTGGGAGTGTTTGATGGGGCAGTGTAGAGTGAGCTTTACTCTGTATCTAACCCGTACTGAACCTGCCCTGGGAGTGCTTGATGGGACAGTGTAGAGGGAGCTTTACTCTGTATCTAACCCGTGCTGTACCTGCCCTGAGAGTGTTTGATGGGACAGTGTAGAGGGAGCTTTAGGCGTATCTAACCCGTGCTGTACTGGACCTGGGAGTATTTGATGGGACAGTGTAGAGGGAGCTTTACTCTGTATCTAACCCATGCTGTACCTGACTTGGGAGTGTTTGATTGGGCAGTGCAGAGGGAGCTTTACTCTGTATCTAACCCATGCTGTACTTGACCTGGGAGTGTTTGATGGGACAGTGTTGAGAGAACTTTATTCGTATCTTACCCATACTGCACCTGACCTGGGAGTGTTTGATGGGACAGTGTAGAGGGAGCTTTACTCTGTATCTAACCCATGCTGTAACCGACCTGTGAGAGTTTGATGGGACAGTGTAGAGGGAGCTTTACTCTGTATCTAACCCGTGCTCTCCCTGACCTGGGTGCGTTTAGTGGGACAGTGTAGAGGGAGCTTTACTCTCTATCTAACCTGTGCTGTATCTGCCCTGGGAGTTTTTCATGGGACAGTGTAGAGGGAGATATATGCTGTCTCTAATCCAGGCTGTACCTGACCCGGGAGTGCTTGATGAAACAGTGTATGATATAATGACAGCCCATATGTCATGATTTCAGCAGCTAACAGAACAAGACATTCAGGAACTGAGCATGCATTGAGATGGTATCACTGCTTCCGTGCCTGTTTACAGTGTTTCACATTGGACAAGTTGCTGGAGATGGCAGATGGGGGAAGGTCATTCAAAGTTTAACATTCTCAAAACTCTATAACAATAAGAAGGAAGTTAATCATTTCCTGAATACAATACAATCATTTCTCAACCTCCAGGACTTCCGGATGACATTACAGAAAACAATGATGTGCTCTCTCCATGGCTGACAAACTTTAATTGAGAGGTCGCACAACACCAGGTTATAGTCCAACAGTTTTATTTGAAATCACAAGCTTTCGGAGCTTACTACTCCTTCGTCGGGTGAAGTGAAAAGATACAGAATCGCCAAAGCATATATAGATAGAGAACAATGCATGTGTACCTTACAATTGCAGACAACTAAATTAAATCATCCTGACTATCTGCCGAGGTGTGATAAAGTTAATCAGGTCAGCCAGGAAGGTACCACATCAAAGACATAGCAAGATACAACTGAGACAATGAGGTGGAGTCGCAGGGGGTCTAACGTGTCAAAAGCTGCCATCTGTATGTAAAACGAAAAGCTTTAAAATTTTTACTTTTTTACTGGGAAATTTTTTACTTTTTTACTGGGAATCACATCTGTGAACAAGCCAACGACGACTCGAGTCCGGATCACGTCATGTATCGTGACATAAACCCAAGATCCCGGTTGAGACAGTCTCCATGAGTGCGGAACTTGGCTATCAGTTTCTGCTCGATGATTTTGCGCTGTCGTGTGTTTCTAAGGTTGCCTTGGAGAACGCTTACCCGCAGATCCGAGGCTGAATGTCCTTGACTCCTGAAGTGTTCCCCGACTGGGAGGTAACAATCCTGCCTGGCGATTGTTGTGCGGTGCTCATTCATACGTTGTCTCAGTGTCTGCATGGTCTCGCCGATGTACCATGCCGCGGTGCATTCTTTCCTGCAACGTATGAGGTAGACAACGTTGGCCGAGTCACATGACTATGTACCATGTACCTGGTGGGTAGTGTCCTGACGTGTGATGGTGGTATCTGTGTTGATGATCTGGCATGTCTTGCAGAGTTTGCCGTGGCAGGGTTGTGTGGTGTCGTGGTCGCTGTTATCCTGAAAGCTGGGTAATTTGCTGCGAACGATGGTACTTCTGATGTTAGGCGGCTGTTTGAAGGCAAGTAGTGGAGGCGTGGGGATGGCCTTAGCGAGGTGTTTGTCATCATCGATGACATGTTGAAGGCTGCGAAGAACATGTCGTAGTTTCTCCGCTCCGGGGAAGTACTGGACGACGTAGGGTACCCTGTTGGTTGTGTCCCGTGTTTGCCTTCTGAGGAGGTCTATGCGATTTTTCGCTGTGGCCCGTCGGAACTGTCGATCGATGAGTCGAGCGTCATATCCCGTTCTTACGAGGGCGTTTTTCAGCGTCTGTAGGTGTCCATCGCGTTCCTCCTCGTCTGAGCAGATCCTGTGTATTTGCAGGGCTTGTCCATAGGGGATGGCTTCTTTAACGTGGTTAGGGTGGAAGCTGGAGAAGTGGAGCATCATGAGGTTGTCCATGGGCTTGCGGTAGAGTGAAGTGCTGAGGTGTCCGTCTTTGATGGAGATTCGTGTGTCCAGCAATGAAACCGATTCTGAGGAGTAGTCCATGGTGAGTTTGATGGTGGGATGGAACTTGTTTATGTTATCGTGCAGTCTTTTCAGTGATCCTTCGCCATGGGTCCAAAGGAAGAAAATGTCGTCGATGTATCCGGTGTACAGCGTTGGCTGGAGGTCCTGTGCAGCGAAGAAATCTTGCTCGAACTTGTGCATGAAGATGTTGGCGTATTGGGGTGCGAATTTGGTCCCCATGGCTGTTCCGTGTGTTTGGGTAAAAAAATGGTTGTCGAAGGTGAAGACATTGTGGTCAAGGATGAAGCGGATGAGTTGTAGGATGGCGTCTGGAGATTGGCTGTTGTTGGTGTTGAGTACTGAGGCCGTCGCAGCGATGCCGTCATCGTGGGGGATACTGGTGTAGAGTGCCGATACGTCCATCGTGGCGAGGAGTGTTCCTGGTTCAACTGGTCCGTGGGTGCTGAGTTTCTGTAAGAAGTCTGTAGTGTCGCGACAGAAGCTGGGGGTTCCCTGTACGATGGGTTTCAGAATGCCCTCGACGTATCCAGAGAGGTTCTCACACAGGGTTCCATTGCCTGATACGATAGGACGTCCGGGTGTGTTGGCTTTGTGTATCTTTGGGAGGCAGTAGAAGTCTCCCACGCGGGGAGTACGTGGGATGAGAGCGCGTAGGATGTTTTGAAGGTCTGGATCGAAGGTCTTGATCAGTCTATTGAGTTGGCGGGTGTGTTCTTTGGTCGGATCTGCGGGTAGCTGTCTGTAGTGTTCCTGGTTGTCCAGTTGTCGGTATGCTTCTTTACAATAGTCCGTTCTGTTCTGTATGACGATGGCTCCTCCTTTGTCCGCTGGTTTGATGACGATGTTGCGGTTGGTCTTGAGAGCGTGGATGGCGTTGCGTTGTGCTTGGGTGACATTCTGGACTGTCTTGTGAGTGCGGCTGATGAATCTGGCGTTGATTCATCTCCTGACAGCTTGAGCATACATGTCAAGCTTGGGGCAGCGACCCTCAGAAGTACCATCGTTCGCAGCAAATTACCCAGCTTTCAGGATAACAGCGACCACGACACCACACAACCCTGCCACGGCAAACTCTGCAAGACATGCCAGATCATCAACACAGATACCACCATCACATGTGAGGACACTACCCACCAGGTACATGGTACATACTCATGTGACTCGGCCAACGTTGTCTACCTCATACGTTGCAGGAAAGAATGCACCGCGGCATGGTACATCGGCGAGACCATGCAGACACTGAGACAACGTATGAACGAGCACCGCGCAACAATCGCCAGGCAGGATTGTTACCTCCCAGTCGGGGAACACTTCAGCAGTCAAGGACATTCAGCCTCGGATCTGCGGGTAAGCGTTCTCCAAGGCAACCTTAGAAACACACGACAACGCAAAATCATCGAGCAGAAACTGATAGCCAAGTTCCGCACTCATGAAGACTGTCTCAACCGGGATCTTGGGTTTATGTCACGATACATGACGTGATCCGGACTCGAGTCGTCGTTGGCTTGTTCACAGATGTGATTCCCAGTAAAAAAGTAAAAAATTTCCCAGTAAAACAGTAAAAATTTTAAAGCTTTTCGTTTTACATACAGACGGCAGCTTTTGACACGTTAGACCCCCTGCGACTCCACCTCATTGTCTCAGTTGTATCTTGCTATGTCTTTGATGTGGTACCTTCCTGGCTGACCTGATTAACTTTATCACACCTCGGCAGATAGTCAGGATGATTTAATTTAGTTGTCTGCAATTGTAAGGTACACATGCATTGTTCTCTATCTATATATGCTTTGGCGATTCTGTATCTTTTCACTTCACCCGACGAAGGAGTAGTAAGCTCCGAAAGCTTGTGATTTCAAATAAAACTGTTGGACTATAACCTGGTGTTGTGTGACCTCTCAATTTTGTCCACCCCAGTCCAACACCGGCATCTCCGCATCATGACAAACTTTAGCCAGAGAGTGATGGAGTCACAAAGACCAAGATGATCCCATGTTTGTTGCCCGGTCTTTGCTGCATTCGCTATTGGCCTGGCTCGAGTGGTGCAAGTGACTTTAGTGTCCCTGGGTTACTAGCGAAACAATGATCATACATGGTTCCCTCTTCATGTGGCCCATGTTGTTATTGCACCTGTGCGGAAATTGGGTCAGGACCGGATTCACAGTGTGAAAGGCTGGGGAGTTGGATAGGATGCATTGTGTGAAAGGGTGGGGATTTGGATGGGGTGCAGTGTCAGTGTGAAAGGGTGGGGAGTTGGATGGGGTGCAGTGTCAGTGTGAAAGGGTGGGGAGTTGGATGGGGTACAGTGTCTGTGTGAAAGGGTGGGGAGTTGGATGGGGTACAGTGTCTGTGTGAAAGGGTGGGGAGTTGGATGGGGTACAGTGTGTGTGTGAAAGGGTGGCTGGTTGGATGCGGTGCAGTGTGTGTGAAAGGGTGGGGAGTTGGATGGGGTACAGTGTGTGTGTGAAAGGGTGGGGAGTTGGATGGGGTACAGTGTGTGTGTGAAAGGGTGGGGAGTTGGATGGGGTACAGTGTCTGTGTGAAAGGGTGGGGAGTTGGATGGGGTGCAGTGTCTGTCATGAAAGGGTGGAGAGTTTGATGGGGTGCAGTGTGTGTGTGAAAGGGTGGCTGGTTGGATGCGGTGCAGTGTGTGTGAAAGGGTGGGGAGTTGGATGCGGCGCAGTGTGTGTGAAAGGGTGGGGAGTTGGATGGGGTGCAGTGTCTGTCATGAAAGGGTGGAGAGTTGATGGGTTTCAGTGTGTGTGTGAAAGGGTGGGGAGTTGGATGGGGTTCAGTGTGTGTGTGAAAGGGTGGGGAGTTGGATGGGGTGCAGTGTCTGTCATGAAAGGGTGCAGAGTTTGATGGGGTTCAGTGTGTGTGTGAAAGAGTGGGGAGTTGGATGGGGTTCAGTGTGTGTGTGAAAGGGTGGGGAGTTGGATGGGGTTCAGTGTCTGTCATGAAAGAGTGGGGAGTTGGATGGGGTTCAGTGTGTGTGTGAAAGGGTGGGGAGTTGGATGGGGTTCAGTGTGTGTGTGAAAGGGTGGGGAGTTGGATGGGGTTCAGTGTGTGTGTGAAAGGGTGGGGAGTTGGATGGGGTTCAGTGTCTGTCATGAAAGAGTGGGGAGTTGGATGGGGTTCAGTGTGTGTGTGAAAGGGTGGGGAGTTGGATGGGGTTCAGTGTGTGTGTGAAAGGGTGGGGAGTTGGATGGGGCGCAGTGTCTGTGTGAAAGGGTGGGGAGTTGGATCGGATACAGTGTGTGTGTGAAAGGGTGGGAAGTTGGATCGGGTGCAGTATCTGTGAAATGGTGGGGAGTTGGATGGGGTACAGTGTGTGTGTGAAAGGGTGAGGAGTTGGATGGGGTGCAGTGTGTGTGTGTGAAATGGTGGGGAGTTGGATGGGGTTCAGTGTCTGTGAAATGGTGGGGAGTTGGATGGGGTACAGTGTGTGTGAATGGGTGGGGAGTTGGATGGGGTGCAGTGTGTGTGTGAAAGGGTGGGGAGTTGGATGGGGTTCAGTGTCTGTGAAATGGTGGGAAGTTGGATGGGGTACAGTGTGTGTGTGAAAGGGTGGGGAGTTGGATGGGGTTCAGTGTCTGAAAAGGTGGGGAGTTGGATGGGGTACAGTGTGTGTGTGAAAGGGTGGGGAGTTGGATGGGGTGCAGTGTCTGTGTGAAAGTGTGGGGAGTTGGATGGGGTACAGTGTCAGTGAAAGGGTGGGGAGTTGGATGGGGTACAGTGTCTGTGAAAGGGTGAGGAGTTGGATGGGGTGCAGTGTGTGTGTGAAAGGGTGGGGAGTTGGATAGGGTGCTGTGTGTGAAAGGGTGGGGAGTTGGATGGGGTGCAGTGTGTGTGTGAAAGGGTGGGGAATTGGATGGGGTTCAGTGTCTCTGTGAAAAGGTGGGGAGTTGCATATGGTTCAGTGTCTTTGTGAAAAGGTCAGGAGTTGGATGGGGTTCAGTGTCCTTCTGAAAGGGGGAGTTGGATGGGATGCACTGTGTGAAAGGGTGGGGAGTTGGATGGGGTTCAGTGTGTGTGTGAAAGGGTGGTGAGTTGGATGGGGTGCAGTGTCTGTGAAAGAGTGGGGAGTTGGATGGGGTTCAGTGTGTGTGTGAAAGGGTGGGGAGTTGGATGGGGTTCAGTGTGTGTGTGAAAGGGTGGTGAGTTGGATGGGGTGCAGTGTCTGTGAAAGAGTGGGGAGTTGGATGGGGTTCAGTGTGTGTGTGAAAGGGTGGGGAGTTGGATGGGGTTCAGTGTGTGTGTGAAAGCGTGGGGAGTTGGATGGGGCGCAGTGTCTGTGTGAAAGGGTGGGGAGTTGGATGGGGCGCAGTGTCAGTGTTAAAGGCTGGGGAGTTGGATGGGGTTCAGTGTGTGTGTGAAAGGGTGGGGAGTTGGAAGGGATACAGTGTGTGTGAAAGAGTGGGGAGTTGGATGGGGTGCAGTGTCAGTGTGAAAGGCTCGGGAGTTGTATGGGGTTCAGTGTGTGTGTGAAAGGGTGGGAGAGTTGGATGGGGTGCAGTGTGTGTGTGAAAGGGTGGGGAGTTGGATGGGGTGCAGTGTCTGTGTGAAAGGGTGAGGAGTTGGATGGGGTACAGTGTGTGTGTGAAAGGGTGGGGAGTTGGATGGGATACAGTGTGTGTGTGAAAGGGTGGGGAGTTGGATGGGGTGCAGTGTCTGTGAAAGGGTGGGGAGTTGGATGGGGTACAGTGTGTGTGTGAAAGGGTGGGGAGTTGGATGGGGTGCAGTGTGTGTGTGAAAGGGTGGGGAGTTGGATGGGGTACAGTGTCTGTGTGAAAGGGTGGGGAGTTGGATGGGGTGCAGTGTGTGTGTGAAAGGGTGGGGAGTTGGATGGGGTGCAGTGTGTGTGTGAAAGGGTGGGGAGTTGGATGGGGTGCAGTGTCTGTGAAAGAGTGGGGAGTTGGATGGGGTACAGTGTGTGTGTGAAAGGGTGAGGAGTTGGATGGGGTGCAGTGTGTGTGTGAAAGGGTGGGGAGTTGGATGGGGTTCAGTGTCTGTGAAATGGTGGGGAGTTGGATGGGGTACAGTGTGTGTGTGTGAAAGGGTGGGGAGTTGGATGGGGTACAGTGTGTGTGAAAGGGTGGGGAGTTGGATGGGGTGCAGTGTGTGTGTGAAAGGGTGTGGAGTTGGTTGGGGTCCATTGTGTGAAAGGGTGGGGAGCTGGATGGGGTACAGTGTGTGTGTGAAAGGGTGGGGAGTTGGATGGGGTTCAGTGTCTGTGAAAAGGTGGGGAGTTGGATGGGGTACAGTGTGTGTGTGAAAGGGTGGGGAGTTGGATTGGGTGCAGTGTCTGTGTGAAAGTGTGTGGAGTTGGATGGGGTACAGTGTCAGTGAAAGGGTGGGGAGTTGGATCGGATACAGTGTCTGTGAAAGGGTGAGGAGTTGGATGGGGTGCAGTGTGTGTGTGAAAGGGTGGGGAGTTGGATGGGGTGCAGTGTGTGAAAGGGTGGGGAGTTGGATGGGGTGCAGTGTGTGTGTGAAAGGGTGGGGAGTTGGATGGGGTTCAGTGTGTGTGTGAAAGGGTGGGGAATTGGATGGGGTTCAGTGTCTCTGTGAAAAGGTGGGGAGTTGCATATGGTTCAGTGTCTTTGTGAAAAGGTCAGGAGTTGGATGGGGTTCAGTGTCCTTCTGAAAGGGGGAGTTGGATGGGATGCACTGTGTGAAAGGGTGGGGAGTTGGATGGGGTTCAGTGTGTGTGTGAAAGGGTGGTGAGTTGGATGGGGTGCAGTGTCTGTGTAAAGGCTGGGGAGTTGGATGGGGTTCAGTGTGTGTGTGAAAGGGTGGGGAGTTGGATGGGGATACAGTGTGTGTGAAAGGGTGGGAGTTGGATGGGGTGCAGTGTGTGTGTGAAAGGGTGGGGAGTTGTATGGGGTGCAGTGTGTGTGTGAAAGGGTGGGGAGTTGGATGGGGTTCAGTGTGTGTGTGAAAGGGTGGGGAGTTGGAATGGGGTGCAGTGTCTGTGTGAAAGGGTGAGGAGTTGGATGGGGTACAGTGTGTGTGAAAGGGTGGGGAGTTGGATCGGATACAGTGTGTGTGTGAAAGGGTGGGGAGTTGGATGGGGTGCAGTGTCTGTGAAAGGGTGGGGAGTTCGATGGGGTACAGTGTGTGTGTGAAAGGGTGAGGAGTTGGATGGGGTGCAGTGTGTGTGTGTGAAAGGGTGGGGAGTTGGATGGGGTACAGTGTGTGTGTGAAAGGGTGAGCAGTTGGATGGGGTGCAGTGTGTGTGTGTGAAAGGGTGGGGAGTTGGATGAGGTTCAGTGTCTGTGAAATGGTGGGG
The DNA here is from genome assembly GCA_030390025.1 of Squalus acanthias. NCBI lineage: Eukaryota > Metazoa > Chordata > Chondrichthyes > Squaliformes > Squalidae > Squalus > Squalus acanthias. The sequence continues at coordinate 26,138,102 of CM059449.1, read as the reverse complement.
AGTTGGATGGGGTACAGTGTCTGTGTGAATGGGTGGGGAGTTGGATGGGGTGCAGTGTGTGTGTGAAAGGGTGGGGAGTTGGATGGGGTTCAGTGTCTGTGAAATGGTGGGGAGTTGGATGGGGTACAGTGTGTGTGTGTGAAAGGGTGGGGAGTTGGATGGGGTACAGTGTGTGTGAAAGGGTGGGGAGTTGGTTGGGGTGCAGTGTGTGTGTGAAAGGGTGGGGAGTTGGTTGGGGTCCATTGTGTGAAAGGGTGGGGAGCTGGATGGGGTACAGTGTGTGTGTGAAAGGGTGGGGAGTTGGATGGGGTTCAGTGTCTGTGAAAAGGTGGGGAGTTGGATGGGGTACAGTGTGTGTGTGAAAGGGTGGGGAGTTGGATTGGGTGCAGTGTCTGTGTGAAAGTGTGGGGAGTTGGATGGGGTACAGTGTCAGTGAAAGGGTGGGGAGTTGGATCGGATACAGTGTCTGTGAAAGGGTGAGGAGTTGGATGGGGTGCAGTGTGTGTGTGAAAGGGTGGGGAGTTGGATGGGGTGCAGTGTGTGAAAGGGCGGGGAGTTGGATGGGGTGCAGTGTGTGTGTGAAAGGGTGGGGAGTTGGATGGGGTTCAGTGTGTGTGTGAAAGGGTGGGGAATTGGATGGGGTTCAGTGTCTCTGAAAAGTGGGGAGTTGCATATGGTTCAGTGTCTTTGAAATGGTCAGGAGTTGGATGGGGTTCAGTGTCCTTCTGAAAGGGGGAGTTGGATGGGATGCACTGTGTGAAAGGGTGGGGAGTTGGATGGGGTTCAGTGTGTGTGTGAAAGGGTGGGGAGTTGGATGGGGTTCAGTGTGTGTGTGAAAGGGTGGGGAGTTGGATGGGGCGCAGTGTCTGTGTGAAAGGGTGGGGAGTTGGATGGGGCGCAGTGTCAGTGTTAAAGGGTGGGGAGTTGGATGGGGTTCAGTGTGTGTGTGAAAGGGTGGGGAGTTGGATGGGGCGCAGTGTCAGTGTTAAAGGGTGGGGAGTTGGATGGGGTGCAGTGTGTGTGAAAGGGTGGGGAGTTGGATGGGGTACAGTGTCTGTGTGAAAGGGTGAGGAGTTGGATGGGGTGCAGTGTGTGTGTGTGAAAGGGATGGGAGTTGGATGGGGTACAGTGTGTGTGTGAAAGGGTGGGGAGTTGGATGGGGTGCAGTGTGTGTGTGAAAGGGTGGGGAGTTGGTTGGGGTTCAGTGTCTGTGAAATGGTGGGGAGTTGGATGGGGTACAGTGTGTGTGTGTGAAAGGGTGGGGAGTTGGATGGGGTTCAGTGTCTGTGAAAAGGTGGGGAGTTGGATGGGGTACAGTGTGTGTGTGAAAGGGTGGGGAGTTGGATTGGGTGCAGTGTCTGTGTGAAAGTGTGTGGAGTTGGATGGGGTACAGTGTCAGTGAAAGGGTGGGGAGTTGGATCGGATACAGTGTCTGTGAAAGGGTGAGGAGTTGGATGGGGTGCAGTGTGTGTGTGAAAGGGTGGGGAGTTGGATGGGGTGCAGTGTGTGAAAGGGTGGGGAGTTGGATGGGGTGCAGTGTGTGTGTGAAAGGGTGGGGAGTTGGATGGGGTTCAGTGTGTGTGTGAAAGGGTGGGGAATTGGATGGGGTTCAGTGTCTCTGTGAAAAGTGGGAAGTTGCATATGGTTCAGTGTCTTTGTGAAAAGGTCAGGAGTTGGATGGGGTTCAGTGTCCTTCTGAAAGGGGGAGTTGGATGGGATGCACTGTGTGAAAGGGTGGGGAGTTGGATGGGGTTCAGTGTGTGTGTGAAAGGGTGGTGAGTTGGATGGGGCGCAGTGTCAGTGTTAAAGGCTGGGGAGTTGGATGGGGTTCAGTGTGTGTGTGAAAGGGTGGGGAGTTGGAAGGGATACAGTGTGTGTGAAAGGGTGGGGAGTTGGATGGGGTGCAGTGTCAGTGTGAAAGGCTGGGGAGTTGTATGGGGTTCAGTGTGTGTGTGAAAGGGTGGGGAGTTGGATGGGGTTCAGTGTGTGTGTGAAAGGTTGGGGAGTTGAATGGGGTGCAGTGTCTATGTGAAAGGGTGAGGAGTTGGATGGGGTACAGTGTGTGTGAAAGGGTGGGGAGTTGGATCGGATACAGTGTGTGTGTGAAAGGGTGGGGAGTTGGATGGGGTGCAGTGTCTGTGAAAGGGTGGGGAGTTGGATGGGGTACAGTGTGTGTGTGAAAGGGTGAGGAGTTGGATGGGGTGCAGTGTGTGTGTGTGAAATGGTGGGGAGTTGGATGGGGTACAGTGTCTGTGTGAAAGGGTGGGGAGTTGGATGGGGTTCAGTGTCTGAAAAGGTGGGGAGTTGGATGGGGTGCAGTGTGTGTGTGAAAGGGTGGGGAGTTGGATGGGGTGCAGTGTGTGTGTGAAAGGGTGGGGAGTTGGATGGGGTGCAGTGTCTGTGAAAGGGTGGGGAGTTGGATGGGGTACAGTGTGTGTGTGAAAGGGTGAGGAGTTGGATGGGGTGCAGTGTGTGTGTGTGAAAGGGTGGGGAGTTGGATGAGGTTCAGTGTCTGTGAAATGGTGGGGACTTGGATGGGGTACAGTGTGTGTGTGAAAGGGTGGGGAGTTGGATTGGGTGCAGTGTCTGTGTGAAAGTGTGGGGAGTTGGATGGGGTACAGTGTCAGTGAAAGGGCGGGGAGTTGGATCGGATACAGTGTCTGTGAAAGGGTGAGGAGTTGGATGGGGTGCAGTGTGTGTGTGAAAGGGTGGGGAGTTGGATGGGGTGCAGTGTGTGAAAGGGTGGGGAGTTGGATGGGGTGCAGTGTGTGTGTGAAAGGGTGGGGAGTTGGATGGGGTTCAGTGTGTGTGTGAAAGGGTGGGGAGTTGGATGGGGTTCAGTGTCTCTGTGAAAGGTGGGGAGTTGCATATGGTTCAGTGTCTGTGTGAAAAGGTCAGGAGTTGGATGGGGTTCAGTGTCTTCTGAAAGGGGGGGAGTTGGATGGGATGCACTGTGTGTGAAAGGGTGGTGAGTTGGATGGGGTTCAGTGTGTGTGTGAAAGGGTGGGGAGTTGGATGGGGTACAGTGTGTGTGTGAAAGGGTGGGGAGTTGGATGGGGTGCAGTGTGTGTGTGAAAGGGTGGGGAGTTGGATGGGGTTCAGTGTCTGTGAAATGGTGGGGAGTTGGATGGGGTACAGTGTGTGTGTGAAAGGGTGGGGAGTTGGATGGGGTTCAGTGTCTGTGAAATGGTGGGGAGTTGGATGGGGTACAGTGTCTGTGTGAAAGGGTGGGGAGTTGGATGGGGTTCAGTGTCTGTGAAATGGTGGGGAGTTGGATGGAGTACAGTGTGTGTGTGAAAGGGTGGGGAGTTGGATGGGGTTCAGTGTCTGTGAAAAGGTGGGGAGTTGGATGGGTGCAGTGTGTGTGTGAAAGGGTGGGGAGTTGGATGGGGTGCAGTGACTGTGTGAAAATGTGGGGAGTTGGATGGGGTACAGTGTCAGTGAAAGGGTGGGGAGTTATAGAAACATAGAAACATAGAAAATAGGTACAGGAGTAGACCATTCGGTCCTTCAAGCCTGCACCGCCATTCAATGCGTTCATGGCTGAACATGCTACCTCAGTACCCCATTCCTGCTTTTTCGCCATACCCCTTGATCCCCCTAGTTGTGAGTTGGATCGGGTACAATGTCTGTGAAAGGGTGAGGAGTTGGATGGGGTGCAGTGTGTGTGTGAAAGGGTGGGGAGTTGGATGGGGTGCAGTGTGTGAAAGGGTGGGGAGTTGGATGGGGTGCAGTGTGTGTGTGAAAGGGTGGGGAGTTGGATGGGGTTCAGTGTCTCTGTGAAAAGGTGGGGAGTTGCATATGGTTCAGTGTCTTTGTGAAAAGGTCAGGAGTTGGATGGGGTTCAGTGTCCTTCTGAAAGGGGGAGTTGGATGGGATGCACATTGTGAAAGGGTGGGGAGTTGGATGGGGTTCAGTATGTGTGTGAAAGGGTGGGGAGTTGGATGGGGCGCAGTGTATGTGTGAAAGGGTGGGGAGTTGGATGGGGCGCAGTGTCAGTGTTAAAGGCTGGGGAGTTGTATGGGGTTCAGTGTGTGTGTGAAAGGGTGGGGAGTTGGATGGGGTTCAGTGTCTGTGAAAAGGTGGGGAGTTGGATTGGGTACAGTGTGTGTGTGAAAGGGTGGGGAGTTGGATTGGGTGCAGTGTCTGTGTGAAAGTGTGGGAGTTGGATGGGGTACAGTGTCAGTGAAAGGGTGGCGAGTTGCATCGGATACAGTGTCTGTGAAAGGGTGAGGAGTTGGATGGGGTGCAGTGTGTGTGTGAAAGGGTGGGGAGTTGGATGGGGTGCAGTGTGTGAAAGGGTGGGGAGTTGGATGGGGTGCAGTGTGTGTGTGAAAGGGTGGGGAGTTGGATGGGGTTCAGTGTGTGTGTGAAAGGGTGGGGAATTGGATGGGGTTCAGTGTCTCTGAAAAGTGGGGAGTTGCATATGGTTCAGTGTCTTTGAAATGGTCAGGAGTTGGATGGGGTTCAGTGTCCTTCTGAAAGGGGGAGTTGGATGGGATGCACTGTGTGAAAGGGTGGGGAGTTGGATGGGGTTCAGTGTGTGTGTGAAAGGGTGGGGAGTTGGATGGGGTTCAGTGTGTGTGTGAAAGGGTGGGGAGTTGGATGGGGCGCAGTGTCTGTGTGAAAGGGTGGGGAGTTGGATGGGGCGCAGTGTCAGTGTTAAAGGGTGGGGAGTTGGATGGGGTTCAGTGTGTGTGCGAAAGGGTGGGGAGTTGGATGGCGTTCAGTGTGTGTGTGAAAGGGTGGGGAGTTGGATGGGGCGCAGTGTCAGTGTTAAAGGGTGGGGAGTTGGATGGGGTGCAGTGTGTGTGTGAAAGGGTGGGGAGTTGGATGGGGTGCAGTGTCTGTGAAAGGGTGGGGAGTTGGATGGGGTACAGTGTCTGTGTGAAAGGGTGAGGAGTTGGATGGGGTGCAGTGTGTGTGTGAAAGGGTGGGGAGTTGGATGGGGTTCAGTGTCTGTGAAATGGTGGGGAGTTGGATGGGGTACAGTGTGTGTGTGTGAATGGGTGGGGAGTTGGATGGGGTACAGTGTGTGTGTGAAAGGGTGGGGAGTTGGATGGGGTGCAGTGTGTGTGTGAAAGGGTGGGGAGTTGGTTGGGGTCCATTGTGTGAAAGGGTGGGGAGCTGGATGGGGTACAGTGTGTGTGTGAAAGGGTGGGGAGTTGGATTGGGTGCAGTGTCTGTGAAAGTGTGTGGAGTTGGATGGGGTACAGTGTCAGTGAAAGGGTGGGGAGTTGGATCGGATACAGTGTCTGTGAAAGGGTGAGGAGTTGGATGGGGTGCAGTGTGTGTGTGAAAGGGTGGGGAGTTGGATGGGGTGCAGTGTGTGAAAGGGTGGGGAGTTGGATGGGGTGCAGTGTGTGTGTGAAAGGGTGGGGAGTTGGATGGGGTTCAGTGTGTGTGTGAAAGGGTGGGGAATTGGATGGGGTTCAGTGTCTCTGTGAAAAGTGGGAAGTTGCATATGGTTCAGTGTCTTTGTGAAAAGGTCAGGAGTTGGATGGGGTTCAGTGTCCTTCTGAAAGGGGGAGTTGGATGGGATGCACTGTGTGAAAGGGTGGGGAGTTGGATGGGGTTCAGTGTGTGTGTGAAAGGGTGGTGAGTTGGATGGGGCGCAGTGTCAGTGTTAAAGGCTGGGGAGTTGGATGGGGTTCAGTGTGTGTGTGAAAGGGTGGGGAGTTGGATGGGATACAGTGTGTGTGTGAAAGGGTGGGGAGTTGGATGGGGTACAGTGTGTGTGTGAAAGGGTGGGGAGTTGGATGGGGTGCAGTGTGTGTGTGAAAGGGTGGGGAGTTGGATGGGGTGCAGTGTTGTGAAAGGGTGGGGAGTTGGATGGGGTACAGTGTGTGTGTGAAAGGGTGGGGAGTTGGATGGGGTTCAGTGTCTGTGAAAAGGTGGGGAGTTGGATGGGGTACAGTGTGTGTGAAAGGGTGGGGAGTTGGATGGGGTGCAGTGTCTGTGTGAAAGTGTGGGGAGTTGGATGGGGTACAGTGTCAGTGAAAGGGTGGGGAGTTGGATCGGGTACAGTGTCTGTGAAAGGGTGAGGAGTTGGATGGGGTGCAGTGTGTGTGTGAAAGGGTGGGGAGTTGGATGGGGTGCAGTGTGTGAAAGGGTGGGGAGTTGGATGGGGTGCAGTGTGTGTGTGAAAGGGTGGGGAGTTGGATGGGGTTCAGTGTGTGTGTGAAAGGGTGGGGAATTGGATGGGGTTCAGTGTCTCTGTGAAAAGTGGGAAGTTGCATATGGTTCAGTGTCTTTGTGAAAGGTCAGGAGTTGGATGGGGTTCAGTGTCCTTCTGAAAGGGGGAGTTGGATGGGATGCACTGTGTGAAAGGGTGGGGAGTTGGATGGGGTTCAGTGTGTGTGTGAAAGGGTGGTGAGTTGGATGGGGCGCAGTGTCAGTGTTAAAGGCTGGGGAGTTGGATGGGGTTCAGTGTGTGTGTGAAAGGGTGGGGAGTTGGAAGGGATACAGTGTGTGTGAAAGGGTGGGGAGTTGGATGGGGTGCAGTGTCAGTGTGAAAGGCTGGGGAGTTGTATGGGGTTCAGTGTGTGTGTGAAAGGGTGGGGAGTTGGATGGGGTTCAGTGTGTGTGTGAAAGGGTGGGGAGTTGAATGGGGTGCAGTGTCTATGTGAAAGGGTGAGGAGTTGGATGGGGTACAGTGTGTGTGAAAGGGTGGGGAGTTGGATCGGATACAGTGTGTGTGTGAAAGGGTGGGGAGTTGGATGGGGTGCAGTGTCTGTGAAAGGGTGGGGAGTTGGATGGGGTACAGTGTGTGTGTGAAAGGGTGAGGAGTTGGATGGGGTGCAGTGTGTGTGTGTGAAATGGTGGGGAGTTGGATGGGGTACAGTGTCTGTGTGAAAGGGTGGGGAGTTGGATGGGGTTCAGTGTCTGAAAAGGTGGGGAGTTGGATGGGGTGCAGTGTGTGAAAGGGTGGGGAGTTGGATGGGGTGCAGTGTGTGTGTGAAAGGGTGGGGAGTTGGATGGGGTGCAGTGTCTGTGAAAGGGTGGGGAGTTGGATGGGGTACAGTGTGTGTGTGAAAGGGTGAGGAGTTGGATGGGGTGCAGTGTGTGTGTGAAAGGGTGGGGAGTTGGATGAGGTTCAGTGTCTGTGAAATGGTGGGGAGTTGGATGGGGTACAGTGTGTGTGTGAAAGGGTGGGGAGTTGGATTGGGTGCAGTGTCTGTGTGAAAGTGTGGGGAGTTGGATGGGGTACAGTGTCAGTGAAAGGGTGGGGAGTTGGATCGGATACAGTGTCTGTGAAAGGGTGAGGAGTTGGATGGGGTGCAGTGTGTGTGTGAAAGGGTGGGGAGTTGGATGGGGTGCAGTGTGTGAAAGGGTGGGGAGTTGGATGGGGTGCAGTGTGTGTGTGAAAGGGTGGGGAGTTGGATGGGGTTCAGTGTGTGTGTGAAAGGGTGGGGAATTGGATGGGGTTCAGTGTCTCTGAAAAGTGGGGAGTTGCATATGGTTCAGTGTCTTTGTGAAAAGGTCAGGAGTTGGATGGGGTTCAGTGTCCTTCTGAAAGGGGGAGTTGGATGGGATGCACTGTGTGAAAGGGTGGTGAGTTGGATGGGGTTCAGTGTGTGTGTGAAAGGGTGGGGAGTTGGATGGGGTACAGTGTGTGTGTGAAAGGGTGGGGAGTTGGATGGGGTGCAGTGTGTGTGTGAAAGGGTGGGGAGTTGGATGGGGTTCAGTGTGTGTGTGAAAGGGTGGGGAGTTGGATGGGGTGCAGTGTCTGTGTGAAAGGGTGGGGAGTTGGATGGGGTAATGTGTGTGTGAAAGGGTGGGGAGTTGGATGGGGTACAGTGTGTGTGTGAAAGGGTGGGGAGTTGGATGGGGGTGCAGTGTGTGTGTGAAAGGGTGGGGAGTTGGATGGGGTACAGTGTGTGTGTGAAAGGGTGGGGAGTTGGATGGGGTGCAGTGTCTGTGTGAAAGGGTGGGGAGTTGGATGGGGTACAGTGTGTGTGTGAAAGGGTGGGGAGTTGGATGGGGTGCAGTGTGTGTGTGAAAGGGTGGGGAGTTGGATGGGGTTCAGTGTGTGTGTGAAAGGGTGGGGAGTTGGATGGGGTTCAGTGTGTGTGAAAGGGTCTAGTTGTGAGTTGGATCGGGTACAGTGTCTGTGAAAGGGTGAGGAGTTGGATGGGGTGCAGTGTGTGTGTGAAAGGGTGGGGAGTTGGATGGGGTGCAGTGTGTGAAAGGGTGGGGAGTTGGATGGGGTGCAGTGTGTGTGTGAAAGGGTGGGGAGTTGGATGGGGTTCAGTGTCTCTGTGAAAAGGTGGGGAGTTGCATATGGTTCAGTGTCTTTGTGAAAAGGTCAGGAGTTGGATGGGGTTCAGTGTCCTTCTGAAAGGGGGAGTTGGATGGGATGCACGTTGTGAAAGGGTGGGGAGTTGGATGGGGTTCAGTATGTGTGTGAAAGGGTGGGGAGTTGGATGGGGCGCAGTGTATGTGTGAAAGGGTGGGGAGTTGTATGGGGCGCAGTGTCAGTGTTAAAGGCTGGGGAGTTGTATGGGGTTCAGTGTGTGTGTGAAAGGGTGGGGAGTTGGATGGGGTTCAGTGTCTGTGAAAAGGTGGGGAGTTGGATTGGGTACAGTGTGTGTGTGAAAGGGTGGGGAGTTGGATTGGGTGCAGTGTCTGTGTGAAAGTGTGGGGAGTTGGATGGGGTACAGTGTCAGTGAAAGGGTGGGGAGTTGGATCGGATACAGTGTCTGTGAAAGGGTGAGGAGTTGGATGGGGTGCAGTGTGTGTGTGAAAGGGTGGGGAGTTGGATGGGGTGCAGTGTGTGAAAGGGTGGGGAGTTGGATGGGGTGCAGTGTGTGTGTGAAAGGGTGGGGAGTTGGATGGGGTTCAGTGTGTGTGTGAAAGGGTGGGGAATTGGATGGGGTTCAGTGTCTCTGAAAAGTGGGGAGTTGCATATGGTTCAGTGTCTTTGAAATGGTCAGGAGTTGGATGGGGTTCAGTGTCCTTCTGAAAGGGGGAGTTGGATGGGATGCACTGTGTGAAAGGGTGGGGAGTTGGATGGGGTTCAGTGTGTGTGTGAAAGGGTGGGGAGTTGGATGGGGTTCAGTGTGTGTGTGAAAGGGTGGGGAGTTGGATGGGGCGCAGTGTCTGTGTGAAAGGGTGGGGAGTTGGATGGGGCGCAGTGTCAGTGTTAAAGGGTGGGGAGTTGGATGGGGTTCAGTGTGTGTGTGAAAGGGTGGGGAGTTGGATGGCGTTCAGTGTGTGTGAAAGGGTGGGGAGTTGGATGGGGCGCAGTGTCAGTGTGAAAGGGTGGGGAGTTGGATGGGGTGCAGTGTGTGTGTGAAAGGGTGGGGAGTTGGATGGGGTGCAGTGTCTGTGAAAGGGTGGGGAGTTGGATGGGGTACAGTGTCTGTGTGAAAGGGTGAGGAGTTGGATGGGGTGCAGTGTGTGTGTGAAAGGGTGGGGCGTTGGATGGGGTTCAGTGTCTGTGAAAGGGTGGGGAGTTGGATGGGGTACAGTGTGTGTGTGAAAGGGTGGGGAGTTGGATGGGGTACAGTGTGTGTGAAAGGGTGGGGAGTTGGATGGGGTGCAGTGTGTGTGTGAAAGGGTGGGGAGTTGGATGGGGTCCATTGTGTGAAAGGGTGGGGAGCTGGATGGGGTACAGTGTGTGTGTGAAAGGGTGGGGAGTTGGATGGGGTTCAGTGTCTGTGAAAAGGTGGGGAGTTGGATGGGGTACAGTGTGTGTGTGAAAGGGTGGGGAGTTGGATTGGGTGCAGTGTCTGTGTGAAAGTGTGTGGAGTTGGATGGGGTACAGTGTCAGTGAAAGGGTGGGGAGTTGGATCGGATACAGTGTCTGTGAAAGGGTGAGGAGTTGGATGGGGTGCAGTGTGTGTGTGAAAGGGTGGGGAGTTGGATGGGGTGCAGTGTGTGAAAGGGTGGGGAGTTGGATGGGGTGCAGTGTGTGTGTGAAAGGGTGGGGAGTTGGATGGGGTTCAGTGTGTGTGTGAAAGGGTGGGGAATTGGATGGGGTTCAGTGTCTCTGTGAAAAGTGGGAAGTTGCATATGGTTCAGTGTCTTTGTGAAAAGGTCAGGAGTTGGATGGGGTTCAGTGTCCTTCTGAAAGGGGGAGTTGGATGGGATGCACTGTGTGAAAGGGTGGGGAGTTGGATGGGGTTCAGTGTGTGTGTGAAAGGGTGGTGAGTTGGATGGGGCGCAGTGTCAGTGTTAAAGGCTGGGGAGTTGGATGGGGTTCAGTGTGTGTGTGAAAGGGTGGGGAGTTGGAAGGGATACAGTGTGTGTGAAAGGGTGGGGAGTTGGATGGGGTGCAGTGTGTGTGTGTGAAATGGTGGGGAGTTGGATGGGGTACAGTGTCTGTGTGAAAGGGTGGGGAGTTGGATGGGGTTCAGTGTCTGAAAAGGTGGGGAGTTGGATGGGGTGCAGTGTGTGAAAGGGTGGGGAGTTGGATGGGGTGCAGTGTGTGTGTGAAAGGGTGGGGAGTTGGATGGGGTTCAGTGTGTGTGTGAAAGGGTGGGGAATTGGATGGGGTACAGTGTGTGTGTGAAAGGGTGAGGAGTTGGATGGGGTGCAGTGTGTGTGTGTGAAAGGGTGGGGAGTTGGATGAGGTTCAGTGTCTGTGAAATGGTGGGGAGTTGGATGGGGTACAGTGTGTGTGTGAAAGGGTGGGGAGTTGGATTGGGTGCAGTGTCTGTGTGAAAGTGTGGGGAGTTGGATGGGGTACAGTGTCAGTGAAAGGGTGGGGAGTTGGATCGGATACAGTGTCTGTGAAAGGGTGAGGAGTTGGATGGGGTGCAGTGTGTGTGTGAAAGGGTGGGGAGTTGGATGGGGTGCAGTGTGTGAAAGGGAGGGGAGTTGGATGGGGTGCAGTGTGTGTGTGAAAGGGTGGGGAGTTGGATGGGGTTCAGTGTGTGTGTGAAAGGGTGGGGAATTGGATGGGGTTCAGTGTCTCTGAACAGTGGGGAGTTGCATATGGTTCAGTGTCTTTGTGAAAAGGTCAGGAGTTGGATGGGGTTCAGTGTCCTTCTGAAAGGGGGAGTTGGATGGGATGCACTGTGTGAAAGGGTGGGGAGTTGGATGGGGTTCAGTGTGTGTGTGAAAGGGTGGGGAGTTGGATGGGGTTCAGTGTGTGTGAAAGGGTGGGGAGTTGGATGGGGCGCAGTGTCTGTGTGAATGGGTGGGGAGTTGGATGGGGCGCAGTGTCAGTGTTAAAGGGTGGGGAGTTGGATGGGGTTCAGTGTGTGTGTGAAAGGGTGGGGAGTTGGATGGGGTTCAGTGTGTGTGTGAAAGGGTGGGGAGTTGGATGGGGCGCAGTGTCAGTGTTAAAGGGTGGGGAGTTGGATGGGGTGCAGTGTGTGTGTGAAAGGGTGGGGAGTTGGATGGGGCGCAGTGTCTGTGAAAGGGTGGGGAGTTGGATGGGGTACAGTGTCTGTGTGAAAGGGTGAGGAGTTGGATGGGGTGCAGTGTGTGTGTGTGAAAGGGTGGGGAGTTGGATGGGGTACAGTGTGTGTGTGAAAGGGTGGGGAGTTGGATGGGGTGCAGTGTGTGTGTGTGAAAGGGTGGGGAGTTGGATGGGGTTCAGTGTCTGTGAAATGGTGGGGAGTTGGATGGGGTACAGTGTCTGTGTGAAAGGGTGGGGAGTTGGATGGGGTTCAGTGTCTGTGAAATGGTGGGGAGTTGGATGGAGTACAGTGTGTGTGTGAAAGGGTGGGGAGTTGGATGGGGTTCAGTGTCTGTGAAAAGGTGGGGAGTTGGATGGCTACAGTGTGTGTGTGAAAGGGTGGGGAGTTGGATGGGGTGCAGTGACTGTGTGAAAGTGTGGGGAGTTGGATGGGGTACAGTGTCAGTGAAAGGGTGGGGAGTTATAGAAACATAGAAACATAGAAAATAGGTACAGGAGTAGACCATTCGGTCCTTCAAGCCTGCACCGCCATTCAATGCGTTCATGGCTGAACATGCGACCTCAGTACCCCATTCCTGCTTTTTCGCCATACCCCTTGATCCCCCTAGTTGTGAGTTGGATCGGGTACAGTGTCTGTGAAAGGGTGAGGAGTTGGATGGGGTGCAGTGTGTGTGTGAAAGGGTGGGGAGTTGGATGGGGTGCAGTGTGTGAAAGGGTGGGGAGTTGGATGGGGTGCAGTGTGTGTGTGAAAGGGTGGGGAGTTGGATGGGGTTCAGTGTCTCTGTGAAAAGGTGGGGAGTTGCATATGGTTCAGTGTCTTTGTGAAAAGGTCAGGAGTTGGATGGGGTTCAGTGTCCTTCTGAAAGGGGGAGTTGGATGGGATGCACAGTGTGAAAGGGTGGGGAGTTGGATGGGGTTCAGTATGTGTGTGAAAGGGTGGGGAGTTGGATGAGGCGCAGTGTATGTGTGAAAGGGTGGGGAGTTGGATGGGGCGCAGTGTCAGTGTTAAAGGCTGGGGAGTTGGATGGGGTTCAGTGTGTGTGTGAAAGGGTGGGGAGTTGGATGGGGTTCAGTGTCTGTGAAAAGGTGGGGAGTTGGATGGGGTACAGTGTGTGTGTGAAAGGGTGGGGAGTTGGATTGGGTGCAGTGTATGTGTGAAGTGTGGGGAGTTGGATGGGGTACAGTGTCAGTGAAAGGGTGGGGAGTTGGATCGGATACAGTGTCTGTGAAAGGGTGAGGAGTTGGATGGGGTGCAGTGTGTGTGTGAAAGGGTGGGGAGTTGGATGGGGTGCAGTGTGTGAAAGGGTGGGGAGTTGGATGGGGTGCAGTGTGTGTGTGAAAGGGTGGGGAGTTGGATGGGGTTCAGTGTGTGTGTGAAAGGGTGGGGAATTGGATTGGGTTCAGTGTCTCTGAAAAGTGGGGAGTTGCATATGGTTCAGTGTCTTTGAAATGGTCAGGAGTTGGATGGGGTTCAGTGTCCTTCTGAAAGGGGGAGTTGGATGGGATGCACTGTGTGAAAGGGTGGGGAGTTGGATGGGGTTCAGTGTGTGTGTGAAAGGGTGGGGAGTTGGATGGGGTTCAGTGTGTGTGTGAAAGGGTGGGGAGTTGGATGGGGCGCAGTGTCTGTGTGAAAGGGTGGGGAGTTGGATGGGGCGCAGTGTCAGTGTTAAAGGGTGGGGAGTTGGATGGGGTTCAGTGTGTGTGTGAAAGGGTGGGGAGTTGGATGGCGTTCAGTGTGTGTGTGAAAGGGTGGGGAGTTGGATGGGGTGCAGTGTCAGTGTTAAAGGCTGGGGAGTTGTATGGGGTTCAGTGTGTGTGTGGAAGGGTGGAGAGTTGGATTGGGTGCAGTGTGTGTGTGAAAGAGTGGGGAGTTGGATGGGATACAGTGTGTGTGTGAAATGGTGGTGAGTTGGATGGGGTACAGTGTCTGAAAGGGTGGGGAGTTGGATGGGGTTCAGTGTCTGTGAAAAGGTGGGGAGTTGGATGGGGTGCAGTGTGTGTGTGAAAGGGTGGGGAGTTGGATGGGGTGCAGTGTGTGTGTGAAAGGGTGGGGAGTTGGATGGGGCGCAGTGTCTGTGTGAAAGGGTGGGGAGTTGGATGGGGCGCAGTGTCAGTGTTAAAGGGTGGGGAGTTGGATGGGGTTCAGTGTGTGTGTGAAAGGGTGGGGAGTTGGATGGGGTTCAGTGTGTGTGTGAAAGGGTGGGGAGTTGGATGGGGCGCAGTGTCAGTGTTAAAGGGTGGGGAGTTGGATGGGGTGCAGTGTGTGTGTGAAAGGGTGGGGAGTTGGATGGGGTGCAGTGTCTGTGAAAGGGTGGGGAGTTGGATGGGGTACAGTGTCTGTGTGAAAGGGTGAGGAGTTGGATGGGGTGCAGTGTGTGTGTGTGAAAGGGTGGGGAGTTGGATGGGGTACAGTGTGTGTGTGAAAGGGTGGGGAGTTGGATGGGGTGCAGTGTGTGTGTGTGAAAGGGTGGGGAGTTGGATGGGGTTCAGTGTCTGTGAAATGGTGGGGAGTTGGATGGGGTACAGTGTCTGTGTGAAAGGGTGGGGAGTTGGATGGGGTTCAGTGTCTGTGAAATGGTGGGGAGTTGGATGGAGTACAGTGTGTGTGTGAAAGGGTGGGGAGTTGGATGGGGTTCAGTGTCTGTGAAAAGGTGGGGAGTTGGATGGGTTCAGTGTGTGTGTGAAAGGGTGGGGAGTTGGATGGGGTGCAGTGACTGTGTGAAAGTGTGGGGAGTTGGATGGGGTACAGTGTCAGTGAAAGGGTGGGGAGTTATAGAAACATAGAAACATAGAAAATAGGTACAGGAGTAGACCATTCGGTCCTTCAAGCCTGCACCGCCATTCAATGCGTTCATGGCTGAACATGCTACCTCAGTACCCCATTCCTGCTTTTTCGCCATACCCCTTGATCCCCCTAGTTGTGAGTTGGATCGGGTACAGTGTCTGTGAAAGGGTGAGGAGTTGGATGGGGTGCAGTGTGTGTGTGAAAGGGTGGGGAGTTGGATGGGGTGCAGTGTGTGAAAGGGTGGGGAGTTGGATGGGGTGCAGTGTGTGTGTGAAAGGGTGGGGAGTTGGATGGGGTTCAGTGTCTCTGTGAAAAGGTGGGGAGTTGCATATGGTTCAGTGTCTTTGTGAAAAGGTCAGGAGTTGGATGGGGTTCAGTGTCCTTCTGAAAGGGGGACTTGGATGGGATGCACTGTGTGAAAGGGTGGGGAGTTGGATGGGGTTCAGTATGTGTGTGAAAGGGTGGGGAGTTGGATGGGGCGCAGTGTATGTGTGAAAGGGTGGGGAGTTGGATGGGGCGCAGTGTCAGTGTTAAAGGTTGGGGAGTTGGATGGGGTTCAGTGTGTGTGAAAGGGTGGGGAGTTGGAAGGGATACAGTGTGTGTGAAAGGGTGGGGAGTTGGATGGGGTGCAGTGTCAGTGTTAAAGGCTGGGGAGTTGTATGGGGTTCAGTGTGTGTGTGGAAGGGTGGTGAGTTGGATTGGGTGCAGTGTGTGTGTGAAAGAGTGGGGAGTTGGATGGGATACAGTGTGTGTGTGAAATGGTGGTGAGTTGGATGGGGTACAGTGTCTGAAAGGGTGGAGAGTTGGATGGTGTGCAGTGTCTGTGTGAAAGGGTGGGGAGTTGGATGGGGTGCAGTTTCTGTGTGAAATGGTGGGGAGCTGGATGGGGTGCAGTGTCTGTGTGAAAGGGTGGGGAGTTGGATAGGGTACAGTGTGTGTGAAAGGGTGTGGAGTTGGATGGGGTACAGTGTCTGTGTGAAAGGGTGGGGAGTTGAATGGGGTTCAGTGTGTGTGTGAAAGGGTGAGGAGTTGGATGGGGTGCAGTATGTGTGTGTGAAAGGGTGGGGAGTTGGATGGGGTGCAGTGTCTGTGAAAGGGTCGGGAGTTGGATGGGGTACAGTGTGTGTGTGAAAGGGTGAGGAGTTGGATGGGGTGCAGTGTGTGTGTGTGAAAGGGTGGGGAGTTGGATGGGGTTCAGTGTCTGTGAAATGGTGGGGAGTTGGATGGGGTACAGTGTCTGTGTGAAAGGGTGGGGAGTTGGATGGGGTACAGTGTGTGTGAAAGGGTGGGGAGTTGGATGGGGTGCAGTGTGTGTGTGATAGGGTGGGGAGTTGGTTGGGGTCCATTGTGTGAAAGGGTGGGGAGTTGGATGGGGTACAGTGTGTGTGTGAAAGGGTGGGGAGTTGGATGGGGTTCAGTGTCTGTGAAAAGGTGGGGAGTTGGATGGGGTACAGTGTGTGTGTGAAAGGGTGGGGAGTTGGATTGGGTGCTGTGTCAGTGTGAAAGAGTGGGGAGTTGGATGGGGTACAGTGTCAGTGAAAGGGTGGGGAGTTGGATCGGGTACAGTGTCTGTGAAAGGGTATGGAGTTGGATGGGGTGCAGTGTGTGTGTGAAAGGGTGGGGAGTTGGATGGGGTGCAGTGTGTGAAAGGGTGGGGAGTTGGATGGGGTGCAGTGTGTGCGTGACAGGGTGGGGAGTTGGATGGGGTGCAGTGTGTGTGTGAAAGGGTGGGGAGTTGGATGGGGTGCAGTGTCTGTGTGAAAGGGTCGGGAGTTGGATGGAGTACAGTGTGTGTGTGAAAGGGTGGGGAGTTGGATGTGGTGCAGTTTCTGTGTGAAAGGGTGGGAAGTTGGATGGGGTACTGTGTGTGTGTGAAAGGGTGGGGAGTTGGATGGGGTACAGTGTGTGTGTGAAATGGTGGGGAGTTGGATGGGGTGCAGTGTCTGTGAAAGGGTGGGGAGTTGGATGGGGTTCAGTGTGTGTGTGAAAGGGTGGAGAGTTGGATGGGGTTCAGTGTGTGTGTGAAAGGTTGGGGAGTTGGATGGGGTTCTGTGTGTGTGTGAAAGGGTGGAGAGTTGGATGCTGTGCAGTGTCTGTGTGAAAGGGTGGGGAGTTGGATGGGGTGCAGTTTCTGTGTGAAATGGTGGGGAGCTGGATGGGGTGCAGTGTCTGTGTGAAAGGGTGGGGAGTTGGATAGGCTACAGTGTGTGTGAAAGGGTGTGGAGTTGGATTGGGTACAGTGTCTGTGTGAAAGGGTGGGGAGTTGAATGGGGTTCAGTGTGTGTGTGAAAGGTTGGGGAGTTGGATGGGGTGCAGTGTGTGTGAAAGAGTGGGGGATAAACGCAGCAACAGACCTGCAACAACAAGAGAAAACTGCAGTGTGACGTCAGAGGTAAGACAGGGTAGTGACTGTGCGCTGAGTTTTAAGTTAACATATAGCATATAACTAAATTTTTAAAACTAAGCGAGGTAAATAATTTGAATAACACTAAACTAATTAATTAAATAAATTAAATAATGGTAGAACAGGAGATGTGTTGCTGCTGCAATATGTGGGAGCTTTTGGACATTTTTGTCCAGGGCGACTACATCTGCGGTAAGTGTCTGCTGCTCGAGGAACTTCGGCTCCGAGTTGAAGAGCTGGAGTCTGAGTTGCAGACATTGCGAGACATCAGGGAGGGAGAAAGTTACCTGGACCTTTTGCTCCAGGAGGCCGCCACACCCCTTAGATTACATACTTTAGAATTCACACGTGGTCTGGGACAGGAGGGTGTGACTGCGAGTGATGCAGGTACGGGGATCCAGGAGGTAGTATTGCAGGAGCCTCAGTCCCTGCACTTGTCCAATAGATTCAAGGTTCTTGCAACCCTTGTGGACAAGTGCGGGGACTGCGGGGAGCAAACTGACCACGGCACCGTGGTACAGAAAGCCGTTCAAGTGGGGGGAGTAAAAAGGGAGATGGTTGTAGTAGGCGACAGTATAGTAAGGGGGATAGACAATCTTCTCTGCAGCCAGGAGCATGAGTCCCGAAGGCCATGTTGCCAGGGTAAAGGACATCTCCTCCGGGCTGGAGAAGAACTTGGAGTGGTAGGGGGAGGATCCAGTTGTCGTTGTCCACATAGGTACCAACGACATAGGTAGGTCAAAGAAAGAGGTTCTGCTGAGAGAGTTTGAGCAGCTAGGGACTAACTTAAAAAGCAGAACCACAAAGGTAATAATCTCTGGATTATTACCTAAACCACAAGCAAATTGGCATAGGGTCAATAGGATCAGGGAGATGAATGCGTGGCTCAAAGATTGGTGTGGGAGAAGTGGGTTTCGACTCGTGGGGGCACTGGCAGCAGTACTGGGGAAAGAGAGAGCTGTTCCGTTGGGACGGACTACACCTGAACCATGCTGGGACCAGAATTCTCGCGAATCGAATAACTAGGGAGGTAGATAGGGCTTTAAACTAAATAAGCGGGGTGAGGGTCCCGGCGGAGAGAAATCTAAAATGCTAAAGAGAAAAGACAAGGAAGCAGTGCAGGAAAATGATTGGGGTAAGGATAACCAGATTGTGTCAGGAAGGGACAGAGCGTACAAACAAGAGTGCACCAACATATAGGGTCCGGGTAAGAAAAAATGGTAATAAGACAAATAGGGCCATAGTACAACATTTTTTTAAGATGTCTAAAAAATGTTACAAAGACAAATCTAAAGGCACTGTATCTGAATGCACGAAGCATTCCTAATAAGGTAGATGAATTAACAGCGCAAATAGATGTAAACAAATACAATATAATTGCGATTTCGGAAACATGGCTGCAGGGTGACCAAGTCTGGGTGCTGAATATCCAAGGATATTCGATATTTATGTAGGACAGGCAAAAAGGAAAAGGAGGTGGGGTGGCATTGTTAGTAAAGGATGAAATCAGAGCAATAGTGAGAAAGGATATTGGCTCAGAAAATCAAGATGTAGAATCAGTCTGGGTGGAGCTAAGAAGCACCAATGGGCAGAAAACATTGGTGGGAGTTGTCTATAGGCCTCCAAACAGTAGTGGTAATGTAGGGGATGGCATCAAACAGGAAATTAGAGATGCATGTAACAAGGGTACTACAGTAATCATGGGTGACTTTAATCTACATATAGACTGGCCAAACCAAATTAGCAATAATACTGTGGAGGATGAATTCCTGGAGTGTGTACAAGATGGTTTTTTAGACCAGTACGGTGAGGAGCCAACTAGGAAACAGGCTATCCTAGATTGCGTATTGTGCAGTGAGAAGGGGTTAATTAATAATCTTGTTGTGCGGGGTCCTTTAGGGAAGAGTGACCATAACATGATAGAATTCTTCATTAAGATGGAAAGTGAAGAAGTCCAATCCGAAACTAGGGTCCTAAATCTAAACAAAGGAAACTACGAAGGTATGAGGAGTGAGTTGGCTATGATAGATTGGGGAGCTTCATTAAAAGGCATGATGGTGGATAGGCAATGGCTAACATTTAAGGAACGAATGCATGAATTGCAACAGTTATACATTCCTTTCTGGCGCAAAAACACAAAAAGAAAAGCGGACCAACCATGGCTAACAAAAGAAATTAAGGATAGTATTAGATCCAAAGAGGAGTCATATAAAGTTGCCAGAAAAGGTAGCAAGCCTGAGGATTGGAAGCAGTTTAGAGTTCAGCAAAAAATGACCAAGAGATTGATTAAGAGGGGAAAAATAGAGTATGAGAGTAAACTTGCAAGGAACATAAAAGCAGATTGTAAAAGCTTCTACAAGTATGTAAAAAGAAAAAGATTAGTGAAGACAAATGTAGGTTGCTTACAGTCAGAAACAGGAGAATTTATAATGGGGAACAATGAAATGTCAGAGCAATTAAACAAATACTATGGGGGGAATTTTGCCAGCCCTGGGGAGGCGGGTATGAAGGTGGGACTGCCGGGAAAATGGCAGAAACTGGGAGCGGGTACCAACCCCGCTCCCAACCTGCCTCCGTGCCATCTTCCCGGGAGGTGGGTCCCCGATTTGCGCAGGGACCCGTCTCCTAGAGGCGGGAAGGGGATTACAGTCCTTTAACTGCCTGTTCAGGCAGTTAAGAGGCTTATCCCCATTTTACCCACACAAGTGCGGGCTTCCCGACGGCTGCGAACATCGCCAGGGTCAGTGAGGCAAGCAGTGGGTCTGCGGGGGTGAGAGGGGTCGGAAAGTGCGCTGTAGAGTGATGGGTGCAAGTGGAGAGGTAAGTATGGGAGGTGAATGTAAAGTGTTCGAAAAAATGTACTTAGCTTTGTTTTTTCTGCAGGCTTCAACACTTGGGGATCCGAAGGCTCCTCATCTCAACGGCAGAGATGACAGAATGGCTGTTGCATTCTCCGATGCAGCAGCCATCTGATTTCTGCTGAGGAAAGAGGTTTGGTGAGTCTTCAGTACAAGGACTCACCATAGAACAGAGATTGTCAGTGTTTAACAGCTTCTCAAAGCTGTCAAACGCTGACAATTCATCGATCAAAAATTTTTGACAGATGGAACGTCATACGGTGACGTCCTCTGTCACCGGCTTTCCCTTAATTGGCCTGCTAAGCCCGCAGGGTGGGCTTAACAAGGTCAATCAAGGGAAAATAGCGTGGGTTGGCCGGACGTTGTTGGGGGCAGGACTGAAACCCGACAACCAGCACTCCCGCCCCCAATGCATCCCCATTGATAAAATCCAGCCCTTTGGTTCTGTCTTCATGGAAGAGGACACAAATAACTTCCCAGAAATGCTAGGGAACAAGGGTCTAGTGAGAAGGAGGAATTAAAGGAAATTAGTATTAGTAAAAAAAATAGTGCTGGAGAAATGAATGGGACTGAAAGCTGATAAATCCCCAGGGCCTGATAATCTGCATCCGAGAATACTAAAAGAGGTAGCCATGGAAATAGTGGATGCATTGGTTGTCATCTTCCAAAATTCTATAGATTATGGAACAGTTCCTGCAGATTGGAGGGTGGCAAATGTAACCCCACTATTTAAAAAAGGAGGGAGAGAGAAAACAGGGAACTACAGCCTAACATCAGTAGTAGGGAAAATGCTAGAGTCTATTATGAAGAATGTGATAAAAGGAAAATATCAACGCCATTAGACAAAGTCAACATGGATTTATGAAAGGGAAATCGTGTTTGACAAACCTACTGGAGTTTTTTGAGGATGTAACTAGTAGAATAGATAAGGGAGAACCAGTGGATGTGGTGTATTTGGATTTTCAGAAGGCCTTTGATAAAGTCCCACATAAGAGGTTAGTGTGCAAAATGAAAGCACATGGGATTGGAGATAATATACTGGCAGGGATTGAAAATTGGTTAACAGACAGGAAACAGTGAGTAGGAATAAATGGGGCTTTTTCGGGGTGGCAGGCGGTGACTAGTGGGGTACCGCAGGGATCAGTGCTTGGGCCCCAGCTATTCACAATATATATCAATGATTTCGATGAGGGAACCAAATGTAATATTTCCAAGTTTGCTGACGACACAAAACTAGGTGGGATTGTGAGTTGTGAGGAGGATGCAAAGAGGCTTCAAGGCGATTTAGACAAGTTGAGTGAGTGGGCAAATACATGGCAGATGCGGTATAACATGGATAAATGTGAAGTTATCCACTTCGGTAGGAAAAACAGAAAGGCAGAGTATTATTTAAATGGTGATAGATTGGGAAATGCTGATGTACAAAGGGACCTGGGTGTCCTTGTACACCTTCACTGAATGCAAACAGGCAGGTACAGCAAGCAGTTAGGAAGGCAAATGATATGTTAGCCTTCATTGCAAGAGGATTTGAGTACAGGATGTCTTACTACAG
Organism: Squalus acanthias; assembly: GCA_030390025.1. NCBI lineage: Eukaryota > Metazoa > Chordata > Chondrichthyes > Squaliformes > Squalidae > Squalus > Squalus acanthias. The sequence continues at coordinate 26,117,132 of CM059449.1, read as the reverse complement.
TTATACAGGACCTTGGTGAGACCACACCTGGAGTACTGTGTGCAGTTTTGGTCTCCTTACCTAAGAAAGGATATACTTGCCATAGAGAGAGTGCAGCGAAGGTTCCCCAGACTGATACCTGGGATGGCAGGACTGTCGTATGAGGAGAGATTGGTTCGGCTAGGCTTGTATTCACTAGAGTTTAGAAGAATGAGAGGGGATCTCATTGAAACGTTTAAAATTCTGACAGAGCTAGACAGACTGGATGCAGGGAGGATGTTTCTCTTGGCTGGGGGGTCACAGTCTCAGGATACGGGGTAGGACATTTCAGACTGAGATGACGAGAAATTTCTTCACTCAGAGGGTGGTGAACCTGTGGAATTCGCTACCACAGAAGGCTGTGGAGGCCAAGTCACTGAATATATTTAGGAAGGAGATAGATAGATTTCTAAACACAAAAGGCATCAAGAGAGAGAGCGGGAATATGGTATTGAGATAGAGGATCAGCCATGATCATATTGAATGGCGGAGCAGGCTCGAAGGGCCGAATGGCCTACTCCTGCTCCTATTTTTCTATGTTTCTATGTGAATTGTGTGAAAGGGTGGGGAGTTGGATGGGGTGCAGTGTCTCTGTGTGAAAGGGTGGGGAGTTGGATGGGGTGCAGTGTCTCTGTGTGAAAGGGTGGGGAGTTGGATGTGGTGCAGTGTATATGAAAGGGTGGGCAGTTGGATGGGGTACAGTGTGTGTGTGAAAGGGTGGGGAGTTGGATGGATTGCAGTGTCTGTGTGAAAGGGTGGGGAGTTGGATGGGGTGCAGTGTCTCTGTGAATGGGTGGGGAGTTGGATGGGGAGCAGTGTCTCTGTGTGAAATGGTGGGGAGTTGGATGGGGTGCAGTGTCTGTGTGAAAGGGTGGGGAGTTGGATGGGGTGCAGTGTATGTGAAAGGGTGGGCAGTTGGATGGGGTGCAGTGTGTGTGTGAAAGGGTGGGGAGTTGGATGGGGTTCAGTGTGTGTGTGAAAGGGTGGGGAGTTGGATGGGGTTCAGTGTGTGTGTGAAAGGGTGGGGAGTTGGATGGGGTTCAGTGTGTGTGTGAAAGGGTGGGGAGTTGGATGGGGTACAGTGTGTGTGTGAAAGGGTGGGGAGTTGGATGGGGTTCAGTGTGTGTGTGAAAGGGTGGGGAGTTGGATGGGGTACAGTGTGTGTGTGAAAGGGTGGGGAGTTGGATGGGGATCAGTGTGTGTGTGGAAGGGTGGGGAGTTGGATGGGGTTCAGTATGTGTGTGAAAGGGTGGGGAGTTGGATGGGGTACAGTGTGTGTGTGAAAGGGTGGGGTAGTTGGATGGGGTGCAGTGTGACCTGGGTCTGGAGGGGTTTGGATGTTTAAGAGTAACTGAAGAGGTACTTTTGGTTAAGTGAATTTGTTGATAATACAAATGTCACTTTGCTTCTCCTGCTTTTTAAAATGTTAAATCCAATAATTCTAACGTATAAATGTGTATAAAATTAAACAATATTTTTCTGGGGATCATGCCCCTGGACCCCCTGGAAATGCACCACCAATTTTCAACATTTGGGTCTCCCCTTCGTGCTTGTGTGTATTTATAGTTTCTTCCCTCCCAAGTGAAGAATGTTGTTTACGCTATAAATTACAAACCCTGTTTGACGACATGTTTTCACACTACAGCAACAACAACTTGTATTTATATAGTGCCTTTAACGTAGTAAAAGGTCCCAAGGTGCTTCACAGGATCAAATAAAATTTGACACCGAACCACATACGGAGATATTAGGGCAGAAGACCAAAAGCTTGGTCAAAGAGTTAGGGTTTAAGGAGCATCTTAAAGGAGAAAAGCGAGGTAGAGAGGCGGCGAGTTTTAGGGAGCTTAGGGCCTTGGCAGCTGAAGGCACGGCCACAAATGGTGGAGCGATTAAAATTGGGAATGCGCAAGAGGCCATATTGTAGGAACGCAGATATCTCGGAGGGTTGTCGGGCTGGAGGAGGTTACAGAGATAAGGAGGGGTGAGGCCCTGGAGGAATTTGAAAACAAGGATGAGAATTTTAGGACTTGGTGCGAATTAGGACACGGGCAGCAGTTTTGGATGGCCTCAAGTTTAGGGAGCGTAGAATGTGGGAGGACAGCCAGGAGAGCATTGGAATAGTCGAGTCTGGAGATAATAAAGGCATGGATCAGGGTTTCAGCAGCAGATAAGCTGAGGCAGGGACACGACTGAGACATTCTGGAGGTGGCAGCATATTTGGAGGCTGTGCCAGTTTCATTTTGTTGCTTTTGCTCAGCTTTTGCTGGTGTTCTAGGTTGGCAACACACAGCGCTACACTTTCCACCTGCGCTACCCGCTGGCCCAGCCACCTCGGCGGTAGAGTTAGGGGTTACAGCAGGGAACATCGGGCAAAACTCACTACACAAGTAACGAGGAGCAAGTGCAGGTGGCAGGAAGGAGTTGTTCACCTCATAGCCTCCCTCAGAAGCTGAGGCCTACGATTCTTGCTGGCCTCATTTTTTCGGCCTTTCTCACTCTAAATTTTTCACCTTGCATATTTTAGATCACTCTCATGGTTAACTCCTAAATCACTGCACCAAGACTATCTTCACTACACTGATATTTACATTAAGACCACCGTATTTTAATTACTCTCAGAGGTGAGCCCTGAAAAATCCCTTACCTCATTTCCTCATTTTCAAACCTACCAGTGCCATAGGGTCAGTCTCAGTTCAAAACCTCAGTGGTATCTACTTTAAAATTGAACCATACCTTCCTGCTTAACAAACCAAAGCTAAAGGCTACCATTAATACTATGTAAAGAAAACTCAATTGCAATATAACATTAGGAGAGTTCAAGTCAGTCTGATTAATCCTTTCCTTACACTGTCAGCTATCCATAAGAAAACAACAAGTTGTATTTATATAGTGTCTTTAACGCAGTAAAATGTCCCAAGGCGCTTCACAGAAGTGTTATCAGGCAAAATTTGACACCGAGCCACGTAAGGACATATTGGGACCGGTGAGCAAAAGCCTGGTGAAAGAGGTAGGTTTTAAGGAGCATCTTAAAGGAGGAGAGACGGAGAAGTGGAGAGGTTTAAGGAGGGAATTCCTGAGCTTAGTGTCCAAACAGCTGAAGGTACGGCCGCCGATGGTGGGGCAAAGGAAATCGAGGATGCACAGAAGACCAGAATTGGAGGAACGCAGAGTTCTTGGAGGGTTATAGAGCTGGAGTAGGTTACAGAGATAGGGAGGGGTGAGGCCATGGAGGGATTTGAATGCAAGAATGAGCATTTTAAATTGGAGGCATTGCTGGACCGGGAGCCAGTGTAGGTCAGCGAGCACAGGGGTGATGGGTGAACAGGACTTGGTGTGAGATGGGAGGCCGGCCAGGACAGCTTTTGAATAGTTGAATAGCAAAATACTGCGGATGCTGGAAAACTGAAATAACAACAGAAAGCGCTGGAAAAACTCAGCAGGCCAGGCAACATCCGTGGAGAGAGAAACAGAGTTAACGTTTCAGGTCGAAGACCCTTCGTCAGAACTGAGAAAAAAGCAGGAAATGAAACAGATGAAAAAGCAAGTTTGGGGGCTGGGGGAGGGAATAAAAGAACAAAAGGGAAGGTCTGTGAGAAGTAAAGAGACATTAAGAGATACACAAGGTGAGACGCGATGGTAATAGGACAGGTTAAGAAACAAAAGATGGCTCTAGATAAAGTGTGAAATGCGCTGGCAGAATGAAAGACAGCTGCCATGTGGGAGAGAGAGAAAAAAGAAAAGGCACAAACCAAAAGTGTGGATAAAAAATATATAAATATGGTAGGGGCCGAGGTTATGATCTGAAATTGTTGAACTCTATATTGAGTCCGGAAGGCTGTAAAGTGCCGAATCAGAAGATGAGGTGCTGTTCCTCGAGCTTACGCTGAGCTTCCGTGGAACAATGCAAGAGGCCGAGGACAGTGAGGTCTGAGTGGGCGTGGAGCGGTGAATTAAAATGACAGGCGACCGGAAGCTCGGGGTCACCCTTACACCTCCAAATCAAAGGTGTTGCTATGGGTACCCACATGGGTCCTAGCTATGCCTGCCTTTTCGTGGGATATGTGGAACACTCTTTGTTCCAGTCCTACTCGGGTCCCCTCCCTCACCTCTTTTTCCGGTACATTGATGACTGTATCGGTGCCGTTTCCTGCTCTCGCCCTGAACTAGACAATTTCATTCACTTTGCCTCCAATTTCCACCCTTCCCTCACCTTCACATGGTCCATCTCCGACTCTTCCCTTCCCTTCCTCGACTTCTCCGTCTCCATCTCTGGGGATAGGTTATTGACAAACATTCACTACAAGCCCACTGACTCCCACAGCTACCTGGACTACACTTCCTCCCACCCCGCCTCCTGTAAGGACTCTATTCCATTCTCCCAGTTTCTCCGTCTCCGCCGCATCTGCTCTGACGATCCCACCTTCCATACCAGTGCTTCCGACGTGTCTTCCTTTTTCCTCAACCGAGGATTCCCCTCTACTGTGGTTGACACGGCCCTCGACCGTGTCCATTCTATCTCCCGCACTTCTGCCCTTACCCCTGCCCCTCCCTCCCAGAACAACGATAGAGTTCCCCTTGTCCTCACCTTTCACCCCACCAGCCTCCACATTCAACGGATCATCCTCCGCCATTTCCGCCACCTCCAGCGTGATCCCACCACCAAATGCATCTTCCCCTCACCTCCCCTTTCAGCATTCCGTAGGGACCGCTCCCTCCGAGACACCCTAGTCCACTCCTCTATCACCCCCAGCACCCCTTCCCCTTCGCCCAGCACCTTCCCGTGCAAGTGCAGGGGATGCAACACGTGCCCTTATACCTCCCCCCTTCCCACTCTCCAGGGCCCCAAACACCCCTTCCAGGTGAAACAGCGATTTACTTGTACTTCCTGCAATCTAGTATACTGTATTCGCTGCTCACGATGTGGTCTCCTCTACATTGGGGAGACCAAACGCAGATTGGGTGACCGCTTTGCGGAATACCTCCGTTCAGTCCGTAAGGGTGACCCCGAGCTTCCGGTCGCCTGTCATTTTAATTCACCGCTCCACTCCCACTCTGACCTCACCGTCCTCGGCCTCTTGCATTGTTCCACGGAAGCTCAGCGTAAGCTCGAGGAACAGCACCTCATCTTCCGATTAGGCACTTTACAGCCTTCTGGACTCAACATAGAGTTAACAATTTCAGATCATAACCTCGGCCCACACTTTTGGTTTGTGCCTTTTCTTTTTTTTTCTCTCTCCCACATGGCAGCTGTCTTTCATTCTGCCAGCGCATTTCACACTTCATCTAGAGCCATCTTTTGTTTCTTAACCTGTCCTATTACCATCTCGTCTCGCCTTGAATATCTCTTAATGTCTCTTTACTTCTCACAGACCTTCCCTTTTGTTCTTTTATTCCCTCCCCCACCCCCCAAACTTGCTTTTTCATCTGTTTCATTTCCTGCTTTTTTCTCAGTTCTGACGAAGGGTCTTCAACCTGAAATGTTAACTCTGTTTCTCTCTCCACGGATGTTGCCTGGCTTGCTGAGTTTTTCCAGCACTTTCTGTTGTTATTTGAATAGTTGAGTCTGGAGGAAACAATGCTATGATTTGTAGTAAGAAAACACATTTTGCACAGAGTAAGATTTTAAACCTTTATTAGTAAATTCTTTCACAATGAAAATTACAGACATCATGTTAATCTGTTTGAGCAATGCATTTGTTTCTCTCCAATTTACACAAAATGGTTAGCATGAATTGGAATTCCTTTTTGATGTCTTTTTTGGGCAGCTTTCCAAGTCATTTCCCTGTAATTTATAAATAATGTCATTAAATTGTTAGCATGACAAATAGTAGTCTATTTCTTTCCACACCCATTCACTTTGACAAGTGAAAGTTGCAAAGACTAGTAGCAAAGAATAAAATACACAATAAATAATTAAAAAGTGTCAATTATCTATCTACAATATTTTAAAAATCTTACATCTGTATGTAATTGCTGCCTACAATATCTTATTTGCTGTTGTCACAGTTTTGTATCAGCTTTTTCCATTATAATTTTCAATGCCCACAGTTTATAATGAAAACTTTCTATGTAAACGTGTCACACTGTAATTACACCCTCCCACCACTGGTGGTGCTGTGCAGTCCTCAGTTTTGTGTCTCCTAGCTCCTCAGCTTGTACTGCAGAGAAACTCCTATACTCCACATTTCTACTTCCCAAATTGTCAAATGTTTTCTATCTAACTACAGATAATAATATAAAATCAAAGTTTTATATAAAAATACGGGCAACATGTATTACTTTATCTGGGTCTGTTGTAGACTAATTGATAGAGATTGACTGTTGTGATTAGTCAACAACTGCATTATCATTGTATCATGTGACTACCAGGATGGTAGAAGGGAAACTAGATGGGCCCTGGTCTTTTTTGGTCTCGCAATTCCTATCTTCCTATGTTTATGCCCTGGTCCAATTATTCTTGCCCTCTAAACCCCTATTTCACCTGAAGCCTAACTTGGTCTTCCCTCTCTATGTTCAGTGCCACGGGAGATGGACTGGTGTATATTAATTTATCCCTTGGTGGATATGAATTTCAGTTCAAGGTCTGTTAGAGAAGTCTTGTGCCTAGACAAGGATCTCCATCACCCATTTTTGGTGGTGAGTGAGTGACCCCTCCCTGGGCCTCCCTTGCTCCAACCGGCAACCTTTGTTGCATTTCTGGTGACTGAAGAGGACCCTGCTACATTAAATTGCATGCGAACAGATACCAAATTGATCTGCGCACAGATTCTCTCTAAGGGAAATCTGAAATAAAAACAGAAAATGCTGGAAATACACATCGACCTGAAACTCTGTTTCTCTCTCCACAGATGCTGCCTGACCTTCTGTGCTGAATATTTCCAGCATCTGTTTTTATTTCCTCTAAATAGTGCGGGGGGCAGATTGTTCCCATAAAAAAACCCAGAGTGACTCTTTACACCACTCTGGCCAATGAGTTGGAGGCGGGGCTTATAGACAAACAGTGAAAAGTGAACAAATTTTATTTATTCAGCAATGCACCCTAAAAGAAACTGACACCACTGCTTGCTGAGCTGCGGTTAACCATTTCAGGTCGAAGTATAAAGTAAAATGATACGATAGCAAAATACTGCGGATGCTGGAAAATTGAAACAACAACAGAAAACGCTGGAAAAACTCAGCAGGCCAGGCAACATCCGTGGAGAGAGAAACAGAGTTAACGTTTCAGGTCGAAGACCCTTCGTCAGAACTGGGAAAAAAGCAGGAAATGAAACAGATAAAAAAGCAAGGGGGAGGCTGGGGGGAGGAATAACTATGGTAAGTAGAGTCTACTTACCATAGTTATTCCTCCCCCCAGCCTCCCCCTTGCTTTTTTATCTGTTTCATTTCCTGCTTTTTTCCAGTTCTGACGAAGGGTCTTCGACCTGAAAGGTTAACTCTGTTTCTCTCTCCACGGATGTTGCCTGGCCTGCTGAGTTTTTCCAGCGTTTTCTGTTGTTGTTATAAAGTAAAATAGTTCTGTTGCTTCAGAACTTGTTGCTGAAAGCTGCTGGATCTCTACACTAAACAGGAAGAACACTCCTATTTAATCCGTGTCTAATGCCAAATCTAGCCTGTTCTTAGTGCAGTTGCCAATTTCACTACATACTAGTCGAGCTCCCGTGTCGTTGCACAAAGTGGGGAGTCAACATCAGGGGTAGTCTTCAGGTGAAGCAGGGTAAGAGTTGGAGGGGGGTGGGGAGGGGGGAATATTTGGACCAAATACGTGCAGAGTAATCCGCTCCTCATTTTAAAGTTGCACATTCTATCCTGTGAATAGCTGCCAGTGAAACATGTCAAAACAAGTTAGAAATTAATACTTGACAGATCTAGACAGGGAGGGGCGAGATAAACGCTTTTCAAACTTCGTCCTCCTTTTGCAAATAATAGATTTTAAAAAACATAAACTCCTGAGGTCGTTACGTTGGGAAACCATACCTGCAGTCTTCTGTTCCCCTCGGTTCTCTTTTCGTGAGCAGCATTTTTCTCGAGCTCTTCCAGGTAGCGATCCCGGTAGGTGGACACACTGACGATTCCCACTTTGCCCACGAACCTGTAGGAAGAGCGGAGCGTTAACAAAGAACCAGGGACTTGCACACTTTGACCAGCCGTTTGTAACTTCCCATCTCACCTTTCCATCGAAAGCTGATACCACTTCATGGAAACTGTTGCCATTTTTTTCGTTGATTTTTTATTTGGATTTTTTGGCAACTCGGCAGATGTTAAACCGAACAGACCCAATCTCTATGTGGCAGTTAACATTTGTGTAAACACTATCAGTCACACCCCTTTGGCTTTTAGTTTCACATTTCCAGTTCCTTCTGGGAATCCGGAAGTTCAGTTTAAAAATATAAGAGCCTTTGAGCAGCTTTTACTGACTTCATTGAACAGCTACCCGGTTACAAACAGCTTTAATCCCGAAACCCAGCTGCTGATCCACCATCACCTTGGCCTGTCCTGGGTGAAATTCTTCACACAAGTTTCTGAATTGGCACTGAGCTATTCGGGAGTCTCCCAGTGGATTGGAAAATTGCACAAGATGGGGCCAAAAATTGCAAGAGTTTCCTCAATTTGTTGAGAAATTGCCAGCTAGTATTGCAGCTCCCCCCACCCCTCCGCTCCCCTAATGTCCCCCCCCCCCCTTCACACACCCCAACTCGCTGCACCTCTCCCCCCACCCCTCCGCTCTCCTGACGTCCTCCACTGCACCCCTCCGCACCACTCCCCTGCCATACCCTCCCCTCAGGTGAAGCAGAAAATGTGAAGAATGTTTATTCCAAGGCATCTGTAACCAGCAGTTTTTAAGAAAGAAAAGAACTTGCCTTTATATAGCAACTCACAACCTCAGGAAGTCCCAAAGTGCTTCACAGCCAATTAAGTACTTTTGAAGTGTAGTCACTGTTATAATGTAGGAAACGCGGCAGCCAATTTTTGCACAGCAAGGTCCCACAAACAGCAATGAGATACTGACCAGATAATCTGTTTTTAGGTGTTAGTTGAGGGATAAATATTGGCTAGCACAACACGGGAAGCTCCCCTGCTCTTCTTCAAATAGTGCCATGCGATCTTGGGGCCTCGGTTTAACATCTCATCTGAAATACGGCACCTCCTACAGTGCAACATTCCCTCCATACCACACTGATGTGTCAGGCTAAGTCTCTGGAGTGGGACTTGAACTCATAACCTTCTGACTTACAGATGAGAATGATACCAAATGAGTCACAGCTGAGGAGAAACAAAATGTGATTCAGAGATTTAAAAAATGAAAATGCTAGAAATACTCAGCTGGTCAGGTGAGAGAAACAGAGTTAACGTTTCTGGTCAATTACCTTTTGTCAGAACTGGAAAAAGTTAGATATGTAAGATATTTTATGCAAGTGTAGGGGGCAGGGAAAGGGGGAGGGGAGGAAAGAACAAAAGGAAAGGTCTGTGATAGGGTGGAAGGCAGGAGAGATTAAATGTTGAAAAGTATGATAGTACAAAGCAAAATGAGATGGTAATGGGACAAGTAAAGAAACAAAAGATGAGTGTAGAAGAGGTGTAACTGGGAATGGCAGAATCATCAACAGCTGCCATGTGGAAAAAATAGGGGCAGAGGTTATGGTCAAAATTGTTGAAACCTATTTTGAGTCCAGAAGGCTGTAAAGTTACTAATCGAAAGATGAGATGCTATTCCTCAAGCTTATGTTGAGCTTCGCTGGAATAGTGTAAGAGGCTGAGGACCAAGAGGTCAGAGCGGGAGTGGAGCGGAGAATTAAAGTGACAGGCGACCGGAAGCTCGGGTCATGCTTACGGATTGAATGGAGGTGTTCTGCAAATCGGTCACCCAATCTGCATTTGGTCTCCCCAGTGTAGAGGAGACCGCATTGTGAGCAGCGAATACAGTATACTAAATGGCAAGAAGTACAAGTAAATCGCTGTTTCACCTGGAAGGAGTGTTTGGGGCCCTGGACAGTGGGAAGGGGGTAGGTATAAGGGCAGGTGTTGCATCTCCTGCGCTTGCACGGGAAGGTGCTGGGCGAAGGGGAAGGGGTGCTGGGGGTGATAGAGGAGTGTACTAGGGTGTCTCGGAGGGAGCGGTCCCTACGGAATGCTGAAAGGGGAGGTGAGGGGAAGATGCGTTTGGAGGTGGGATCACGTTGGAGGTGGCTAAGAAGGCATACGGAATGCTTGCCTTTATTAGCCGTGGCATAGAATACAAGAGCAGGGGGGTTATGCTTCAACTGTATAAAACACTAGTTAGGCCTCAGCTGGAGTACTGCGTGCAGTTCTGGTCACCACATTACAGGAAAGATGTGATTGCACTAGAGAGGGTACAGAGGAGATTTACAAGGATGTTGCCGGGAGCAGAGAATTTTAGCTATGAGGAAAGGCTGGGTCTGTTTTCCTTGGAACAGAGGAGGCTGAGGGGAGGCCTTATTGAGGTGTATAAAATTATTAGGGGCCTAGATAAAGTGGATAGAAAGGACCTATTTCCCTTAGTAGAGGGGTCAAAAACCAGGGGGCACAGATTTACAGTAATTGGTGGAAGTTTTAGAGGGGATTTGAGGGGAAATTTCTTCCCCCCAGAGGGTTGCGGGTGTCTGGAACTCACTGCCTGAAAGGGTGGTAGAGGCAGGAACCCTAACCACATTTAAAAAGTACTTGGATGTGCACTTGGGATGCTCTAATCTGCAGGGCTACGGACCAAGAGCTGGGAAGTGGGATTAGGCTGGATAGCTCTTTGTTGGCCGGTGCGGACACGATGGGCCGAAATGGCCTCCTTCCGTGCTGTACCTTTCTATGATTCTATGATATTGGAATATCGTGCACCTTTTTTCCGTCCATTAATATTAATAAAAAATATATATGAACCAATGAAAAAGGACAGGAATCGACCAGCTGGCCCGTCAAGCCTGCCCCATCCCACGTGGTGCAACCTATGCACACCATTAAACTCACCTCCAAACTCCCCCACCACCCCCAAGCCCACTCCACTTCTCCCTCCGCAGCCCTCCTGGAGGGGCAAAAAAGAAACAATGAGGCCAATTTAGGAAAAAGAAAATTCCGCTCCGACTCCCACAGCCAATCAAGCAAATATTAAGCGATCAATTCATCCTTAAATCTGGAAGTAAGTTTCGGGTTGGTTCAGTGAAAAAAGAAAGAATTTGCATTTATACAGCACTTTTCACGACCTCAGGATATCTCAAAGTGCTTTACAGCCAATGTAGTACTTTTGACGTGTATTCACTGTTGTAATGTAGGAAACATTATGAACATTTCTGGTAAGCTGTGGCTCAGTTGGTAGCGCACTCGCCTCTGAGTCAGAAGGTTGTTGATTTATAGTACCACTCCAGGGACTTGAGCACATAAAGCTAGGCTGACACTCCAGTGCAGTGCTGAGGGAGTGCTGCTCTGTCGGAGGTGCCGTCTTTCGGATGAGACTTGAAACCGAGGCCCCGTCTGCTCTCTCATAGTGGACGTAAAAGATCCCAAGGCACTATTTCGAAGAAGAGCAGTGGAGTTATCCCTGGTATCCTGGCCAATATTTATCCCTCAATCCACATAACAAAAACAGATGATCTGGTCATTATCACATTGCTTTTTGTGGGAGCTTGCTGTGCGCAAATTGGCTGCCGCGTTTCCCACATTACAACAGCGACTACACTTCAAAAGTACTTCATTGGCTGTAAAGCGCTTTGAGACGTTCGGTGGTTGTGAAAGGCGCTATATAAATGCAATTTCTTTCTTTTTGAAAGGAAGTTGCAAAGTCAGCCAAAAAATGAGGAACTGTGTAAGGAGCAATGTGGAAAAGCAACATTTTAGCCAAGTCTGTCGGAATATGTATGATGAGATTCATACGGGTTTTAGCTGCAGAAGATGCAAGAGGATTATCTAAAAGGAGAATTATTTAAGGAGCAAATTGAAAGCAGGATTGTAGGCAAGATTTGAAGTGCGCATCAGTAAAAATGTTTTTACACAGACTGTATCACAAGAGTTGCCGCAGCTGCACCTCAAGGTGTTACATCAATACAGGAAATGCCAGCAGCAAAAACTGACTTCTTATCTTTTCTAATCTTCTCACAGACAGTGTTGGGAAATTCTGTCTCTTGTCACAGTGCTCCGAGTGTAGACTTAGCCATCAGTTGTGAAACGAGGGCTGTCTCTGCCGCGCCTCAGCTTGTCTGCTGCTGAAACACTCATCCATGCTTTCGTTACCTCTAGACCCAACTATTCCAAGCTCTCCTGGCCGGCCTCCCACCTTGCACCCTCTATAATCTTGAGTTCATCCACAACACTGCTGCCCGTATCCGAACTCGCACCATCCCGTTCACTCATCACCCCCTGTGCTCACTGACCTACATTGGCTCCCGGTTAAGCAACGCCTCGATTTTAAAATTCTCATCCTTGTTTTCAAATCCATCCATGGGCTCGCTCCTCTCTATCTCTGTAATCTCCTCCAGCCCCACTACTCTGCGCTCCTCCAAATCTGGCCACTTGAGCATCCCCAATTTTAATGGCTCCACCATTGGAAGCCGTGCCTTCAGCTGCCGAGGCCCTCAGCTCTGGAATTCCCTCCCTAAACCTCCCTGTCTCTCTACCTCTCTTCCCTTAAGACACTCCTTAAAACCCACCTCTTCATCTGCCCTAATATGTGGCTCAGTGTCAAATTTTGTTTGATAACGCTCCTGTGAAGCGCTTTGGGACATTTTACTATGTTAAAGGCTCTATATAAACGCAAGTTGTTGTTGTTCCAGCATGTATTCAGTTCCTCTCTTCCATTTCACTGCACGTTCTCCAGGTCTTTCTGTGATCCCAGCAACAAACAATACAAATTAATCAGACTAATCAAAGAATGATCCCATTTATAGGGGAAGGATGGGTGGGGTATGTTATGTTACACAAGATATTTACAGTACAAAAGGAGGCCGGCTTTTTACTAGAGCAATTCAAAGCTAATCCCACTGCCCTGCTCTCTCCCCAGAGCCCTGTAGCTTCCTCTGCTTCAAATATTTATCCAACTTTCCTTTGAAAGGCGTAATCGTTTCTGCCTCAGCCCCTCCCTGTGGCAAAACATTCCAAGCTCCATTTAAAAAAAAAATGCTTATTAATTCTTGGGATGTGGCCGTTGCTAATAAGGCCAGCATTCTAGTTGCCTTGACAAGGTGGTGGTGGGCCTTCTTCTTGGACTGCTGTAGCCCGTGTGGTGAAAGTGCTCGCACAGTATTGTTAGGTAGGGAGTTCCAGGATTTAAAACCATCATTGCACCCGACCCCGTCAGTTTCCCGATGGGCAGGTTAGGCCAAAATTTGCCCCCTCAGTGCAAGGTGCAGACAAACAAAGAGAACAAAAGGTTCAAATAGGAAGGTAGTGCAGAAATCCCCTGGGGTTGTCTCCCTTAGCAACAGGTTCACCGCCTTAGGTGCTGTTGTCGGGGGGGATGACTCATCGGGGGAAGGCACCAGCAGCCAGGCTCATGGCACCATGACTGGCTCTGTTGCAAAGAAGGGAGGGATAAAGAGTGGCAGGGCTATAGTAATAGGGGATTCGATTGTAAGGGGAATAGATAGGGGTTTCTGTGGTCGCGACCGAGACTCCAGGATGGTATGTTGCCTCCCTGGTGCAAGGGTCAAGGATGTCTCGGCGCGGGTGCAGAACATTCTGGAGGGGGAGGGGGAACAGCCAGTTGTCGTGATACATGTTGGTACCAACGACGTAGCTAAAAAAAGGGAAGAGGTCCTACAAGTAGAATTTAGGGAGTTAGGAGCCAAGCTAAAAAGTAGGACCTCGAAGGTAGTAATCTCTGGATTACTACCAGTGCCACGTGCTAGTAAGAGTACAGAGAACAGGATAGTTAGGCTAAATACGTGGCTTGAGCAGTGGTGTAAGAGGGAGGGTTTTAAATTTTTGAGGCATTGGAACCAGTTTTGTGGTAGGTGTGACCTATACAAAAGGGACGGTCTACACCTGTGCAAAGATGGAACTGATGTTCTCGGGGTAATTTTTGATAAAGCAGTTCGGGAGCATTTAAACTAGTATGACAGGGGGCTAGAAACCTATGTAGTGAAATAGAGGAAAGTGAAAGGCAGACAGAAATAAATGGTAAAAGGGTGAGGAACAAAAAACAAAGGGCCAAACTAATTCATAAAAAATGTGAGCATAAAAAAAGCCTGAGGATTTTATACCTTAATGCGAGAAGCATCAGGAACAAGGTAGATGAATTAGCTGTGGAAATAGAGGTTAATAATTATGATCTAATTGGGATTACGGAAACATGGTTGCAGGGTGAGCAGGGCTGGGAGCTTAACATACAGGGGTATTCAGTATTTAGGAAGGATCGACAAAAAAGAAAGGGAGGAGGGGTAGCATTGCTGGTAAAAGAGGGGATAAATGCAATTGAAAGGAAGGATATTAACTCAGTTAATACAGAATCTATATGGGTGGAGCTAAGAAATAGCGAGGGGCGAAAAACATTAATAGGAGTGGTATATAGGCCTCCAAATAGTAAAATAGAGGTTGGGGAGGGCATCACGAGGGAAATTAGAGAAGCGTGCAATAAGAGCACAGCTGTCATCATAGGTGACTTTAACTTACATATAGATTGGACTAGCCTAATCAGTAAAAATAATGAGGAGGAGGAATTCCTTGAGTGTTTAAGGGATGGTTATCTGGATCAATATGTCGAGGAACCAACTCGGGAACAGGCTATATTGGACTGGGTACTGTGCAATGAGAAGGGACTAATTAGTAATCTTGTTGTACGGGGACCCTTGGGTCAGAGCGATCATAACATGATCGATTTCTCACTCGAAATGGAGAGCGAAGAAATTGACTCAGAGACTAAGGTCCTGAATTTAAACAAGGGGAATTATGATGCCATTAGACGGGAACTGAGTAGGTCTGATTGGACAAGGTTCCTGGGAGGACTGGAGGTAGATAAACAATGGCAAGCATTTAAAGATAGAATGACAAAATTGCAAAAATTGTTTATACCAATCTGGCATAAAAGGAAATCTAAAAAGGTGACTCAACCGTGGATAACAGGGGAAATTAGAGACAGCATAAAATCCAAAGATAGGGCGTATAAATTAGCCAAAAAAAGCGCCAGAGCGGAAGATTGGGAACAGTTTAAGATAGAGCAAAGGAGGACAAAGGGCTTAATCAAGAGGGGCAAAATAGCTTACGAAAGCAAGCTGGCGGAAAATATAAAAACTAACTCCAAAAGCTTTTATAAGTATATCAAGAGGAAAAGACTGGTGAAAACCAAAGTTGGTCCATTGCAGTCAGATACGGGGGAATATATAACGGGAAATAAGGAAATGGCAGACCAACTAAATGCATACTTTGGGTCAGTCTTTACGAAGGAAGACACAAAAAACCTCCCTGGGATATCGGGAAAAATAGGGACATTGGCAAAGGAGGAACTGACGCAAATCAATATCTCTAAGGATATGGTGTTAAGGAAGCTAAAGGGATTGAAGGCGGACAAATCCCCAGGGCCTGATAACATGCATCCTAGGGTACTGAAGGAGGTGGCCCTAGAGATAGCGGATGCACTAAGTATGATTTTTCAGAATTCATTAGACTCGGGAACGGTGCCCATGGATTGGAGGGTAGCTAACGTTACTCCACTATTCAAAAAGGGGGGTAGGGAAAAAGCAGGTAATTACAGACCTGTAAGCCTTACATCAGTTGTGGGCAAAATGCTGGAGTCCATCATTAAGGATGAAATAGCGGAGCACTTAGCAAATGGGGACAGGATAGGACAGAGTCAACATGGATTTACAAAGGGTAAATCGTGCTTGACGAATCTATTGGAATTTTTTGAGGGAGTAACTGGTAAAATAGATGGGGGAGAGCCAGTAGATGTGGTGTACCTGGACTTCCAAAAGGCCTTCGACAAGGTCCCACATAAAAGATTAGCATGGAAAATTGAAGCTCATGGGATAAAGGGGAAAGTATTGACGTGGATAGAGAACTGGCTGTCAGATAGAAAACAGAGAGTTGGAATAAACGGCTCATTTTCTGAATGGCAGGCAGTAACAAGTGGGGTACCACAGGGATCTGTCCTGGGTCCCCAGCTGTTCACAATTTACATTAATGACCTGGATCAGGGAGTCGGATGCAGCATTTCCAAATTTGCAGACGACACTAAACTAGGAGGGGGGGTGGGCTCAGAGGAGGAGACCAGGAAGCTCCAGAGCGATTTGGACAGACTGGGTGATTGGGCGGATAAATGGCAGATGCACTATAATGTGGACAAGTGCGAAGTTATCCACCTTGGGTGCAGGAACGGGAGGGCAAATTATTATTTAAATGGCAATAAATTGGGAGAGGGGGAAGTACAGAGAGACCTGGGTGTTCTTGTACACCAGTCACTGAAGGCGAGCATGCAGGTGCAACAGGCGGTCAAGAAGGCAAACGGTATGCTGGCCTTCATAGCAAAAGGGTTGGAATACAGGAACAGGGATACCTTGCTGCAGCTGTACAGGGCACTGGTGAGACCACACCTCGAGTACTGTGTACAGTTTTGGTCGCCTCATCTGAGGAAAGATGTTCTTGCCATGGAGGGGGTGCAGCGGCGATTCACCAGGCTGATACCAGGAATGGCGGGATTGACCTATGAGGAGAGACTATGTAGTTTAGGGATGTACACACTGGAGTTTAGAAGATTGAGAGGGGACCTCATAGAAGTGTATAAAATTCTGACAGGTCGAGACAGACTAGATGCAGAAGGAATGTTTCCCTTGGCGGGTGAGAACAGAACTAGAGGACATAATTTAAGGATAAGGGCTAAACCATTTAGGACAGAAATGAGGGGGAATTTCTTCACTCAGAGGGTGGTGAACCTGTGGAACTCATTGCCACAGAGGACAGTGTACGCCAGCTCATTAAATATATTTAAGAGGGAATTAGATATATTTCTACAGGCAAAAGGGGTTAAGGGTTACGGAGAGAAGGCGGGGACGGGATACTGAATTGGAGGATCAGCCATGATCTCATTAAATGGCGGAGCAGGCTCGAAGGGCCGGATGGCCTACTCCTGCTCCTATCTTCTATGTATCTATGTATCTATAAATAGATAATTAAAGTGCAGGCAGATCAAGTCATAAAAGAAGCCAAGAGGATTTTATAAATATGGGCATAGAATATAAGAGTAAAGAAGTATTTTTTTATTCATGTGAGCCAGCATTTATTGCCCCTCCCTAATTGCATTTGAGTGGCTTGTTAGGCCATTTCAGAGGGCAGTTAAGAGTCAACCACATTGCTGTGGGTCTGGAGTCACATATAGGCCAAACCAGGTAAGGATGGCAGATTTATTTCCCTGAAGGACATTAGTGAACCAGATGGGTTTTTCTGACAATCCAGTAGTTTCATGGTCACCATTATTAATACTAGCTTTTTATTCCAGATTTATTTAATTAACTGAATTTAAATTCCCCAGTTGGTGTGGTGGGATTTAAACTCACATTTCCGGATCATTAGTCCAGGTTTCTGGATTACTCCAGTAACATAACCACTATGCTACCGTTCCCGATAAATATGTACAAAAGGTTGGTTAGGCCACAGTTAGAGCACCGGGTGCTGTTTCAGGCACGCTATTACAGAAAGGACATTGAAGTCACAGGGAGCTTACAGTGTAGATTCACCAGGGTGATGCCAAGGCTGGAAAACCATATGAGGACAAAACTTGAGATACTGCGACTGAGAGAAGGTTTAATAGAGCTCTTTAAAATGAGGAAGGATCTGATAGAGTTAACAGGGAGAAATCTATTTCCTCTGCTTGGGGAGTCAATGATCAGGGGTCATCAATTAAACATTGTCACTAAGACGATGAGGAGGAGGTGAGGAGAAATTTCTTCATGCAGATGTTTGTTGGAGTTTGGAATATTTTGCCACAGGGAGCAGCTGAGGCAGAAACGATGACATCTTTCAAGGGAAAATTGGATAAATATTTGAAACAGAGGAAGATATGGGAAGAGAGCAGGGCAGTGGGGTTAGTTTTGGATTGCCCTGGTAACCAGCCTCCTTCTGTACTGTAAACATCTGGGGGGTCTACAACTAAATTCAAGCAAAGTATTTGGGAGTTTCTGATCCAATAACCAGTCATGACTATTTCAACACACTCCTGGCTGGCTTCCCACATTCTACCCTCCGTAAACTTGAGGTCATCCAAAACTCTGCTGCCCGTATCCCAACTCACACAAGTCCTGTTCACCCATCACCACTGTGCTCGCTGACATGCATTGGCTCCCGGTTAAGCAACGACTCGATTTAAAAATTCTCATCCTTTTTTTCAAATCCCTCCATGGCCTCGCCCCTCCCTATCTCTGTAATCTCCTCCAGCCCCACAACGCGCCCCCCCCCCACCCCCGAGATATCTGCACTCTTCCAATTCTGGCCTCTTGAGCATCCCTGATTATAATCGTTCCACCATTGGCGGCCGTGCCTTCAGTTGCCAAGGCTCTAAGCTCCGGAATTCCCTTCCTAAACCACTCTGCCTCTCTACCTCTCTTTCCTCCTTTAAGATGCACCTTAAAACCTACATCTTTGACCAATCTGCCCTTATGTGGCTCGGTGCCAAATTTTGTTTGATAACGCTCCTGTGAAGCGCCTTGGGACTGTTTATTACATTAACGGCTCTATATGAATACAAGTTGTTCTTGTTTTTAATGATTAATCATGTTATACAAATAAGCAAGTATGATGAAGAGTAAATGAGTAATCAGACACCAATGCAGACATGACATTGTTTTCCATATAGTAAAATTCAAAGGGAAACTGCAAATGTTGGAAATCTAAAATAAAACCAGACGAGAACGATAGGTGGTGGGGTGTAATCCTTCATCGGAACTCAAAACTGAAAGACAGAAAGGCATTTTAGTAAGGTTAGATAGAAAGAATTGCATTTATATAGCACCTTTTGTGACCACAGGACGTCCCAAAGCTTTCCAGTCAACAAAGTACTTTTGAAGTGTAGTCACTGTTGTAATGTAGGAAACACAGCAGCCAATTGTGCACAGCAAGGTCCCACAAGCAGCAATGTGATAATGACCAGATGATCTGTTTTTCGGTGTTGGTTGAGCGATAAATATTAGGACACTGTGGAGAACTCCTGTGCTCTTCTTCGAAATAGTTCCCAGGGAACTTTTACATCCACCTAAGAGGGAAGTCGGGGCCCCCGTTTAACATTTTATCCGAAAGACAGCACCTAGGACATGTTCAAGTTTCTGGAGTGGGACTTGAACCCACAACTTTCTGATCATGAGGCGAGAGTGCTACCACTGAGCCTTGACTGACACTAGTAAAAAAATGAAGAGTGAAAAGAGGGGAGGAGGAGAGGGTAAGTAATGACTTCCCCACCCCGGATTGGTTCTCTCCCCCTCCCGCATTATGATATGCAAGTTCCCACGTATGATAAATGAGCATTGGACACCAGTTAAATTGCATATGACAATAATTGCCATGGTGGAAACATAGAAGATAGGAGCAGGAGTAGGCCATTCGGCCCCTTGAGCCTGTTCCGCCATTTAATGAGATCATGGCTGATCATCCAAATTCAGTACCCTGTCCCTGCTTTCTCCCCATATCCCTTGGTCCCTTTAGCCCTAAGAAATATATCTAACTCCTTCTTGAATATATTTAATGAATTGGCCTCAACTGCCTTCTGTGGTAGAGAATTCCACAGGTTCACAACCTATGCGTAAAGCATGATGAACCTTGCACATGCAGTTGCTCATAATCTGTTTCCTTCTTGCAAGTACAATATTGAAGAAGTTCGTCTCACAATCTAAATTCCAGGTTTAAAACTAATTGGCACCTTGTATGGCATAAACTCAGTTAATGCCTGACACTAATATATCCTGCAAATAACTAGTGTTGTTCTGTACAATTGAGCTGAGATGAAAGAACAACATTGTACATGCTGTAACAGAAGTTATAGCTCCCAAGCAAATCATCTTGCTTAATCGTCAAAACTGGGTCAGTTTCCAATTTTTTTAAACTTTCACTTCTTTATAACATATGCATGTTTATCGCAGAAACCGAAGGGCAAATTATGTGCTGAAATAATTACAGGAAAAGAACAACTTGCTCCATTCACCCCCAGCACATACATAACCCTGGTGTAATGTCAGTTTGTTCTTTTTTTTTAACTACGTAAATTTATTATCAAAGACAAAGGTTGTGCTTGTAATAAGTCAACTTGTCTTCCTTGTAAAGGGTCTTTGATCGTTAACAATCTTACCAATCCTCTGTGATGTTTTTCTATGTTTAAAGTGCTGTTGAAAGGTTTGTAATCATGAGGAGTGTCAAATCTGGTGACATGCTGGAGGACTATACCTCACATGTGGCAGCCATTCTTCATGTGTCTGCCATGATCATGGGTGCTGGGAGGCTTTTCAACTGTGGTGGATAACGCAGCCAAGCCCTTATCTAATGTGCACACATGTTTTCTAGCAGGGTAGTCTGGAGGAGTGGGAACAGTGGGCTGGTTGTGCCCTTTTCTAGAGAGAGAGAAAAAGAGATAGAGAAAGGAAGAAAGAAATAATCTATATAGCTCCTTTTATGACTTCAGGACACCCCAAAGCTCTTTACAGCCAATAAGCACTCTCGCCTCTGAAGGTTGCGGGTTCAAATCCCACTCCAGAGACTTGAGCACAAAATCTAGGCTGACACTTCAGTGCAGTACTGAGGGAGTGCTGCACTGTTGGAGGTGCCGTCGTTCGGATGAGACGTTAAACCGAGTCTGCCATCTCAGGAGCACGTAAAAGTTCACACGGCACTACTTTGAAGAACAGGGGCGTTCTCCCGGTGTTCTGGTCAATATTTATCCTTCAACCAATATCGCTAAAACAGATTATCTGGTCATTATCACATTGCTGTTTGTGGGAGCTTACTGTACGCAAATTGGTTGCCGTGATTCTTACAATACAACAGTGACTATGCTTCAAAAAGTACTTCATTGACTGTAAAGTGCTTTAGGACATCCTGAAGTGGTCAAAATCGTCTTAATCTTGAAAGCTCCAATTGACCCCCAGCATCCACAGCCTTTTGGGGGAGAGAATTCCAGATTTCTACCACCCTTTGTGTAAAAAAGTGCTTCCTGCTTTCACTTCTGAATGGCCTAGCTCTAATTTTAAGTTTATGTCCCATCATTCTGGATTCTCCGTATCTACCCTATCGAGTCCTTTTAACATTTTAAACACCTCAATCAGATCACCCCTCAATCTACTATAATCAAGGGAATACAACCCAAGTTTATGCAACCTGTCCTTATACTTTAAACCCCTAAGCACTAGTATAATTCTGGTGAATCTGCGCTACACCCCCTCAGAGGCCAACATATCCTTCCTGAGGTGCGTTGCCCAGAACCGAATGCAGTACTCCAGATAGGGTCTGACCAAGGCTCTGTACAACTGAAGCATAACTTCCCTTTGTATTGCAGCCTCCTTGAGATAAAGATATGTGGGATATGAAGCTACAATTCGGATCGTATTCATAACGCGGATGAGACAGCCTTTGTTTTGGAAGTGCACCCCGGACAACACACTACATCGAGGGACATCCGTGTACTGGGGGTACACAACATAGAGACCATGCTTCAATTCTTCTCACCACCAACATGACTGGAACAGATGAGCTACAGTTGCTTGTAAGTCAAAAAAACAATGATACACTTACATCAACAAAATTAGTGGTCCTAGCCTGTCGACACAAGTGGGTCGGACTGTACATTAAGTGATAAACATCACAGGGTAACTTTTCAGCTTGCACACTACCATTGTGGTGGGGCACCCGACTGGAGCACATACTGAGAAACCACACTTGCATAACCCATAGTTTCCCAACCATGAATTTTACCCTCGTGTCTTCCAATCCCCTAATGACGTAGAGAACATGTTTCCACTTGTGGGGAGAGTCCAAAACTAGGGGCCATAAATACAAAGATAGTCACTAATAAATCCAATAAGGAATTCAGGAGAAATCATTTTACTCAGAGTGGTGGGAATGTGGAACTCACTATCACAGGGAGTAGTTGAGGCGAATAACATAGATGCATTTAAGGGAAAGCTAGATAAGTATGCGAGGGAGAAAGGAATAGATATGTTGAAAGAATAAGATGAAGTAAATAGAGTGGGAGGAGGCTCACGTGTAGCATAAACACCGGCATAGACAGAATGGCCTGTTTCTGTGCTGTAAATGTTATGTAATGTTATTCTGTTTAATCTTTTAAGGCCGGCCATTTACATATGTGTTTTTTTAAATGTATTGGCAGGGGATCCACTACCTACAGTGAAGGATAGAGGATCTATTGTACTGTTCTGGTGTTGTAGAAACCCATTGTTGACTCAGTATCGGCCATGGTAACAAAGGTAAAACATTTTATGAGACTGTAGAATCACAAAACTGCCTCACACCAGCTTGTGACTTTCTGTCCAAAAAACAATGAACGGAAAATCCCCAGTTTCCAGATATGAGCTCCCGGTGAATGCAGGGAGTGAGAAAGCCGAAAACCCCCCCTTTTGTGTGGAGCTGTAATGACTCCTAATGTGACCCAAAGGCTGTGATATTCCGCTCCACCTCCTGCGATGCACAGCGGGGAATTCCACACCCCTCAACCTGTGAATTTGTGACCATTAATTTAAAGATAGGGATATCCCAGTCATTGGGGTAACTTTGGGCGCTGGTATAAGACTGCCGATATTGAACTAGCCTCCCATTGTACACCACGCCGTTATAATTTAGACGAGCAACCGCTTATACAGCAGTAACCATGTAAAATGCATGAAGTGCTTTAATCATAATTATGCACACACTGTACTGCACAGACATATTCAATTAATAAACAAGCCATCTTAAACAATGTTCCATTGGGCTTTATTTTATAAATATTTCATAGAGGTTAAAATCTTGCTAAGCCTGCTTCAGACCACAGCGTGCTGGGATTTCCCAACAGTTTGCAGTGGAATTTTTACCACATTGCTGCATTATTCCTTTAATTTGCAAAAATATTTGTACCTATGGGCACTGCAACCCTGAGCCTGGATTTTCGGGTTAGCGTGTTAACACTGGCATTAAAAGAATGGCCCTTGTAAAATCCAGTCTTTAGCGTGTGCTCTGTTACACGAATGGACCAAGTTCAGGCTTCTCTGCCAATGGTGCTGGAGAGACATTTGCCCAACATTGCGTCCGACTGCCTGCTGTATTCAACAGTTATTAGGTTAGTCTCCTGCTCAAGGCAGCGTTAGCCTTGTGCCAAGAGCCAGCCAAAATAGGGGATGTGGAAAATCTGGACAGCAGCTCAAATTTAACGGGATGTGCACACTTACAGGTAAGTGGTTACATAGGTGGACAAATTTTGTTGCAGCCTTTATCATGCTTCAAAATGAATTAAACTTTTTTGTCAGTCTCTGCCAAGTCTGGGGGCAGGGGAGGATAGTGCCCAATAAGAATGATGTGAAAGGAAGTCTAAGGCAGAGCCTTGAAATGGATTCTATGGGTAAGTGATGGAGTGGTCCAGTGTCAATCTCATTGTTTGATGGCTGGCAATGTGAACATGTAGCCAC
Organism: Squalus acanthias; assembly: GCA_030390025.1. NCBI lineage: Eukaryota > Metazoa > Chordata > Chondrichthyes > Squaliformes > Squalidae > Squalus > Squalus acanthias. The sequence goes on along the minus strand of CM059449.1, from coordinate 26,093,529 downwards.
ATGTTTTGATGTGAGGCGGGCTGCCAGGAAGGCATATATTCTTTGCAATCTGAGTCCATTCACATGACTTTCTGAGCAACGCCTGCCCAGTCTTCTATTCACTGTGCCCAGGCGATCCAATTGCCCCGTGCACATTGCAGGAAAATCTACTGCCATATTTTTCACACAGTTTTGTTATTTAATAAGGCACATACCAGGAGCAGAGGAGCAGAAAATCTCCTTCTTTCATCCAAATACAACATATTTACACACAAACACACATTTTTTTGTCCCATTCCCGTCATACTAAGCCTCTACCCGCACAATGGTCGCAGCATTTTGCCAACTGTAGAAGCTGGTAGTGCAAAGCAGGAGTAAGGAATTATTGTCATTGAAAGGAGGCTGAGATTTATATAAAATGAAGCAGAAACAGAATAGAGGGATGAAAGGATGGTTCCTTCCTGGCAATAGTGCTCCTAGATGTGGGATGCTTCCTCCTTGATGATTCTTTCCTGGCAATAGTGCTCCTAGATTTGGAATGTTTTCTTCTTGATGGTTCCTTCCTGGCGCTAGTGCTCCTAGATTTAGGATGCATCCTCCTTGATGGTTCCTTCCTGGATTTGAGATGGTTCTTCCTCATCAACAGAGTTTCTACAGAAGTAAGATAAAAGTGAAGTAAACAGCTAAAAACACATCAACAACTACTTGCATTTATATGGCGCCTTTAACGTAGTAAAACGTCCCAAGGTGCTGCACGGGAGTATTATAAGACAAAAAATTTGACACCGAGCTATATAAGGAGAAATTAGGGCAGGTGACCAAAAGCTTGGTCAAAGAGGTAGGTTTTAAGCAGCGTCTTGAAGAAGGACGGAGAGGTAGTGAGGCGGAGAGGTTTAGGCAGGGAATTCCAGAGCTTAGGGCCTAGGCAACAGAAGGCACGGCCATGGTTGAGCGATTATAATCAAGGATGCTCAGGAGGGCAGAATTAGAGGAGCGCAGATATCTCGGGGGGTTGTGGGGCTGAAGGAGATTACAGTGGCGAGGCCATGGAGGGATTTGAAAACAAGGATGAAAATTTTGAAATCGAGGCGCTGCTTAACTGGAAGCCAATGTAGGTCAGCGAGCACAGGGGTGATGGGCAAAAGGGACTTGGTGCGAGTTATGACACGGGCAGCTGAGTTTTGGATGACCTCAAGTTTACGTAGGATAGAAAGTGGGAGGCCAGCCAGGATTGCGTTGGAATAGTCATGGACCATGTACAGCAGGCACCTCAAAGCACTGGAGAGGTACCACCAACGCTGCCTCCGCAAGATCCTGCAAATCCATTGGCAGGATAGGTGCACCAACGTCATGTTCTCGCTCAGGCCAACATCCCCAGCATCGAAGCTTTGACCACGCTCGATCAGCTCCGTTGGACGGCTCTACTCGGAGCTCCGACACGGCAAGAGAGCCCCAGGTGGGCAGAGGAAACGCTTCAAGGACACCCTCAAAACCTCCTTGAAAAAGTGCAACATCCCCACTGACACCTGGGAATCCCTGGCCCAAGACTGCACAAAGTGGAGGAGAAGCATCTGGGAAGGCACCGAACACCGAGTCTCTTTGCCGGGAGCAAGCGGAAACCAAGCACAAGCAGCGCACGTCAACCCAAGCACCCCACCCACCCGCCCCTTCAAACTCCGTCTGCCCCACCTGTGACAGAGACTGTAGGTCCCGCATTGAACTCATCAGTCACCTGAGAACTCATTTTTAATGTGGAAGCAAGTCATCCTCAGTTCTGAGGGACTGCCTAAGAAGAAGAAGAAGAAGAGAAGGAATAGTCAAGTCTAGAGGTAACAAAGACATGGATGAGGGTTTCAGCAGCAGATGAGCTGAGGCAAGGGCGGAGACGGGCGATGTTACGGTGGTGGAAATAGGCAGTTTTTGTTATGCTGCGGATATGTGGTCGGAAGCCCATTTTGGGGTCAAATATGACACCAAGATTGCGAACAATGTGGTTCAGCCTCAGACAGATCTTAGGGAGAGGGATGGACTCAGTGGCTAGGAAATGGAGTTTGTGGCGGGGACCGAAAACAATGGCTTCAGTCTTCCCAATAGTTAATTGGAGAAAATTTCTGCTCATCCAGTACTATATGTCAGACAAGCAGTCTGACAATTTAGAGACCGTGGAGGATCGAGAGAAGAGGTAGTGAGGCAGAGCTGGGTGTCGTCCGCGTACATGTGGAAACTAACGCTGTGTTTTCGGATGATGTCGACAAGGGGCAACATGTAGATGAGAAATAGGAGGGGACCAAGGATAGATCCTTGGGGGACATCAGAGGTAACGATGCAGGAGCGGGAAGAGAAGCCATTGCAGGTGATTCTCTGGCTACGATTAGATAGATAAGAATGGAACCAGGCGAGTGCAGTCCCACCCAGCTGGAGGATGGTGGAGCGGCGTTGGAGAAGGATGGAGTGGTCAAACATGTCAAAGGCTGCAGACAAGTCAAGAAGGACGAGGAGGGATAGTTTACCTTTGTCACAGTCACAAAGGATGTCCTTTGTGACTTTGATGAGAGCGTTTTCGGTACTGTGGCAAGGACGGAAACCTGATTGCAGGGATTCAAACATGGAATTGCGGGAAAGGAGGGCACGGATTTGGGAGACAACAACACGTTCAAGGACTTTAGAGAGGAAAGGGAGGTTGGAGATGGGGCGGTAGTTTGCAAGGACGGAGGGGTCAAGGGTTTTTTTTTGAGGAGAGGGGTGATGATGGCAGATTTGAGGGAGAGGGGGACAGTACCTGAGGAGAGAGAAATGTTAAAAATGTAAGCTAACATGGGAGCCAGAAAAGGAAGTTGGGTGGTCAGCAGTTTGATGGGAATAGGGTCGAGGGAGCAGGAGGTGGGTCTCATGGACAAGATGAGCGCAGAGAAGTCATGAGGGGAGATCGGAGAGAAATTGGAGAAAGATGTGAGTTCAGGGCTAGGGCAGGGGGGAACCTTAGAGGAAGTTTGGCCCGGTGGGCCATGGGAAGGAAGGGAAGTGGCAGAGGTGAGAGGGGTGGAATAAGGTGAGTTGCTCAAAGGAGGAGAAACTGCCGGAGGAATAGGGGGACAGACCAAGGTGTGATTTGGTGAGGAGAGCCACACCGCCACCACAGCAGTCTGAGCAGGGCAAGAGGTGGAAGGTATAGCCAGGCGGGGAGGCTTCATTTAAGGGTAAGGTGTCATCACCCCTCAACCAAGTTTCCGTCAAGGCCATGATGTCGATGCAATCATCCATGATAAGCTCATGGGTGGCAAGGGCCTTGTTCACAAGTGTACGGACATTCTGGAGGGAGATGCGGAGAGGGTCGGTGATGGCTGCCCCGCTGCCAGCATCCACAGGGTCAGCGCTGGGGGGGCTGAGTTGGATGGGGAGGAGATTGGTAAGATTTGCCCCCAGTGGGCGCACTGGGCGGGAAGGTCGGCGAGTGAGTAGGATGGGACAGTTGGGGTTGCTGCTCGTAAGGCGGCAGCGACAAGTGCCTCGATGGGCCCTTCGTAGGATGCCAAGAGAGCCACAGAGGGAAGCTAAGAGGGAGTCAAGCCTGGGACGGCGGCAGGAGAGTAGGAAGGTCGAAGAGTAATGAAGGATTGGGGTAGGGATTTGGGAGGGTAGTGTATCCGAGAGAGGAGAGATGAAAGGTGGCACGACGACATTAGAGAGCGGTTAGGGAAGGATAGAGAGAAAAGGAAAATAGGGGGAAAAAAGTGGAAGTGGCTTGGGTTCAGAGCGGCAGCCAAAGTGCGCACACGAATGGACATGGGACAACCTCAGGTTACATAGGGCTGTTTAAATGTAATAATTAATGGAATACATATTTCCTGGTAGCAGGGAATAGGTTGAGGACAATAGTAGGGAGACCAGGGTCAAAATCAGAGGTCCCATGGAAGGACAAAGCCGACGTAAGCAGGATGGGACCGGTACGAAGCATTGACGAACCGCTGTCCAAAGCAGGTGAGTGAAGTCCAGAAGCTATTTGAAGGGTAGAGAGTTCGAGGATGGAGGTTGTTGCTGTAGGAATGAAAGTCGGTAGCGATGCAGAAAGATGATGGCTAAATTGATGCAAGTTGGAGGTCACTGTAGATCAAAGCGGCGGAGAAAAAGTAAAACCACAAGCCAGTGACCAGCAAAGCTGAAAACCGGTAGAACGAGTCACCAGACAGCAAGTGGAGCAACAGCTGCTAGCTAGAGGCCAGCAGAGCTGAAAAACCAGTAGAACCAGTTCAGCAGAGACACAGCCGCAGTTTAAAGGTAAAAATCTTTTTGCAGCAGAGATAGAGACACAGCAGGTAAGTCTTAGTGTAATCCAGTGCAGAAACGTAGTGTAATCCAATGTAGTTCAAAGCAGGGGCCTGGAAATTCTGCAGGGTTTGCCTGGCCTCCAGCCGTGACTTCGTTGAAAAGCCAGTGGAATCCCCATGGGAGATTGGGAAAACCCCCCCATGGAAAGCCCAGGTTTATTTTTTTAAATGCACAAAAATATAGAATCAATGATCAGTAACAATTGGTACCTTAAAGTTGACCCCTCTTCTGCAGATGCTGCTTGCAGTTGCACCTCTTCCTTCAAATAGCAATAAGAAACTTTATTAGTCGAATCTTTCAACAAATATCTCCACCTTTGAGTGATATAATGATGAGAAGTCGCACAACACCAGGTTATAGTCCAACAGATTTATTTAATTTTACAAGCTTTCGGAGCAGTTCGCTCCTTCGTCAGGTAAGTTAGCAGTGAGAGAATCTCCCAGAATTCACAATTTAAACACAGACAAAATCTATTCACATCTTTCCCTACATCAAAGGGTTGCCTCCCAGTCGGGGAACACTTCAGCAGCCAGGGGCATTCAGCCTCGGATCTGCGGGTAAGCGTTCTCCAAGGCGGCCTTCGAGATACACGACAGCGCAAAATCATAGAGCAGAAACTGATAGCAAAGTTCCGCACTCATGAGGATGGCCTCAATCGCGATATCGGGTTCATGTCACGATACAGAACGTGACTTGACATCATGGCCGGTCTTCCCAGGTGTTTTTTTTTAAAAAGACTAACACAAGAACCAACACAGATTGACAGGATATGCAGCCAGCAGGTGGTTTGACACGTTGGACCCCCTGGGACACATCTCATTGTCTTGGCTGTGCTCTTTGATGTAGGGAAAGATGTGAATAGATTTTGTCTGTGTTTAAATTGTGAATTCTGGGAGATTCTCTCACTGCTAACTTACCTGACGAAGGAGCGAACTGCTCCGAAAGCTTGTAAAATTAAATAAATCTGTTGGACTATAACCTGGTGTTGTGCGACTTCTCATTTTTGTCCACCCCAGTCCAACGCCGGCATCTCCACATCATGATATAATGATGGAAGGGGACTGGGTTCACGAGGAACCTCCTTCCCATCAGAATTTTCCAACAGACATGAAAGGGGTGGGGTGAGGAGGGTGGCGGGGAGACCCAGTGGAACTGAGCCCCACCCCGAATCCCAACCCCCACTGGACTTGAGTCTACCACCTGCCCTCCCAGGCTCAGGAATTTCTGGGTTGGACAATGAGGGGCAGATTTTCCTCTTCCTGCGCCTGGTCCTATTGGATTGCCTGGGTTCAGCAGATACGGGGAAATCAGCACACATCCGTAATGGTGTCTGCCTGGGTCGCCATCCACTGTGGACATGCGCTCCTCACGGGACGATTTTCCTGTATTCACTGCACAGGGGCAGGAACAGGAAAATGTGCCCCTAAATGTGTTCACTATGGGCCACACAATAATAAATGGACAGTAATTCAAATCATCTCTATATATAGTATTAGCACTTTCAGTACTCAAATATCTTCTGCAGTTCCTGCTCTTTTCAATAGATCCAACATTTACTGCACTTTTTTTTTGTAAATATTCACCCCTCATCCTTTTCTGATCGCACCAACGATTTTGATTCGTGATATTTTTTTTTAAATATGCTTTTCTCTCATTTATTTAGAGGAATATGTTGTCGTTACAAAAAAAGGTCATCTGAAATAGGTCTGAACTCTTAGCTAGGCAAGTTTAGAAGGGAATTGTAAGGGCTGAGACTCCTGGTGCTCCACACCACTTCCAGAAGTTCAAGGGAGGGGAGAGGGAGTCGGGGTCAGGGGTGGAGCTGCTGGCTGCTAATTTGATCAGATGATGACGGTCTCCCAAAACCTGGGGATGAGGCGATTTGCATGAAAGGGAGGGCGTCCATGGCATTTACAGGACTGTGCGGGCACTGCCATGTAGGATGGTGGGGGCAGAAATATCAGAGCGGCACCATGCCACTTTGTCTAGGGGGTGAAGGACAGGGATGTGGCCATAGTGGAAAAGTACTGCTGCAAATGCTCTGTTGTCGCTTCCATAATGGTAGTTGATCACTCTGCGATGAACAGTTCAGAGCAATGGCTTTATTTCTACCTCCTGACTCCCCAAAGCCTTTCCACCATCTGCAAGGCAGGAGTGTGATGGAATACTCTCCACTTGCCTGGTTGAGTGCAGCTCCAACACACAAGAAGCTCGACACCATCCAGGACAAAGCAGCCCGCTTGATTGGCACCCCATCCACCACCTTAAACATTCACTCCCTCCACCACCGGCAAGATGCACTGCAGCAACTCGCCAAGGCTTCTTCGGCAGCACCTCCCAAACCCGCAACCTCTTCCACCTAGAAGGACAAGGGCAGCAGGCGCATGGGAACACCACCACCTCCAAGTTCCCCTCCAAGTCACACACCATCCTGACTTGGAAATATATCGCCAATCCTTCATCATCGCTGGGTCAAAATCTTGGAGCTCCCTCCCTAACATCACTGTGGGAGTACCTTCACCACACGGACTGCAGCGGTTCAAGAAGGCAGCTCACCACCACCTTCTCAAGGGCAATTAGGGATGGGCAATAAATGCTGGCCTTGCCAGCGACGCCCACATCCCATAAACGAATTAAAAAAATAAAACTTGTCTCTTTATCCCAATACTTACAGGCCTGAGAGGTTGGTCAAGATCTTCTTCACTTTGACATGCAGATGGGGTTCTAGTTGTTTGCTTTTTCCTTTGTTTTCTATCTGTTGATGTGAACACACTTTGAGTTGCATCAATCCATGAATGAGCTGAATAACATTTTGACCACTGAATGATTCGAGTGATCAGTTCAGAAGTAGTTAGGGCAGAATTTCCTGTTCCTGCTCCTATTGGATCGCCTGGGAATACACAAAATCGGGTGGGGAGGAGCGTGTGGTTTCCGAGTGGGAGCCCGCCCGATTTTCCTTCTGCTGAAAGGTCATCGACCTGAAACGTTAACTCTGTTTCTCTCTCCATAGTTGCTACCTGATCTGCTGAGCATTTCCAGCATTTTCTGTTTTTATTGCAGATTTCCAGCATCCGCAGTGTTTTCGATTTCCCTTGTATTTGCTGCACCCTGAACATCCAATAGCCCCAGGTGCAGGAACTGGAAAATCTGCTCCAATTGCTCTTTTCCAATACACTCTGACCTTGAAATCCCACCATGCAAAATCATGTACCAAGAGTTAATAGCCTTTTACGAAACTCCCTTGTCCATTATTTTAACTGGCCTGTTTATATTAATTAGCAGACAAAGCTATTACGTGTTACACTCAGTGGAATTTCAACACTTTTATCACAAGATAAATACAGATAAGGAGTCATTCAGCCATCTTAATTCATGCATCCAGAGAGACCCGAATGTCCTCTGATTCAACATTGAATCATTTCTTAACTGATTCCAGGGTTGTCACCTCCACTATTCTATCCGGAGTCCATTCCATGTGTTGGTCACTCTTTGTGTGATGGAGACCTTCTGGATATCAGCCTTAAATTTACCATTTACTAGTTTAAACCTGTGCCCTCTTGTCCTACTCTGGTACTGTAAGGCAATGTTCCTGATTTACCTCTTCCATTCCCTTAACTATCTATAAGATCACCTCTCAGACCCTTCCTTTCCAGGCTGAAAAGCCCAAGACTTTCTCGACTTTCCGCGTAACTCAGGCCCCCCGACACTATGAACCTTGTGGCTCCTCGCTGCACTGCCTCCAGTACTTGAATGTCTCCTTTGTGTCGCAACGACCAGAACTGGACAAAGTATTCAAGGCGCAGTCTGACCAGAGCCCTGTACAATTTGATCATGACTTCCTCTGACCTGTATCCTATTTTGGCTGTGCAGTCATATGTAGTCTTGTATTAAGTGGCCATTATATAACTGGCTTATTCCCATTTGTCAGTAAAGTCTGATGATGAGGTAGGAATGGTGCCCAAGTACATTAACGGGCATTGGAAATACTAAGTGAGCTGAAATGCCACTCAGGACATAAAGTAACAGAATGAAGAATGTTATGTATGAAAATTACTGGCAAACACCAAGGGAAGGTGATTCAAACACCCTGCAAGAACTTTTAAACTCGTTCATTTTCTCTCTTAGTTTCTGGGAGAAATTAGCATTTAACCAATGGGCCTCAGCAGAGACCAAAGAGAATTCAAACAAGGAAACTGGGGACAGATCAGGAAGTAACTAAAGAGAAGTAGGGATCCCAGTGAGGAAGGGAGAATCAGGAACCTGCCAGCCACAAGTTACACAGGCAGCAGGAAGCTGACTTGAATGGAAACTCAGACAAAGCCACCACAGCAAACTGCGCTAATACAGGGAATCACTGTTATGCTGAATCGTTGAAAGCTTTCGGTGAAATTCAGTATAGAAACAACGCAAATTATGATAATTCTAAACATCAGTCAGCAGTTTTAAATAGAAACCGTGATCTCTCCAACTCATGCATCAATTCTGAAATCACTATTCTAAAGGGGATCTGGCAATACTGGCTCAGGAGAAAATATTGCCTCAGTAGAAAAAGGAAGAAAGACTTGTATTCACACAGCGCCTTTCATGACCTCAGGACATCCCAAAGTGCTTTTATGTGGCTCGGTGTCAAATTTTGTTTGATAATGCTCCTGTGAAGAGCCTTGGGACGTCTTACTACATTAAATACAAGTATTTACTACATTAAATACTTGCTATATAAATACAAGTTATTGTTGTGATTGAGTAATACAAATAAGCAAGTATGATGATGAGTAAATGAGTAATCAGACACCAATGCAGACATGACATTGTTTTCCATATAGTTAAATACAAAGGGAAACTGCAAATGTTGGAAATCTAAAATAAAACCAGAAGAGAAAGATAGGTGGTGGGGTGTAACCCTTCATCGGAACTCAAAACTGAAAGACAGAAAAGCATTTTAGTAAGGTTAGATAGAGAGAAAGACTTGTATTTATATAGCACCTTTCGTGACCACAGGACTTCCCAAAGCTTTCCAGTCAACAAAGTACTTTTGAAGTGTAGTCACTGTTGAAATGTAGGAAATGTGGCAGCTAATTTGCGCACAGCAAGCTCCCAGACACAGCAATGTGATAATGACCAGATAATCTGTTTTAGTGATGTTGGTTGAGGGATAAATATTGGCCAGGACATCTGGCAGAACTCACTATTCTTCTTCGAGATGGTGCCATGCGAACTTTTATGACTACCTGAGATGGTTTAATGTCTCATCCAAACAACAGCACCTCCGGCATCGCAGCACCACCTCAGTACTGCACTGGGGCTGTCAGCCTGGATTTTGTGCTCAAGTCAGTGGAGCGGGACTTGAACCCATAACCTTCTGACTCAGAGGTGGGAGTACTACCAATTGAGCCATAGAATCATAGAAGATAGGAGCAGGAGTAGGCCATTCGGCCCCTCTAGCCTGCTCCGCCATTCAATGCGATCATGGCTGATCATCCAAATTCAGTACCCTGTCCCTGCTTTCTCCCCATATCCCTTGATCCCTTTAGCCTTAAGAAATATATCCAACTCCTTCTTGAATCCACAGCTGAAAGAAATGAGCCGTAAAACACCTACCTTGTAGAATAAGCAAAGCTTGAGCTTAGTGAGTGCCCACTAATCCCAAGAGAGTGACTGCCCTTGACATCAAGGCAGCATTTGACCGAGTCTGGCATCAAGGAGCCCTAGTAAAACTGAAGTCAATGGGAATCAGGGGGAAAACGCTCCACTGGCTGGAGTCATACCTAGCACAAAGGAAGATGGTTGTGGTGGTTGAAGGTCAATCATCACAGCCCCAAGACATCGCTGCAGGAGTTCCTCAGGGCAGTGTCCTAGGCCCAACCATCTTCAGCTGCTTCATCAATGACCTTCCCTCCAACATAAAGTCAGAAATGGGGATGTTCGCTGATGACTGCACAGTGTTCAGCACCATTCGCAACTCCACAGATAATGAAGCAGTCCATGCCCGCATGCAACAAGACCTGGACGACATTCAGGCTTGGGCTGATAAGTGGCAGGTAACATTCGCGCCACAGAAGTGCCAGGCAATGACTATCTCCAACAAGCGAGAGTCTAACCACCTCCCCTTGACATTCAATGGCATTACCATCGCCGAATCCCCCACTATCAACATCCTGGGGGTCACCATTAACCAGAAACTTAACAGAACCAGCCACATAAATACTGTGGCAACAAGAGCAGGTCAGAGGCTAGGTATTCTGCGGCGAGTGTCTCACCTCCTGACTCCCCAAAGCCTTTCCACCATCTACTGTACAAGGCACAGGTAAGGAGTGTGATGGAATACTCTCCACTTGCATGGATGAGTGCAGCTCCAACAACACTCAAGAAGCTCGACACCATCCAGGACAAAGCAGCCCGCTTGATTGGCACCCCATCCACCACCTTAAACATTCACTCCCTCCACCACTGGCGTACCGTGGCTGCAGTGTACCATCTACAAGATGCACTGCAGCAACTCGCCAAGGCTTCCTCGGCAGCACCTCCCAAACCCGCGACCTCTTCCACCTAGAAGGACAAGGGCAGCAGGCGCATGGGAACACCACCACCTCCAAGTTCCCCTTCAAGTCACACACCACCCTGACTTAGAAGTATATCGCCAATCCTTCATCGTCGCTGGGTCAAAATCCTGGAACTCCCTACCTAACAGCACTGTGGGAGTACCATCACCACACAGACTGCAGCGGTTCAAGAAGGCGGCTCACCACCACCTTCTCAAGGGCAACTAGGGATGGGCAATAAATGCTGGCTTTGCCAGCGACGCCCTGATCCCATAAAACAAATTTTAAAAACCCAGATTGACAGGCGCCTTAATACTCTTGCTCAATGAATATTCCGCTGTGCCTGGTTTGACGATTGCGCCTCACACCTATTAATTTTTATGGTGTAAAATCACGGGCTGAGGTTGCGGAATTTTCCAGATAAATGCTCCTGGTCTGTGCCAGGACTGCTGCATCGGAAAATCTGTATGTGCATTGGTAAAATATCACCGCGCATTACTTGACCTCTCATGACTGGAGTGTTCTGGTGAGGTCAGATTATTCTGTTATTCCTCCTTAAACTTGCTTCTCCGTGAAAGTAAGAACAAGGTCGCAAGCAATTTACAGATGAGGAAGGCCATTCGACCCATCTCAGTTGATCCATCCAGAATGACCCAAAAGCCCACCTTGAATGATTCAATTAGCCACGGATTAAGTGCAGGTACTCAATGAGGTTCTGACCATGGTACGTCAATGAAAGAAGGTCTGAATCCCATATGCCTGGCGCTGGCTGCCTCAGACTGTAGTAGAACAACTAACAGAGCACATTATAAACGGAGCACCAGAACTTCTTTGGAGAGGGCTGTCATGGGCTGGCCAGCACATGTGCGGAAAATGCCAGCCCGTAAGTTACAGTCAGGCTTAGTTCTAGTATGAAAACTTTCCTTGAAAAATGCCAAAAAGCTGGAATGAGAATTCCCACTCTCAAGGTTAAGTACTGAACCGTAAGGAGTAATATTAACGTAACCCGCCCGGTGTGAAACTGACCGGTGCCGATGAGCAGCCAATTACACTCCCTGCCGTATTTTACTTTCCATTGACTTCTAAAATGAGCAGACAGTCCACACCATCTGGTTATCTAAAATGACCCCCTCCACCCCGCCACACCCCACCCCGCAACTTCCCCATACTGGCAGACAACCACATCTCATCCTGCATTGCGACAGGCCTCATTTACACCCTGCTAATTGACAGATAAGTGGCAGCAATGGGCAGTTGCCAATGGCAGAAACCTTAAATTTAAAAGCTTCCACACCCAGCCCATGTCATAGCATTTCACTGTGAAGAAGGCCAGAGCTCGAATGTATACACCACTATCCTAGAAAAACAGAGTCTTCTTTCACCGATTGAACAAGATTCCAATGACAAAAGCAAAACGTACAGTCGTAACATCATGACCTGGAGGTGCAGAATTTCCCAATATGCACTCCCGGTGTGCGTCAGGAGTGACCAAAACCGAGAATCCCAGCCACAGAATCCAGCCCACTATGTGTCCATTACAATAGCCTCCATTTTAAAATTCTCATCATGGTGTTCAAATCTCTCCATGGACTTGCCCCTCCCTATCTCTAACCACCTCCAGCCCTACAATCCTCCGAGAAATCTGAGTTCCTCCAGCTCTGGCCTCTTGTGCATCACCCACTTCCTTCGCCCTACCATTGGAGGCCGTGCCTTCAGCTGCCTGGACCCTAAGCTCTGAAATTTCCCCCCCCCCCCAAAAAAAACCTGTCCCTCTCCCTCTCTCTCTCCTCCTTTAAGACGCTCCTTAAAACCTACCTCTTTGACTAAGCTTTTGGTCACCTGTCCTAATGTCTCTTTCTTTGGCTCGGTGTCAATTTTTATCTGATTACGCGCCTGCAAAGCGCCTTTTAACATTTTACTACATTAAGGATGTCACACAATGCAAGTTGTTGTTGTTTCGGAGCAACCTGTACCTGTACCATCATTACTTACAACATGTGACGTAAACTGCAAAGACTAGAAGAAGAATAACTAATGGCACCACCACAGCAGGAATTATACTTGATTGTAGATTGGCTGCTGGTTCACATCCTTTACCTGCCAATAGAGAGCATCATGTCAATATACGAACTGCAGTTCTAATCAGCATATTAGTTGGAAGTCCGAAGTAATGTAAAAAGATCCAAAACAAATCTATTATATATTATTAAAAATCTTGTGTATGTGCACACTTCCTGTCCAACTTCCTGTTGTCATGATTTTTGATCATGCTTTTATGTCAACATTTAACATTAAGATTGCCTATGTAAACATTTAGAAAAGAAATCTGTAACAATGTGGTTGCAAGCTCTGGCCAATAGGTGGCACTGTGGGGTGGAGTTTCTTAAGTTTCTCTCCTAACACCGTCACCATCTTGAATATATATTTTTTTGTAGATACATCAGCTGACTACGGGCTGCGTCAGAGACAATTTACTAGTACAACAACAACAACAATTTGTATTTATATAGCGCCTTTAACGTAGTAAAACCTCCCAAGGCGCTTCACAGGAGTATTAACAGACAAAAAATTTGACACCGAGCCACATAAGGAGAAATTAGGGCAGGTGACCAAAAACTTGGTCAAAGAGGTAGTTTAAAGGAGCATCTTAAAGGAGGAAAGAGAGGTAGCGAAGCGGAGAGGTTTAGGCAGGGAATTCCAGAGCTTAGGGCCGAGGCAGCTGAAGGCACGGCTACCAATGGTTGAGCGATTATAATCAGGGATGCTCAAGATGGCAGAATTAGAGGAGGGCAGAAATCTCGGGGGGGTGTGGGGGGGCGGTTGTGGGGCTGAATGAGATTACAGAGATAGGGAGGGGCGAGGCCATGGAGAGATTTGAAATTAAGGATGAGAATTTTGAAATCAAGGCGTTGCTTAACCGGGAGCCAATGTAGATCAGCGAGCATAGGGGTGATGGGTGAACGGGACTTGGTGCGAGTTAGGACACGGGCAACCGAGTTTTGGATGACCTCAAGTTTACGTAGGATAGAAAGTGGGAGGCCAGCCAGGAGTGCGTTGGAATAGTCAAGTCTAGAGGTAACAAAGGCATGGATGAGGGTTTCAGCAGCGGATGAGCTGAGGCAATGTTACGGAGGCGGAAATAGGCGGTCTTAGTTATGCAGCGGATGTCTGGTCGGAAGCTCATTTCAGGGTCAAATATGACACCAAGATTGTGAACAGTGTGGTTCAGCCTCAGACAGATGTTAGGGAGAGGGATGGAGTCACTGGCTAGGGAATGGAGTCTGTGGCAGGGATCGAAAACAATGGCTTCGGACTTCCCAATATTTAACTGAAGAAAATTTCTGCTCATCCAGAACTGGATGTCGGACAAGCAGTCTGACAATTTAGAGACCGTGGAGCGGTTGAGAGAAGTGGTAGTGAGGTAGAGCTGGGTGTCGTCAGCGTACATGTGGAAACTGACGCTGTGTTTTCGGATGATGTTGCCAAGGGGCAGCATGTAGATGAGAAATAGGAAGGGGCCACGGATAGATCCTTGGGGGACACCAGTGGTAACGCTGCAGGAGCGGGAAGAGAAGCCGTTGCAGGTGATTTTCTGGCTACTATTAGATAGATAAGAATGGAACCAGGCGAGTGTAGTCCCACCCAGCTGGAGGATGGTGGAGAGGCGTTGGAGAAGGATGGAGTGGTCAACCATTTTAAAAGCTGCAGACAATAAATATATAAAATCATACAGCACAGAAAGAGGTCATTTGGCCCATAGTGTCTGTCCCGGCTCTTTGAAAGAGCTTTCCAATTAGTGTCACTCCCCTGCTCTTTCCCCATAGCGCTGCAAATCTTTCCATTTCAAGTATATATCCAATACCCTTTTTAATGTTACTATTGAATCTGCTTGCACTATTAGTTCAGGCAGTGCATTTCAGATCACAACAAATCGCTGTGTAAAAACAAAAACTCCCCCTGGTTCTCCAACCCTAGAACCCCTCTGCATCTCTACTCCTCTCACTCTCCCTTTACCCCACCACCGGCAGCTGTGCCTTCAGCTTCCTGGAACTCACGTTCTGGAATTCCCCTCTTGAAACGCTTCCGCCTCCTCACCTCCCTCCCCTTCTTTAAGATTCTCCATCTCTTTGAGCAAAGTTTGAGTCACCCTTCTTTGGCTCAGCGTCCAGTCTCCACATGCCTCTGTGAAGCACCATTGAATGTGATTCTGCATTAAAGGTGTGATGTGTATAGGTCTTCTTTCACTCTGTGGTGCCTTTACTATAAAAGCGGATTCCTAATACATCATGGCAGTGAGCCTGCCTTTTATATCTATTTCCATGTATGGATCTGGCTAGTGACACCAGGAAGATACCAGGGATGGGAAACGATAGTTATGCATTTTTATAGCGCCTTTCACAACCTCAGGACATCCAAAAGTGCTTTACAGCCAATAAAGTACTTTTGAAGTGTAGTCACAGCAACGTGATAATGATCAGATAATCAGTTTTAGTGATGTTGATTGAGGGATAAATATTGGCCAGGACACCGGGGATAACGCCCCTGCTCTTCTTCGAAATAGTGCCACGGGATCTTTTATGTCCACCTGAGAGGGCAGACGGGGCCTCGGTTTAATGTCTCATCCGAAAGACGGCACCTCCGACAGTGCAGCGCTCCCTCAGTACTGCACTGATGTGTCAGCCTAGATTTTGTGCTCAACTCTCTGGAGTGGGACTTGAACCCACAACCTTCTGACTCAGAGGCACGAGTGCTACCAACTGACACCATGATATAAGGATAGACTTGAGAGTCTGCGACTATTTCCACTGGATTTCAGAATTATGCAGGGTTTTGACAGAGTGAACAGGGAAAGACTATTTCCTCTGGCTGGAGAATCAATGACCACGGATCGTCAATTTAAAATGATCACCGAGAGGGTAATTTAAACTTTGGGCGGCAGTGTAAAACGGGTGATATTGGATCGGCCGCCCATTATACACCCGCCCAATTTTCCTTTCCATCGAAGTCAAAAGTTAAAATTACCACCCAGAGAGTGAGGAGAAAGGCTTGAAGAAATTTCTTTACTCAAGAAATAGTGCCAGTGGTTGAGACAGGTACCATTGCATCTCTTAAGGGAAAATTGGATAAATATTTGAAGCAGAGGAAGATACACAGCTAAGGGGAAAGAATGGGGCACTGGGGTAGATTTGGATTGGTCTAGCAAAGAGCTGGCACAGACACAATGGGCCAAATGCCCTCCTTCTGCACTGTAGAATTCAACGGTTCGATGGCTCCCCATGAAAACTGTGGCAAAAATGACTGAGCAATTAGCTCTCCTAATCATGGTTTTCCTCATGGGTTGTTACTTCAGAATTGATTTGTTGGCTACAACTTTATCATTGAAAACTGTCGAAGTTTGACTTCCGATTAAAGACTCTTGTAAACAATATCGTCAAAGAAGGCTTTTTATTATATTTTACTTGCAAGGAGACTGCAACCATAGCCCAATTAGCTATGATGACAGACTGCCGAATCACAGAAAATGGAGTATTCTTATACAGTATAATATCACATGACATGTTGTTTAAGGTAAGCTAAGTTAACAATTAGAAAAAACACATTAGAAATGCCTTACAATGAGACTAGCTAATCTCTATAAAATGGAGTCTATCTATTTTACTTCTCTTACCAAGGCCAAGGCGACTGGTTTGTTTACTTTACTAGCCCTTGGTTATCTCAATATTAAGCCTGTTTTCTTTTGTGCAGGCAGTCTTTTGCTGACAGCATAGTCTAAGAATTTAAAGTTATTTTCAGAAAAGAACATAACAATGGATTTTTTTCCTTTTCCACACAAGTCAGAGTCGGCCATTTTATTAGTTTAAATTCAAGGACACCATTTTGTCCGAGACAAAAACTGCACTTCCACAATACTCACCAGCTTGTTTCATTATTTCCGCAAGTAAAATACCTGACGCACATATCACAATGATTCCACCCAATGGAGTTACTACATCCAGCGTGACACGGCAAACTGGGAACAAATAAAACAGAAAGAATCACAGAGAGCACAGGTTACACTCACACTCAGCCTCCAGCTGTGCCTCTGGGGAATGCAACTGGTCAAAAAGTACAGGGAAGATTTTCCTGTTCCTGCGCTTGGGATTTCTGGATCATCTGGGTGCAGTGAATACAGAAAAACCGGTGGGGAGGAGCACACGCCCCTAACAGAGCCCATTCCATTCTCCATCCATTTAAATTAACGGACAGAAAATCAGGTGGCCTCCCTTATAGATGTCTGCTTCTCTGCCGGAGTCTCTGGGAACGGTAGTATAGTGGTTGTGTTACTGGACTAGTAATCTCGATGCCTGGACTAATGATCTGGGTAAGACATGAGCTCAAATCCCACCATGGCAGCTGTGGAAATCAAATTCAGTTAATTAAATAAATCTGGACTTAAAAAGCTAATATCAGTACTGGAGATCATGAAACTACCAGATTGTCATAAAAACCCATCTGGTTCACTAATGTCCTTTAGGGAAGGAAACCTGCCGTCCTTACCCGGTCTGACCTATACGTGACTCCAGACCCACAGCAATGTGGTTGACTCTTCACTGCCCCTCTGAAATGGCTTGGCAACTCAGTTGTCAAGGAGGTGGCTCACCACCACCTTCTAAAGGGCAATTAGGGATGGGCAATAAATGTTGGCCTTGCCAGCAATACCCACGTCCTGTGAATGAATAAAAAAAAATAGCTGTGCCCAGGTGATCCAATAATTCCAGCAGCAGGAACATTTTCCCCATTACCAAGGTTGTGGTTCCTGTGTCAGTGTGTAGGTGTCAGCTGTGGTTCAGTGTTAGCACTCTCACTTCTGAGTCATAGGTTCAAGCCCCACACCAGAGACTTGAGCACGTAATCCAGGCTGGCACTTCAGTGTGACACTGTCGGAGGTGCCGTCTTTTGGATGAGACCTTAAACCGAGATTCTATTTGTCTTCTCAGATGGATGCTAAAAGATCCCCTGGTAAAACACTGGTTCGGCCTCAACTGGAGTATTGTGTCTAATTCTGAGCACCGCACTTTAGGAAGGATGTGAAGGCCTTAGAGAGGGTGCAGAAAAGATTGACGAGAATGATTCCAGGGATGAGGGACTTCAGTTACGTGGATAGATGAGAGAAGGTTGTTCTCCTTAGAGCAGAGAAGGTTGAGAGGAGATTTGATAGCGGAGTTCAAAATCATGAGGGGTCTAGACAGAGTAGATAGAGAGAAACTGTTCCCATTGGCGGAAGGGTCGAGAACCAGAGGACACAGATTTAAGGTGATTGGCAAAAGAACCAAAGGTGACATGAGGAAAAACTTTTTTATGCAGCGAGTGGTTAGGATCTGGAATGCACTGCCTGAAAGGGTGGTGGATGCAGACTCAATCGTGGCTTTCAAAAGGGAATTGGATAAGTACCTGAAGGAAAAAATTTGCAGGGCTACAGGGAAAGAGCGGGTGAGTGGGACTAGCTGAAGTGCTCTTGCAGAGAGTTTGACAGGCTTGACGGGCCAAATGTCCTTCTTCTGTGCTGTAACCATGCTACGATTTTATGAATATTTGAAGAGGAGCAGGGAAGTTCTCCCTGGTGTCCTGGTTAATATTTATCCCTCAACCAAAAACTAAAATCAGACAACCTGGTCATTTACTTCATTGCTGTTTGTGGGACCTTGCTGTGTGCAAATTGCCTACCAAATTTCCTTCATTGAAACAACAACAACAACTTGTATTTATATAGCGCCTTTAATATAGTAAAATGTCCCAAAGCACTGCACAGGAGTATTTTAAGACAAAAAATTTGACAACAGTGACTACACTTCGGAAAGTACTTCATTGGCTGTAAAGCACTTTGGGACGTCCTGAGGTTGTGAAAGGTGCTGTAGAAACACAAGTTCTTGCAGTGCACAGCATTCTCAGTCTAATTTCTATAAGGTATAGAAGATCATCACTAATACACCCCAGACCATCAACAAACCATGCTCTCTAACATTTTTAAAAATCCACTCAAATTACAAAAATAGGAATGAATTTTAAAAATGTTATTCCTCTTAGTTCTTGCTCCCAGTTTGTTCCTGGTCTCTCTAGTGAAATTAAAAGTGACAATGTTACTGTTTTAGGGCTTTCCTCTCGGAGTTCATTGTGAAACCTTGCACTGGCCCGCTCTGAACTTACTTTGCGCTCTGTCAGTCCGTTTATTTTGGTCATTATTTGTTTCACAAGTACAGCATAGCTGGAGGCCATTCGGCCCATTGTGCCTGTGCCGGTGATAGTTCATTGTCTGGAGCTATCAGCAAAGAAACTCTGCTCATTGCTTCTGACTCTCTCTGACCCTTGACCCCAATCCCAAGGAGGGGAAAGGGGTGGTTATTAATACATCAGGGACAGGCGCCTGAGCCAGCGATGCCCACCCAGCATAAGCAGTGAAATCTGAGAGCAGCAGCCTGCCACTCGGGGACAGGGAGCCACAGGCTGACCCGATTAATGACAAGAATAACTTGCATTTATATAGTGTCTTTAACGGAGTAAAACATCCCAAGGTGCATCACAGGAGCGTAATCAAAAATAATTTGACACCGAGCCACATAAGGACAGGTGACCAAAAGCTTGGTGAAAGAGGTTGGTTTTAAGGAGCATCTTAAAGGAGGAGAGAGAGGTAGAAAGGCGGCGAGCTTTAGGGAGGGAATTCCAGAGCTTAGGGCCTAGACAGCTGAAGGCACGGCCGCCAATGGTGGAGCGATTAAAATCGGGGTGCACAAGAAGTCAGAATTGGAGGAGCGCAGAGATTTTGGAGGGCTATAGGGCTGGAGGAGATTATACAGATAGGGAGGGGTGAGGCCAGGGAGGGATTTGAAAACAAGGATGAGAATTTTAAAATTGAGCTGTTACCAGAACGGGAGCCAATGTAGGTCAGCGAGCGATGGGTGAACGGGACTTGGTGCAAGTTAGGATACGAACAGCTGAGTTTGGATGAGCTCAAGTGTAATGACTTAAAGGCTTTCCAAATTTCTCAGTGAAGCTCTGACTCTGGTAGGTTTACACCCCCGACGTGCTGCTCCTGCACCTTGCTTGGTCCTAATTGCAGTATGCGAACTGAATGGCAGTAGAACTGGGCTCTCCTGGCCTCATGTCTCTCTTACACAAGCAGCAGTAGAACTGGGCTCTCCTGGCCTCATGTCTCTCTTACACAAGCAGGAGTAGAACTGGGCTCTCCTGGCCTCATGTCTCTCTTATACAAGCAGCAGTAGAACTAGGCTCTCCTGTCTCATGTCTGTCTTACACAAGCAGCAGTAGAACTGGGCTCTCCTGTCTCATGTCTCTCTTATACAAGCAGCAGTAGAACTGGGCTCTCCTGTCTCATGTCTCTCTTACACAAGCAGCAGTAGAACTGGGCTCTCCTGTCTCATGTCTCTCTTACACAAGCAGAAATATAACACGGCTTCTTGAAAAAAGATGGATGGGAGACCAGGAAAGAAGATCAAGTTGCATGAGAGAAAAATAAGGACAAATGCACACTCTGTTGCAGTAATGGGATCAAGGAAATAATTTGCTCAGTGATGAGGCCATAAATGTATTCACCAACACTCGTGCTTGTTTTAGAAGCCAGTGGCCAATTACATAGCAACGGCAGGACTTATAGAAAGGACATTAAAGCCACAGAGAATGCACTGTGTAGATTAACAGGATGAGGTTAATGGGATTCCTTAAATGGAGCAGAGATTGCTAAGAGGAAATTTAATGTAGGGTATTAAAAGAATGATACAAATAAGAATGCAACTCATGTTTGAACTTACGTTTGGTCGACAAGATCTTATTTAACCTTTTCGAGTCACAGCCCACCATACTACAAGATGATGATATGGTTAATATTAGCAGGATACATAAAAGCACCAACATAAACAAGGTGATTTTAGAAGGTCCTATTAAAAGAACAAAAGATGAATAAAATTACACACATTCACAGGTTAGATAAAAAATACAAACAAAACGAGATATACCTTAAGGGAATTCTTTACTTATAGACCATAGATATTTACAGCACAGTAGGCAGCCATTTGGTCCATTAGGTCTGTGCCAGCTTGTTGCTAGAGTGATCCACAACTAATCGCACTGCCCCGCTCAATCCCCATAGGCTCCCCAATTTTCCCTTAAAAGATGTAATGGTCTCTGCCTCAACCGCTCCCGATAACAGAGCATTCCATGCTCCAACAGCCCTCAAAGTAAAGGGATTCTTGCTAACCTCGCTCCTCACTCTCTGTGACAAATTTAAATTGATGCAGTCACATTTCCTACATTACAACAGTGACTACACTTCAAAAGTACTTCATTGGCTGTAAAGTGCTTTGGGATGTCCTGAGGTCATGAAAGATGCTGGATAAATGCAAGTCTCTCTTTTTTGGGCTCTCAGGCTAGCATCATAACCACTACACTACCACACCCACTGGATGACATAGTATGTCAGAAGTATTGTAGAAATGCAATTACCAACTGAGAGAGAAAACAAATAGGAACACACGCAGTACCTTCAGCCTGTATCCAACACATAAAGGCAGCGAAAAGAATGATAAACGAAAGCATTGCGGCAAACTGCAAGAATAGTAGCATGTTTCGTTGAAACTGAAGACCTGGAAAAATAAGTAAACGGATATCAACATTACTCATAGAATCATAGAATGTTACAACACAGAAGGAGGCCATTCGGCCGATTGTCCTGTGTCGGCTCTTTGAAAGAGCTATCCAATTATCCCACTTCTCTGCTCTTTCCCCACAGCCCTTCACTTTTCCCCCTTCAAGTATTTATCCAGTTCCCTTTTCAAAGTTACTATTGAATCTGCTTCCACCACCCTTTCAGGCAGAGAATATTCATACATTTGAATTAATCACCACATACATAGGGGACCAGAATTTAAGATGACTTAGGCGTCACATTTAAATGTTTCACAGTATCTCAACTATTAAATTGTAACAGTTTTAAACAAATCTTTCTTACTTATTGTTTTGCTGTCCTCATGCAAACATGAAATTAATACACCACTCCAGACTAGAGTAGCAAAAATCAGTGCAGCAAAGGTCAATCCCAGTGTGTAATGATACAGAGGTGGAAAACCTGAAATAGAAAATATTATATTAAACTTATACTATTTTCAAACCATATTACAAATTGCAACCAGGGATTTTTCCCCCCTTAAATATGTAGTTATTGCTTGGTAGCCTTGGAGAGGGTGTAGAGGAGATTTACTGGAATGATGCCAGGGATGAGGGACTTCAGTTCTGTGGAGAGACTAGAGAAGCTGGGGTTGTTCTCCTTAGAGCAGCAAAGGTTAAAGGGAGATTTAATAGAATTGTTCAAAATCATGAGGGGTTTTGATAGAGGAGGAGGGTCAGTAACAAGAGGACACAGATTTAAGAAAATTGGCAGAAGAACCAGAGGTGAGATGAGGTGAATTTTGTTTAGACAGCAAGTTGTTATGGTGTGGAATGCACTACCTGAAAGGGTGATGGAAGCAGATTCAATAATAATTTGCAAATGGGAATTTGATATATAGTTGAAAAGGAATAATTTGCAGGGCTATGTGGAAAGAGCAAGGGGAGGAGGACGAATTGGATAGCTCTTTCAAAGAGCTGGCATAGGCAAGATGGGACGAATGGCCCCTTTTTGTGTTGCGTGATTCTATGACCAAAGTGAGGTGTATTAGTGATGGAATAGAGTACTTCCCACTTCAGGGACTCAATGCTAGCATCACGTACCCCTCCTGGCTCCCAAGGTGAGATATCATACTCTTAAGACGCAATATAAAAGTACCCTCCACTCTGCCCCAACAATATACCTCTATACCTCGACTCCACCCTCAGAATTACCCTTTTGGCACTCGAGGGTAATTTTAACCCAACTCGCCAGGCGGGAATCCCACGGGATCAGATGGAACACCGGTTTTACAACCCCATCCAATATTACTCTCCAATGACTTCAATGGAGAGTAAAATTGGGGAGGCTGTAAAACCAGCGTTGCACCCGATCCCGTCAGTTTCCCAACAGGCGGGTTCAGTCAAAATTGCACTGTGATAACTTAAAAGATGATTTTGCACTTTGGCGCTCCTGGTAAATACCAGGAGCCTATATCGGGAAATTGTGCACTACCAGTCTGTGATTTTCCATCCTACTCCTTTGTTTTGCCATGGAAATTTCTGGGTCAATTGTGGTACAGTCCATATAAAAATGGAGAATAACGATACGCAATGTTATTCCCACATTAACACCCTTAGTGAGGCTGAGTGCAAAGGATATCAGTGGAATATTGTTTTAACTAATAAATGGAATTCACTGGCTGACTTGACTCACCATAAATAGAAAGATAATACGAATTGTTCTTCTTGCTAACAGGGTTTTCCACGGTGCAAGTGTATTTCCCACAGTCTGATTTTATGGCTTCAGAAATAATCAACTTGCTGTTGTTTTGCACTAACTGATAACGTTGGCCATTCATTATCATATCGTCATCTTTTGTCCACAGAATGGAACTCGCATTGCCCGCCAACGCTTGACAGATCAGTTCAATGGTGGTATCCACATCAGTAGAATTACTGCTGATCAGAGGCTCAGACAGTGGTTCTGTGGAGACAATGCATGAACAGTTAAACAGGTCTGAGCATTAAGGTAACATCATTGCTGCACATTGCGTGTGCAGTGCAGCTAACGAGTTCTGTCCTTCACATGTACCTCACAATACTTCCGTCTGTTAGGAGACTGATTCTTGGATATATTGTAAAGCTACTTATTGCCATTATACATGTAAAGTCATATGATTTACAGAGTTTGGACAGAATTTCTTGTCTGACAACAATAGTGTCTCATCAATTCTCAGTAACAGATACAGGGAATGAATTGATCAAAGAATCCTGCTACTGATCTCATGATAAACTAGTACAGAAAGGTAGGGGCTGAATTTCTTTGGCCTTTATGGTTTTTAAAAATTCATTCTTGGGATGTGGGCGTCGCTGGCAAGGCCAGCATTTATTGCCCATCCCTAAATGCCCTTGAGAAGATGGTGATGAGCCGCCTTCTTGAACCGCTGCAGTCTGTGTGGTGAAGGTGCTTCCACAGTGCTGTTAGAGAGTTCGTTCCAGGATTTTGACCCAGCAACGATGAAGGAACGGTGAGGATGTAACTGGTAAAATAGATAAGGGAGAACCAGTGGATGTGGTGTATTTGGACTTTCAAAAGGCTTTCGATAAGGTCCCGCATAAGAGATTAGCATGTAAAGTTAAGGCACATGGGATTGGGGGCAAGGTATTGACTTGGATAGAGAACTGGTTGGCAGACAGAAAGCAAAGAGTTGGAATAAACGGGTCTTTTTCCGAGTGGCAGGCAGTGACTAGTGGGGTACCGCAGGGATCGGTCCTTGGACCCCAGCTATTCACAATATATATTAATGATCTAGACAAGGGAACTAGATGTAATATCTCCAAGTTTGCAGACGACACAAACCTGGGTGGGCGTGTGTGCTGTGAGGAGGATGCCGAGAAACTCCAGCATGATTTGGACAGGTTGGGTGATTGGGCAGAAGCATGGCAGATGCAATATAACGTGGATAAATGCGAGGTTATCCACTTTGGTGTCAAAAACAGAAAGGCAGATTATTATCTGAATGGCAATAGATTGGGAGAAGGGGAAGTGCAACGAGACCTGGGTGTCCTTGTGCACCAGTCGCTGAAGGTAAGCATGCAGGTGCAGCAGGCGGTTAAGAAGGCAAATGGTATGTTGGCCTTCGTAGCGAGAGGGTTTGAGTACAGGAACAAGGATGTCTTGCTGCAGTTGTACAGGGCCTTGGTGAGACCACATCTTGAGTATTGTGTGCAGTTTTGGTCGCCTTATCTGAGGAAGGAGGTTCTTGCCATGGAAGGAGTTCAACGAAGATTCACAAGGCTGATACCTGGGATGGCAGGAATGACGTATGAGGAGAGATTGGGTCGATTGGGCTTATACTCGCTGGAGTTTAGAAGAATGAGAGGGGATCTCATTGAAACTTATAACATTCTGACAGGACTGGACACAGGAAGGATGTTCCTGATGGTCGGGGAGTCCAGAACCAGAGGTCACAGTCTAAGGATAAGGGGTAAGCCATTTAGGACAGAAATGAGGAGGAATTTCTTCACCCAGAGAATGGTAAACCTGTGGAATTCTCTACCACAGAAGGCAGTAGAGGCCAATTCATTAAATATATTCAAGAAGGAGTTGGATATATTTCTTAAGGCTAAAGGGATCAAGGGATATGGGGAGAAAGCAGGGACAGGGTTCTGAATTTGGATGATCAACCATGATCGCATTGAATGACGGAGCAGGCTAGAGGGGCCGAATGGCCTACTCCTGCTCCTATCTTCTATGTTTCTATGTTTCTATATATTCCCAAGTCAGCATGGTGTGTGACTTGGAGGGGAACTTGGAGGTGATGGTGTTCTCATGAGCCTGCTGCCTTTGTCCTACTAGGTGTAGGCATCACAGGTTTGGGAGGTGCTGTTGAAGAAACCTTGGCGAGTTGCTACAGTGCATCTTGTAGATGGTGCACACTGTAGCCACGGTGTGCTGGTGGTGGAGGGAGTGAATGTTTAAAGTGGTGGATGGGGTGCCAATCAAGCGGGCTGCTTTGTCCTGGATGGTGTCGAGCTTCTTGAGTGTTGTTGGAACTGCACTCATCCAGCAAGTGGAGAGTATTCCATCACACTCCTAACTTGTGCCTTGTAGATGGTGGAAAGGCTTTGACACTCACCACAGAATACGCAGCCTGACCTGTTCTTGTAGCCACAGTATTTATGTGGCTGGTCCAGTTAAGCTTCTGGTCAATGGTGACTCCCAGGATGTTGATGGTGGGGAAGCTGAGAATAGTGATAAACTTCAAGAGGACATAGGCAGGCTGGTGGAATGTGCGGACACGTGGCAGATGA
This sequence comes from Squalus acanthias, assembly GCA_030390025.1. Taxonomy (NCBI): domain Eukaryota; kingdom Metazoa; phylum Chordata; class Chondrichthyes; order Squaliformes; family Squalidae; genus Squalus; species Squalus acanthias. Next base: position 26,067,736 of record CM059449.1, on the reverse strand, counting down.
AATTTAATGCAGAAAAGTGCGAAGTGATACATTTTGGTAGGAAGAACGAGGTGAGGCAATATAAACTAAAGGGTACAATTCTAAAGAGGGTATAGGAACAGAGAAACCCAGGCGTATATGTGCACAAATCATTGAAAGTGGCAGGACAGGTTGAGAAAGCGGTGAAAAAGCATATGGGATCCTGGGCTTTATAAATAGATGCGGAGATGCCGGTGTTGGACTGGGGTGGACAAAATTGAGAGGTCGCACAACACCAGGTTATAGTCCAACAGTTTTATTTGAAATCACAAGCTTTCGGAACTATCGCTCCTTCCTCAGGTGAAGTAAATTGGATACAGAATCGTCAGAGCATATATAGATGGAAAAAAAAGCATGTGTACTTTACAATTGCAGACCAATAAATTAAATCATCCTGACTATCTGCCGAGGTGTGATAAAGTTAATTAAGTCAGCCAGGAAGGTACCACATCAAAAGACATAGCAAGATACAACTGAGACAATGAGGTGAAGTCGCAGGGGTTCTAACGTGTCAAAAGCTGCCGTCTGTATGTAAAACGAAAAGCTTTAAAAAAAAAAATTTACTTTTTTACTGGGAAAATTTTTACTTTTTTACTGGGAATCACATCTGTGAACAAGCTAACGACGACTCGAGTCCGGATCACGTCATGTATCGTGACATAAACCCAAGATCCCGATTGAGACCGTCTTCATGAGTGCAGAACTTGGCTATCAGTTTCTGCTCGATGATTTTGCGTTGTCGTGTGTTTCTAAGGTTGCCTTGGAGAACGCTTACCCGCAGATCCGAGGCTGAATGTCCTTGACTGCTGAAGTGTTCCCCGACTGGGAGGTAACAATCCTGCCTGGCGATTGTTGCGCGGTGCTCGTTCATACGTTGTCTCAGTGTCTGCATGGTCTCGCCGATGTACCATGCCGCGGTGCATTCTTTCCTGCAACGTATGAGGTAGACAACGTTGGCCGAGTCACATGAGTATGTACCATGTACCTGGTGGGTAGTGTCCTCACGTGTGATGGTGGTATCTGTGTTGATGATCTGGCATGTCTTGCAGAGTTTGCCATGGCAGGGTTGTGTGGTGTCGTGGTCGCTGTTATCCTGAAAGCTGGGTAATTTGCTGCGAACGATGGTACTTCTGAGGTTAGGCGGCTGTTTGAAGGCAAGTAGTGGAGGCGTGGGGATGGCCTTAGCGAGGTGTTTGTCGTCATCGATGACATGTTGAAGGCTGCGAAGAACATGTCGTAGTTTCTCCGCTCCGGGGAAGTACTGGACGACGTAGGGTACCCTGTTGGTTGTGTCCCGTGTTTGCCTTCTGAGGAGGTCTATGCGATTTTTCGCTGTGGCCCGTCGGAACTGTCGATCGATGAGTCGAGCGTCATATCCCGTTCTTACGAGGGCGTTTTTCAGCGTCCGTAGGTGTCCATCGCGTTCCTCCTCGTCTGAGCAGATCCTGTGTATTCGCAGGGCTTGTCCATAGGGGATGGCTTCTTTAACATGGTTAGGGTGGAAGCTGGAGAAGTGGAGCATCGTGAGGTTGTCCGTGGGCTTGCGGTAGAGTGAAGTGCTGAGGTGTCCGTCTTTGATGGAGATTCGTGTGTCCAGGAATGAGACCGATTCTGAGGAGTAGTCCATGGTGAGTTTGATGGTGGGATGGAACTTGTTTATGTTATCGTGTAGTCTTTTCAGTGATCCTTCGCCATGGGTCCAAAGGAAGAAAATGTCGTCGATGTATCTGGTGTACAGCGTTGGCTGGAGGTCCTGTGCAGCGAAGAAGTCTTGCTCGAACTTGTGCATGAAGATGTTGGCGTATTGGGGTGCGAATTTGGTCCCCATGGCTGTTCCGTGTGTTTGGGTAAAAAAATGGTTGTCGAAGGTGAAGACATTGTGGTCAAGGATGAAGCGGATGAGTTGTAGGATGGCGTCTGGAGATTGGCTGTTGTTGATGTTGAGTACTGAGGCTGTTGCAGCGATGCCGTCATCGTGGGGGATACTGGTGTAGAGTGCCGATACGTCCACCTGAGGAAGGAGCGATAGTTCCGAAAGCTTGTGATTTCAAATAAAACTGTTGGACTATAACCTGGTGTTGTGCGACCTCTCAATTTTATAAATAGAGGCATGGGGGAAAAATTTGATTGGTTAGCGCCTCCTGTTAGCGCCTCCGGGGGGGCTAGGAACTTAGCGCCGCTCGCGAAATTAACCAGTTGTTTTGTGGCGGTGCTAAACACTACCGCCACGATCTCCTGCGCTCGTAGATCGTGATGTCAGTCAAGCGTGCAACGCCTCGGTAGCGCCCTGGACCGGATATTGAGTCGCACCCCCTGCCTTAGCGCCTGCCGCTGGGAACGACAGGTAGAGGGGAACGTTTTCAAGTCGGGAAGGGGCTGGGGGAGCGCTATTTAAAGGCGGGCGCTTCTTGCCTTTTCTTGTCGGCAAAATTTTTGGTTTTAACGCTGTCCTAAGGAGTTTTGGCCCTCAGCAACACATTTGAGGTTCCTAAGCGCCGAGCTCTTTTCCTGGGCCTATCCATTAGTGCTTCCAACACAATTGCTTTTGAGGACTCTCCAGGCCGAGATTCAAGGCTGCAATAAGCAGGGTGTGACTGGCCAGCAAGATGGCCCCTCCCCTTTAAGAACTGGATGGCACCAGTGTGTCTGGTTTCCATGGTAATTGGCATCGCCTGAGCTTCGGTAGCATTCTGAGGTAGCGCCTTGCTCCCTGACGTATGCGCCTTGAGAGGTGTGTAGCACTTGATTTAGCGCTCAAATCACCTCCAGGGGCGATAGAGGCGAATTTTGCAGTCGGAGGCAATAATTAGCGCTGGGCGCTAAACTTTGCGCCCGGCCGATATTAGCTCCCCAAAATGGGCGATACCCAATTTTTCCCCCCATTGAGTACAAAAGCAAAGAAGTTATGATGAACCTTTCTAAAACACTGGTTCGGCCTCAACTGGAGTATTGTGTCCAATTCTGGGCACCGCACTTTAGGAAGGATGTGAAGGCCGTAGAGAGGGTGCAGAAAAGATTTACAAGAATGGTTCCAGGAATGAGGGACTTCAGTAATGTTGATAGACTGGAGAAGCTCAGGTTGTTCTCCTTAAAGCAGAGAAGGTTGAGAGGAGATTTGATAGAATCATAGAATGGTTACAGCACGGAAGGCGGCCATTCGGCCCGTCGAGCCCGTGCCAACTCTCAGCTAGTCCCACTCCCCCGCCCTTTCCCCATAGCCCTGCAAAAAATTTTCCTTCAGATGCTTATGCAACTCCCTTTTGAAAGATAAGATTGAGTCTGCCTCCACCACCCTTTCAGGCAGTGCATTCCAGATTTTAACCACTCGCTGCGTAAAAAAGTTTTGTCTTACGTCACCTTTGGTTCTTTTGTCAATCACCTTAAATCTGTGTCCTCTGTTTCTCAACCCTTCTGCCAATGGGACAGTTTCTATCTACTCTGTCCAGACCCCTCATAGTTTTGAACAGCTCTATCAAATCTCCTTGCTCCACTTGACCTACCTCATTCCCCAGAACCAGATCCAGCAATGCCTCCTCCCTCATCGGGCCGGAAACATACTGATCAACAAAGTTCTCCTGAACCCCTTCTCTGCCCTTTACACTATTACGATCCCAGTCTATATTAGGATTGTTGAAGTCCCCCATTATTAATACTCTATAGTTCTTGCACCTCTCAGTAATTTCTCTGCAAATTTGCTCCTCCATATCTTTCCCACTATTTGGTGGTCTATATAATACACCTAATAGTGTAATGGCACCTCTATTATTTCTTAACTCTATCCATATAGATTCTGTCCTTGACCCCTCCAGAACATCCTCCCTCTCCAGCACTGTAACATTCTCCTTAACCAATACTGCCACACCACCTCCCATCTTTCCTGAACACCTTATATCCAGGAATATTTAATACCCAATCCTGCCCTTTTTTGAGCCAGGTCTCAGTTATTGCCACAACATCATATTCCCAAATGGCTATTTGTGCCTACAGCTCACTTACCTTGTTTACTGCACTTCGTGCATTCACATACATACACTGTAAATCCATCTTAGACCATCCTGTATTCTCTCTTAGTTGGACCCCACCTAATATCTTACTATTTCTTACTTTGGTGCTCTCTGCCTCTCACAATCCTTTGAGCACTTTATTTCCCCTTTCTAATGTTACATCCTGGTACCCACCCCCCTGCCAAATTAGTTTAAACCCTCCCCAACAGCACAAGCAACCCCCCCCGCGAGGATATTGGTTGCAGCCCTGTTGAGGCTGCAACCCGACTGGCCTGTACAGGTCCCACCTCCCCCAGAACCGGTCCCAATGCCCCAGGAATCTGAAGCCCTCCCTCCTGCACCATCTCTCCAGCCACGCATTCATCTGCTCTATCCTCCTATTTCTACTCACTTGTGCGTGGCACCGTGAGTAAACCGGAGATTACTACCTTTGAGGTCCTGCTTTTTAATCTATTTCCTAGCTCCCTGAAATCTGCCTGTAGGACCTCATCCCTCTTTCTACCTATGTCATTGGTACCAATATGGACCACAACCTCTGGCTGTTCACCCTTCCCCCTCAGAATGTTCTGCAGCTGCTCAGTTACATCAGATAGAGGTGTTCAAAATCATGAGGGGTCTAGACAGAGTAGATAGAGAGAAACTGTGTGCATTGCTAGAAGGGTCGAGAACCAGAGGACACAGATTTAAGGTGATTGGCAGAGAAACCAAAGGTGGCATAAGGAAAAATGTTTTTACACAGCTAGTGGTTATGATCTGGAATGCATTGTCAGAAAGAGTGGTGGAGGCAGCTTCAATCGCTTTCAAAAGGGAATTGGATAAGTACCTGAATGAAAAAAATTTGCAGGGCTGCGAGAAAATGGTGGGTGGGTGGGATTAGCTGAAGTGCTGTTGCAGAGAGGCGGCAAGGGCTCGACAGGCTGAATGGCCTCCTTCTGTGCTGTAACCATTCTATGATTTGGCGATGGTAATCCCATTGAATGTCAAGGGGAGATGGTTAGATTCTCTCTTGTTGGAGATGGTCATTGCCTGGCACTTGTGTGGCGGAATGTTACTTGCCATTTATCAGCCCAAGCCTGAATGTCATCTGAATGCATTCGAGACAGTTTCCTGGAACAATACGTCATAGAACCAACCAGGGAACAGGCTATTTTAGATCTTGCATTGTGTAATGAGACAGGGTTGATTAGTAATCTCATAGTAAAAGATCCTCTGGGGAAGAGTGATCATAATATGTTAGAATTTCACATTGAGTTTGAGAGTGAAATACTTAAATCTGAAGCGAGAGTCTTAAACTTAAATAAACATAGCTATGAGGGGCGAGTTGGCTAAAATAGATTGGGAAATTAGATTAAAAGGTATGACGGTAGATATGCAGTGGCAGACATTTAAAGAAATATTCCAAAACTCTCAGCAAATATACATTCCATTGAGAAATAAAACTCCAAGGGAAAAGTGATCCATCCGTGGCTAACTAAAAAAGTTAAGGATAGTATTAAATTAAAAGAAGAGGGTTATAATGTTGCAAAGATTAGTAGTAAGCCTGAGGATTGGGAACCAGCAAAGGCTGACCAAAAAATAGATAAAAAGGGAGAAAATAGAATGAGAGTCAATGAGCAAGATATATAAAAACAGATTGTAAGAGCTTCTACAAGTATGTAAAAAGGAAGATAGTAGCAAAAGTAAGTGTTGGTCCCTTAGAGGCTGAAACAGGTGAAATTATTATGGGGAATAATGCAATGGCAGATTTTAAACAAATATTTTGTATCTGTCTTCACAGTAGAAGACACAAAAAGTATACCAAAATTAGTGGGGAACCAAGGGACTTACGAGAGTGAGGAACTTAAAGTAATTAATGTCAGTAGAGAAAAAGTACTAGAGAAACTAATGGGTCTAAAAGCCGACAAATCCCCTGGATCTGATGGCCTACATCCTAGGGTTTTAAAAGAGGTGGCTGCAGAAATAGTGGATGCATTGGTTGTGACCTTCCAGAATTCCCTAGATTCTAGAACGGTCCCAGTGGATTGGCAGGTACTAAATGTAACCCTGCTATTCAAGTGGTACAGTAGCATTATGTTACTGGACTAGTAATCCAGAGGCCTGGACTAATGAGCTGGAGACGTGAATTCAAATCCCGCCGTGGCAGCTGGGGCATTTAAATTCAGTTAATTAAATAAATCTGGAATTAAAAGCTAGTATCAGTAATGGTGACAATGAAACTTCCAGATTGTTGTAAAAACCCATCTTGTTCACTTAATGTCCTTTAGTGAAGGAAATCTGCCGTCCTTACCTGGTCCGGCCTATATGTGACTCAAGTCCCACAGCAATCTGAAGTGGCCTAGCAAGCCACTCAATTATATCAAACCTCTACAAAGAAGCATGGACTGCAGCAGTTGAAGCTCTCCACCACCTTCTCAAGGGCAAGTAGGGATGGACAATAAATGCTAGCCTTGACAGCGACGCCCACATTCCTTGAACGAATAAAAAAAGAGAGAGAAAACGGGGAACTACAGGCCAGTTAGCCTGACATCAGTCATCGGGAAAATGCTGGAATCCATTATCAAGGAAGTGGTAACAGGACACTTAGAAAATCATAATTTGATCAGGCAGAGCCAACAAGGGTTTAGTTTTGCTGAGAGGTTGTTTCCCCTGACTGGAGAGTCTAGAACGAGGGCGCATAGTCTCAGGATAAGGGGTCGGCCATTTAAGACTGAGATGAGGAGGAATTTCTTCACTCAGAGGGTTGTGAATCTTTGGAATTCTCTACCCCAGAGTGTGAATGCTGAGTCCTTGAGTATATTCAAGGCTGAGATAGATAGATTTTTGGACTCTAGGGCAATCAAGGGATATGGGGCTCAGGCGGGAAAGTGGAGTTGAGGTCGAAGATCAGCCATGATCTTATTGAATGGTGGAGCAGGCTCGAAGGGCCATATGGCCTATTCCTGCTCCTAATTCTTATGTTCTTATGCTGCATGCAGGCACGGACTGCTTCATTATCTGAGGAGTTGCTAATGAAACTGAACACTGTGAAATCATCAGCAAACATCCCCACTTCTGACCTTATGATGGAGGGAGAGCTATTGATAAAGCAGCTGAAGATGGTTGGGCCTAGGACACTGCCCTGAGGAACTCTTGCAGTGATGTCCTGGGACTGTGATGATTGGCCTCCAACAATCACAACTATTTTCCTTTGTGCTAGGTATGACTCCAGACAGTGGAGAATTTTCCCCCTGATTCCCATTGACTTCAGTTTTACTGGGGCTCCTTGATGCCACACTTGGTCAAATGCTGCCTTGATGTCAAGGGCACTCACTCTCACTTCACCTTTGAAAATCAGCTCTTTTGTCCATGTTTGGACCAAGGCTGTAATGAGGTCTGGAGCCGAATGGCCCTGGTGGAACCCAAACTGGGCATCAGTGAGCAGGTTATTGGTAAGTGCTGCTTGATAGCACTGTCGACGCCACCTTCCATCACTTTGCTGATTTTTGAGTGTAGACTGATGGGGCAGTAATTGGCTAGATTGGATTTGTCCTGCTTTTTGTGGTCTGGACATACCTGGGCAGTTTTCCACATTGTCGGATAGATGCCAGTGTTGTAGCTGTACTCTAATAGCTTGGCTAGAGGTGCGACAGCTGGAATGTTGTTGGGGCCCATAGCATTTGCTGTATCCACTGCGATCACCCGTTTCTTGATATCATATGGAGTGAATCGAATTGGCTGAAGACTGGCTTCTCTGATGGTGGGGACCTCAGGAGGAGGCCAAGATGGATCGTCCACTCAGCACTTCTGGCTGAAGATAGTTGCGAAAGCTTCAGTCTTGTCTTTTGCACTCATGTGTTGGGCTCTGCCATCGTTGAGGAAGGGGGTGTTCATGGAGCCTCCTCCTCTTGTTAGTTGTTTAATTGTCCACTACCATTCACAACTGGATGTGGCAGGAATGCAAAGCTTTGATCGGATCCGTATTGGTATTGAAACGCCACACTTGGCATGGGCAGGGACAAGCAGGGTTGAAATTGGAACAGGGCCATATTGCACCAGATCCCCGGCCCATTTTTCCCCCTGTGAGATTAGGAGAAATTTCTTTACGTAGAGTTGTTAGAGCATGGAGATGCTTCGTGACTGGAATTAGTGAAGGGAGAGACCATTGCATCTCTTAAAGAAAGCGATTCTGGCACTGCCCACTGTGCAAGTGCTGCTGCCTCTCACGTCCCAGCAACCAATGTTGGCTTAAACTTTCCCACTGCCCAGTTGTGCCCCTGCTGCTTGTTGCCAAAATGTTTAAGGATTGTGACTTGTGAGGCCAACAGGGAATCGCCAGAGCAACGAGAAAGAACGAATTGCATTACATAGCACCTCATCACATCTTACAGATATATTCCTAAAGTGCTTCATGTACAATGAACTATTGCAAAGTGCGGTCATATCAGCAAACTCAGCAAGCACTTTACACAAGATCCCACAAAAAGCAATTAGATGAAAAAGCTAATCTCTTTTTTGGTGGTGTTAGTCAAGGAAATAATTTTTAAAACCAACTTATAATTTTGAACACTTCGATTAAATCTCCTCTTAACCATCTCTGCTATAGGGAGAATAATCCCAGCTTCTCTAGTCTCTCCATGTAACTGAAGTCCCTCATCTTTGGTATAATTCTAGTAAATCTCTGTGCCCTCTCCAAGGCCTTGACATTCTTTCTAAAGTGTGGTGCCCAGAGGTATAAATTCCTCCTCTGTGAATGTGCCAGGAGTACTTATTCAGCCTGTGATTTTCCATCCATTAATACCAGAAAGTCATGTAATAAAACCTGAATTTGATGTATTCAAAAAATACATACTGCGTCAAAGAATATACTGTTATAAAACAGTGTATTCTCTGACTCACTATGAGCAATGCCACAGGAGATCTACTCATGTTATATTAAAATGGGACATCTACACGTACAGAGGTGACACTTGGCTAAGATCAAGTGTCAGTGCTTGTTCTTATGCTAATTGACCTTGAGTTGCGATACTTGTTTTTCTGGTTTGGGTGGATCTTTATGCTGGCTCTGGCCTAACGCCTTTTGAAAAGCAAACTCTCCCTGCTATTGGTGGATCTTCATGCTGGCTTTGGCCTAACGTCAATCAGGGAAGAGAGATCTGCATAGGAGATGGCGTCCAACCGAGGAGCGAGCCAGGGAGTCCGGAACACTGTCCGAGTCACAGTGAAGAAGCTGGAAGGAGGAGCGCCGATCGACCGCCCACTCTTCGTGAAGAAGATCCTGACTGCATGCTGTGGATTCAAAGCCGGGGACATCTTCGCTCTGCAGGATTTCCCGACGAGTGGTTACTTTGACGTAACCTTCAGAAACGTCACTGGATGCCTGAAGCTTTTGCAGGCTTTGAAGGAGAAGAGGAGTGAACCCCTGCTGCCCATCCTGACTGCAGAGCCGCTGTTCACTCTGCCGATGCAGAGGAAGCGCACACAGTGCACATGTACAACCCCCACATCCCAGTCGTTGATGTGCTGACATTCCTCGCTTGATGTTGATGAGGTCGGCAACAGCATGGACATAAAGGACTTGTTTGGGATTTGGACGAGTAAGCGCCAGATCCCAGTAACCTTGAAGGTGGACGCCAATGGAGCCATCCTGCACCCCCCCTCCAGCTTCACCATTGGAGGAAGTCGGGGATACATGATGTACGCCGGACAACCCAGGGTATGTCGAACCTGCGGGAAATCCGGGCACGTGGCGGCAAACTGCACAGTGGTCATCTGCCGGAACTGCAAGCAAGAAGGCCACCAGACAAAGGTGTGTAAGGAGAGTAAGTTCTGCAACCTTTGTGGTGAGGCTGGCCATCTGTACAAGGCCTGCCCCAAGCACAGCCTCAGCTATGCCCAGGTGACAAAAAACAACGGGGCGCACGAGGAAGCAAGTGCAAGCCAGGTTGTCGCAGAGGACACCCCTACTCCTACCAACACACCGTGTGAAGAAACCACGAGCCAGGACACAGAGAGGGACACGCAGCAAGAAAAGGGTGCCACCGCAAGCTGCCAGACCCTCAGCTCTAAGCCTCCCCGCCAGCAGACCGAGTCGATGGACGAGGAGCCAGCAGAGGGACAACAAGGAGACTGGCAGGCTGTAAAGAAAAAGACCTGCAAGAGTAATGCAGCCCAGAGAAACGTAAGAGCCGCAGCAAACGTCGAGGCAAATGGCAAAAGATGGTTTATCTCCCGGACGGACAGCAGCGCCTGCAACTCGTCTGAAGAAGAAGCACGAGGCAAAACAAGCCACTATCGCCATCAGCACAAGAGGCAAAACGCCAACGCCAAGGACGAGAGACGTGCCAACAGTATGACTAAATCACATAACTTTACATGAGTTGTGGAATCATTCTGAAGGCTGAAATTTCAGAAAAGTAAACAGTTTATACAATGAAGGGTTACAGCGAGCTTAGAAGTAATGATAGAGATTCGGGATATTGGACTCTCATGCAATGAAACATTGAAAGAGGTTTAAATTTGACTCCGTGTAGTTTTAAAAGGACATAAGTCTTCAGGCAGAAGACCACTCAGTGAAGTGAAGGCAGGAAAGTAAATAGTTATATATTTAATTTTTTTTGGAATATTTCAATTTTTAGGTTAATTTTTTTTAAATATATTGTCCTGATCACTAGACAGTGAGTGTCCTGGTGAACCTCTTCAGGCGAAACTTTTTTTTTAATGTTTCAATTCATGTGGTGTAATGCAGACAAAGGTGAGCTGTGGATGTGTAACCCAAGAAGACTGTCTGGAACTGGAAATGTTAATGTGACTGAGTGTCTGATTAAAGCTGAAAAAATACCAAGGTGGGAGGGATAAATTAGGCTGCCATTCTACAATACAATAGCAATAGGGTCATCGACCTGAAACGTTAACTCTGTTTCTCTCTCCACGATGCTGCCTGACCTGCTGAGTGGTTTCAGCATTTTCTGTTGTTGCTACAAGTGCTTTTGCTCCCATGGAAAGTGGTTTTGGGTGCATTTCAATGAAGAAGTGTTGGTATAACCCAAGAGATAATTGAGGGTGCTAAAGGCATGAGGCACGAGTCCCGTACGGGTTTATGTTTGCACAGAGTGCATGTTAACTCCAGCTTTAGTTTCTCACCTCCTTCCAGCAAATGTTGGAAACAAAGGTATTGCAGAGGAAGCAGAGGCGGCGGACCTGGGTGTAGCGACAGTGGCGAGGCGGCGGCTGTAAAAGAGGCGGCGACCAGGTAGGCCCACAGAGGCGGCGGACCTGGATGGAGCGACAGCGGCGAGGCGGCGGCTGTAAAAGAGGCGGCGACCAGGTAGGCCCACAGAGGCGGCGGACCTGGGTGGAGCGACAGCGACGAGGCGGCGGCTGTAAAAGAGGCGGCGACCAGGTAGGCCCACAGAGGCGGCGGACCTGGGTGGAGCGACAGCGGCGAGGCGGCGGCTGTAAAAGAGGCGGCGACCAGGTAGGCTTACCAATCTGAGCCCAGAGAGCGGGAGAGAGAGAAGTAGAAAATAATCAAAGTGTGACGTCACCAGAAAGCAGGTAAGTGATTGGTTGGTGAGTATTTCTCTTTTTCTCCTTTTTTCCATACTTAAATTCTGTGGTTTATAGTTTCTAGAGTCTCTGTGGTGTAGCGGGGACTGCTGTTAAGCAAGGGCCCTTGAGTATATCATTTAATTGAAGTGAAATTGGTGCGATTCAATTAGTTTAATTTTAATTAATTAATTAAAGGGTAAGTCATGGCAGCAGAGCTCAGCGCCGTGATATGCTCCTCCTGCAATATGTGGGAAATCAGGGACACTTCCTGTGTCCCTGACGACCATGTGTGTGGGAAATGTATCCAGCTGCAGCTACTGACGGACCGCATTGCGGCGCTGGAGCTGCGGATGGATGCATAGTGGAGCATTCACGACGCTGAGAACGTCGTGAATAACACGTTTAGCGAGTTGGTCACACCGCAGGTAAAGGGTGTACAGGCAGGAAGTGAATGGGTGACCACCAGGCAGAGTAAGAGGTGCAGGCAGGTAGTGCAGGGGTCCCCTGTGGCCATCCCCCTCTCAAACAGATATACCTCTTTGGATGCTGTTGGGGGGGATGACTTATCAGGGGAAGGCGGCAGCAGCCAACTTCCTGGCACCATGGGTGGCTCTGCTGCACAGGCTGGGAGGAAAAAGTGTGGAAGAGCTATAGTGATAGGGGATTCAATTGTAAGGGGAATAGATAGGCGTTTCTGCGGCTGCAATCGAGACTCCAGGATGGTGTGTTGCCTCCCTGGTGCAAGGGTCAAGGACGTCTCGGAGCGGCTACAGAACATTTTGGATGGGGAGGGCGCGCAGCCAGTTGTCGTGGTGCACATAGGCATCAACGATATAGGTAAAAAACGGGATGAGGTCCTAAAAGCAGAATATAGGGAGTTAGGAGGTAAATTAAAAAAGAGGACCTCAAAGGTAGTAATCTCAGGATTGCTACCAGTGCCACGTGCTAGTCAGAGTAGAAATAGGAGGATATTTCAAATGAATACGTGGCTAGAGGAATGGTGCAAGGGGGAGGGATTCAAATTCCTTGGACATTGGAACCGGTTCTGGGGGAGGTGGGACCAGTACAAACGGGACGGTCTGCACCTGGGCAGGGCCGGGACCGATGTCCTAGGGGGAGTGTTTGCTAGTGCTGTTGGGGAGGGTTTAAACTAAAGTGGCAGGGGGTTGGGAACCTGAGCAGGGAGACAGAGGAAAGGGAAACAAGGATAAAAGCTAAAGACAGGAAGGAGAAAAACAAAAGTAGAAGGCAAAGAACTCAACGGTTTAAATCAAACATGGTCACAGAAAATAATAATTCATATAGGTCTGAGAGCGTTAAAAAAACAAGCCTGAAGGCTTTGTGTCTTAATGCAAGGAGCATTCGGAACAAGGTGGATGAATTAGCTGCGCAAATAGAGGTAAATGAATATGATTTGATTGGGATTACAGAAACATGGCTCCAGGGTGGCCAAGGCTGGGAACTCAACATCCAGGGTTATTCAATATTTAGGAAAGATAGGCAAAAAAGAAAGGGAGGTGGGGTAGCATTGCTGGTTAAAGAGGGGATTAACACAATTGAAAGGAAGGATATTAGCTCTGATGATGCGGAATCTGTATGGGTAGAACTGAGAAATAACAAGGGGCAGAAAACGTTAGTGGGAGTGGTATATAGATCTCCAAACAGTAATACGGAGGTTGGGGACGGCATTAAAAGGGAAATTAGAGAAGCATGCAGTAAGGGCACAGCAGTCATCATGGGTGACTTTAATTTACATATAGATTGGGCTAACCAAATTCGTAAAAATACTGTGGAGGAGGAATTCCTAGAATGTTTACGAGATGGTTTTCTGGAACAATATGTCGAGGAACCAACCAGAGATCAGGCCATCTTAGACTGGGTATTATGTAACGAGAAAGGATTAATTAGCAATCTTGTTGTACGAGGCCCCTTGGGTCAGAGTGATCATAATATGATAGAATTCTTCATTAGGATGGAGAGTGAAGTCGTTGAATCAGAGACTAGGGTCCTGAATTTAAATAAAGGAAACTACGATGGTATGAGGCGCGAATTGGGTAGGATTGATTGGGGAATGTCACTCAAGGGGTTGACGGTGGATAGGCAATGGCAAACATTCAAAGACTGCATGGATGAACTGCAGAATTTGTTCATCCCAGTGTGGCATAAGAATAAAACAAAAAGGGTGACTCAACCGTGGCTAACAAGGGAAATTAGGGATAGCATAAGATCCAAGGAGAGGACATATAAATTGGCCAGAAAAAGCAGTAGCCCTGAGGATTGGGAGCAGTTTAGGATTCAACAAAGGAGGACAAAGGGATTAATTAAGAGGGGGAAAATAGAATATGAAAGTAAGCTTGCTGGGAACATAAAAACTGACTGTAAGAGCTTTTATAGATATGTGAAGAGAAAAAGATTAGTGAAATCAAGTGTAGGTCCCTTGCAGTCAGAAGCGGGGGAAGTTATAATGGGGAACAAAGAAATTGCAGCCCAATTAAATGCATATTTTGGTTCTGTCTTCACAAAGGAGGACACAAATAAGCTCCCAGAGATGTTGGAGAGCATACGGTCTGATGAAAGGGAGGAACTGAAAGAAATCAGTATTTGCAGGGAAATGGTGTTAGGGAAATTGACGGTATTGAAGGCCGATAAATCCCCAGGGCCTGATAATCTACATCCTAGGGTACTTAAGGAAGTGGCCCTAGAAATAGTAGATGCATTGCTGATCATCTTCCAACATTCGATGGAATCTGGAACTGTACCCATGGATTGGAGGGTAGCCAATGTTACCCCACTATTCAAAAAGGGTGGTAGAGAGAAAGCGGGGAATTACAGACTGGTAAGCCTGACATCGGTATTGGGGAAAATGCTAGAGTCCATTATAAAGGATGTAATAGCTGAGCACTTGAAAAACAGTGACAGGATCGGACAAAGTCAACATGGATTTACAAAAGGTAAATCGTGCTTGACTAATCTACTGGAATTTTTTGAGGATGTAACTGGGAAAATAGATAAGGGAGAACCAGTAGATGTGGTGTATTTGGACTTTCAAAAGGCTTTCGATAAGGTCCCGCATAAGAGATTAGCGTGTAAAGTTAAGGCACATGGGATTGGGGGCAAGGTGTTGACTTGGATAGAGAACTGGTTGGCGGACAGAAAGCAGAGAGTAGGAATTAATGGGTCTTTTTCCGAGTGGCAAGCAGTGACTAGTGGGGTACAGCAGGGATCGGTCCTTGGACCCCAGCTATTCACAATATACATTAATGATCTAGATAAGGGAATTAAATGTAATATCTCCAAGTTTGCAGATGACACAAAGCTGGGTGGGAGTGTGTGCTGCGAGGAGGATACTGAGAAACTCCAGGATGATTTGGACAGGTTGGGTGAGTGGGCAGAAGCGTGGCAGATGCAATATAACGTGGATAAGTGCGAGGTTATCCACTTTGGTGTCAAAAACAGAAAGGCAGACTATTATCTGAATAGCAATAGATTGGGAGAAGGGGAAGTGCAACGAGACCTGGGTGTCCTTGTGTACCAGTCGCTGAAGGTAAGCATGCAGGTGCAGCAGGCAGTGAAGAAGGCAAATGGTATGTTGGCCTTCATAGCGAAAGGGTTTGAGTATAGGAACAGGGATGTCCTGCTGCAGTTGTACAGGGCCTTGGTGAGACCACACCTTGAGTACTGTGTGCAGTTTTGGTCGCCTTATCTGAGGAAGGATGATCTTGCCATGGAAGGAGTTCAGCGAAGATTCACAAGGCTGATACCTGGGATGGCAGGAATGACATAAGAGGAGAGATTGGGTCGATTGGGCTTATACTCGCTGGAGTATAGAAGAATGAGAGGGGATCTCATCGAAACATATAAAATTCTGACAGGTCTGGACAAACTAGATGCAGGAAGAATGTTCCTGATGGTCGGACAGTCCAGAACCAGGGGTCATAATCTAAGGATAACGGGTAAGCCATTTAGGACAGAAATGAGGAAGAATTTCTTCACCCAGAGAGTGGTGAACCTGTGGAATTCTCTACCACAGAAGGTAGTTGAGGCCAATTCATTAAATATATTCAAGAATGAGTTAGATATATTTCTTAAAGCTAAAGGTATCAAGGGATATGGGGAGAAGGCAGGTACAGGGTACTGAGTTTGGATGATCAGCCATGATCTCATCGAATGGCGGAGCAGGCTCGAGGGGCCGAATGGCCTACTCCTGCTCCTATCTTCTATGTTTCTATGTTAATGTTTGGTGTAATAATAAGAAAATGTAACAGAACAAGCCATTTGGTTAATCAGGTGTTATCCTCCCACCAACAATATCCAGTCTATTTGTTTTTGGGATGAGAAGTTAAATCTGCTCCTGTGGTTCAGATGGATTAATAAGGGACAGCCAGAATAGATTTGTTAAAGACAAATCCTGTTGCATGGGATGTGTGACACGTTGCCCAGAATGTATTCTGAAGTGAAGTTCCTTTTCTCCAAACCTCTAGACATTGACATAATGGCCATTTTCGCCACCTCCAGCGTGATCCCACCACCAAACACATCTTCCCCTCCGCCCCCCCCTTTCAGCATTCTGAAGGGACCGCTCCCTCCGCGACACCCTGCTCCACTCCACTATCACCCCCAACACCCCTTCCCCTTCGCCCGGCACCTTGCCATGCAAGCGCAGGAGATGCAACACCTTCCCTTTTACCTCCTCCCTTCCCACCGTCCAGGACCCCAAACACTCCTTCCAAGTGAAACAGTGATTTACTTGTACTTCTTACAATTTAGTATACTGTATTCGCTGCTCACGATTCGGTCTCCTCTACATTGGGGAGACCAAACGCAGATTGGTTGACCGCTTTGTGGAACACCTCCATTCAGTCCGCAAGCATGACCCCAAGCTTCCGATTGCCTGTCACTTTAATTCTCCCCTCCACTCCCACTCTGATCTCTCCGTCCTTGGCCTCTTACACTGTTCCAATGAAGCTCAACGTAAGCTCGAGGAACAGCACCTCATCTTTCTATTAGGTACTTTACAGCCTTCTGGACTTAACATCCAGTTCAACAATTTCAGACTATAACCTCGACCCCTGTATTTCTTTATATTTTTTTTCTCTTGTTTTCTCACATGGTAGCTGTTAATGATGCTGCCATCGATGTAGTTTGATGTAGTGTACATGGACTTTAGCAAGGCTTTTGATAAGGTTCCACATGGCAGACTGGTCACGAAGTTAAAAGCCCATGGAGTCCAGGGCAAAGTGTCAAGTTGGATTCAAAACCGGCTCGGAGGCAGGAAGCAGAGGGTAATGGTTGATGGGTGTTTTTGTGACTGGAAGGCTGTTTCCAGTGGGGTTCCGCAGGGCTCAGTACTCGGTCCCTTGCTTTTTGTGGTATATATCAATGATCTAGACTTAAATATAGGGGGTATGATTAAGAAGTTTGCAGATGATACTAAAATCGGCTGTGTGGTTGATACTGAAGAAGGAAGCTGTAGACTGCAGGAAGATATCAATAAATTGGTCAGGTGGGCAGAACAGTGGCAAATGGAATTCAATCCGGAGAAGTGTGAGGTAATGCATTTGGGGAGGGCTAACAAGGAAAGGGAATACACATTAAATGGTAGGACACTGATTAGTGTAGAGGAACAAAGGGACCTTGGAGTGCATGTCCACAGATCCCTGAAGGTAGCAGGCCAGGTAGATAAGGTGGTTAAGAAGGCATACGGAATGCTTGCCTTTATTAGCCGTGGCATAGAATATAAGAGCAGGGAGGTTATGCTTCAACTGTATAAAACACTAGTTAGGCCTCAGCTAGAGTACTGCGTGCAGTTCTGGTCACCACATTACAGGAAAGATGTGATTGCACTAGAGAGGGTACAGAGGAGATTTACAAGGATGTTGCCGGGAGTAAAGAATCTTAGCTATGAGGAAAGACTGGATAGGCTGGGTTTGTTTTCCTTGGATGCTGAGGGGAGACCTTATTGAGGTGCCTAGATAAAGTGGATAGAAAGGACCTATTTCCCTTAGTAGAGGGGTCAAAAACCAGGGGACACAGATTTAAAGTAATTGGTGGAAGGTTTAGATGGGATTTGAGGGGAAATTTCTTCACCCAGAGGGTTGTGGGGGTCTGGAACTCACTTCCTGAAAGGGTGGTAGAGGCAGAAACCCTAACCACATTTAAAAAGTACTTGGATGTGCACTTGGGATGCTGTAACCTGCAGGGCTATGGACCTAGAGCTGGGAAGTGAGATTAGGCTGGATAGCTCTTTGTTGGCCGGTGCGGACACGATGGGCTGAAATGGCCTCCTTCCGTGCTGTAACTTTCTATGATTCTATGATCATCATTCACACCTCATCTAGAGTCTTCTTTTGTTTCTTAACTTGTCCCATTACCTCTCCTTTTGCCTTGCACCATCATCCCTTTTGTCAGTCACTCTCTCCTGCCTTCCATCCTATCACAGACATTGTTCTTTCCTCACCTCCTCCCTGCCCCTACTTAAAAATCTCTCTTTTCTAACCTTTTCCAGTTCTGATGAAGGGTTCTGGAAGGGTTCTTGACTCAAAACGTTGACTCTGTTTCTCTCTCCTCAATGTTGCCTGACCTGCTGAGTGTTTCCAGCATTTTCTGTTATTTGACAAGGGCCATCTTTGGTTTAACGGCTAATAAATGTAACTTGATGTTTCCTGTGCAAAGGAACAGGACATGACCTGGACAATCTCAGATAGTTAATGTGACCTTGCTAATAGTTGCTAATGTATTCGATTCAGTGCCTCTATTGTTGTGGCCCAATCTGCCAGTAAGACCTCACAG
Organism: Squalus acanthias; assembly: GCA_030390025.1. NCBI lineage: Eukaryota > Metazoa > Chordata > Chondrichthyes > Squaliformes > Squalidae > Squalus > Squalus acanthias. The sequence continues at coordinate 26,049,398 of CM059449.1, read as the reverse complement.
AGGATGAGTCGCCACCTGTCTATTATGTCCTCCACCATTGTCCTGACTTATCTCCACGATTAGCATATCCTTCCTCAGATAAGGAGACCAAAACTGTGCACGGTACTCCAGATGTGGTCTCACCAAAGCCCTGTACAATCGTAGTAAGACTTCCTTACTCTTAAGAGCAGGGATTAATATTGTGGAGAATGTTTGAGAGCAAAACATTAGAAGCGAAATTCGTAAATTAACATCTTTACGTCACCATACGAGTAAACATTTCCAAGTCAGTCTGATTGGTTCTCCTGTCCAGGAAGAAAGAGGAATGTTTATTGCTGTGAAATCATAGCTTTTCCTGCTTTTCGTTTTTAATTCGGTAACACAAATTTTGTATGCGTTTTTCTGCACTTGTGAATAAGTGCTGCATTTCTGACATGTTATGTGGGGGGCGGGGGAGGGTGCTGGTTCACGAAGACAATATTTATTAATGGAAGTGATTGAAGTTGAAAATACCCGTTTTTGTTCAATTCTGTTTAATACTGTGATCTAAAGAACTGCAGCACTTCATATTTGTTAGGTGTCTGGTTGCATTGTGAATAATATTCTAATGACTATGTGGACGTACAGCACGTCAGCAGCCATCAGAAAGCTGCTGCTTGTGCAGCCATTGCTATAGTGACATGAGGGATGGACTAATATGTTGAAAACATTAAAATTAATACAAATTGCACGAATAGATATGCCTCTTTCAGCTCACCTTGGGCTTTTGGATTGTTTGTCAATGCATAACTATGTAACTGAGTGACGTTTCTGAAGTGTTAATGCATTATTATGCAGTTCTTTTATATCCCAGTCATTTCTGACAAATAATTTTTTTTTTAAATAGAGTTTGTACATGACGAACTAAAAGCTTTTAAGTAATTTTACCATAAACAAACTTGCAGAATGGGCATGTAAATGACAAATGAATTTCAATATAGATCAGAACCATCTTCAGCTGCTTCATCAATGACCTTCCCTCCAACATAAGGTCAGAAATGGGGATGTTCGCTGATGACTGCACCGTGTTCAGCGCCATTCACAACTCCTCAGATAATGAAGCAGTCCATGCCCGCATGCAACAAGACCTGGATGACGTTCAGGCTTGTGCTGATAAGTGGCAGGTAACATTCGCGCCACAGAAGTGCCAGGCAATGACAATCTCCAACAAGCGAGAGTCTAACCACCTCCCCTTGACATTCAACGGCATTACCATCGCCGAATCCCCCACAATCAACATCCTGGGGGTCACCATTGACCAGAAACTTAACTGGACCAGCCACATAAATACAGTGGCAACAAGAGCAGGTCAGAGGCAGCAAGTGTCTCACCTCCTGACTCCCCACCATCTAGAAGGCACAAGTAAGGAGTGTGATGGAATACTCTCCACTTGCCTGGATGAGTGCAGCTCCAACAACACTCAAGAAGCTCAACACCATCCAGGACAAAGCAGCCCGTTTGATTGGCACCCAATCCACCACCTTAAACATTCACTCCCTCCACCACCGGCGTACCGTGGCTGCAGTGTGTACCATCTACAAGATGTACTGCAGCAACTTGCCAAGGCTTCTTCGGCAGCACCTCCCAAACCCGCAACCTCTTCCACCTAGACGGACAAGGGCAGCAGGTACATGGGAACACCACCACCTCCAAGTTCCCCTCCAAGTCACACACCATTCTGACTTAGAAGTACATCGCCGTTCCTTCATCGTCGCTGGGTCAAAATCCTGGAACTCCCTACCTAACAGCACTGTGGGAGTACCTTCACCACACAGACTGCAGCGGTTCAAGGCAGCGGCTCACCACCACCTTGGAATGGGCAATAAATGCTGGCATTGCAAGCGACTCCAGATCCCATAAGCGAATAAAAAAGTGTGAGGTGGTGCATTTTGGTAGGAGGAATGAGGAGGCAACCTAATCTTTGGGAAATAAGTTTCTAAATGGGGTAGAGGGGCAAAGGGATCGTTAAAAGTAGCAACGCAGGTTAAAAAATTCACAAATCATTAAAAGTAGCAACCAGGTTAAAAAAGCCATAAAAGTGCAAACAAAGCACTGGGGTTCATTTCTAGAGGAATAGAATTCAAAAGCAGAGATGTTAAACTTGAATAGAACCTTGTGTGATTGTCTCATGATTTGCGACGGTGGGGTGGCAATATGGCATTACTGTATATATGCTATTAAGTGGTGGCTGTTGCTGCCGTTGTTGTAAAAGTTGTTGTTTAGTAAATTTGCCCATGGACAAAAAGGTCGCGCTCAAAGGAGTTTGTGGCCCGCTCAGTACAAAATAAAATTAGAGGGACCATTGCTAACAGTTGATCCAACAATAACCAGACAAAGCAAAGTAATGCATGGAGCTTTCAACTTCTGAAGTAACGCTGACAAGAAAAGAATCTAACTGTACTCAAGTGGAGTTGCTTGCGTATACAGCTACAATGCATTGCGTGCACAGATTTATTTACATATTTAACCTGTAGCGGGCAAGGAAAGCACTATTTATATACTCGATTTATTGATTCATTTAATTTTTTTCCCTGAGCAATGTGGTACATCCACATATTTAAGATTTGTGTCTGAGAAAGGCTCTTACAATTCTTTTTCCAAAATCTTTCAGCAATCATTTGTACTCTGCTTTCTCTCCCATCTCAGCACCCTCCCCTTCAATATTGGTGTCAGCCACGGCTCAGTGGGTAGCACACTCACCTCTGAGTCAGAAGGTCATGGGGTTCAAGTGCCGCTTCAGAGACTTGAGCATATAATCTAGGGTGACACTCCCAGTGCAGTGTCAGAGGTGCTGTCTTTCAAATGAGATGCTATACCGAGACCCCGACTGCCCTCTCAGGTGGACATAAAAGATCCCATGGCACTATTCAAAAAAGAGCAGGGGAGTTCTCCCTGGTGTCCTGGGCAATATTTACCCCTCAGCCAACGTCGCTGATATGGTCACCTGTTTGTGGGACCTTGTTGTGCGCAAACCTGCTGCCTTGTTTCCTACATTACAACAGTGACTACACCTCAAAAGTACTTCATCGGCTGTAAAGCAAAAGGTGTTATATAAATGTATGTCTTTTTTTCTTTCCTCATGCCCTCCGACTGCAAGCAACACCATGGGAGATCTACTAGCCCCTGTTACAAGAGATTTAAATTGATATTACGAAATAATAAATACACATAGCACTTACCAATGACATTCAGTGTTATCACTCTGCCTATGCTGTCATTTAAATTAATCTGCATTTTGTAGACTCCTTTGTCTTCCGCTTTTACATTTTTCAACAACAATGATCCGTTGGAAGAGAAGAAGGTACATCGATCCTTATACAAGTCGGTGACAGTGGGTATTTGTTTCACTTGGTAATCTAGAATTCGTATTTCTGAGAATGTCCACCGGATGTATTTTACAATTTTAGCATCTTCATCGTTGAATCCAGGTAACAAAATGGAAGAACCAGTGGCTCCAAACAACTTCAGGCTTGGCTTCCAGGTTACTGATTGACCTGACGGACAAGAAAAGGCGTAATTATCCAAGAGGGGCAGATATTTCCTCCTCAGAACATAGCAGGTGGAAGCACAAATTCGGGCACAGGCTGCTCACAATTCCAATTAATGGATGGTAAAATCATGAGCAACTTGTGCCTGAATAGGACGCAAGGGATGGGGGGGAGGGAGTTCCAAAGAGTAGTGCTGAGGTGTGTGTGAAGGTTCTGTGATGGCTATGGAGTGGGGGAGGGTCACGCACAGTGACGTAAGAAAACTACTAGGCACTTGGTCTAAGCGTTAAACAAAGCTTTAATCAACTGTTTTACAACATGGAGGTCTAGTTGTGTCCTTCACTAGTTCCTGTTAAGAATGTCCTGCGCAAGCTGGGCCCGTGCCCGAGTATTTATACTCTCTCTGGACAGCGCCACCCGCAGGCCACCCAGTATTATTTCATAAGTCTTTCTTTCATGAATGACAGATTCATGTCACACAGAATGCCAGGGACTGAGTATTCATAGCAGAAGGTTAAAATTATGAGGGGTTTTGAGAGAGTAGATAGGGAGAATTTCTTTCCACTGGCAGAAGGGTCAGTAACCAGAGAACAGAGATTTAAGGTAACTGATAAAATTAGAAGGGAGATGAGAAGATTTTATTTTGCGCAGCGAGTTGTTGTGATTGGAATGCACTGCCTGTAAGGGTGTTGGAAGCAGATTCAATAGTAACTTTCAAAAGGGAATTGAATATATAATTGAAAAGGAAAAAAATATTGCGGGGCTATGGGGAAAAGGCAGGGGAGTGGGACTAATTGGATAGCTCTTTCAAAGAGCCGGCACAGGCACGATGGGCCAAATGGCCTCCTTCTGTGCTGTATGATTCTATCACTCTTAGTAGTGGAAGCAGTATCAGTATGAGTTAAAGTACTGGTGTTAGTAGTGGAAATAGTGGGAGTAGTATTCGTCGAAGTAGAAGTACTAGTAGAAATAATACTACTGCAAGTGGTAGAAGTAGTAGAGATGGTCGTAGCAGCAGTGCTAGAGCTAGTCAGAGAAGTAGTAGTAAAATTAGTACTAGAAGTGGTATCAGAAATAGTAGAAGTAGATGTTGTAGTAGACGTAGAATTACTAGATGTAGTAATAGTAGTAGAAGCACTCCCTCCACCACCGGCGTACCGTGGCTGTAGTGTGTACCATCTACAAGATGCACTGTAGCAACTCGCCAAGGCTTCTTCGGCAGCACCTCCCAAACCCGCGATCTCTTCCACCTAGAAGGACAAGGGCAGCAGGTGCATGGGAACACCACCACCTCCAAGTTCCCCTCCAAGTCACACACCATCCTGACTTGGAAATATATCGCCATTCCCTCATTGTCACTGGGTCAAAATCCTGGAACTCCCTCCCTAACAGCACTGTGGGAGAACCTTCACCACACAGACTGCAGCGGTTCAAGAAGGCAGCTCACCACCACCTTCTCAAGGGCAACTAGGGATGGGCAATAAATGCTGGCCTTGCCAGTGACGCCCACATCCCATGAACAGATTTTTAAAAAAGGTAGTTGAAGTAAAAGTATTAGAGATATAATACTAGAAGTAGTCGTAAAATTAGTACCAGAAATAGTAGTAGAAATAATAATAGATGTAATGCCACTAGTGGAAGGAATAGAATACTAGTAGTAATAATAGTAGAATAATAATAGTAGAGGTAGTAATTATACAGACAGAGGGAGGCTCAGTGGGCAGCACTCTCACTTCTAAGTCAGAGGTTTGTGGGTTTAAGTCCCGCTCCAGAGGCTTGAGCACAAAAATCTAGGCTGACACTCGTGAGCAGGTGAGTTCTCCCGGGTGTCCTGGCCAATATTTATCCCTCAATCAACATTAAAAAAAAGAGATTAATTTGCTCGTTAGCACATTGCTGTTTGTGGGCGCTTGCTGTGCACAGATTGGCTGTCGCTTTTCCTGCATTACAACAGTGACTACACTTCAAAAGTACTTCATTGGCTGTAAAGCACTTTGGGACATCCTGAGATTGTGAAAGGCGTTATATAAATGCAAGTCTTTCTTTAGCAGTATTGGTAGAAATAGTCGAAGTAGGGAGAACTCCACAGCTCTTCTTCGAAAGAGTGCCATGGAGTCTTTTACAGCCACCTGAGGTGGACCTGTGTGGTTTAATGTCTCATCCGAAAGAGTTGTTTCCACGGCATAACCTTGCCGGAAGGGCGGCACAAAATCCCGTTTATATGGCCAAACCGGGTTTCCGCTGCTCTTCCAGTGAAATTACAATGGCCCTGAATTTGCGGTGGGTAACAACAGTGAACGATCAGCGTTCTCTGTCATTCTTACCGCTCTTTGGGTAAAGAAGTTTCTCCTGAATTCCTTATTGGATTTATTAGTGACTATCTTATATTTATGGCCCCTATCTTTGGTTTCCCCCACAAGTGGAAACATCGCTACATCTACCCCATCAAACCCCTTCATAATTTTAAAGACCTCCATCAGGTCACCTGACAGCCTTCTCTTGTCCAGAGTGAACAGCCTCAGCCGGTTCAGCCTTTCCGGATACGTATAACCTCTCAGTTCTGGTATCATCCTTGTAAATCTTTTGTTTGCACCTTCTCCCAGCCTCTATATCCGTTTTTATAATATGGAGACCAGAACTGTGCACAGTACTTTGGTGTAACCAAGGTTCAATATATAGAAGTAGCAGGCCAAGTAGAATAGTAGATGTAGCAATAATAATAATAGGTGTCAGCCTTGGCTCAGTGGTATTATTCTCACCTCTGAGTCAGTAGGCTGTGGGTTCAAGACCTGCTTCAGAGAACTGAGCACATAGCAGGATCGGCCACCCGTTCTACAATCCTCCCGATTGAAGTCAACTATAAGGAAAATCGCGAGAGGCGTATGACCGATCGATAGCACCCGTTTTACACTATCGTCCAAAGTTAATAATTACCCCCATAATTTCTCGGCTGACATTGCACTTGCTAGACTATCAGAAGTGCCTTCATTCTGGCGAGAAGGCCTCTCCTGCCCTCTCAGGGGCATGTCAAAGATTCCCATGCACTGTTCGAAAAAGCAGAGGTGGGCCGTCGCTGGAATGTAACTTCCAGTGTCCCAATGAATGAAATAAATCTGACAAGGTGATATTGGAGATCTGGGGAAATGCTATGCAGGGGATAGCAGAGTTGGAGATGAAGGGAATCAGAGAGCAGCTAAAAGTGTGAAACAACCAAACTGAAATGACACAGACCTGACGGGCATTCAGACAGATGAATTTAACCGGAGCTGCCCTCCTGAATAAGCATTTCCCTTCCTGCGCAAACATCCATGCACCGCGAAAGACAAGCGGCAGACGCCCTGCAAACTTTTTAGCACCGATCGGGCTCACTTCTCAAGCAACTATTACGAACGGCAGAGTTCGCACAAAAGTCTCATTCTCCTTACCTGTGGCGGCAACAAGTTCAAAAGAGAGAGCGAATTGAACAAACGTGCAGAGGTTGGAGGCGAACATTATTAAAACAGCCTCCGCGTTTCCAGTTTTGAAACTGACGGAAGGGAACCAATGAAAGGACGCCTGTTAATATGACAGCACTGGCTGTTGCAATCATATTAGAAAAGAAAGGGGGAAAAATTCAGCTGCTTGCGCCTCCCGTTAGCGCCTTAAGAGGGCGCTAATGGGGCGTAAAGCAGCTAACGCCCGGGCGCAGCGCCGCCCACGCCTCCCGAAAAATTCAGCGGGAGGTTAGCGGCGGCGGCAGCCGGTAGCGCCCTGTGGCGCTGCGCCGCCGGCGATGACGTCATCGCCGTGCGCAGCAACCCGCTCGCGCCCCGGCCGTGATCTTCAGTCGCGCCCCCTGATATACCGCCAGACGCTATGTCCGACGGGTTCAGGGAGGCGTACGTGCGGCCGGGGCGGCGATATTTAAAGGGGAGGTGGCAGGCGGCCATTTTTGTTGCTGGCCGCCTGCCAGCACCTGCCCCCGTTGCTGTCCCCGGCCCCCGTGAAGCCCCCCCACCGTGAAGTGCCGGCTGCGCTCCAAGAGCCCGGCACTTTTCTTGAGTGCCGGGCTCTTTTGCCGGCACTCCCGATCCCTGGGGGCCCAGCTGGGCCCCGGTTCGCGCTGCGCAGGGTCCCTCCCCTTTAAGAAGGGGAGGAAGGCCTGCAATACCGTGGCACGTAGCGCCAGGATATTCCCTCGCAGCGCCCCAAGAGGGATGCGGGGTGCTTCCAGTGGCGCCCCGCTTCCCTCTTGGGGCGCAACCACTGAAGTTCCGGCGCGGGGCCGCTAATTTTTTCGGGGCGCTAAAAGTCGCGCCCCGGCGAGGTTAGCGCCCCAAATGGGGTGCGACTCAATTTTTACCCCAAAGACTTTCACAACCACCCAAAGCGCTTTACAGCCAATGAAGTACTTTTTGAAGTGTAGTCACTTGTATCTAATGTGGCCATGATGCGGAGATGCCGGTGTTGGACTGGGGTGGACAAAAATGAGAAGTCGCACAACACCAGGTTATAGTCCAACAGTTTTATTTGAAATCACGAGCTTTCGGAGCGCTGCTCCTTCGTTTGGTGACGAAGGAGCAGCGCTTCGAAAGCTCATGATTTCAAATAAAGCTGTTGGACTATAACCTGGTGTTGTGCGACTTCTCATTTGTATCTAATGTGGGAAACGCAGCAGCCAATTTACGCACATTGCCCACAAACAGCAATGTGATAATGACCAGATAATCTGTTTTAGTGATGTTGATTGAGGGATAGATATTGGCCAGGACACTGGGGATAACGCCCCTGCTCTTCTTCGAAATAGTGGCCATGGGATCTTTTACATCCACCTGAGAGGGCAGACGGGGCCTAGATTTAACGTCTCATCCGAAAGATGTCACCTCCAACAGTGCAGCACTCCATCAGCACTGCACTGGAGTGTCAGCTGGATTTTTGTGCTCAAGTCCCTGGAGGGAGGACTATGAACCCACAACCTTCTGACTCAGAGGCGAGGGTGTTACCCACTGGGCCACTGGCTGACACATTGATGGAAATACATACATTACAATGACCCTGCTCTGTTTAGGGGCTAGTTTAATACAGCTCTTGACAACTGGAATGGCATTGCTATTTTACTAACTTTATTGTCTGTAATGAAGAATAGTTCTCAGCCTATGCTTTGATCCCCTCCCCTCCCCTCCCATGCCCCCTGTTTCACCTTCCTATCAGATAATCAATCTTTACAGTTAAAATCAGTGAATGTGGCGCTCTAATAGGATTTCCAATTACTGGCCTGTAATGCTCCCTCTAACATTTTAAAGAAAAAAAGACTTGCATTTATTGAGCTCCTTTCACAACCTCAGGACGTCCTAAAATGCTTTATAGCCAATTAAATAATTTTGACGTGTAGTCACTGTTGTAATGTAGGAAACGCAGCAGCCAATTTGTGCACAGCAAGCTCCCACGAATAACAATGTGCTAATGATCAGATAATCTGCTTTCAGGTGTTGTTTGAGGGATAACTATTGGCCGGGACACTCAGGAGAACTCCACAGCTCTTCTTTGAAATAGCGCCATGGAATCTTTTATGTCCACCTGAGAAGTGAACCTGTCTGGTTTAATGTCTCACCCGAAAGAGCTATTTCCACAGCATAACTTTGCCAGAAGTGCGGTACAAAACCCCGTTTATACGGGCAAACAGGGTTTCTGCTGCTCTTCCAGTGAAATTACAATGACCTGGAATTTGCGGTGGGTAAGAACAGCGAACGAACAGCTTTCACCATCATTCCCCCTCTGATACTGACCGTAACTTCAGGATCAATGCGGAAATCCTGAAGTTGCAATCAGTCATTCACTGTTCCAACACAGTGCTCCAAAACGCTGTGCCCCCCTCCTCCCCCCATAGCCGGTAAGCAGTGTAATCTGTCAAATCAGGGAAACTGACAAAAACTTTGACTCTTCCACGGTAATACCGCTGTTCAATGCCCCATTAAAAGTTAGACCCTTTTGGATTAGGTGTAACTGGGGTTTTAACAGCGTATTGACTGCTGAACAAACGTTACGGCCCTGAAAAGCTAATTTTAATTTTGTGGAGTGTCAAATTTATCCATGTTAATAAAAATTAACATTTTTAAGAAACTTAAAAAAAAATGTTTAATTAAAAAAAAAAATTGTTCACCTTTATTTCAGGTTTGCTTTTTCCCCATGTGAGAGCCCCAATCTTTGTTTTGCTCTCTCTAACATTTAAAAAAAGTTAGATTCAAAGGAGCTTACTCACTTCCCGGTTCTCGGTCCGTGAGAATTCTGCATTGCGATTGGCTGCTTAGACAGTCTGTTGACGTCGCAGCAGCCCGCGATAGGGATTCCCCATTAACTTGCGTTGATTTGAATTACGCGTCAGAAAAGCCGAACTTCTCGCCACAGAGATCGCGAGATCTTTGTGAGAAGCTTACTTCGGGGCCAGCGGTGAATGTCTTGCTTCGCCGCTGACCGCTAATTCCGGGCCCATGTAGCAAATCACTGACAATGTTTTGAGATTCCAGTTGCAGGCCTCCCACCACGGGTGGCACTGTGGTGAGCGACCCAGGTCTAACCACCATGATACAAAAGCAAAATTACTGCAGATGCTGGAAATCTGAAATATTAACTCTGTTTTTCTCTCCACAGATGCTGCCTGACCTGTTGCGTATTTCCAGCATTTTCTGTTTTTGTAATCGCCATGATGTTTTGACTTGCTTTGCCTGCAGGTAAGTTTCATTTTTCATTATATCCATTTCTTTGAGCTTTTAATTTTATATATCTATCTATTTTAATTTATTTTAGTCACAAAGTTTGTCGGGGTTGGTTCTTCAAACAGCAGCATCTGCAAAGACCAGTGTTCTTAAGTTGCTCTACATCAGAGGATCGAATACTTAAGTCATCACTGTGCTGAGCACGTTCCTTCTCAGCCTCCTGGTTGTCGCTGTAAATATGACATTGCCTGTTAGCAGCATCGCTGCTCCTGAAGTTTGGACAGGCTCGGAAGCTCCCGGTTACTTTAACCAATATGGAGCCTTCAGGTGTGTTCCACCAAAGCGACACTGAGGGGCAATGTTCCCTGTCATGTGCATTCAATTTTCACACATGCGCCGTTATTTCCATTGAAAAGCCAGTGAACGGCCTGCACGGGACCTCCAGACTGCTGTGTGCCCGGGCAGCTTAGTGGGAACGTTGCTGAGGGGGTAATTTTAACCAAAGTCACCGGGCGGGAATCCCACGGGATCGGGTGGAACGCCAGTTTTACACCCCGCCCGATATTAATCTTCACTGACTTCAACGGAGAGTAAATTTGGGCGGGTTGTAAAACCAGCGTCGCACCCGATCCCGTCAGTATCCTGACAAGCAGGTTAGGTTGAAATTTCCCCCTAGAAGGGACAGGTAGGGCACTCAATCCGCTCCGATTTTTCAGCCATTTCTGATTCTATTACTGCCAGCAACTTTGTCCCTCACCCACCCTCAGGATCCTCCTACCCACCACTGCCAGCTCTCCCTCCCGCCAGCAGTGAATGCATTCTGCATTTGATTATATAACGCTCCTGTCCTCCCACAATAAAGGGGCGATGAGGAGAATTTTATTTACACAGCACGTTGTTATGATTTGGAATGCACTGCCTGAAATGGTGGTGGAAGCAGATTCAAGAGTAAATTCAAAAGGGAATTGGATGTATACTTGAAAAGGAATAATTTTGTAGGGCTATTTGGGATAGATCGGGGGGTGGGGGGAGTGGGATTAACTGGATAGTTCTTTCAAATAGCCGGCACAGACACAATGGGCTGAATGGCCTCCTCCTGTGCTGTAAGATTCTACGATTCCCCCGCACTGGTGGAAATACTACAGGGAGACTGCCGGAAAACCAGCTAAAAAGGCGAACTCCCCTAAAACCCACTTACCAGCCACGGGTGGGTGCCAACCTCTTCCCGACACAGTTCCACCAGAACTACTGCCGAAAAGGAAAATCTATGGCCACTGTGATTGGGATGCTTCTGAGAATCCTGGTGAAGTGGGGCCTGTAGATACTGGCTTCCTAACAGTAATTGACTGCCCCTCTATGCAAAGAACATCCATCACAGAGTTGCAATTCCAAGATCAATGTTTTATTGGCTCCCGGTCCACCAACGCCTCGATTTAAAAATTCTAATCCTTGTTTTCAAATCATGGCCTCACTCCTCCCTATCTCTATAACCTCCTCCAGCCCTACAACCCTCCAAGAATTCTGCGCTCCTTCAATTCTGGCATCTTGTCCATTCCCCACTTCCTTCACCACAACATTGGCAGCTGTGCGTTCAGCTGTCCAGGCCCTAAACTCTGGAATTCCCTCCCTAACCGTATCCGCCTCTTTCCTCCTTTAAGACCCTCCTTCAAACCAGGGCTCCCAGGGTTAGATTATGGGGAGAGATTGCACAAACCAGGCTTGTATTCCCTGGAATATGGAAGGTGATTTGATTGAGGTTTTTAGGATTTTGAAAGGAATTGATAGGGTAGATAGAGAGAATCGTTTTCCGCTGGTGGGGCTCTAGGACAAAGGGACATAACCCTAAAATCAGAGCCGGGCCATTCAGGAGAGAAGTTACGAAACACTTCTTCAAGCAAAGCGTAGTAGAACTGTGGAACTCCCTCCTACAAAAAGCAATAGAGGCTGGCTCAATTAATAATTTAAAATCTGAGATCGATAGATTTTTGCTAGCCAAGGATATAAAAGGATATGGAGCCAAGGTGGGTGAATGGATGATCTCATTGAATGGCGGAACAGGGTCAAAGGGCTGAATGGCCTACTCCTGTTCCTATGTTAACTCTTTGACCAAGCTTTTGGTCATCTGCCCTAATATCTCCTTATATGGCTCAGTGTCCTGTTGTTTGATTACGATCTTGTGAAGCACCTTGAGATGTTTTACTACATTAAAGGCACTATGTAAGTGCAAGCTGTTGTTGTTGCTATAATGGTTGGGAAAGCATCCCACAACACATTACATGTCCTTAGTGCCATAGCAACTAGGAACATTGCATTCAGTCAGCAATGTTCAGTGATCTCCTTCACTCCTGACAGTGGCCCACACTCTGCTGTCACTGGTGCCTGAGGCCTGTATCAGTGGTACTCCTACTCCCTCCGCCCCCACCACCACCCTATCCAGTGGGGAAATAAGAACATAAGAAATAGGAGCAGGAGGAGGCCATTTGCCCCCTTGAGCCTCCTCTACCATTCAATAAGATCATGGCTGATCTTCCACCTCATCTCCACTTTCCTGCACTATCCCCATAGCCCTTGATTCCCATAATATTGAAAAATCTAGCGATCTCTGTCTTGAATATACTCAATGACTGAGCCTCCACAGCCCTCTGGGGTAGAGAATTCCAAAGATTCACCACCCTCTGAGTGAAGAAATTTCTCCTCATCTCAGTCCTCAATGGCCGACACCTTATTCTGAAACGGTGACTCCTGGTTCTAGACTCCCAGCCAGGGGAAACATCCTCCCTGCATCTACCCTGTCAAACCCTGTAAGAATTTTGTATGTTTAAATGCGATCACCTCTCATTCTTCTAAACTCTAGAGAATATAGGCCTAGTCTACTCAATCCCTCCTCATAGGACAATCCCCCCATCCCAGGAATCAGTCTGGTGAACCTTCGTTGCACTCCCTCTATGGCAAGTATATCCTTCCTTAGGTAAGGAGACCAAAACTGTACACAATACTCCAGGTGTGGTCTCACCAGGGCCCTCTATAATTCCAGTAAGAAATGAGGAGAAGTTTTCTTGACACGACGAGCTGTTATGATCTGGAGTTCACTGCGTGAAAGGGTGGTGGAAGCAGATTCAATTGTAACTTTCGAAAGGGAATTGGATATAAACTCGAAAAGGAAAACATTTACAGGGCTATGGGGAAAGAGCAGGGAGAGTGGGACTAATCGGAGAGCTCTTTCAAAGAGCCGGCACAGGCACGGTGGGCCAAACAACCTCCTTCTCTGCTGCAAGATTCTAATCTGACTGCTCCACAGCCACAGAAAGGTTAGATGGTAAGGTGGCTGCTTTCACTTCATGCCTGGGGAACTCCGATCCTTTTAAGAAGGAGACCGAACGGGAAGTGGGAAACCCATGCACAGGATGTGGAATTCCAGCGGGTGGCACTGGCCTGTCCGGTTGTAGCCCTGGCAATTCGCCAATGGCTGTAGAACAGACTGGGGGAGTCCCGGTAACAGGCGAGGAGCCTGAATGGCAATGAGTGACTCCTGCAGGGAGAGATGAATTCCAATGGCACCAGGTGACAATAGTAATCCAAGACATGAGGTGGAAAAGATTGGGTGGGCGGGGGATGTCACAGGGGAGGAAGGGATAGTTGGGTTGAGCCCCAAGGCTGTCGAACCAGGCGGCAGGGCTCCTACGGTAGGCTAAATTTGGAGAACTGAGCCACTATATTTCGACTTTGCAGTTAAAGGCAATAATCATTGAAGGCCCGAGAGGGAGTCTCGGCTGCAGTAGCATGTGGAGAGGCAAAGAAGGTCAAGTGAGAGCCTTGTTACTTTGCGCAAAAAACAGAGCCAACCACAACCTGGGCTGGGGGGTGGAGCGGGGTTGGGGGTTGGGGTGGAGAGATAATACTCCTATATCATTATATAAAACTGAAAACATAAAAATCTCAAATGCAAAGCCTCACAATAAATCAGATTCATCTGACAGGAAAATTCAGTTCCAAAAAATAAATGAAGCTGACATTGGACCCGGCAGAAACAGTTCGGTAATTTGTGTTGCAGAGCCACCCAGTGTTCCAATTATGCAGTTACAAATCCTGACAGGTTTATATCGTCAAATCCCATCATCAATGTGGACATAGGAACTTACAATGGGAAAAAGATGGAGCAAAAGTGAGACAAAAATGGGACAACAACTCGTGAAATTTTATAGACAGCAAATGTGCAGAAAGCAGATGTAAGATTTTTAATAAATTGTCAATATTTGATAAGAGCAAACACCTGGAAACAACATTCTCATAACAGACACTTCATAAAATCTTTAAAGAAGGCCCCACGCCCACTGCTTGACCCTTTCTTCGTGTCTTCAATTTTATATTTGAGCTTCACAGTGCACTAAACATTTAAACACCTGGATTCTCTGCTTTCGGATGGCCAGGAGCACACATCAGGAATTGGTGACCCCCAGCCTGTGATATTAATGTTAATGGTGACAAATCATGGGCTGGGGGGAGGGAGAGAGGGGGTGTGGAATTTCCCGTTGAGCACATATTGAGGTGGGGATGGAGTTTCCCCTTCAGTGCCGGGAGAAATTCGGAAACACACCGTCCATGATTCTCCGTGCGTTAAAACTAATTGATGGAAAACCAGGAACAATTCCTGTCCGAATTTGTCATAATTACTTTGGAATATAGTAATTATGGAGTAATTAAATGAGGAGAACATTCAGCTCCTCGAGCCTGTTCTGCCATTCAATTAGATCATGGCTGGTCTGTATCTCAACTCCATTTACCCACCTTGGTTTTGTAACCCTTAATACCCTCACCTAACAAAAATCTATCAACCTCAGTTTTGAAATTTTCACTTGACCCTGAACCTCACAGCTTTTTGGGGAAGACAATTCCAGATTTCCACTAATCTTTGTGTGAAAACATGACCCTTGTGTCTGACAAGCTTGTGTGCCTGGGCCTTGTGATTTTCAGCACTTCCTTTATTCCCAAATTCTTCTGTAATAAGTGGAGAAGGTTCACTGTCTCCCCATTACAGGCAATGCAGTGGCCTTATGATAATTAAATGTTTATTACCCCTGTAAGGGGAGCAGTTTGTGATGCCCCATTACAGGCACTGCGGGTGTCTGATAATAATTAAATGTTCCTTATCACAGTAATGGAAGCAGCTTCAGGGACTCCCCTGGATTGCTCGTTAACAGAAAAGGATAGAGTTTCTCAGTGAATGTATCAGTGAAAGTGTACAGATGAGACATGTCATCAGCATTGTATAGTGACACCTGTCCTTTCTCATAGTCCAGGTAAACTCCCAGCTTCCGCGGTTTCACTCTCAGGGAGAGGGCGGTACGAGGTGTGGTCATAGCTTTATATTGCTCTTCCGACTTTATCACAGCCCAGATTCCAGCCTTAGGTTGCACGATTAATTTTTCCTTCCTCGGCACAGACTCTGTGGCCACTCCCACAACCCAGGCTGTGCTCTTCCCCAACTCCACTTCCCAGTACTGTCTCCCTGATGTGAATCCCTCAGACCCCAGGACACACTGCCAGTAATTGAATCTCTTCGGGTTGTCAGAAACCAGCTGTTCTTTGTTATTGCATGTCACTCGGGTCCGGTTGTCAGACAGGGTGAGACGAGGATGTGCTGTTTTTGGATCCAGAGTCAGAGGAACTGGAACTGAAACAAAGAGAATGTTAATGCTGCTACTTGTGAGTTGAATCAGTTTGACAGACATTTAATTTCTACAGGTTCAGTTCCGACTGCAAATCAGGGCAGTTTTATAAACGGGACCTCCTGTAAAGTCCTACTCAGTGGTCCTGCTGTGATGATGTCTTCCATCTAAGGTGACTTCTCTATAGACCCAGGAAGGAGTCACAGGTATCGACCTCAGAGCAGAATCGTTGAAACCTCCCCATTGTTAGCTCATTATTTAAGATAGAGAAGAAATCAGATCCTGGGAGTTATAGTCCCATCATTTTGGCTGCTGGTTTTAGGGAAGTTGCTGGAAGGCATTACACGGGATGCGATTTTTGATCAAAGAGTTCTGCGCTTATTAGGGATTCCCAGCATGTCTTCAGGAATGAGAGGTCCTCCCTTACTAAACTGATTATGCTCTTTGAGGAAGTGACCAGACAAGTGAACAATGGCACCTTTCTTGTGGCTGAAGCCCCAAGCTCTGGAATTCCCTCCCTAAACCTCTTCGCCCATTTCTCTTCCTTGAAGACGCTCCTGAAAACTTACCTCTTTGACCAATCTTTTGGTCACCTGTCCTAATATCTCCTTATGTGGCTCGGTGCCAAATTTTGTTTGATAACGCTCCTGTGAAGCGCCTTGGGATGTTTTTCTAAATTAAAGGCGCTATATAAACGCAAATTGTTAATATTTACATTCCAAAAAGCCTTGGACAGGGTGCTGCAGATAATATTATAGGAACAGATCAGAGCATATCAGTCAAAATCCTGGAACTCTCTTCCTAACAGCACTGTGGGAGCACCTTCAGCACACGGACTGCAGCGGTTCAAGAAGGCGGCTCACCACCACCTTCTCAAGGGCAACTAGGGATGGGCAATAAATGCCGGTCTTGCCAGTGACGCCCACATCCCAGGAACAAATAAAAAAAAGTTACAGAAGAGGTATCAACCTGGACAGGGAAATGGTTAAAATCTGAAAGGGAGAGGTTAAATGTCAGAACAGGTTGCCTAAACTTGGCTTGTACTCCCTTGAGTTTAGAAGGTTGAGGGGCGATCTGATCAAGGTCTTTAAAATTATTAAGTGATTCAATAGGATGGATACATAAAAGCTCTGATGGGGGAATCCAGTAACAAGACAGCATAATCTTAAAATTAGAGGTTCCTCAGGAGCATGAATGAGAAAACCTGCACCCCAGCCTGGATAACAGCAGGGTGAGGGGTACGGTAGTGTAGTGGTTATGTTACTGGGCTAATAACCCAGTCGGACCTCAATTTAACTAATCTTGAGATTGTAGAATTTGCAAAATTATCGCGATTTCGAAATAATGAGATAGAGACATATGTTTTCGTATAAACAGCTTTATTTCAGCAAAATGCTGTCAGGTTTCAAAACGGACACAAGCAGCCTGTAAAATGGCCGCCACGCCTCGTGGCAGAAGGTTCTAGACTTTCAGTAGGCAGACAAGATGGCGTTTCAATAAACATTTCAGCAAGATCGGACAGGACTCAGCATATTGAGATAAGACAAGACGAGATCGTTTTGCATTTTTAACACCCAAGCAAGGAATATAAGTGCTGGAATCGGGTTTTCCATGCACAAATGAGAGCTATTGTACTGGGCAATCAAGGGCCCATCCAAAGACATTGATACACAAATTCCCCACGGCTCTACGATGAGAGAGCCGTTCGCGGGTACTCACAGCAAGAATTCGGAGGCCCCCAAAACCCCTCCAGGGAGACTCCTAGCCGGTTCCACAATGGGAGAAATATTAACGG
This sequence comes from Squalus acanthias, assembly GCA_030390025.1. Classification (NCBI taxonomy): domain Eukaryota; kingdom Metazoa; phylum Chordata; class Chondrichthyes; order Squaliformes; family Squalidae; genus Squalus; species Squalus acanthias. Next base: position 26,031,739 of record CM059449.1, on the reverse strand, counting down.
GTACTCAGACAGTTACAAGTATCACCAAAACCCATTAACGACAAGTACCACCCCATACAAGAAGTTTGAGCGCCAAAACATGACAAAAGATGAACATTAAGATTGGGCGGGAGATAAGGAATTACAGTACTATAACTGTAGTGTCCAAACGTCCATCTTTCTCTTATCCCTGACGACTCTTGACGCTCTTATGCTCTTATTCCTTTGACTCGCTGGAGAGCTCTTGACTCTCATTCTCTGATCCGCTGATTTTCCGGGAGTCAACCTCATGGCTTGCCGCGAAGATCTGTGGAGAGCTGGTCTGCGAACGCCTGTAAGCGGGCGCACCATCCCGAGAAGTCGGTAAACGGTGTTGGAACCGAAGGCCCGAGAGGAGATGAGATGAGATAAGATGAGAAGAGAAGAAGACGACTACACGTGCCGCCGCGGTCAGTAAACCCCGACCGCGCCCGAAAAATCGATTAACCACTTCTTCGAATTCTATCGGCTACTCCACAACTGGCCCTGGAAGACTTTTCTTCGAGTTCTACAGACAACCGGTGTAGGGCACAGGAAGACTCTTTTTCGAGTAGTATCAGAAATCCGAGACCAACACAGATCTTCATGACAGCAGACGGTCCAGCCTGCTAGCCGGAGCAGAAGCGAGTAAACAAGTGGGGTACAGAGACCCCTGATCAACACGTGAATAGTCAGGTGCTGTGGCGAAAACATCCGAGCAGCGTTTTGGAATTCTCCGAGTTATCACGAGCGGTGAGCATGAGTCTCGATCCTACAGATCTATATTAGGACAGGCATTGATAGGGGAGGGTTTTTATTTTAAGGATAACTATAATGTGTGTCCCCTTTTACGATGTGTCGTGCGCTCCTCGTTTCCCTAAACCTAGTTTCATAAATGTATGTAAGCTTGTACTGTCATTAATCTGTGCTTATGACATGTATTTCGTAATCTTGAACAATATGCAATAAAGATTTTCCATTTCGTACTATTCAACCGGGTCTACCTGAGTTTTCTCTGCATTATTGCTCTCGCACCTAAGTCCAGTTTCAGAACCGTAAGGGCGAGTGGGTCGAACCACTCACAGGTGTCTAGTGTTATCAGGCTGGCTGGAGACCAGAACAGGCAACAAGGCCTAACCCCGCACTAGCACCCAGGCTAAGCACAGAGCCGTCCGCATCCCTTACAAGATACCTCAGTTCAAATCCCACCATGGTAGGTTGAGAATTTTAATTGAGTTTTAAAAATCTGTTGTCAGTAAAAGTAACTATAAAGCTGCTGGATTGTCCCAACAGGTTCACGAATGTCCTCCAGGGAAGGAAACCTGCTGTCATTACCCGGTCTGGCCGATATGTGACTCCAGTCCCACAACAACGATGCTGATTCTTAACTGTCCTCTGAAATGGCTGAGTGAGCCACTCGGTTGTACCAAATCGCTACAATCAGTGGTTCAAGAAGAAAGCCCCTCACCATCTTCTCGGGGTGAAGAGGGATGGGCAATAATTGCCGGCCTTGCCACATCCTGAAATTAATTTTTTTTTTTTAAATGAAGGAGTTGCCCGATAATAATACACAGGGAATGATACCTTGTGAAATTACTGCTCTCGTTTCCCTCCACACCTTGATGTATTTCAGTGGTCCACCAACTATATCCACAGGTAGCTCAGCGGAGACAGCTCCAGGATTGTGCACCTCAATCTCACACCTGTAAAAACAGAGCTGGGGATCAGTCCGTGTTAGAGAGAGAGCAGCGATCAGATCACAGAACGGCTTCTTTAAATCTGCTTACCTGGTCAAAAGAACTCAAATGTCCTGAGGGAAAAGGAACAGAATAAACGTTACTGAATCAGATTAAAGAGCTGCTGCTACGAATCTCTCCATGGACCTTTAACAAGGGACGGGATCGAGATACCAAGGAATTGGTCAGAAAATGACTCGCCAACTTTAACAAATTGTTAGATTTATTTCCAGCTGTTCCGGAGTACCTTCTTGCGAATGAACTTTGGGTTCAACAGGATGAGGGATGTCAATCAGTGCTGGGCAGTGGAAGGTTATGGTCGATTCCCAAATCCAGCTCTCTCGGTGTGGAATGGCACTAGTAAAGAGCGAAATATTAAAATTGCAGGCCCACAGGCACTGATGTCTGCACATTAGAAGAAGTTGGCTTGTGATTTCCTGACCAGTGCTCCCTGGGAACGCTCCTCCCCATTCCTCAGGCAACCTGACCTCTTTCCATTTACAGTTCTGGCCCTCAGCGTCAGCATCAAGCACTCCCAGGGTCAGGAACAGCAGAACCAGCAATGGAGCAAAGTCCCTCCTCTACTTCTCCCTGACAATGCACCTTATCCCCATTTCAGAAGAGCCCCACCTGCACTAAGATGAACTTTTCCACGTCCCACACCAGCACATCTGTAGCCTCTTTCAGTCTGATTGACAAAAGTGGTGGTTTATGCTGTGAGATCACACCCAGTAGGATCTGCACTGACATTTCCACAAACTCATTTCCTACTAGACCCTAAATGATTGAGGTCAAACCCAAGCCCAGAGATGAAAGTTCATTGTGTTAACCCACTGCCCCCCAGTCCCCTGAATGCTGCAGTTGACCTGATCTCACTGAGGGGGCTGGTTTGATCCCATTTACCCTTTAGATCAATCCCACTGACAGTTATTTCACTGTTCGTTTGGATTCCCTGTACAAGGAGGAGAGACATTTTGTACCTTGAGGAGCTCTGGGGCTTTTTGTATCTCCAGCCTCGCTTGGAGATCTCTTATCGCTCCTTCAAGAGAAGAGATTTCATCGAAGCTGCTCTTTAAATTGCTCTTTATTTTTTCTAGTATTTTATCTGTTTGTCGCTCCAGCTCTGCTTTCATCAGCTCTTCCTTCGCAGACAGGAACTTGTGCATCTTTTCAAATTCAGTCTTGATTTCCCTTCTCAGAGTGTTAACCTGGGCCTGGAACAGATTGAATAGTGAACTGAACAAACAATATTCATAATCCCAGTGTCCCTGGGCTCCGTGTGTCTTCTATAGAATAAAAGTCTTGTATCCATCACACATGCAAAAAGGGTTTGTCATATTCTTTGTCACACTGTAAGTCGCACTGTCTGTCAGACTCCTTTGATTTCCTAATTATATTAATAAAAGACCAACAAGTCACTGTCAACAGAACAATTTAACTGAATATTGGATACCTGGGAGTGAGTTACAGGCTGGAATCTAATCGAGGGGTTCGGATGGTTTATGTATAGAATAATGGATACTGTGAGTGAGTTACAGGCTGGAATATAATTGAGGGGTTCAGATGGTTTATTTATAGAAAAATGGATACCTGAGAGTGAGTTACAGGCTGGAATCTAATCGAGGGGTTCAGATGGTTTATATATAGAATAATGGATACCCGGGAGTGAGTTACAGGCTGGAATCTAATCGAGGGGTTCAGGTCGTTTATATAAAGAATAATGGATACCCGGGAGTGAGTGACAGGCTGGAATCTAATCGAGGGGTTCGGATGGTTTATATATAGAATAATGGATACCCGGGAGTGAGTTACAGGCTGGAATCTAATCGAGGGTATTTAATAACTGATGCATAAAACTAAATGAATGAATCTAATCAAGAGTTTTAAACCATTATGGGAAAATAAAGAAAGATTGGTTTTCTGAGTGTTTCAAGAGGTGAACTGAGGAATGGTAGCAGCTCACCGACTCTGTAATTTCTGATTCGAATTTAGTTAGGGACCAACCTAATTCTCAGAGCTGATACCAGACTGGAAGATATTCAGCTGGAAGAGGGGATCGTTGTCACAAGTTCGCTTTGTTTGGGTTCCAGCAGAACCACTCTGCTCTAGATATCATTACAGCCTTGGTCCAAACATGGACAAAAGAGCTGAATTCAGGAGGTGAGATGGGAGTGATTGCCCTTGACATCAAGGCAGCATTTGACCGAGTGTGGCATCAAGGAGCCCTAGTAAAATTTAAGTCAATAGGAATCGGGGGAAAACTTTCCTCTGGCTGGTGTTATACCGAGCACAAAGGAAGATGGTTGTGGTTGTTGGAGGCCAATCATCCCAACCCCAGGACATCTCAGGGCAGCGTCCTAGGCCCAACCACCTCCAGCTGCTTCATCAATGACCTTCCCTCCAACATAAGGTCAGAAGTGGGAATGTTCGCTGATGACTGCACAGTGTTCAGTGCCATTCACAACCTCTCAGATAATGAAGCAGTCCGTGCCCGCATGCAGCAAGACCTGGACAACATTCAGGCTTGGGCTGATAAGTGGCAAGTATCATTCGCACCACACAAGTGCCAGGCAATGACCATCTCCAAAAAGCAAGAGTCTAACCACCGCCCCATGACATTCAACGGCATTACCACCGCCGAATCTCCCACCATCAACATCCTGGGGGTCACATTGACCAGCCACATAAATACTGTGGTTACAAGAGCAGGTCAGAGGCTAGGTATTCTGCGGTGAGTGTCTCACTTCCTGACTCCCCAAAGCCTTTCCACTACCTACAAGGCACAAGTCAGGAGTGTGATGGAATATGCTCCACTTGCCTGGATGAGTGCAGCTCTAACAACACTCAAGAAGCTTGACACCATCCAGGACAAAGCAGCCTGCTTGATTGGCACCCCATCTACCACCTTAAACATTCACTCCCTCCACCACCGGCGCACCGTGGCTGCAGTGTGTTACCATCTACAAGATGCACTGCAGCAACTCGCCAAGGCTTGTTCGACAGCAGCTCTCAAACCCGCGACCGCTACAACCTAGAAGGACAAGGGCAGCAGGCGCATGGGAACTCCACCCCCTACAAGCTCCCCTCCAAGTCACACACCATCCTGACTTAGAAATATATCGGCCGTTCCTTCATCATCGCTGGGTCAAAATTCTGGAACTCCCTCCCTAACAGCACTGTGGGAGTACCTTCACCGCACGGACTGCAGCGGTTCAAGAAGGCAGGTCACCACCACCTTCTCAAGGGCAACTAGGGATGGGCAATAAATGCCGGCCTTGCCAGTGACGCCCACATCCCATGCATGAATTAAAAAAATCTTTGGCACTTAGAAAGGTATCAACTGCCAGGATTGGTTGCAGTCAGCATTGGGAATAGATTGGGAATCCAACACACTTTCTACGTCTTTAAAAACGTTTTCAGTTTACAGACGGTCGAAAATACTGCAGTTCAGGAAGCAGCCTGCAGTGTGCTGGGACAGAAAACATTTTATTCAGTAAAACTCTCTTTCACTGTGTTAAACACTCATTCAGTCAGTTACGACACAAACCCCTAAAGGACACTCCTATATCTTTATCTGAAATAGCCCATTCTCCTGTCTTCTTGACACAAACTCCAAAGGACACTACAACAACAACAACTTGCATTTATATAGCACCTTTAATGAAGTAAGGTGCTTCACAGGAGCGTAATCAGAGAAAAATTTATCACATGAGCAGATATTAGGACAGGTAACCAAAAGCTTGATCAAAAAGGTAGGTTTTAAAGAGCGTCTTCAAGGAGGAATGTGTAGCGGAGAATTTAGGGAGGGAATTCCAGAGCTTAGGGCCTCAGCAGCTGAAGGCACGACCGCCACCTGCCTTTATCAGTAAAATCCCATCCTCCCCTTCTGTTTTACTTTGAACAACGAGAGCCAGTTGCTTGTGCAGTAACTCCAGTGATGTTTTAATTTTTTCCTAAAACACAAAAACACATCAAGCTTGGAAAAGGAAACATTCCCTGTGTCTCTGACAGTGATACACGATGTTAGAACAGGGAGTGGGAAACATTCCCCGTGTCTCTGATAGTGATACACAATGGGATACACAGGGAGTAGGAAATATTAGAACAGGGCAGGGAGGTGCCGATTGTGAGTTATTCACAAACAAGTGAGTACGGGCCATGAACTGCTGCCAGTTTGCGAGCCGGCACAAACTCAGATTATTAGCACAAAGAGCGAATGAAGGACACGGGCTGCTAAAGTCCAACTGTTCTAAAAGAAAGGACTTGCATTTATACAGCGCCTTTCACGACCACTGAACGTCTCAAAGCGCTTTACAGCCAATGAAGTAGTTTTGAAGTGTAGTCACTGTTGTAATGTAGGAAACGCAGCAGCCAATTTGCACACAGCAAGCTCCCACAAACAGCAATGTGATAATGACCAGATAATCTGTTTTTTGTTATGTTGATTGAGGGATAAATATTGGCCAGGACACCGGGGATATACTCCCCTGTTCCTCTTTGAAATAGTGCCGTGGGATCTTTTACGTCCACCTGAGAGAGCAGACGGGGCCTCGGTTTAACGTCTCATCCGAAAGGCGGCACCTCCGACAGTGCAGCGCTCCCTCAGCACTGCACTGGAGTGTCAGCCTAGCTTTGTGTGCTCAAGTCCCTGGAGTGGGATTTGAACCCACAACCTTCTGACTCAGGCGAGTGTGCTACCCACTTTTTTAAAATATATTATTTATTGAAAATTAAAAACATTTACAACATCATGATCATTCCATTGTATCATACAAATCCATTCCGCTGCTCTGCAATCATTCCTCCAACACATATTGGCCCAGAAATTGGACTTCGATGGTTGCCGCGGGGGTAAGGATCCCCCGCGATATCGCACTCCACGCCTGCCTTTATGGTTTTGGCCCACACGAACTTCAGTTCCTGGGCCTCTCCCTGGTGCCGGCGCGCAGTGTGTGTGTGTCCCAGAGGCGCAGTTAGTGCGATGCGACCTCTGGGATCATGTGGGCCAGTTAGAGCCAATGGCAGCACACCATCTTTCATTCATAGTTTTGACAGGAAGAGCTGTCAAAACTATGAATACAACAAGCCCCCAAAAGAACAGCTAAAGCTCAATTAAATTTTTTTTAACCACTTTAAACAAAAATTTAAATTCTTTTTAAAAGTTATAAAAATAAGCTTACCTTTCTTTAAAGTCTCTAAAAAAGATAAACCTGTTGAAATTTTTTTTAAATAATACTTAATTAACTACTTACCTTGTTAAAAGGGGGTCTTACGCCTGCTTTCTTCATGTGTAAAATCTTCAACACTTACCTGCGCGTTCAAACCTGAAAAAAAACTAAGTGCGCACGCGGTTCACTTAGGAACCGCCCCCTTCGCAATACCCGAAGTGCCGGTTTCCCACGCATGTGCAGTGCATGCAGGAAACCGGCACTTCGGGACCTAATACGCGAGAGTACACAGTGCGTAATCTCCTGTATTAGGTCTAATTTTCGGGCCATTAACATCAAAACCTGAAGTTTAAGTTGTCTCCCATAACCTATACTAAGCTATTGTACTTTAAAAATTGATCAGTAATCATGGCTCCACATAAGGCCAGTGTGCCTGATAATCCCCCCATCATTTAACCTCCGGCCTTTCCCTCCGCTCATGCTCCTTCCCAACTTTTCGGGCAGCTGTTGCTTTCTCCTGCAGGCTCGGCTCTTTATCACCTTCTGCTTGAACCTTCCCTGCAGTTTCAGCCTCTTCCTTACATTAGGTTTGGACTGAGGAGCTGCCCCTTCTCCCTCCTTCTGCCCCTCACTAACCTTTCCCTTTCCACATGATGCCACCCCACCCCTCCACTTCTATGTCTCTCCCCCTCTGACTCCTCACTCTCGAGCTCTTCTGTAACCTCCCATCCTTGCTCCCCGTCAGATACATAATCTCCCTTAGAGAGTCTTCCTGCTATCACGGTTTCTCCAACAGTTCCACTCCCTTCGGCCTCATCTCCACCGTTGACCCTTTCTCCCTGTTTCTTCTCTGGGACAATGGCGCATCTGCACCTATCTTGCTCCCTTCTGGCGTCTTTGTCTCTCCTCTCCCGTCCTGCTTCCCCTTTAAGGCTACTGCCTCTTGCACACTCTCCTTGTCTTGCCCCCTCCTGCTCCCTGAGATGTCCGACTCCCTGTCTTTCTTTAGAGTACTTACACTTACCCTGTAAACTGCTCCCACCTCCTCGCCCCTCGGATACCAGATTCTTCAGGGAGAGCCGAGCCGTTTTATGGCTCAACTCTGCCCTAGACCCGTGCTGCCCATTGCTGTCTTTGTCCATTTCCACCATACTTGGTGTGTTTTCCACCATCTCCATCCTGTTCTCTGCCTCTTCCTGCGCACTTTTCTCCGTCCATTCACCAGCTGTGTCCTCCACCTGCTCCGCTCCTCCAGCCACTCCACTCACACCTCCTGCTCCTTCTCCTTCTCCCATCTCCCATCTCCTCGTTACTCAAAGGGCTTCCTTCTGCCTCACACTCACAGTGGGTGAGGCCTTTGTGACACACCCCACAGCTCTCCGCCTTGCAGCTCCGAGTGATGTGTCCAGACTCGCTGCAGTTATAACAGTACAAGTCTGGACAGCTTCTTACAAGATGGCTGTGTCCAAGACAATAATAACAAACCTTCACCTGGTTATCATGCAGTACCCGGAAGTACTGCACTCCTTCCATTGTCTCGAATTTCATGCTATATGGCAATGACTTCACCCCCACTGGGAACCGCACCTTTACGTAACAGGTTCCATCTGCTACCCGTGTTCCTGGATAGTATCTCCTCTTTAATGCCAAGCAAATTTTAATGTCCCACGACTCCAACTTTTTGATTAACACATCGTCCTCAATATAAACTAGCAGGTTTAAGAATGAGACCACCACCTCTTCAAAATATAGCAGAGATACCTCCAAGAACTCATCTCCAACCTTCAAACTCAGAAAAGTCTTTTCACTTCCTCTCGGCCACTGCCCGTCACCTCGAACCCAACATTCGGCTTTGGTTGGCAGGCAAAGCAGCTTCCCTCACCGCAGTCCTCATGTACTACCTGGATAATATCCCAAGCTCGTATCTTCTTATTCTCGCACTGAACCACCACCGTGTTTTCTTTTCCAAACCTCCAGGGGTCCCGGCCCAAATCTTTGGGCCTTTTTTTCTCTCTTCCCCCAACATTTTCTCCCCTGATTAAATTCATCCTGGGAACATTGTCCTCTGAGGGGCCCGGCACTGCAGGCCCCTCAGCAGCCAGATGGCTGCTGTTTCAGGACCAAAAAGGCCCTAAAACCTGAAAAAAACCCACCACCAACTTTTTACAAATTCACTCCAACTCCCTGCAGTAATCAAGCACCCAGCAGCACCTGCTCACTCCTAGCCCCTCCCACCTAGAGAGTGCTACCCACTGAGCCACAGCTGCCACGATAACTAAACTTTCACAGATAAAACTGCAATACGGTCAGTGGATAATTATAATTGTGATTTACATGTTGGTAAACTGTGCTGAATTTAGGCTGAAGGATCTTTTTGTTGTATGTGTATAAAATTAATTAAATTCAATATTCAGCAGTCATTAAGGTTAGGTGTGTTTAAAGGTGATACAGGTACAGATTGCATTTCAAACTAAATCAGTGCCGGACATGCAGAGAGTTCAGTGACCCAGTACCTGGTATTTCTGGATGGCCTCCTTTATAGGGATCACATTGTGAGTTTGATGCTCTGAGCTCCAGCAGTCCACGCAGATCACTTTCTGCACGTTTTCACAGAACATCTTCAGCCTCTCCCCGTGTTCCTCGCAGTAAAACTCCTCCCGCTTTGTCGCCTTCAACTTCATCAGTGTGAGCTCCGTCATGATGTTGCCCGACACTGGGGGCAAGAGACATCTCCCAGGACCTTCTCCCGACTCTGAGACACCGAATCGGTGAACATCTCCAGGCAGATGGGACAGGTTAGTTCATGTGTTAGATCTGCAGACGCCATCTCGGTTCTCGCAGCCTCTCTCCTTCCCTGTCCAGTGCTTTCACTGTCAACTCTTGCTCCTTGCTGCAATTCCTGGCTTTCACTTCACGCAATCAGGGACAAACTCAGACTAAACAATATCAGCTGTCACTGCAAGAATTTAAAACACCCCCATTGTATCCATTTAAAACAAAATGTTTAAATAATATTCATATTTAGTCATGTCCAGTATTGTATATTTTATCATTGAATTGTGGACACTTGTCAGGTTTTTTTATTCTTGTGATGTGGGTGTCGCTGACAAGGCCAGGATTAATTACCCGCCACGAGTTGCCCTTGGGCAGGTGGTGGTGAGTTACTTCTTGAACCGCTGCAGTCCGTGTGGTGAAGGCGCTCCCACAGTGCTGTTAGGCAGGGAGTTCCAGGATTTTGACCCAGCGACGATGAAGGAACGGTGATATATTTCCAAGTCAGGATGGTGTGTATAATCCCAGTGTCCGTGTGTCTTCTAGAGGATTAAAGCTTCGTATCCAATATGGATTTGTCACACTTCAAAGTGTAACATGTGTGTCAAATGTGTTCGTCATACTGTACGTCACTCCTAATGTCACAGAGATTGCCACTGAAGCTCGACTAGATAAGCAGATTCATAAAACAATCAACACATAACAACAACTCACTGCTGACTAAACAATTTAACTAAATATTGGATACATGGGAGTGAGTTACAAACCAAAAATAATTTAGTGATTCAGCTGGTTTATGATTAAATAGTAGAACTCGGGAGTGAGTTACAGGCTGGAATCTAATCGAGGGGTTCAGATTGTTTAAATATAGAATAATGGATACCTGGGAGTGAGTTACAGGCTGGAATCTAATCGAGGGGTTTGGATGGTTTATATAAAGAGTAATGGATACCTGGGAGTTCGGTGAACTAAACGGGAAACCTGGTGGGGGAGAGGGTCACTTTGCAATGTAGAAAAGGATATTTTCTCAAGATTTATTACAGTCAACCTTTGGTATCGGACAGAGAAAGGAAATAAGACCCTTGTTACGTTGTTACAATAATTAGCAGTTTACAGACGGTCCCTTACAGTGCAGTTCAGAGAGGAGCCTGCATTGTGCTGGGACAGGCAGCATTTTATTCAGTCAATCTCTCTCTCTCTCTCCCTCTCTCTCTCAGTGTCAAAAGCTCATTCAGGCAGTCGCAAACACAGGGAACTTTACACAAACCCTAAATGACACTCCCCTACCTTCATCTGTAAGATCCCATCCTCCCCTTCTCTTTTACTCTGAAGAGTGAGATCCATTTGCTTTGGGAGAAACTCCAATGATTTTTCCAATCGTTCCTGAAAGACAAAAAAAGCACAACAGGATTTGGAAAAGGAGCAGGAAGCGATCGGTCTCATGGACAAGATAATATTGGTTGCAAAACGTGACTGGTATTCCTTTGAGTATAGAAGATAGAGGGGTGATCTGATAGTGGTGTTTACAATGATAAAAGGACTCAATAGGGTAGATGCAGAGAAACTATTTCCTCTCATGGGGAAGTCCATACAAGGGGCCACAATCTTAAAATTAGTGTTAGGTCATTCGGGAGTTAAATCAGGAAGCAGTTCTTCACGCAAAGTATAGTAGAAATCTGGAACTCTCTGCCCAGAAATGCTGTGGATGCTGGGGGTCATTTGTATCTTTCAAAACTGAGATTGATAGGTATTTGTTAAGTGAGGGCATCATGGGATATGGATCAAAGGCGCTTAAATAGGGTTGAGGGAGAGATCAGCCATGATCTAATTGAATGGCAGAACAGGCTCAAGTGGCTGAATGACCTCTTCCTGTTCCGATGCTCCTATGCCTCTTTTAAACTTTCTGTCCTCTCTGGAAAGTTTCTTAACACTTCTTGGAATCCTCTCATAACAGTCTTTCTCTAAATTAGGGATGGGGGAAAGCAGGGCTTTATACGTTAGATTCTACTAAGAGAAACCCACTTACAAGATTGAAACATTAGTGACCAATTCAAGGCAACTAACTCAGAAATAATGATTCAATTAATTTGACCAAGGCCAGGGGCTACACTTCTCTTTACTGTGCTCGTTCTTTTTATTCATTCTCAGGATGTGGGCGTTGCTAGCAAGCCCAACAATTATTGCTGATCCCTAATTTCCCTTGAGAAGGTGGTGGTCATCCTACTTCTGGAACCACTGCAGTCCATGTGGTGAAGATGCTCCCACATTGCTGTTAGGTAGGGAGTTCCAGGATTATGACATAGCGACGATGAAGGAATGGCTGATATATGTCCAAGTTGGGATAGTATGTGGAGGGGAACTTGGAGGTGATGGCGTTCCCAAGGGCAGCAGGTGGTGGAAGTCGCTGGTTTGGGAGGCGCTGTCAAAGAAGCCTTGGTGAATTGCTGCAGTGTATCATGTTGGTAGTTCATGACCAGGACACTCCAATCATTCCAAGTCAAGGAAAGCTTCTCTCTCCACTCCTCTGGCATTCAGGTCTTGTGTTCAGATTAACAGTTTTAGGTAGGAGAAGGCCTTCGGCCCATCCAGCCCACCTATCCACAGTGTTCCCTTGATGCATTTTTAATAACCTCGAATCCCATTTGTTGACAGGAATCTCTAGTTCTTTCTTAGAACCCATTCGATCTTCTTGTTCCACCACCCATGTTCCACATACTCACCACCCTTTTAGTAAAAGAAGTTCTGTAACAAGGCTGTGATGAGCTCTGGAGCCGAGTGGTTCTGGCAGAAGCCGAGCGGAGCATCAGGGAGCTGATTATTGGTGAGTAGGTGCATTTTTAATGACCTCAAGCTGCAATAGGGGAGATCATTTGAAGCTGCAGGTAAGGTATGTTGTGGGGGCAATGCAGAGAAAGCCAGAACCTGAATCTCATTCCCACTGGTGTAGGATTACTTTTATCTATTGTTCAGAATACAAAAGGCTAAGAAATCAATTGAGACACTGTAGTTATTTTCTAACTTTAAAGAATTTAATTTGGCATACAACGTGACAGTTTGTACCAGAAGAAAAGTAGTAACTTTTCAACAAACCTTTTTCTTTTTAGTGCGTCAAACACTAGATAAGTGGATTGATCAGATTCTTTGTCTTGGAGAGAAAACAAAGGTTCCTTTCCTACAGCGTCTTGTTCTGATGTCATTCGTGGTTCTCCTGAAAACCCTTGTAGAATGAACCCGTTTTAGATGGTTTCCATTCCAAACTCTGCTGTTTAATTATCAAACATCAAAGAATAACTCATGAATTTGCAAGCCTTGTTTCCTTGTCTCTGCAACTGTCTGCATTGTTTCTGATTATCAGTTACTCAAGAAATAATCTTACGAAGGCCTCATTTCGTATGTCTAACACGTACATTTCTCACGCTCTGCATCCTGGACTAAATGCATCCTGACTTCAGTGATTATCGCTGTGTATCTGTCTGAAATACCAGACAGTGATAATCGCTCTGTATCTGTCTGAAATACCAGGCAGTGATTATCCCTGTGTATCTGTCTGAAATACCAGGCAGTGATTATCAATGTGTATCTGTCTGAAATACCAGGCAGTGATTATCGCTGTGTATCTGTCTGAAATACCAGGCAGTGATTATCCCTGTGTTTCTGTCTGAAATACCAGGCAGTGATTATCCCTGTGTATCTGTCTGAAATACCAGACAGTGATTATCCCCGTGTATCTGTCTGAAATACCAGGCAGTGATTATCGCTGTGTATCTGTCTGAAATACCAGACAGTGATTATCACTGTGTATCTGTCTGAAATACCAGACAGTGATTATCACTGTGTATCTGTCTGAAATACCAGGCAGTGATGATCCCTGTGTATCTGTCTGAAATACCAGACAGTGATTATCGATTACAGCATGCAGACGATGCTTGCGTCTGCGCTCACTCGGAGGTCAAACTCCAAACCATCGTCAACACCTTCACGAGAGCATGGGCCTTACACTAAACATCCATAAGATAACGGTCCTCTACCAACCTGCCTCCGCTACACAGTACTGGCCCCCGATTATCAAAATCCACGACAAGGCCTTGGAAAACGTGGACCACTTTCCATACCTCGGGAGCCTACTGTCAACAAGGCAGATGTCGATGATGAAGTCCAACACTGCCTTCAGTGTGCCAGTGCAGCCTTCGGTCGCCTGAGGAAGAGAGTGTTTGAAGACCAGGGCCTCAAACCCGGCACTAAGCTCATGGTCTACAGAGCAGCAGTGATACCCGCCCTCCTGTATGCCTCAGAGACATGGACCATGTACAGCAGGCACCTCAAAGCACTGGAGAGGTACCACCAGCGCTACCTCCGCAAGATCCTGCAAATCCATTGGCAGGATAGGCGCACCAACGTCAGTGTTCTTACTCAGGCCAACATCCCCAGCATCGAAGCTTTGACCATGCTCGATCAGCTCCGATGGACGGGTCACATCGTCTGCATGCCCGATATGAGACTCCCAAAACAAGCGCTCTACTCGGAGCTCCGACACGGCAAGAGAGCCCCAGGTGGGCAGAGGAAATGCTTCAAGGACACCCTCAAAGCCTCCTTGAAAAAGTGCAACATCCCCACTGACACCTGGGAATCCCTGGCCCAAGACTGCACCAAGTGGAGGAGAAGCATCCGGGAAGGCGCCGAATACCTCGAGTCTCTTCGCCGGGAGCAAGCAGAAGCCAAGCGCAAACAGCACATGGAGCACACATCAACCCAAGCACCCCACCCACCCGCCCCTTGAACCACTATCTGCCCCACCTGTGACAGAGACTGTAGGTCCCGCATTGGACTCATCAGTCACCCAAGAACTCATTTTTAATGTGGAAGCAAGTCATCCTCGGTTCCGAGGGACTGCCTAAGAAGAAGTATATGTCTGAAATACCAGGCAGTGATTATTGCTGTATATCTGAAAGAAAAACAGAAAATGCTGGGAATACTCAGAAGGTCAGGCAGCATCTGTGGAGAGAGAAACAGAGTTAACGTTTCAGGTCGATGACCCTACGTCAGAACAGGAAAAAGTTGGAGATGGAACAGGTTTTTAAGCAAGTGTAGGGGAGGGGAGGAAAGAACAAAAGGGAAGGTCTGTGATAGGATGGAAGGCAGGAGAGATTAAGAGACAAAAGGAATGATGGTGCAAGGCAAAAGGAGATGGTAATGGGACAAGTTAAGAAACAAAAGATGACTCTAGATGAAGTGTAAATGGCAGAATCATCAACAGCTGCCATGTGAGAGAGAGAAAAACAAGATAGGGGCAGAGGTTATGGCCTGAAATTGTTGAACTTGATGTTGAGTCCAGAAGGCTCTAAAGTGCCTAATCGCTGTGTATCTGTCTGAAATACCAGGCACTGATTATTCCTGTGTATCTGTCTGAAATATCAGGCAGTGATTATCCTGGTGGCTGTCACAGGGGAGGAAGGTGATGGGGGGAAGGGGATGGTCTGGTTGAGCCCCAAGGCTGTTGAACCAGGCCCCAGGGCTCCTACAGTAGGTTAGATTTGGTGAACTGCACCACTATATTTTGGCCTCGTGGTTCAAGCCAGTAATCAACGATGGCCCGAGTGGGATGTGGGAGAGGCAGAGAAGATCAGGTCTTGTTACTTCGCACAAAAGAACAGGGCCAACCACAACCTCGAGTGGAGGGGGCGGGGGGATAACACTCATGTATCATATAAAACACAAAAATCTCAAATTTAAAGCCTCAAAATAAATCTGATTCATCTGACTGGAAAATTCAGTTCCAAAAAATAAATGAAGCTGACATTGGACCCGGCAGAAACAGCTCAGTGATTTGTGTTCCAGAGCCACCCAGTGTTCCAATTATGCAGTTACAAATCCTGACAGGTTTATATCACCAAATCCCATCATCAATGTGGACATAGGAACTTACAATGGGAAAAAGATGGTGCAAAAGTGAGACAAAAATGGGATAACAACTCGTGAAATTTTGTAGACAGAAATTATGTGTAGATGTAAGATTTTTAATAAATTGTCGATATTTGATAAGAGCAAACACCTGGAAACAACATTCTCATAACATACACTTCATAAAATATTTAAAGAAGGCCCCATGTCCACTGCTTGCCCCTTTCTTACCTGCATTCGTGTCTTCAATTTTATATTTGAGCTTCACTAAACAGTTAAGCACCTGGATTCTCTGCTTTCGGACGGCCAGGAGCACACATCAGGAATTGCCAAACCCCAGCCTGCGATATTAATGTTAATGGTGACAAATCATGAGGGGAGAGAGGGGGTGCGGAATTTCCCAGTGAGCCCTTCCAGGGACCACAGAAACATGGTCCAGAATCCAGACAGATTATCCAGTGTGAATTTCTCCTTCCTCGGCACAGACTCTGTGGCCAGCCCCACAACCCATAGTATGTTTTTCCCCACCTCCATCTCCCAGTAGTATCTCCCTGATGTGAATCCCTCAATGCCCAGGACACACGGCCGGTATTCAGACAGGGTGAGATGGGGATGTGCTGTTTTGGATCCAGAGTCAGAGGAACTGGAACTGAGATAAAGAGAATATTCCGCTACTGCTACTTGTGAGTTAAAACATGTTTGACACACATTTATTTTCTATATGTTTAGTTGGGACTACAAATCGGGTCAGGTTTATAAACAGGACCTTATGTAAAGTCCCACTGAGTGGTTGAAGGTAATACATCTGCTGTGATGATGTCTGTGCAGCTAAGGTAACTTCTTTATAGACCATAGAAGGAGCCACTGGTATCAACCTCCGAGCAGAATCGTTGAAACCACACCTGGCTGGACCTCGTCAAGTGCTGTCGTGCCAAACTCTCCTCTGTCCAAACGGCCCACTACTCCAGGATCATCCAAGACAGCAAAGATACCTCCGGCTTCTTTACTCCACTACCAATCGCCTCTTTAACCCCCCTCTCCCCAGCACCCTCCACCCTCACCTCTAACAACAAATATGGAGAGCTCATGGTCTTCTTTCTGATGAAGATTGAGACCATCAGTTCTGCTGCCCCTGTCGCTTCATCCCTTCCTCTTGACGACCAAGCCAATCCCCTCTGCCCTAGCCCTGAACTCGTGTTCACCACCAAATTTCCTGGCCTGACCTCCAAGCCAGCTGACATTGTGAACGGTTCCCTCTCCTCAGGCACTGTCCCCTCGAGACAATAGAGAGTGTGGGTCAGGGAAAGTTTGCTGACAGCCCAATGAGGCTTCTTATTTCTTCCCCTTCACCCGTCGCTCACTCTGTAGCCGGTGGGCACATCTGCCCAGCAGCGACAGGCCTCTCGATGTATTTGCACTGGGACTGTGTGCAGGACGTCATCAAGCAGCACCTGGGAGTGCTTGGTGCTGATGCTGGTTGCCCAAAGTAGGAAAGTGTTCATCCCCCGTCACTTAACAGCCTCCAGGCTGATGGGGCATTAAACCTGGGAGTGCTTGACCCGGAGATTGGAGCAGAAATTAAACCACATTCCACTGCACTGACGATCCTCACTGTGAAGAGCACAAACGGGGAGATAAAGGAAGAAAGTATCAACGGAAGGTCATCGAGGTCAGTTGGCCCATGAACAGGAACCCCTTCCCTCTGGTATTCGGCCCAAGCCATTGCCCCTCTGCTCTCCGATGATTGAAGAATCTGTCCAATTGAGGTGTTTAAGATAATTGAAGGATTTGATGGGGTAAAGAGAGAGAAACTATTTCCTCTGGTGGGGGGAGTCCAGAACAAGGGGCATAACCTTAAAATTAGAGATAGACCATTCAGGGGTGATGTCAGGAAGCACTTCTTCACACAAAGAGTAGTGTCAATCTGGAACTCTCTCCCTCAAAAAGCTGTTAAGGCTGGGGGTCAAATGAAAATTTCCAAACAGATTGATAGATATTTATTCGGTAAGAGTATTAAGCGTTACGGAACCAAGGCGGGCAGATGGAGTTAAGATACAGATCAGCTATAATCTAATTGAATAGCGGAACAGGGTCAGGAGCTGAATGGCCTCCTCCTGTTCCTTATTCTTTCTACTGTTTCCCTGTCTTAACAATCATCACACCCGGTGTCAGTCCAATCTGCAAGTAAAATATTTATTAAAGAGAGAAAATATAGACAGATTCACAACTAATTGTTATGGTGCTGGACACAGTTATCACAATTCAGGAGATCATTCTACTTCATTACATTCCAGAATAATGTGTCTGGGTCTTAGTAGATTGAGATAGGGACAGAGGGATGGGTAGAGGCACTGAGCTAAATTTACAGAGTACACGCTAACAGCAAACACCCTCACCCGCCGGCAGAGGATCGGGGCAACATGGGCTGCTCGGGCAGTGGGTAAGGCTGCTCACCACGGCCGTGACCTCAGAAAACGTGCCCCACTGTTTTAACTAGTGAGCAGTGTGAGTGGTTCTGAGTTTGCGCCAGTTTGATTATTACACGGACTAAAGATGGGATAGAGTTTCTCAGTGAAAGTGTCAGTGAAAGTGTACAGGTGAGACATGTCTTCAGCATCGTAAAATGACACCTGTCCTCCCTCATAGTCCAGGTAAACTCCCAGGTTCTGGGGTTTCACTTTCAGATGGGAGATGACGTCTGGTATTTTCAATGATCTGTACTCATGAAGCTGGCCGATGACCCAATATCCATTCTCAGGTGAAGGTGTGATGTCTTCCTTCCTGTTGACAGACTCTCTGCAGACACCCACAATCCAGAGAGTCTTGTTTCCAAGACCCACCTCCCAGTAGTGTTTCCCTGATGTGAAACTCATTGAGCTCAAAACATACAAGGATTTAACAAATCTTTCCGGCTGATCAGGAAGGTCTTGCTCCTTATTCCCGATCCTCACACGCGTCAGATCCTGGGACAAAATGAGTTGTTCGTTTGCTGTCTCTGGGTCCAGGCTGAGACTGAAACAAAACATGAATGCGAATCTGTTACTATAAGAAAACCAGGAATGAATCATGAGAGTTCTACAGACAGTGATGGGCCATCACCACTTTCCTCAGCCCAGGAACTGTGGAGCCCCAGGGACAGGGCGTCTGAAGAGATTTCTCACCTTTGAACCCTCACCGTTCCCTCAGCCCTATTTACACAGCGCAGGTTTTCATCAATCTATTTAACATAAAGATCTCGCTCCAGGACAAGGCCTCATTGACCAGAAGCTGTAGGATCTCTGTCTCCCTCCCTGAGCCCAGCCTGCTGTATTCTGGCACTTTTGGGGCAGTGGTGATGACCTTTCTAATGGCTGAATGGGACTGAAGAGGCGACAGTTCTATTTCCGTCTACACAGCAGCCAATGGTGAGCCTGGAAACATGGTCATTTATTCTATGTGTGGATCCATGGAGCGAAACTTGAGCTCATCCAAAACTCTGCTGCCCGTTTCCTAAATTGCACCAAGTCCCGTTGACCCATCACCTCTTGTGCTCGTTGACCTACATTGGCTCCCGGTCCAGCATTGGCTCAAATTCAAAATTCTCATCCTTGTGTTCAAATCCCTCCAAGGCTTCACCCCTCCCTATCTCTGTAATCTCCTCCAGCCCTACAACCCTCCGAGATCTCCGCCAGGACAACAGGCAGAGCTCCTTGCTCTTCTTCAAACTAGTGCCATGGGATTATTTACCTCCACCTGAGAAGGTGTAAAGTCTCATCCGAAGGACGGCATCTCTGACAGTGCAGCACTCCCTCAGTTCTTAACTGGAGTGTCAGCCTGGATTTTTGCGCTCACGACTCTGGGTTTGGACTTGAACCCACAACATTCTAACTCAGGGACGAGATGCCACGGCTGACAACTAAATATTCCCACCCGCAACTCCACTCACACATGAAAGGAGTGATACTCGGGGAAAATTCAGCTCCAAATAGCAGAGGATGACTTCAGTTGGCTTAACGAAATGGCTGGCTGTGCTGATATAGGCCTTAAACATCCTTGGGGGTTCCCCTGGTCTCCTTGGGAGCAGGCGACCAGTGGAACTCCCTCAGAAAATGTGTCTGTGAGTTGTGAGATGTTGAACTTTGACCTGCCCCTTACAAGGCAAATGATGGACCTGAGGAAGAGCCAAAGGTGAGGTCTCCCTAAGCTGGGAGATCCCAGTCCTTGGCCATGGAAGGGGACATGATGTAGTCATGGCAGCTGGTACACCGAGTGAGGGAAGAGTATCAACCTCCATAAGGGTGCACGTGGGCCCCACCAGTGGCCTGGTAAGCCGATCAGAAGAGTGCCGAGGTCAGGTGATGTCCCTCAGTAGCAGATCCCTCCATACACTGACTATCATTAAATACAGGTTGTTTAACTTGGTGGGAGAAAGGTACCCAATAATATACAGAGAACGACACCTGGTGTCATCCAATGTATTAAACGTCATTAGTCACATGGATAACAGTAGGGAGAAGGTGATATACAGAGAATGATACCTGGTGAAATAACTGCTCTCAGTTCCTTCCACACATTTGACGTATTGGAATGGTCCACCAAATATATTCACAGCTAGCTCATTGAGGACATCTTCAAAATTCTGAACTTCGGTCTCACACCTGTAAAAACAGGGCTGTAAATCAGTCCGTGTTAGACAGACAGCAGCGATTAGATCACAGAACAGCTTCTTTAAATCTGCTTACCTGTTCAAAAGGACATCAATATCCTGAGGAAAAGGAAGAGAATAAGCGTTACTGCTGATACAAATCTAAATGGCTGGAATATGGACACCAAGGAGTTGGTCAGAAAATGCCTTGGTAACTTTAACTTATTGTTAGATTTATTTCCAATGGTTCTTGATTAACTTTTGAGGAACAAATTTTATGCTCGATAAGACAATAGATACCAGCGGGTTCAAGTCCCACTGCAGAGACTTGAACATAAACTCTAAGCTAATACTTCAGTGCTATCGTGAGCAGGTGCTGCACTGTCGGAGGTGCCGTCTTTCAAATGAGAATTTAAACTGTCCCTCTCAGGTGGACGTTAATGATCCCACGACACTATTTGAAGAAGAGCAGGGGCGTACTCCCCGGTGTCCTGGCCAATGTTTATCGCCAGCCAACATTTTCTGGTCATTTATTTTATTGCTGCTTATGGGAGCTTGCTGTGCGAAGTTGGCTGCTGCATTGCAACACTGACTACACCAAAAATACTTAATTGGCTGTAAAGCTCCTTGAGACGTCCAGAGTTCATGAAAGGTGCTGTATGATGAAAGAAAATCTTACATTGATATACCGCCTTTCATGACCTCAGGATGTCCAGCAAGGTCCCACAAACAGCAATGACCGGATAATCACTCTTTAGGTGTTGGTTGAAGAATAAATATTGGCCAGGACACCGGAGAAAACTCCCCTGCTCCTCTTCAGAATAGTGGTATGGGATCTTTTACGTCCACCTGACAGGGGATACGGGACCTCAGTTTAACGTTGCATCTGAAGGACGGCACCTCCGACAGTGCAGCGCTCCCTCAGTACTGCACTGGAGTGTCAGCCTAGATTTGTACTCAGGTCTCTGGAATGGGACTTGAACGCACAACCTTCTGACTCAGAGGCTACCACTGAGCCACGGCTAGCACCTCCATATAACCGCAATTCTTTTTCTTTTCTTTCAAGGCTGAAGAATGGAAGAACGTGGGGTTAATAAACTTGAAACCCGCAGCCCAAGACATTGCTTCCATTACATTGACTTGGGGCACAAAGGCACAGCTCTACCTACACTGCCTCAATGATGCACCTTAACCCCATCCTCAGAAGAGCCCCAACTGTACCAGTGTAGGCATCTCCAGTTCCCACCACAGCCCTCTCTGAGTCCAATCGCCAGTCAGTGCCACTGTTATGCTGTGTGTAGGAATTTCACTGAGATTTCCTTACCTCATTTCCCATTGGACCCTCAGCAGAAAGAGTAGACGTCCATCCCACCAATCAGATTGAGGCTAAACAAAGGCCCAGAGGTGAAAGGTCAGTTTGTTATCCCACTGCCCAACCCCGCAGACCCCTAAATGTTGTAGTGTTTCTACTGACCTGATCTCACTGAGGGGGCTGGTTTGATCACATTTACCCTTTAGATCAATCCCACTGACAGATATTTCACTGTTCATTTGGATTCCCCGTACAAGGAGGAGAGACATTTTGTACCTTGAGGAGCTTTGGGTCTTGTAAGTCCTCCTTCGCTTGTAGATTACTTAACGATCCTTCAATCGAAGATATTTCATCGAAGCTGCTCTTTAATTTTTTCTCCATTGCTTCTAATACTTTATCTGCTCGTTGCTCCTGCTCTGCTTTCATCAGCTCTTCCTTCACAGACAGGAACTTGTGCATCTTTTCAAATTCAGTCTTGATTTCACTTCTCAAGAGTGTGAACATGGGCCTGGAACAGATTGAATACCGAACGGAACAAACAATATTTATAATCCCAGTGTCCCTGGGCTCCGTGTGTCTTCTATAGGATTAAAGCTTTGTATCCAATATGGATTTGTCACACTTCAAAATGTAACATGTGTGTCAAATGTGTTTGTCATACTTTACGTCACTCCTAATGTCACACAGTTTGTCACTGAAGCTCGACTAGATAAGCAGATTCGTAAAACAATCAACACATAACAACAACTCACTGCTGACTAAACAATTTAACTAAATATTGGATACATGGGAGTGAGTTACAAGCCAAACATAATTAAGGGATTCAAATAGTTTATTATTAAATAATAGATATTGGGAATGAGTTACAGGCTGGAATCTAATGGAGAGGTTCAGATGTTTTATCATATATAGAATAATAGACACCTGGGAGTGAGTTACAGACTGGAATCTATTCGAGGGGTTCGGATGGTTTATATATAGAATAATGGATACCTAGGAGTTGGGTGAGCAGAAAGGGAAACCTGGTGTGCGAGAGTGTCACAATGATACATGGACTCTTTGCAATGTAGAAAAGGATATTTTCTCAACTTGATTATAGTCAACTTTTGGATCAGACAGAGAAAGAATATAAGACCCTCCTTACGTTGTTACAATAATTAACAGTTTATAGACGGTCCCTTAAATTGCAATTCAGTGTGTTTGGGACTGGCAGCATTTTCTTCAGGAAAACACCCTCTCCAGCTGTGTCAAATGCTCATTCAGTCAGAAGCAAACACAGGAAACTTTACACAAACCCTAAATGACACTCCTCTACCTTCATCTGTAAGATCCCATTCTCCCCTTCTCTTTTACTTGGAAATGTGAGATCCATTTGCTTTTGCAGAAACTCCAATGATTTTTCCATTTTTTCCTGAAAGACCAAAAAAGCACAATGGGATTTGAAAAAGGAGCAGGAAGTGATCTGTCACATGGACAAGATAATATTGGTTGTGGTACAGATCAACCATGATCTATTTGAATGGCGGAATACCTTCAACTGGCTGAATGGCCTCCTCCTGTTCCTATGCTCCCATGCCTCTTTTAAACTTGCTGTCCTCTCTGGAAAGCTTCCTAACATTTCTTGGAATCCTCTTCTTAACAGTCTTTCTCTAAATTAGGGATGGGGGAAAGCAGGGCTTTATACTTTAAATTCTACTAAGAGAAACCCACTTACAAGTTTGAAACATTAGTGACCAAATCAAGGGAATTAACTCTGCCACATGATCGGTACGTTTCTGGGGAATGAGGTGGGTCAGGTGGATCAAGTGTCAGTAGGAGAACATTTAGGGAACAGTGATCATAGTATCATAAGGTTTAGATTAGCTATGGAAAAGGACAAGGAGCAATCTAGAGATAAAATATCTAATTGGAGGAGGGCCAGTTTCTGTGAGTTGAGAACGGACCTGGCCCGGGGTAAATTGGAATCAAAGATTGGCAGGCAAAACTGCAATTGAACAATGGGCTGCCTTTAAAGAAGAGATGGTTTGGGTACAGTCAAGGTACATTCCCATGAGGGGGAAAGGCAGGGCAACAAAAGCCAGAGCTCCCTGGATGACGAACAAAGTAGAGAGTAAGATGAAGCAGAAAATAGTGGCTTATGACAGATGTCAGGTTGAGAATACAAGTGAGAACCAGGCTGAATATTGAAAGTTCAAAGAGGAAGTAAAAAAAGAAATAAGAGGGGCAAAGAAAGAGTATGAGACTAGACTGGCAGCCAACATAAAAGTGAATCCAAAAGTCTTCTATAGACATATAAATAGTAAACGGGTAGTAAAAGGAGGGGTGGGGCCAAAAAGGAGACCTACGCAGAGGAGGCAGAGGCATGACTGAGGTACTAAATGAGTACTTTGCATCTGTAAAAAAGGAGGTAGTTGAGATATTGGATGGGCTAAAAATTGATAAAGAGGAGGCACTAGTAAGGCTGGCTCTGCTTAAAGTAGATAAGTCACCAGGGATGCATCCTAGGATGCTGAGGGAAGTAAAGGTGGAAATTGCGGAGGCACTGGCCATAATCTTCCGATCCTCCTTGGATATGGAGGTGGTGCCAGAGGACTGGAGAATTGCAAATGCTACGTCCTTGTTCAAAAATTGTCACTTAGACAAGTGTGGATTAATTCATGGAAGCCAGCATGGATTTGTTAAAGGCAAATCGTGTTTAACTAACTTGATCGAGTTTTTTGATGAGGTAACAGAGAGGGTTGATGAGGACAGTGCATTGACGTGGTGTACATGGACTTCCAAAAGGCGTTTGATAAAATGCCACATAATAGGTTTGCCAGCAAAGTTGAAGCCCATGGAATAAAAGGGACAGTGGCAGCATGGATACAAAATTGGCTGAGTGATAGGAAACAAAGAGTGGTGGTGAACGGTTATTTTTTTGGACTGGAGGAAGGTATACAGTGGTGTTCCCCAGGGGTCGGTACAAGGACCACTGCTTTTCTTGATATATGTTACTGACTTGGACTTGGGTATACAGGGCACTATTTCAACATTTGCAGATGAAACAAAACTTGGAAGTATCGTGAACAGTGAGGAAGATAGGGATATACTTCAAGAGGACATAGACAGGCTGGTGGACTGGGCAGACACATGGCAGATGAAATTTAACGCAGAAAAGTGCAAAATGATACATTTGGTAGAAAGAACAAGAGGCAGTAAAAACTAAAGGGTACAATTTTAAAGTGGGTGCAGGAACAGAGAAACCTGGGGGTGTATGTGCACAAATGATTGAAGGTGGCAGGGCAAGTTGAGAAAGCAATTAAAACAGCATACGGGATCCTGGGCTTTATAAATAGAGAGGTCGCACAACACCAGGTTATAGTCCAACAGTTTTATTTGAAATCACAAGCTTTCGGAGCTATCTTCTTTATAAATAGAGGCATAGAGTACAAAAGCAAGGAAGTTATGATGAACCTTTATAAAACACTGGTTCGCCCACAACAGGAGTATTGTGTCCAATTTTGGGCACCGCACTTTAGGAAGGATGTGAAGGCTTTAAATAGGGTGCGGAAAAGATTTACAAGAATGGTTCCAGGGATGAGGAATTACAGTTACATGTATAGACTGGAGAAGCTGGGGTTGTTCTCCTTAGAGCAGAGAAGATTGAGAGGAAATTTGATAGAGGTGCTCAAAATCATGAGGGGTCTAGACAGAGTAGATAGAGGGAAAATGTTCCCATTGGCAGAAGGGTCGAGAAACAGAGCACAGATTTAAGGTGATTGGCAGAAGATCCAAAGACGACATGAGGAAAAAAAAAATTACGCAGCGAGTGGTTATGATCTGGAATGCAGTGCCTGAAAAGGTTGTGGAGGCAGATTCAATCATGGCTTTCAAAAGGGAATTGGATAAGTAGATGAAAGAAAAAAGAATTGCAGGGCTACGGGGAAAGGGCGGGGGAGTGGGATTAGCTGAAGTGCTGTTGCAGAGAGCTGGCACGGACTCAACGGGTCGAATGGCCTCCTATTGTGCTGTAACAATTCTATGATTCTATTCTATGGATCCTTTCAGAGGCATCACTCAACTGGATGGGTATGTGTCAGAAATAATGATTCACTTAATTTGACCAAGATCCTGGGGCTACACTTCTCTGGGCTGCAGCTCGTTCTTTTTTATTCATTCTTGGGATGTGGATGTCACTAGCAAGCCCAACATATATTGCCCATCCCTAGTTTCCCTTGAGAAGGTGGTGGTCAGCCTACTTCTTGAACCACTGCAGTCCATGTGGTGAAGATGTTCCCACATTGCTGCTAGGTAAGGAGTTCCAGGATTATGACATAGCGATGATGAAAGGTACGGATGATATATGTCCAAGTCTGGACAGTATGTGACTTGTAGGGAAATTTGGAGGTGATGGAGTTCTCAAGGGCAGCAGGCTCCTGTCCTTCTCGGTGGTGGAGGTCGCTGGCTTGGGAGGCGCTGTCGAAGAAGCCTTAGTGAGTTGCTGCAGTGTATCATGTTGGTAGTTCATGACCAGGACACTCCAATCATTCCAAGTCGAGGAAAGCTACTCTCACCACTCCTCTGGCATTCAGCTCTTGTATTCAGATTAACAGTTTTAGGTAGGAGAAGGCCTTCGGCCCATCCAGCCCACCTATCCACAGTGTTCCCTTGATATATTTTTGATAACCCCGAATCCCATTTGTTGACAGGAATCTGTCTAGTTCTTTCTTAGAACCCATTCGATCTTCTTGTTCCACCACCCATGTTCATACTCACCACCCTTTTAGTAAGAGAAGTTCTGGATCAAGGCTGTGGTGAGGTCTGGAGTGGAGTGGTTCTGGCAGAAGCCGAGCGGAGCATCAGGGAGTTGATTATTGGTGAGTAGGTGCATTTTTAATGACCTCAAGCTGCAATTGGGGAGATCATTTGAAGCTGCAGATAACGTTTTATTGGGGCAATGCAGAGAAAGCCAGAACCTGAATCTCATTCCCACTGGTATAGGATTACTTTTATCTCTTGCTCACAATACAAAAGGCTAAGAAATCAATCAAGGCACTGTAGTTATTTTTTAACTTTAAAGAATTTAATTTGATGTACAACGTGACAGTTTGTACCAGAAAGAAAGGAGTAGCATTTCAACAAACCTATTCCTTCCTAGTGCGTCAAACTCAAGATAAAGGATTGATCAGATTCTTTGTCTTGGAGAGAAAACAAAGTTTCCTTTCCTGCAGCGTCTTGTTCTGACATCGTTCGTGGTTCTCCCGAAAACCTTTGTAGAACAATTTTTTTTATATGTCCGCCTCGCTACCTCTCTTTCCTCCTTTAAGACACTCCTTAAAACCTACCTCTTTGACCAAGCTTTTGGTGACCTGCCTTAATTTATTCCTATGTGGATCGGTGTCAAATTTTTTGTCTTAAAATACTCCTGTGCAGCGCCTTGGGACGTTTTACTACGTTAAAGGCACTATAAATACAAGTTGTTGTTGTTGTTGTGGTTTCCATTCCAAACTCTATGTTTAATTTTCAAACATCAAAGAATCTCTAATCAGTTTGCAGTCCTTGGTTCCTTATCTTTGCAATTGTCCACATTGTTTCTGATCATCAGTTACTCCAGGTATAGTCTTACGAAGGCTCCATTTCATCTGTCTAACACATACGTTTCTTGCGCTCAGCATTCTGGACAATATAAGAATATAAGAAATAGGAACAGGAGTTGGCCATACGGGTGGTCAGGAGCAATGTGATCCCCTTGAAAACTGATAACGGTGATATTGTGAATGAAAATAAGGAAATGGTGGACTTGTTGAATAATTACTTTGCGTCAGTATTTACAGTAGAGGAAGAGGATAGCATGCCGGACATCCCAAGGAAACTAACATTGAATCGGACAGGGACTCACCAAAATTAATGGAAGCAAAATAACAGTAATGAAGAAAATAATGTTACTAAAGAGTAACAAATCCCCAGGACCAGATGGTTTCCATCCCAGGGTTTTAAAGGAAGTAGGTGAGAACATTCCAGATGCTCTAACTATAATCGTCCAGAGTTCTCTCGATTCGGAAACCGTTCCTTTAAATTGGAAAATTGCACGTGTCACTCCGCTATTTAAGAAGGGTGAGAGAGGGAAACCAGGGAGTTAGAGCAGTTAACCTAACATCTGTTGTCAGGAAATTACTAGAGCCTATAATTAAGGATAGAGTGACTGAACACCTTGAAAATTTTCCGCTGATCGGAGAGAGTCAGCATGGATTTGTAAAGAGTAGGACGTGCCTGACGAACCTGATTGAATTTTTTGAAGAGGTGACTAAAGTACATACGAACATACGTACATAAGAATTAGGAGCAGGAGTAGGCCACTCGGCCCATCCAGCCTGCTCCGCCATTCAATAAGATCATGGCTGATCCGATTACTCCACATTTCCACCTACCCCTGAAAACTTTTCACCCCCTTGCTTACCAAGAATCTATCTACCTCTGCCTTAAAAATATTCAAGTGAGAAGTCGCACAACACCAGGTTATAGTCCAACAGTTTTATTTGAAATCACAAGCTTTCGGAGCTGCTGCCCCTTCGTCAGGTGAAGTGAAGGAATACGAATCGGCAAAGCATATATAGACAGAGAACAATGCCTGTGTAGCGTATAATGTCAGACGACTACAGTTAATCTTTCTGACTGCCTTTTATCACACCTCGGCAGAGAAACAATCAGGTCAGTCAGGAAGGCATTATATCAAAGACATAGCAAGATACAACTAAGACAATGAGGTGGGGTCACAGGGGGTCTAATGTGTCAAAAATATTATGCATTAAATGCATTAAAAATATTCAAAGACTCTGCTTCCACCGCCCTCTGAGGATGAGAGTTCCAAAGACTCACGACCCTCTGTGAGAAAAAATTTCTCCTCATCTCTGTCTTAAATGGGCGACCCCTTATTTTAAAACAGTGACACCTAGTTCTAGATTCTCCCACAAGAGGAAACATCCTCTCCACATCCACCCTGTCCAGACCCGTCAGGATCTTATATGTTTCAATCAAGTCACCTCTTATTCTTCTAAACTCCAGTGCATATAAGCCTAGCCTGTCCAACCTTTCCTCATAAGACAACCCGCCCATTCCAGGTATTAGTCTAGTAAACCTTCTCTGAACTGCTTCCAACGCATTTACATCCTTCCTTAAATAAGGAGACCAATACTGTACACAGTACTCCAGATGTGGTCTCACCAAAGCCCTGTATAACTGAAGCATAACCTCCCTACTTTGGTATTCAATTCCCCTCGCAATAAACGATAACATTCTATTAGCTTTCCTAATTACTTGCTGTACCTGCATAGTAACCTTTTGCGATTCATACACTAGGACACCCAGATCCCTCTGCATCTCAGAGCGCTGCAATCTCTCACCATTTAGATAATATGCTTCTTTTTTATTCTTCCTGCCAAAATGGACAACTTCACATTTTCCCACATTATACTCCATTTGCCAGATCTTTGCCCACTCACTTAACTTATCTATATCCCTTTGTAGCCTCCTTATGTCCTCTTCACAATTTACTTTCCTACCTATCTTTGTGTCATCAGCAAATTTAGCAACCATACCTTCGGTCCCTTCATCCAAGTCGTTTATATAAATTGTAAAAAGTTGAGGCCCCTGCACTGATCCCTTAGGCACACCACTCATTACATCTTGCCAATCAGAAAATGACCCATTTATGCCTACTCTCTGTTTCCTGTTAGCTAGCCAATCTTCTATCCATGCCAATATGTTACCCCCTACACCATGAGCGTTTATTTTCCGCAATAACCTTTGATGCGGGACTTTATCAAATGCCTTCTGGAAATCTAAGTACAGTACATCCACCAGTTCCCCTTTATCCACAGCACATGTTACTTCCTCAAAGAACTCCAATAAATAGGTTAAACATGAGTTCCCTTGCACAAAACCATGTCGACTCTGCCTGATTACTTTGAACTTTTCTAAGTGCCCTGCTATAACGTCTTTAATAATAGCTTCTAACATCTTCCCTATGACAGATGTTAAGCTAACTGGCCTGTAGTTTCCTGCTTTCTGTCTCCCTCCCTTTTTGAATAAAGGAGTTACATTCGCTATTTTCCAATCTAATGGAACCTTCCCCAAATCTAAGGAATTTTGGAAAATTAAAAGCAACGCATCAACTATCTCACTAGCCACTTCTTTTAAGACCCTAGGATGAAGTCCATCAGGACCCGAGGACTTGTCAGCCCGCAGCTCCAACAATTTGCTCAGTACCACTTCCCTGGTGATTATAATTTTCTTGAGTTCCTCCCTCCCTTCCATTTCCTGATTTACAGCAATTTCTGGGATGTTACTTGTATCCTCTATAGTGAAGACCGATGCAAAATACCTGTTGAATTCAACTGCCATCTCCTTATTTTCCATTATTAATTCCCCAGTCTCACTTTTTATAGGACCAATGCTCACTTTGTTAACTCTTTTCTATTTTAAATATCTATAGAAACTCTTACTATCTGTTTTTATATTTCTAGCTGGCTTTCTCTTGTACTCTAATTTTTCTCTCCTTATTAATCTTTTAGTCATTCTTTGCTGTTTTTTATATTCTGTCCAATCTTCTGACCTGCCACCCATCTTTGCGCAATTATATGTTTTTTCTTTAAGTTTAATACTATCTTTAACTTTTTTAGTTAACCACGGATGGTGGGTCCTCCCCTTGGAATTTTTCTTTCTTGTTGAAATGTATATATTCTGTGTATTTTGAAATATCCCCTTAAATGTCTGCCACTGCAACTCTATTGACCTATCCCTTAACCTAATTTGCCAGTTCACTTTAGCTAGCTCTGCTTTCATGCCCTCATAATTGCCCTTATTTAAGTTTAAAATACTAGTCTTGAACACACTCTTCTCTCTCTCAAACTGAATGTAAAATGCAATCATATTATGATCGCTGCTACCTAGGGGCGCCTTCACTATGAGGTCATTAATTAATCCTATCTCATTGCACAATACCAGGTCTAGTATAGCCTGCTCTCTGGTTGGCTCCAGAACGTGCTGTTATAAGAAACTATCCCAAAAACATTCCATGAACTCCTCATCTATGCTACCTTTGCCCATCTGATTTTTCCAGTCTATATGCAGATTAAAATCCCCCATGATTATTGCCGGACCCTTCTGACAAGCTCCCATTATTTCTTCCTTTATACTCCATCCTACCATGTGGTTACTGTTAGGGGGCCTGTACACCACTCCCACAAGTGACTTCTTGCCTTTATTATTTCTCATCTCTACCCAAACCGCTTCTGCATCCTGGTTTCCTGAACTTAGGTCATCTCTCTCTCTTGTGCTAATACCATCATTAATTAACAGAGCCACCCCTCCACCTTTTCCCACCTTCCTGTCCTTCCTAAATGTCATGTACCCTTCAATATTCAGGTCCCAATCTATGTCATCCTGCAGCCATGTTTCTGTAATGGCTATCAGATCATATTTATTTATTTCTATTTGCGCTATCAGTTCATCTGTTTTGTTTTGAATGCTACGTGCATTCAGATGCAGAGCCTTTACTTTTGTCCTTTTATTATTTTTGTAACCTCTAGCCTTATCTGTTGATTTACTCTTAGATTTGTACTCTCTATCCCTTCCTGTCATGGTCTGTTTATCATTTCCCATATTAATACCTTTCTCTATTGCCTTGTCTCTAATCTTTGAATTACCACATCTTCCCAAATTTGATCCCATGTCCCCAATATTTAGTTTAAAGCCCTCTGTACCGCCCTAGTTATACGACTCGCCAGAACACTGGTCCCAGCACAGTTCAGGTGAAGACCGTCCCAACGATACAGATCCCATTTCCCTAGTACTGGTGCCAGTGCCCCAGGTATTGAAACCCATTTCTCCCACACCAGTCTTTGAGCCACGCAATCATCTCTCTAATTTTATTTACCTTATGCCAATTTGCTCGTGGCTCAGGTAATAATGCAGACATTATTACCCTTGAGGTTCTGCTTTTTAATTTAGCCCCTAGCTGCTCATACTCTCAGCCGAACCTCTTTCCTAGTTCTACCTATGTCGTTGGTACCTACATGGACCACGACCGCTGGCTTCTCCCCCTCCCACTGCAAGTTCCTCTCCAGCCCAGAGCAGATGTCCTGAACCCTGGCACCAGGCAGGCAACATAGCCGTCTGGACTCTCGCTCTTGACCGCAGAAAACTGTATCTATCCCCCTGACTATGCTTTCCCCAATTACCATTACATTCCTATTCACTCCCCCCACTTGAATGGCTTCCTGTACCTCGGTGCCACGGTCAGTTTGCTCATCCACCCTGCAGCCACCGCTTTCATCCATACAGGCCGCAAGAACCTCAAACCTGTTGGACAATTGCAAAGGCTGAGGCTCCTCCGTCTCCTGGGTCCCCATACCTGCCTCACTCGCAGTCACATCCTCTTGTCCCTGACCACTGACCAAATCAGAAGACCCTATCCTAAGGGGTGTGACTGCCTCCTGGAATAAAGTGTCCAGGTAACTTTTCCCCTCCCTGATGCATCGCAGAGTCCACAGCTCGGCCTCCAGCTCATCAACTCTGAGCCGAAGCTCTTCAAGCCGCAGACACTTACCGCAGACGTGTTCGTCCTGGATCACACTGGCGTCCAGGAGCTCCCACATACTGCAGTCACAACACATCACCTGCCCTACCATCTTTATTAAGTCTTAATTAATTTATTTTTATTAATTAATAATTAACAAACCCTACTACACCTAATAAGATTTATTACTGCTAGTAAACTAGTACTAATGAAACCTTACAATTACTAATACATTTCCTGGGCTTTAAAAGATAAGGGAAGTGAGCAAAATACTCACCAACCAATCACTTACCCCTTTCCCTGTGATGTCACCTTTTATTTTTCTCCAGATGCGGTTGGGGGGTGTCACAGAGCCGAACTCCCACTGGTTCTCTGTCCCCTCTTGTGCAGCTTTTTAGCTCCTGCTATCCTGGAAGCTGACAAAGATAGAAAAAGAAAGGAACACCTCCCTCCCTGAATTCCCTTACTCACCAAACTCGCAGTTTAACACTCTGTTCCGATCTGCACTCTAGCCTCCCTTATTTATACTGCTGAGATTTAAATAAAAATGAGAAGTCGCACAACACCAGGTTATAGTCCAACAGATTTATTTAATTTTACAAGCTTTCGGAGCTGTCGCTCCTTCCTCAGGTAAGTTAGCAGTGAGAGAATCTCCCAGAATTCACAATTTAAACACAGACAAAATCTATTCAAATATTTCCCTACATCAAAGACACACTAAGAGCACAGCCAAGACAATGAGATGTGTCCCAGGGGGTCCAACGTGTCATCTCCACATCATGAGATTTAAATAAGTGAGCTCTCTGGCAGTTACAGAGCCAGATTAGACCAGTTAATTAATTAATTACTCTCACCTGCTCTCCAGCATAGAGCTTGCTTAGCCCTGCCCAAGCCTGGAAGAAACTTAAAACTTGAAACAGTAAATTTAAATTTAAGTTAAATGCTGATTGCAAGCACACAAGACTAGATTTTATAAAAAAAAGAGATTAACCTTTAAGATTCACTCCCTCACTCACCAAACTCGCAACTTAACACTCTGTTCCGATCTGCACTCCATAGTAGTCGACAGGGAATGTGTATGGATGTTATTGATAAGGACTTCCAGAAGGCATTTGATAAAGTCCCTCCTAAGAGAATGTTAGCTAAAGTTGAAGCTCATAGAATTGAAAGCAAACTATTGACCTGGTTTGGAAATTGGCTGAGCGGCAGGAAACAGAGAGTAGCGATAATGGGCAGGTACTCTAATTGGCAGGATGTGACTGTTGGTAAACCGCAAGGATCTGTGTGGGGTCCTCAACTATTCACAGTATTTATGAATGACTTAGATGATGGGATAGAAAGCCACATATCCAAGTTTGCTGATGACAGAAAGATAGTCACATTGTCAGCAGTATAGATGGAACCATAAAATTACGAAGAGATATTAATAGATTAAATGAATGGGCAAAACTGTGGCAAATGGATTTCAATGTCGGCATTTATGATGTAATCAACTTTGGAACTATAAAGGATAAAACACAATACTTTTTAAATGGGGAAAATCTAGAACTAATGGATGTCCAAAGAGACTTGGGTGTCCAGGTACATATATTATTAAAATGTTATGAACGGGTACAGAGAATAATCAAAAAGGCTAATGGAGTGCTGGCCTTTATATCTAGAGGACTAGAATACAAGGGGGCTGAAGTTATGCTACAGCTATATAAATCCCTGGTCAGACCACACCTGGAGTACTGTGAGCAATTCTGAGCCCCACACCTGAGGAAGGATATATTGGCCTTGGAGGGAGTGCAGCATAGATTTA
Source organism: Squalus acanthias (assembly GCA_030390025.1). Lineage (NCBI taxonomy): Eukaryota > Metazoa > Chordata > Chondrichthyes > Squaliformes > Squalidae > Squalus > Squalus acanthias. The sequence continues at coordinate 25,997,873 of CM059449.1, read as the reverse complement.
CCAGAATGATACCCGGACTTCAAGGGTTAAATGATGAGGAGAGATTACACAAACTAAGGTTGTATTCCCTGGAATTTAGAAGGTTAAAGGGTGACTTGATCGAAGTTTTCAAGATATTAAGGGGAACACATAGGGTAGATGGAGAGAAAATATTTCCGCTGATTGGGGAGTCTAAGATTAGGGGGTATGGTCTAAAAATTAGAGCCAGACCTTACAGGAGTGAAATTAGGAAACACTTCTACACAGGGTGGTCGAAGTTTGGAACTCTCTTCCACAAATTGCAATTGATGCTCGACCAATTGTTAATTTTACATCTGATAGTGATAAATTTTTGTCAACCAAAGGTTTTAAGGGATATGGGGCAAAGGTGGGTACATGGAGTTAGGGCGCAGATCAGCCATGATCTCATTGAATGGCGGAACAGGCTTAAGGGGCTAAATGACCTACTCCTGTTCCTATGTTCCTATGTTCCTTCAAGCCTGCTCTGACATTCAATGAGATCATGGCTGATCTTCGACCTCAACTCCACTTTCCTGCTTGATTCCCCATGAGTCCAAAAATCTATCGCTCTCAGACTTGAATATATTCAACGACTGAGAATCCACAGCCCTCTGGAATTCTAAAGATTCACAACCCTCTGACTGAAGAAATTTTTCCTCATCTCAGTCCTAAATGACTGACCCCTTATCCTGAGACTATGCCCCTAGTTCTGTACTCTGCAGCCAGGGGAAACAGCCTCTCAGCATCTGTCAAGAAATCAAATAGGGAATTCAGAAGAAACTTCTTTACCCAAAGAGTGGTGAAAATGTGGAATTCGCTACCACAGGGAATGGTTGAAGCGAATCAAATAGATGCATTTAAGGGGAGGCTAGAAAAGCATATGAGGAAGAAGGGAATAGAGGGTTATGCTGATAGAGTTAGATAAATGCCAGCATGGGCTGGTTGGGCTGAATGACCTGTTTCTGTGCCGTATATCCTATGTAATCCTATGTAAGCCCTCGAAGAATTTTACATGTTTCAATGAGATCACAACTCATTCTTCTCAACTTCAGAGATTATAGGCCCACTCTACTGAATCTTTCCTCATAGGACAACCCTCTCATCCCAGTAATCAATCTAGTGAACCTTTGTTGCACCCCCTCTAAGGCAAGTATATCCTTCCATAGGTATAGTAATCCAGGTGTGGTCTCATCAAAGCCCTGCACAATTGCAGCAAGACTTCCTTACTCTGGTACTCCAACTCCCATACAGTAAAGGCCAACTGACCATTTGCCTTCCTAATTGCTTGCTGTACCTGCAAGTTAATTTTCTGTGTTTCGTGTAGAAAGACACCCAAATCCCTCTGAACAGCAACATTTAATAGTTTCTCACGATTTAAAAAATATCCTGTTTTACTATTCTTCCTACCACATTATACTGCCACCTTCTTGCCCACTCACTTAACAACAACAACTTGCATTTATATAGCACCTTTAATGCAGAAAAATGTCCCAAGGCACTTCACAGGAGCGTTATCAAACAAAATTTGACACTGGGCCACATGAGGCGATATTAGGGCAGATATCCAAAAGCTTGGTCAAAGAGTTAGATTTTAAGGAGCATCTTAAAGGAGGAAAGAGATGTAGAGAGGCGGAGAGGTTCAGGGAGGGAATTCCAAAGCTTCGGGCCTTGGCAGCTGAAGGCACAGCCACCACTGGTGGAGCAATTAAAATTGGGGATGCTCAAGACCAGAATTGGCAGAGTGCAGAGATCTCGGGGGGGTTGTTGGGCTGGAGAAGATTACAGAGATAGGGAGGGGCAAAACCATGGGGTGATTTGTAAACAAGGATGAGAATTTTAAAATCGAGGCATTGCTTAACCGGGAGCCAATGTAGGTCAGCGAGCACAGGGGAGATGGGTGAGCGGGACTTGGTGTGAGTTAGGAAACGGGCAGCAACAGAATTATCTCAAGTTTACGGAGGGTAGAACTAGGGAGGCCGGCCAGGAGAGCGTTGGAATAGTCAAGTCTAGAGGTAACTGCTGATGAGGGTTTCAGCAGCAGATCAGCTGAGGCAAGGGCGGAGTGGGGCGATGCTACGGAGGTGAAAATAGGCGGTCTTAGTGATGGAAATAACATGTCTATATCCCTTTGCAGACTCTTTGGCTGCAAATTTAATTCTGGAGGCGGGATGGGGGCGGGTCAGCTGGTTTCCAGGTTCCGGTCCCGCCCCCAGTTGCATATGCTCTGCAGATGTGATTTTACCTTGATTGGCCTTGTTACCGGCCAATTAGCAGGAAGCGGGTCTGATGGTGTCATTTGATGACGCATCATCTGCTGGTTTCCTTAAAGGGGCCATGCACTATTTTATTTTGACAGTTGATCTGTCAGTGTTTGACAGCATTGAGGTGCTGCAAACACTGACAATCACTGCACAAAGGTGAACACTTGTACTCAGGCTCTCCAATGACTCCCTCGATATGCTTATGGAGGGAGTCACAGCATGCAGGGAGGTTCTCTTCCCTTCCAAGGGTTGAAGAAACCTCTCCAGGACACCAACTTACCTTGAACCTCCACCCAACCCTCTCTATCTACTTTATCACTTCCCCATCTCACTAGCCACCCCTCACACTCACCCTCACCCTGCTGCAAGCATACCAATTAACAATACACAAGGGTAGGCAGTTGAGAGGTTTAGCCAATGTCCATGTGAAGTTTCTGGTAATGTGTTGTCATACAGTGTAATATCTTTTTCCAAAAGTGACCCTTATTGGACAGATCTGAGCACACATTGAGAAGTGTCTTACTGAGTTCCAGTGATTGTTCAGACATAATACCCCCCCCCCCCCTGCAGCCCCCCACCACCACTGCAATAGTGATGTGTGTGCATGGAATGGCTTGGACATTAAAGGGATGCTTCACGGTGCTGGTGTGGGATGGTGTCAACCGGGCGCATCATGTGGCAGCCAGTGTTTACAGCATCAAGTGAAGAAAATATGGCCATGGTGATGCCATCGCTGGCCTTTCGGCCAGCAATTTTGTCAGGGGCTGATGCCCTGTGTTCAGTGCAGCATCAGGTGGGTGAGGAGGAGGTTTGCGCTCCTGGTGCTGGTGCTACTGTTGTGGCAGGTTGTGGTGCTGCCGCCCCTGCTCTTCCTCTGAATCTGACAACCAGGATGAGAGGATGTAAATGGTTCCCATCCCATTGCTATAGATTTCAGTTGAGGCAAGAAGCTTGCAAGCGCACACTCAAAGTGGCCTGAAATTATTCCAATCAGGTAACACTGCAGATGGGTGTCAGGTTGAACAGTCACAAGGTCAGTAGATTTGCCAAATCTTATCCCAAACCTCCAACAACAAAGTTGTTGCATTTGAATGTCAGCCATGTTACAGGAGCGCTTTTAAAGTGCTGCACCAATGACTACGAATCATGTCCTCGAGAAAATCGTCTCCTTGCAGCTGGCGTGTGTCTGACAAGACGGGAAACAGGAGCCAGAAGCACGAAAATGGGAAACTACTATGAAAATAGGATTAGCAAGGCAATTAACAGGCTCTTAACTGCCTTAACGACCTGACCCACCTGTTCCCGTCGGTCAGTTTGGGAGTGGCTGACCTGACACTCACGAAAATCGGGAGGAGGCGGGATGGAGGCTGGTTGGGTGTCTGAAGCCATTTTTTTGAAATTTTCACTGGCGACCCGCCTCCAAACCCGCCTCCTCAGGGCTATAAAAATCGAGCCCATTGTGTCCTCCTCACAGCTTACATTCCCATCTAGCTTTGTATCATCAGCAAATTTTGATGCATTTCACTCGGTCCCTTGATCTATGTTATTAATATAGATTGTAAATAGATGAGGCACTGATGCTTGCGGCACCTCACTAGTTATTGCCTGTCAAACTGAAAATGACATTTATTATTACTACTCTCTGTTTTCTGTCCTTTTAACCAGTCCCCTATTCATGCTAATATATTACCCCAACCCCATGAGCCCTTAACCTCTCTCCTTTAACCAATCCTATATCCATGCTAATATATTACCCTCAACCCATGAGCCCTCATCTAGATATGCAGCTGAGTTCTTTACCAAGAAAGCAGGGGTTTCATTCAAGTCCATTATTTTAGTCTTCTTAAAAACAAGTGTCAAAAGTCCAAAATACTTTGCTATCTGTCTGAAATACCAAACAGTGATTATCCCTGTGTATCTGTCTGAAATACCAGGCAGTGATTATCGCTGTGTATCTGTCTGAAATACCAGGCAGTGATTATCCCTGTGTATCTCTCTAAAATACCAGGCATTAATTATTACTCTGTATCTGTCAGAAATACCAGTCAGTGATTATCCCTGTGTTTCTGTCTGAAATACCAGGCAGTGATTATCCCAGTGTATCTGAAATACCAGGCAGTGATTATCGCTGTGTATCTGTCTGAAATACCAGGCAGTGATTATCGCTGTGTATCTGTCTGAAATACCAGGCAGTGATTATCGCTGTGTATCTGTCTGAAATACCAGGCAGTGATTATCCCTATACCATGCAGACACTGAGACAACGTATGAACGAGCACCGCGCAACAATCGCCAGGCAGGATTGTTACCTCCCAGTCGGGGAACACTTCAGCAGTCAAGGACATTCAGCCTCGGATCTGCGGGTAAGCGTTCTCCAAGGCAACCTTAGAAACACACGACAACGCAAAATCATCGAGCAGAAACTGATAGCCAAGTTCCGCACTCATGAAGACGGTCTCAACCGGGATCTTGGGTTTATGTCACGATACATGACGTGATCCGGACTCGAGTCGTCGTTGGCTTGTTCACAGATGTGATTCCCAGTAAAAAAGTAAAAATTTTCCCAGTAAAAAAGTAAAAATTTTAAAGCTTTTCGTTTTACATAGACGGCAGCTTTTGACACGTTAGAACCCCTGCGACTACACCTCATTGTCTCAGTTGTATCTTGCTATGTCTTTGATGTGGTACCTTCCTGGCTGACTTGATTAACTTTATCACACCTCGGCAGATAGTCAGGATGATTTAATTTAGTGGTCTGCAATTGTAAGGTACACATGCTTTGTTCTCTATCTATATATGCTTTGGCGATTCTGTATCTAATTTACTTCACCTGAGGAAGGAGCAAGAAGATAGCTCCGAAAGCTTGTGATTTCAAATAAAACTGTTGGACTATAACCTGGTGTTGTGCGACCTCTCAATTCTATCTTAAATAGCAGACAGTGATTATCAATGTGTATCTGTCTGAAATACCAGACAGTGATTATCAATGTGTATCTGTCTGAAATACCAGGCAGTGATTATCACTGTGCATCTGTCTGAAATACCAGACAGTGATTATCACTGTGTATCTGTCTGAAATAACAGGCAGTGATTATCACTGTGTATCTGTCTGAAATACCAGGCAGTGATTATCCCTGTGTATCTGTCTGAAATAACAGGCAGTGATTATCCCTGTGTATCTGTCTGAAATACCAGGCAGTGATTATCAATGTGTATCTGTCTGAAATACCAGACAGTGATTATCACTGTGCATCTGTCTGAAATATCAGGCAGTGATTATCCCCGTGTATCTGTCTGAAATATCAGGCAGTGATTGTCGTGGTGGCTGTCACAGAGGAGGAAGGGCTGAGCTGTTTCTGCCAGGTCCAATGTCAGCTTCATTTATTTTTTGGAACTGAATTTTCCTGTCAGATGAATCAGATTTATTCTGAGGCTTTAAATGTGAGATTTTTGTGGTCTGGTTGAGCCCCAAGGCTGTTGAACCAGGCCCCAGGGCTCCGACAGTAGCTTAGATTTGGAGAACTGCACCACTATATTTTGGCCTCGTGGTTCAAGCCAGTAATCAACGAAGGCCCGAGTGGGATGTGGGAGAGGCAGAAAACGTCAAGTCTTGTTACTTCGTACAAAAGAACAGGGCCAACCACAACCTGGGGTGGAGGGGGCGGGGGGATAACACTCATGTATCATATAAAGCACAAAAATCTCAAATTTAAAGCCTCAGAATAAATCTGATTCATCTGACTGGAAAATTTAGTTCCAAAAAATAAATGAAGCTGACATTGGACCCGGCAGAAACAGCTCAGCGATTTGTGCTGCAGAGCCACCCAGTGTTCCAATTATGCAGTTACAAATCCTGACAGGTTTATATCACCAAATCCCATCATCAATGTGGACATAGGAACTTACAATGATAATAATGAAATTTTCCTCATCTCTGTGAAGGGAGCAGTGTCAGGGACTCCCCATTACAGACATTGCAAGGGTCTGATAATAATGAAATATTCCTTATCTCTGTGAAGGGAGCAGTGTCAGGGATTCCCCATTACAGACATTGCAAGGGTCTGATAATAATGAATATTCCTGATCTCTGTGAGGGGAGCAGTGTCAGGGACTCCCCTGAATTGGCTGTGAGGAGAACAGGACAGAGTTTCTCAGTGAATGTCTCAGTGAAAGTGTACAGGGGAGACACGTCATCAGCATTGTACAGTGACACCTGTCCCCCGTCACAGTCCAGGGAAACTCCCAGCTCCCGGGGTTACGAGGTGAGGTCAGAGTTTGAAATGTTCCTTCCAGAATCCAGACGTTATCCAACACGAATGACTCCTTCTTCGGCACAGACTCTGTGGCACAGCCCCAGAATATGTCGTTCCCCCTCCCCCGCTGATCCTCCACTGGCCGCTCCCTCCGGCCGCTCGCGCCTTGACCTTGAACCACCCCGCCGACAGGCCAATCACAGCCTCTCCTTTTTCCCGCTCTCTCTCTCGCGCGCGCTTTTGCGGTTGGCTTTTGATTGTCAGCTCGCGCTCGCTCCTCAACCGCCTTCAGTCTCCACACCCCTCCCCCCACCACCACCCGCGCTCGCTAACGGGCCAATCACAGCCTCTCTTTTTCCCCGCTCTCTCTCTCGCGCTTTTGCCGTTGGGATTTGCCGCTCGGCTCGAGCCCGTCCTCCAGCCGCCTTCAGTCTCTCTGCAGCGGGGCGCCGCGCTCCTCCGCTCGGCGGCTCCACAACCCCTTCACATCACAGCGAGCCCGCGGCACAAGGTGGAGCCCGGCCCGGGGGAAAGGGAAAAGCAGAGGGGAGATCGACCGGGAGAAGTCCCACTTGACCCCTCAGTTAAAAGGAGCAAAGCAGGAATTGAAAGAGCTGAGAATGGGATGAACAGCTGGATGAGTGAAGCGGACTGGGATGAGGAGGCGGTGACGGCGAGATTCCTGCCTGAGACCAAATCCAGGGACCACTTATACCGAGAGACCAAATCCAGGTACCACTTATATTGAGAGACCAAATCCAGGGACCACTTACAGCCTGAGACCAAATCCAGGGACCATTTACACCGAGAGACCAAATCCAGGGGCCACTTACATAGAGAGACCAAATCCAGGGACCACTTACACCCAGAGACCAAATCCAGGGACCATTTACACCGAGAGACCAAATTCAGGGATCACTTACACCCTGAGACCCAATCCAGGGAGCACTTGCACCCTGAGACCAAATCCAGAGACCACTTACAACGAGAGACCAAATCCAGGGACCAATTACACCGTGAGATCAAACCAAGGCACCACTTACACCGTGAGACCCAATCCAGGGACCGCTTACACCCTGAGACAAAATCTATTTACCGCTTACAACATGAGACCAAATGCAGGGACCACTTACACCGAGAGAGCAAATCCAGGGACCAGTTACACCCTGAGACCAAATCCAGGGACCATTTATATCAAGAGACCAATTCCAGGGACCACTTACACCGAGAGAACAAATCCAGGTATCACTTACACTGAGAGACCAAATCCAGGTATCACTTACACCAAGAGACCAAATCCAGAGACGATGTGCATCCTGACACCCAATCCAGTGGCCACTTAGACCAAAAGACCAAATCCAGGGACCACTTACACTGAGAGACGATATCCAGGACCACTTACTCCCTGAGACCAAATCCAGGGAGCACTTACACCGAGAGAACAAATCCAGGGACTACTTACACTGTGAGATCAAATCCAGGCACCACTTACATCGTGAGACCAAATCCAGGGACCACTTATACCGAGAGATGAAATCCAGGGACCACTTAAACTGTGAGATCAAATCCAGGGACCACTTACACCGAGAGACCAAATCCAGGGACCACCTACACCATGAGACCCAATCTGGGGACCATTTACACCATGAGACCAAATCCAGGGGCCACTTACACCGAGAGAGCAAACCCAGGGACCACTTACACAGAGAGACCAAATCCAGGGACCACTTACACCCAGAAAACAAACTAAGGGTCCACTTACACCCAGAGACCAAATCCAGGGACCACCTACACCATGAGACCCAATCCGGGTACCATTTACGCCATGAGACCAAATCCAGGGGCCACTTACACCAAGAGAGCAAACCCAGGGACCACTTACACCTAGAGACCAAATCCAGGGACCTCTTACACCGAGAGACCAAGTCCAGGGACCACTTACATAGAGAGACCAAATCCAGGGACCACTTACACCCAGAGACCAAATCAAGGCTTCACTTATACCCTGACACCAAATACAGGGATCGCTTACACTGAGTCTATAAAATGCAAATCAGAGCCCTCAGTATGGGATTAGTCATGGAGGTGAAACCAGCTCCAGTGAATGCGAATGGTGGGTAATGGTTGAAGATATGATGGTGGAAGCAGATGGCTACTGGTGGGCCCTTGTGACATGTTGTTAGAATCATAGAATGGTAACAACACAGTAGGCCATTCCACCCATTGAGCCTGTGATGGCTCTCTGCAAGAGCACTTCAGCTAGTACCACTGCCCGGCCCTTTCCCCATAGCCCTGTAAATGTTTTCCTTCAGGTACTTATCCAATTCCCTTTTGAAAGCCACGATTGAGTCTGCCTCCACCACCCTTTCAGGCACTGCATTCCAGATCCTAACCACTCGCTGCTTTAAAAAGTTTTTACTCATGTTGCCTTTGATACTTTTACCAATCACCTTAAATCTGTGTCCTCTGGTTCTCAACACTTCCACCAATGGGAGCAGTTTCTCTCTATCTACTCTGTCTAGACCCCTCATGATTTTGAACATCTCTATCAAATCTCCTCACTACCTTCTCTGCTCTAAGGAGAACAACCGCAGCTTCTCTAGTCTATCCACGTAACTGAAGCCCCTCATCCCTGGAACCATAGTCGTGAATCTTTTCTGCACCCTCTCCAAGGGCTTTACATCCTTCCTAAAGTGCGGTGCCAGAATTGGACACAATACTTCAGTTGAGGATGAACCAATGTTTTCTAAAGGTTCATCATAACTTCCTTGCTTTTGTACTCCATGTCTCTATTTATGAAACCCAGGATCCCGTATGCATTTTTAACTGCTTTATCAACCTGCCCTGCCACCTTCAAGGATTTGTGTACATATACCGCCAGGTCTCTCTGTTCATGCACCCACTTTAGAATTGTTCCCTTTAGTTTAAATTGCCTCTCCTCGTTCTTCCAACCCAAATGTATCTCTTCGCACTTTTCTGCATTAAATTTCATCTGCCATGTGCCCACCCATTATACCAACCTGTCCATGTCCTCTTGAAGTTTATCACTATCCTCCTCACCCAATTCCAAGTCATTAATATATATCAAGAAAAGCAATGGTCCTAGTATCGACCATTGGGGAACACCACTGTATACCTTCCTCCAGTCCAAAAATACAACCATTCACCACTACTCTCCAGATCATAACCTGGCCCCTATCATATATATATTTTTTATCCACACTTTTTGTTTGTGCCATCTGTTCTTCTCTCCCACATGGCAGCTGTCTTTCATTCTGCCAGTGCAATTTACACTTCATCTAGAGCCATCCTTTGTTTCTTAACCTGTCCCATTACCATCTCCTTTTGCCTTGAATATCTCTTAATGTCTCTTAACTTCTCCTGCCTTCTATCCTATCACAGACCTTACCTTTTGTTCTTTCATCCCCTCCCCCATTTTCCAGCCTTGCTTAAAAATCTGTTCCATTTCCTGCTTTTTTCCCGTTCTGACGAAAGGTCATCGACCTGAAACGTTAACTCTCTTTCTCTCTTCACAGATGCTGCCTGACCTGCTGAGTATCTCCAGCATTTTCTGTTTTTATTTCAGATTTCCAGCATCTGCAGTATTTTGTTTTTTGCACCACTGCTCTGTTTCCTGTCACTTGGCCAATTTCGTATCCGTGCTGCCACTGTCCCTTTTATTCCATGGGTTTCAACTTTGCTGGTAAGCCTATTATGTTGCATTTTATCAAATGCCTTTTGGAAGTCCATGTACACCACATCAACCGCATTACCCTCATCAACACTCTCTGTAACCTCATCAATAAATTCAATCATGTTGGTTAAACACGATTTGCCTTTAACAAATCCATGCTGGCTTTCCTTAACTAATCCACACTTGTCCAAGTGACTGTTAATTTTGTCCCGGATTATCATTTCTAAAAGCTTCCACACTACCGAGGTTAAACTGACTGGCCTGTAGTTGCTGTGTTTATCCTGACACCCTTTTTGAACAAGGGTGTAACATTTGCAATTTTCCAGTCCTCTGGCACCACCCCCATATCTAAGGAGGATTGGAAGATTATGGCCAGTACCTCCGCAATTTTTTTCCTTTACTTCCCTCAGCATCCTAGGATGCATCCCATCCGGTCCTGTTGACTTATCTACTTTAAGTACAGCCTGCCTTTCTAGTACCTTCTCTTTATCAATTTTTAGCCCATCCAGTATCTCAAATACCTTCTCTTTCACGCTAGGTTATTGTCAGAAGCCCTTTGCCGGCAGTCTGAAGACTGAATGTAACCAGCGGAACCTGGATCCTCCTGTTCTTGTTCCAAAATCCCAAAGTCTAATGTCCCTGAAGACTTTGTATGAGAAATGTAGAGATGTGAAAGAAGGAAGGAAATTGGACTCAGGCCAGAAGAAGGTTCCTTGAACGAACAATTCATGAGGCTGTTTTGTGACTCCAATGCGTAAGGTAAAAAAACATTGAATGAAAAAGAATGCGTCTGGTATTGTCATTAGTGGTTTCTAACCCTCACCACTAATCCCTGCCCTTAACCACTAACCCCAGCCCGTAACCCTAACCCCAGCCCGTAACCCGAACACCCTAACCACTATTCGTGGAAGTATTTCCTTCTCTCATTACTTCCTTTCTTCTTCCTTCTCATCCTTACTTTCCCATCCACTCCTTCCCCACCTTCGCCCTCCCACCATTCCCCTCTCTCCCATCCTCCTTTCCTCCATTCCATTGCCTCCTTCCATTTCTGCACCTTCTCCCTTCCACAGGCTTCCTCCTCCTCCATCTTTCTCCTTTCACTCACTCCCTCCCTTCCCCTCAAACCCTCCATTCCCCTCCCTCTCTCCCTACCCTCCCTCCCTTACCCTCTCTCTCCCTTAACCTCCTTCCCACCCTACCACACTCACTTACCCTCCATCTCTCCCTTACCCTCCATCTCTCCCTTAACCTCCCTCTCTCCCTTACCCTCCCTCTCTCCCTACCCTCCCTCTTCACCCTTCCCTCCCTCTCTCCCATCCCTGCCATCTTCCTACCCTCCCTCTCTCACCTTCCCTCTCTCCCTTATCCTCCTTTCTCCCTCCCTCCCTCCCTCTCTCTCTCCCTTCCCTCCCTCTCTCCCTTCCCTCCCTCTCTCCCTTACCCTCCCTCCCTTACCATCCCTCTCTCCCTTACCCTCCCTCTCTCCCTTACCCTCCCTCTCTCCCTACCCTCCCTCTCTCCCTTTCCTGCCTCCCTCCCTTCCCTGCCTCTCTCCCTACCCTCCCTCTCTCCCTTACCCTCCCTCTCTCCCTACCCTCCCTCTCCCTCCTCCCTCTCCCCTCCCTCCTCTCTCCCTTCCCTCCCTTTCACCCTCCCCTCCCTTTCACCCTCCCTCTCTCCCTTATCCTTCTCCCTCCCGCCCTTCCCCTCCCTCCCTCCTTCTCCCTCCCTTCCCCTCCGTCCCTTCCCTTCAGTCTCTCCCTCCCTTCTGCTCCATCCCTTCTCCTCCCTCCCATTCCCTCAGTGAACCTGCCCTTCTGTCCACTACTCCTTCCTTCCCCTCACTCCCTCTCTTCACCTCATTCCCTCCCTCCACCTCATTCCCTCCCTCCCCCTCATTCCCTCCCTCCCTTCAACCTACCCATCCCTTCCTACCTTCCCACACTCCTCCTGACCTCAATTGCTTCCCCTCATTCCCGTCCTTTCAGTCATGCCTTCTCTTCCCCAAACACTCCCTTCCCTTCACTCCCTTCCCCTCACTCCCTCATTCTCTTCGGTCACTCCCTTCCCCTCACTCCCTCATCATTCCCTCACTCCCTTCCCCTCACTCCCCTCTCCTCATTCCCTCACTCCCTTCCTCTCACTCCCTTCTCATTCCCTCACTCCCTTACCCTCACTCCCTTCTCATTCCCTCACTCCCTTATCCTCATTCCCTCACTCCATTCCCCTCTCTCCCTTCCCCTCACTCCCTTCCCTTCACTCCCTTACTCCCTTCCCTCTCTCCTGTCCACTCCATCCATTCGTCTCACAACCTCCCACTTTTTATCCTTCCTTTCATTCCCTTCCCCATTCTGCACCCTCCCTTGTCCTCCCTCCCTGCTACCCTTCCCCTCCAACCATTCCCTCACACTCTCTCTTCCCATCCCTTCTCTCCCTTCTCCTTCCCCCTCCCTTTTCATGACTCCCTCCCTTCCCCTCATTCCCTCCGTACCTTTCCCTTCCATTCTCATTCCCTCCCCCTCCCCAACCTTATTCCCTCCCTCCCTCCCTTCCCCTCCCTTTTATCACCTCTCTTTTACCCTTATTTCTTCCTTTACTCCATCCCTTCCCCTCATCCGCTCCCTCCATTCGCATCACTACCTCTCTCCTTTCCCCCTTCCTTCATGCCCCTCCCTATTTCGCACCCTCCCTCCTTGTCCCTGTCTTCCCTCCCTACCCCTCCCCTCCTAGATAAGGGGGAAACCAGTGGATATGGTGTATTTGGATTTCCAGAAGGCATTCGATAAGGAGCCACACAAGACGTTATTAAACAAAATTAGGGTTTGGGGATTGGGGGTAATATACTATCATGGATTGAGGATTGGTTAACAGACAGAAAACAGAGAGTAGAAATAAACAGGTTATTTTCGGGATGGCATGCTGTAACTAGTGGGGTACCGCAAAGATGCCAGGGGATCTCAGAGACGCCGTAATTGTGACCATCTTCAAGAAAGGTGACAAGTCCGATTGCGGTAATTACAGAGGAGTTTCCCTGCTGTCTGCCACAGGGAAAGTCATCGCAAGAATCCTCCTCAATCGCCTTCTCCCAGTGGCCGAAGAGCTCCTCCCAGAGTCACAATGCGGATTCCGCCCACTAAGGGGCACAATGGACATGATCTTCACCGCACGTCAATTACAAGAGAAATGCAGGGAACAGCACCAACCGCTGTACATGGCCTTCTTTGATCTCACAAAGGCCTTCGACACTGTCAACCGTGAGGGATTATGGAGTGTCCTCTGCAAATTCGGCTGCCCTCAAAAGTTTGTCACCATCCTCTGCCAGCTTCACGAATGACATGCAAGCCTTGATCCTGACCAACGGTTCCACCACAGACCCAATTCATGTATGAACCGGGGTCAAGCAAGGCTGTGTCATCGCACCAACGCTCTTCTTGATCTTCCTTGCTGCAATGCTCCATCTCACCCTCAGTAAGCTCCCCGCTGGAGTGGAGCTAATTTACAGAACAAACGGGAAACTGTTCAACCTCCGTCGCCTCCAGTCCAGATCCAAGGTCGTCCCATCCTCTGTCGTCGAATTACATTATGCAGACAACGCTTGCGTCTGCGCTCACTCGGAGGTCGAACTCCAAACCATCGTCAACACCTTCACCGAAGCGTACGAGAGCATGGGCCTTACACTAAACATCCGTAAGACAAAGGTCCTCTACCAACCTGCCCCTGCCACACAGTACTGCCCCCCGATTATCAAAATCCACGACAAGGCTTTGGACAACGTGGACCACTTTCCATACCTCGGGAGCCTACTGTCAACAAGGGCACCATACCTCGGGAGCCTACTGTCAACAAGGGCAGACGTCGACGACGAAGTCCAACACTGCCTTCAGTGTGCCAGTGCAGCCTTCGGTCGCCTGAGGAAGAGAGTGTTTGAAGACCAGGACCTCAACCCTGCAATAAGCTCATGATCTACAGAGCAGCAATGATACCCGCCCTGAGGTGCCTGCTGGACCATGTACAGCAGGCACCTCAAAGCACTGGAGAGGTACCACCAATGCTGCCTCCGCAAGCTCCTGCAAATCCATTGGCAGGATAGGCGCACCAACGTCAGTGTTCTTACTCAGGCCAACATCCCCAGCATCGAAGCTTTGATCACGCTCGATCAGCTCCGATGGACGGGTCACATTGTCCGCATGCCCGATACGAGACTCCCAAAACATGCACTTTACTCGGAGCTCTGGCACGGCAAGAGAGCCCCAGGTGGGCAGAGGAAACGCTTCAAGGACACCCTCAAAGCCTCCTTGAAAAAGTGTAACATCCCCACCGACACCTGGGAATCCCTGGCCCAAGACCGCGCAAAGTGGAGGAGAAGCATCCGGGAAGGCACCAAATACCTCGAGTCTCTTCGCTGGGAGCAAGTGGAAGCTAAGCGCAGGCAGCGCAAGGAACGCACGTCAACCCAAGCACCCCACCCACCTGCCCCTTCAACCACCGTCTGCCCCACCTGTGACAGAGACTGTAGGTCCCGCATTGGACTCATCAGTCACCTGAGAACTCATTTTTAATGTGGAAGCAAGTCATCCTCGGTTCCGAGGGACTGCCTAAGAGAAGAAGAGAAGAGACCGCAAGGATCAGTGCTTGGGCCTCAGCTATTCACAATCTACATCAATGATTTGGATGAGGAGACCAAATGTAATATATCCAAGTTTGCTGATGATGCAAAGCTAAGTGGGAATGTAAGTTGTGAGGAGGATGCAAGGAGGCTTCAAGGAGATATAGACAGGCTACATGAGTGGGCAAGAACATGGCAAATGAAATATAGTGTGGAGAAATGTGAAGTTATCCACTTTGGTAGGAAAAATAAAAAAGCAGAGTATTTTTTAAATGGTGAGAGATTGGGAAATGTTGGTGTTCAGAGGGACCTGGGTGTCCTTGTACACGAATTACTGAAAGTTAACATGCAGGCAATTAGGAAAGCAAATGGTATGTTGGCCTTTATTACAAGAGGATTTGAGTACAAGAGTAAAGACGTCTTACTGCAATTATATAGGGCCCTGGTGAGACCACACTTGGAGTATTGTGTACAGTTTTGGTCTCCTTACATAAGGAAGGATATACTTACCATAGAGGGAGTGCAACAAAGGTTCACCAGACTGATTCCTGGGATGGGGGGATTGTCCTATGAGAAGAGATTGAGTAGACTAGGCCTATAGGGGGAAAAATTTGGTTGCTTTGCGCCTCCTATTAGTGCCCTAAGAGGGTGATAATGGGGCGCAACGCAACTAGCGCCCAGGCACGGCAATGTTTGCGCCGCTCGGGAAATTGAGCAGAGTTTTTGCGGCGGCGCTAAACACTACCGTCACGATCTCCTGCGCCGGCAGATCGTAACATTAGTCGAGCGTGCAACGCCCTGGTAGCGCCCTGGACTGGCTATTGAGTCGCACCCCCTTTCCACCTGCCGCTAGCATCGACAGGTTGAGGGGAACGCTTTGCAGTCGGTAAGGGGCTCGGGGAGTGCTATTTAAAGGCGCCCTCTTCCTGCCTTTTTTTATGGGAGACATTTTTGCACCACGCATTCTGAGACAGAGAGAGAAATCCTGAGAGAGCGAGAGAGTCTTCTGGAAAGAATCAACGCTGTTTGAAGGAGTTTTGGCTACTGAGTCGCACTTTGCAGGTTCTTTTTGATTTGACCATCCTTGCATCGATTTAGAAGAGATTATGGGGGCTGCACTCTCAGCTCTTTCCCTGAGCCTCTCCATTGTTCTTTCCAGCAGAATTCAAGTGGAGGTCTGTCCAGGCCGAGATTCAAGGCTGCAATGAGCAGGATGTGGCTAGAGAGGAAAATCGACCCTCCCCTTTAAGAACTGGCCGGCGCCAGTGTGTCTTTGTTCCATTGCTAACTGACAACACCTGAGCTTCGCCTGCGATCTGAGTTAGCACCTCGCTCCTCGGCGTTAGCGCCTTAAGAGAGGTGTGCAGCGCCTGATTTAGCGCTCAAATCACCTCCAGGGGCGATAGAGGCCAAGTTTGCAGTCGGAGGCAATAATTAGCGCCAGGCGCTAAACTTTGCGCCCAGCCGATAATTGCGCCCCAAACGGGGCAATACCGAATTTCTAGCCCTCATTCTCTGGAGTTTAGAAGAATGAGAATTGATCTCATTGAAACGTATAAAATTCTTACAGGGTAGATGCAGGGAAGATGTTTTCCCTGGCTGGGGAATCTAGAACCATGGGTCACAGTGTCAGAATAAGGGGTCAGCCATTGAGGACTGAGATGAGGAGAAATTTCTTCACTCAGAGGGTGGTGAATCTTTGGAATGCTCTGCCCGAGGTCTGTGGAGGCTCAGTCATTGAGTATATTCAAGACAGAGATCGATAGATTTTTGGATATTAAGGGAATCAAGGAATATGGGGATAGTGCAGGAAAGTGGAGTTGAGGTAGAAGATCAGCAATGATCTTATTGAATGACAGAGGAGGCTCGAAGGGTCAATTGGACTACTCCTGTTCCTATTTCTTATGTTCTTATGTTCCGCTCACTCCTTTTCCTTCCTCCCTCCCTCCCAACAACTTACCCCTCCTTCCCCATATCCTCCCTCCCTCCATGCCCCTCCTCCATTCTGCTCTCTCCCTCCTTCTCCCTCTCTCCCCTCCCTCCCTTATCCTCCACACTGAATGTATTTGCAAATCCCCTCATGGCCTCGCCCCTCCCTAGCTCTGTAATCTCCTGCAGCCCTACAACTCTCCAAGATCTCTACGCTCCTCTAATTCTGGGCTCTTGAGCATCCCCAATTTTCATTGCCCCATCATTGGTGGCCATGCCTTCAACTGCCAAAGCCATAAGCTCTGGAATTCCCTCCCTAAACCTCTCCAACTCTCTACCTCTTGTTCCTCCTTTAACATGCTCCTTAAAACCTACCTCTTTGACCAAGTTTCTGGTCACCTGTCCTAATATCTCCTTATGTGGCTCGATGTTAAATTTTGTTTGATAACGCTCCTGTGAAGCACCTTGGAATGTTTTACGACATTAAAGGCGCTATATAAATGCCAGTTTTTGTTGTTGTAACAGTTAAGGTGTAAACCGGTAATGAAATGAACATCGTTAATGTGTAAAACGGCAGTGAAATGAACAAATGGTTAACGTGTAAAACGGCAGTGTAATGAACCAATAGTGAAGAGTTTTGATAGTGTGCATCAGGAGAAACTGTTTCCACTGATAACCAGAGGCCACAGATTTAAGATAATTGGCAAAACAGCCAGAGGTGAAATTAGGAAAAAGAATTTACGCAGGGAGTTATTGTGATCTGGAATGCACTGCCTGAAAGGGTGGTGGAAGCAGATACAACAGTAACTTTCAAAGGGAATTGGATAAATACTTGAAAGGGAGAAAATTGGAGGGCTAGGGGGAAAGACAGGGGAGTGGGAGTAATTGGAAATGTCTTTCAAAGAACCAAGACAGAAATGATGAGCCGAATGGCCTCCCTCTGAGCTGTAAGATTCTATCATTCTGTGATTTATTGTCCATCCATAGGTGTCCTTGAGCAGGTGGTGGTGGGCCTTCTTCTTGAACTGCTGCAGTCCGTGTGGTGAAGGTGCTCACACAGTGCTGCTAGGTAGGGATACCAGGTTTTTGACCCAGCGATGGTGAAGGAATGGCTGATATATGTCCAAGTTGGGATGGTGTGTGACTTGGAGGGGAATTTGGAGGTGATGGTGTTCCCATGTGCTTGCTGCCTTTGTCCTACTAGGTGGTGGAGGTCGTGGGTTTGGGAGGTGCTATCGAAGAAGCATTGGGGAGTTGCTGTAGAGCATCCTGTAGATAGTACACACTGCAGCCATGGTGCGCCGATGGTGGAGAGTGTGAATGTTTAAGCCGGTTGATGGGGTGCCGATCAAGTGGACTGCTTTGTCCTGGATGAAGCCGAGTCGATAACATTGGTCGTGCAGAGTCCGACAGTGGAGTGATGGTAACAGTTTCAGAGTCTGGCTCTAACTGCATCCCAGAAACTGTCCTGATGGTAGTCCTCTGTCCCAGTCAGAGACCTGCTACCCTGACACAGACAGAGAGCGCCCCCTACCTGGGCTGAGCTTATATTACCGGGGAGTACTCAAGGGATGGGCTCTGTCAGGTCACTTGATCACATTTACACATAAGGAAGGGTGTTATTGTTGTGTTAATTTTCATGAATTGTGTTCCTGATTCCACCATTGTCTTTTCCACAATGAAGTCATGCTCCCACGGCCATATTGTGCTTTAAAGATCACTCCCTTTAATTATTTCTATCTTCCCCAAACACTGTACAGAAGGCAATGATCAAGAAGGTGTCTCTCCCAGGACCAGGCTAGCCATTGCACTTGAGGTGCACTACAGCCTGCGATGTCTCCAAGTGTTTGGACGCTCGATTGGATCATTTAGTGCTAGTGGTGGGAGTGCGTTAGCACTTTCCCCATCTTCATCACAAAATTATGAGGAAGGCCATTCATCCCATTTCACCTCACCCATCCAGAGAGCCCGTGCTATCCTCCCATCACAGCTGTTCATATTTTCCAAAATGATTCCTTTCATTTCTCTTCTCTTGGATATTTCTCACCACCTCAATCTCTACCTCAATGCATCACTACTCCTCTGCCTTTCTGCTCTCCTGCCACCGTCCCAGGCTCGAATGCCCCTCGGATAAGCCCCTTAGATAACGAACAGCTACCCAAACTGCCCCGTGCTCCTCTCATAGAAACATAGAAACAGAGAAGATAGGAGCAGGAGTAGGCCATTCGGCCCCTCGAGCCTGTTCTGCCATTCAATGAGATCATGGCTGATTATCCAAATTCAGTACCCTGTCCCTGCTTTCTCCCCATATCCCTTGATCCCTTTAGCCTTAAGAATTATATCTAACTCCTTCTTGAATATATTTAATGAATTGGCCTCAACTGCCTTCTGTGGTAGAGAATTCCACAGGTTCACCACTCTCTGGGTGAAGAAATTCCTCCTTATCTCAGTCCTAAATGGCTTACCCCTTATCCTTAGATTGTGACCTCTGGTTCTGGACTCCCCCGCCATCGGGAACATCCTTCCAGCATCTAGTCTGTCTAGTCCTGTTAGAGTTTTATGAGTTTCAATGTGATCCCCTCTCATTCTTCTAAACTCTGACGAATATAAGCCTAATCGACCCAATCTCTCCATACGTCATTCCTGCCATCTCAGGTATCAGTCTGGTGAATCTTCGCTGCACTCCCTCCATGGCAAGAAAATCCTTCCTCAGATAAGGCGACCAAAACTGCACACAATACTCAAGGTGTGGTCTCATCAAGGCCCTGTACAACTGCAGCAAGACATCCTTGCTCCTGTACTCGAATCCTCTCGCTATGAAAGCCAACATACCATTTGCCTTCTTAACCGCCTACTGCACCTGCATGCTTACCTTCAGCGACTGGTGCACAAGGACACCCAGGTCTCGTTGCACTTCCCCTTTTCCCAATCTATTGCCGTTCAGATAATAATCTGTCTTCCTGTTTTTGCTACCAAAGTGGATAACCTTGCTTTTATCCACATTATACTGCATCTGCCATGCATCTGCCCAATCACCCAATCTGTCCAAATCATACTGGAGTTTCTCTGCATCCTCCTCACAGCACACACGCCCACCCAGCTTTGTGTCGTCTGCAAACTTGGAGATATTACATCTAGTTCCCTCGTCTAGATCATTAATATATATTGTGAATAGCTGGGGTCCAAGGACTGATCCCTGCGGTACCCCACTAGTCACTGCCTGCCATTCGGAAAAAGACCCATTTAGTCCAACTCTTTGCTTCCTGTCTGCCAACCAGTTCTCTATTCAAGTCAGTACCTTACCCCCAATCCCATGTGCTTTAACTTTGCACGATAATCTCTCATGCGGGACCTTATTGAAAGCCTTCTGAAAGTCCAAATACACCACATCCACTGGTTCTCCCTTATCTATTCTACCAGTTACATCCTCAAAAAATTCCAGTAGATTAGTCAAGCATGATTTACCTTTTGTAAATCCATGTTGACTTTGTCCGATCCTGTCACTTTTTTCCAAGTGCTCTGTTACTACATCTTTTATAATGGACTCTAGCATTTTCCTCACTACCGATGTCAGGCTTACCGGTCTATGGGGGAAAAATTCAGTTGGTTGCGCCTCCCGTTAGTGCCTTAAGAGGGCGCTAATGGGGCGCAAAGCAACTAGCGCCCGGGCGCGGCGATGTTTGCGCCGCTCGCGAAATTAACTAGACATTTTGCGGCGGCGCTAAACACTACCGCCACGATCTCCTGTGCCGGCAGATCATGACGTCAGTCGAGTGCGCAACGCCCCAGCAGCGCCCCGGAGCGGATATTGAGTGGCGCCCCCTGCCTTACCGCCTGCCGCTAGCAACGGCAGGTTGAGGGGAGCGTTTTGCAGTCAGGAAGGGACTGGGGGAGCGCTATTTAAAGGCGACCACTTCCTGCCTTTTTTTGTTGGTGACATTTTTGAACCACGCATTCTGAGAGAGAGAGAGACTTCTGGAGAGATTCAACGCTGTGTGAAGGAGTTTTGGGTACTGAGCAGCACTTTGCAGGTTCATTTTGATTTTCCCTTCCTTGTATAGATTTAGAAGAGACTGTGGGGGTTGCACTCTGAGCTCTTTCCCTAGGTCTCTCCATTGTTCTTTCCAGCAGATTTGATGTACAGGTCTCTCCAGGCCGAGATTCAAGGCTGCAAAGAGCAGGATGTGGATGGAAAGCAAGATCAACCCACCCCTTTAAGAACTGGCCAGCGCCATTGTGTCTGTGTTCCATTGCTGACTG
Organism: Squalus acanthias; assembly: GCA_030390025.1. Classification (NCBI taxonomy): domain Eukaryota; kingdom Metazoa; phylum Chordata; class Chondrichthyes; order Squaliformes; family Squalidae; genus Squalus; species Squalus acanthias. Next base: position 25,976,870 of record CM059449.1, on the reverse strand, counting down.
ACATCACATGAGCTTTGCCAGCGCTCTGAGTTAGCGCCTCGCTCCTCGGCCTTTGCGCCTTAAGACAGATGAGTAGCTCCTGATTTAGCGCTCCAATCACCTCCAGGGGCGATAAAAGTCAAGTTTGCAGTCGGAGGCGATAATTAGCGCCAGACGCTAATCTTTGCGCCCGGCCGATAATAGCGCCCCAAACGGGGCGATACTGAATTTTTCCCCCTATAATTCTCCGTTTTCTCTCTACCACCTCTTTTAAATAGTGGGGTTACGTTAGCTACCCTCCAATCCATGGGAACTGTTCCAGAGTCTATAGAATTTTGGAAAATGACCAGCAATGCATCTACTATTTCTAGGGCCACTTCCTTAAGTACTCTAGGATGTAGATTATCAGGCCCTGGGGATTTATCGGCCTTCAATCCCGTCAATTTCCCAAACACCTATTCCCTACAAATACTGATTTCATTCAATTCCTCCCTCTCATTAGACCCTATGTTCCCCGACATCTCTGGGAAGTTATTTGTGTCCTCCTTTTTGAAGACAGAACCAAAGTATGTATTTAATTGGTCTGCCATTTCTTTGTTCCCCATTATAAATTCCCCTGATTCTGACTGCAAGGGACCTATGCTTGACTTCACCAATCTTTTTCTCTTCACATATCTAAAGAAGCTTTTACAGTCAGTTTTTATGTTCCCTGCAAGCTTACTCTCATATTCTATTTTCCCCCTCTTAATTAATCCCTTTGTCCTCCTTTGCTGAATCCTAAACTGCTCCCAATCCTCAGGTTTACGGCTTTTTCTGGCCAATTTATATGTCCTCTCCTTGGATCCTATGCTATCCCTAATTTCCCTTGTTAGCCACGGTTGAGTCACCTTTTTTGTTTTATTTTTATGCCAAACAGGGATGAACAAATTCTGTAGTTCATCCATGCGATCTTTAAATGTTTGCCATTGCCTATCCACCGTCAACCCTTTAAGTAACGCTCCCCAATCCATCCTAGACAACCCGCGCCTCATACCATCGTAGTTTCCTTTATTTAAATTCAGGACCCTAGTCTCTGAGTCAACTACTTCACTCTCCATCTTAATGAAGAATTCTATCATATTATGATCGCTCCTCCCCAAGGGGCCTCGCACAACAAGATTGCTAATTAATCCTTTCTCATTACATAATACCCAGTCTAAGATGGCCTGATCTCTAGTTGGTTCCTTGACATATTGGTCCAGGAAACCATCCTGTATACAATCTAGGAATTCCTCCTCCACAGTATTGTTACTAATTTGGTTAGCCCAATCTATATGTAGATTAAAGTCACCCATGATAACTGCTGTGCCCTTATTGCACGCATCTCTAATTTCCCGTTTAATGCCATCCCCAACCTCAGCATTACTGTTTGGGGGTCTGTATACAACTCCCACTAACGTTTTCTGCCCCTTGGTATTTCTCAGCTCTACCCATACAGATTCCACATCATCAGAGCTAATATCCTTCCTTACTATTGTGTTAATCTCCTCTTTAACCAGCAATGCTACCCCACCTCCATTTCCTTTTTGCCTGTCCTTCCTCCTTTCATACCGATCATCCCATCCACCATACCTGCTGGGGGCTAACCTCACCAACTTGCTTTCCATCCCACTCATCCCAATCACCACTGCCCTCTTGGACTTGGGTGGCGACAACTTGTCCCTTATCGATGCCTGCCCACCTGGCCCACATAAACCACCATGGCAGTGCAGCCCTTAGCATCAAATCACAACTTGTTTTTTGCCCTGAACTCATGTCTTTCTCTAGTTTCTCTCCTCATGCCCTCTCCAAGCTCATCCGAGACGCACCTCCTGCTCCCTTTGACTCCTATCCCACTAGACTGCTGACCACCAAACTTCCCGTCCTGGCCTGACCTCCAAACCAGCTGACATTGTGAACAGTTCCCTCTCCTCAGGCACCGTCCCCTCGAGACAATAGAGTGTGGGTCAGGGGGAGCTTGCTGACAGCCCAGTGAGGATTCTTATTTCTTCCCCTTCACCCTGGCTCACTCTGTAGCAGGCAGGCACATCTGCCCAGCAGCGACAGGCCTCTCGATGTATTTGCACTGGGACTGTGTGCAGGACAACATCAAGCAGCAGCTGGGAGTTCTTGGTGCTGATGCTGGTTGCCCACAGTAGGAAATCTTGTGCTCCACCTCATTAAACAGCCTTCAGGCTGATTGGGCATGAAACCTGGGAGTGCGTGACCCCGAGACTGGAACAGAAAGTAAACCCCTACAACTGCACTAACGATCCTCACTGTGAAGAGCACAAATGGGGAGATACAGGGAGAAAGTGTCAAGGGAAGGCCATTGAGGTCAGGTGGCTCACCCAGCCAGGCCCATGAACAGGATCCCCCTCCCTCTGGTGTTGGGCCCTCTGCTGTCCGATGATTGAGGAATCTTTCCAATTGTGGTGTTTAAGATTATTAAAGGATTTGATAAGGTAGCTAGAGAGAAGTTATTTCCTCTGGTGGGTGAGTCCAGAACAAGGGGGCGTAACCTTAAAATTAGAGCTCGACCATTCAGAGTTGAAGTCAGAAAGAACTTCTTCACACAAAGGTTAGTGGAAAACCAGAACTCTCCCCCAAAAAGCTGTAGAGGCTGGGGGTCAATTGAAAATGTCAAAACTGAGATCGATAGGATTTTGTTAGGTAAGTGTATTAAGGTATATGGAATCAAGGCAGTTTGCTGGAGTTAAGATACAGATGAGCTATGATCTAATTGAATGGCGGAACAAGCTCGAGGGTTTGGATGGGCCTACTCCTGTTCCTAATTCTTTCTACTGTTTCCCTGACTCATCAATCAGCACACCCGCTGTCAGTCCAGTCTACAAGACAAACATTTTTTAAAGAAAGAAAGTTAAAGCACTTTGTTTCATTCCAGCACAATGTGTCTGGGTGATATTAGGTTGAGATAGGGACAGAGGGATGGGTAGAGGGATTGAGCTAAATTTACAGAGTACACGCCAACAGCAAAGACCCTCACCTGCCGGCAGCACATAGCAGACAACTGGGGCAACGTGCGCTGCTCGGGCAGTGGGTTAAGCTGCTCACCCACAGCCGTGACCTCAGAAAACGTGCCCCACTGTGTTAACTAGTGAGCATTGTGAGTGGTTCACAGTTTGCGCCAGTTTTGTCCCTACATGGGTTAAAGTTGGGATAGAGTTTCTCGGTGAAAGTGTACAGGTGAGACATGTCTTCAGCAGCATAAAATGACACCTGTCCTCCCTCATAGTCCAGGTAAACTCCCAGCTTCCGCGGTTTCAGTTTCAGATGGGAGGTGACGTCTGGTATTTTCAATGATTTGTACTCAGGAAGCCGGCTGATGACCCAATATCCATTCTCAGGTGAAGGGATGATGTCTTCCTTCCTGTTGACAGACTCTCTGCAGACACCCACAATCCAGTGAGTCTTGTTTCCAAGACTCACCTCCCAGTAGTGTCTCCCTGATGTGAAACTCATTGAGGTCAAAACATACAAGCGTTTATCAAATCTTTCCAGCTGATCAGGAAGGTCTTGCTCCTTATTCCCAAACGTCACACTAGTCAGATCCTGGGACAAGATGAGTTGTTTGTTTGCCGTCGCTGGGTCCAGTGTTAGAGATGCTGGGCCTGAAACAAAACATGATTGGGAAGCTGTTACTATAAGAAAACCAGGACTGGATCAGGAGATGTGTACAGACAGCGATGGCTATCACCACTTTCCTCAGCTCAAGAACCCAACAACCAGGGTGGGATTCCAGGCCGATTTGATCAAGAAGTGATCCATTGGCTGCATCCTTTGATGACTTCCCCCAATAGCCTGTGGCACTCAATACCCAGGCACACACCTGAGAGCGAGGTGCCAGAAGGACAGTGACTCCCAGGGGACCTCAGGAAAGAAAGAGGGAAAAGTGGGGATATATCCAAACCGTTTCAGGTACCCAGTCCCGATTTTAACTTAATCCACCTGGTGGTAATGGGGCAGGTTTGGGTTGGACACCCATTTTACACCCCGCCCAATTTTACTGTCCATTGACTTCAATAACCCGAACCCACCCTCAGTCCTGCCGGGTAGATTAGGTTAAAATTGGGGCTCCAATTTCACAACCAGTTGCAGAGTGATGCTCTCTCTACTCTGCCCCAACAATGTGCCTCAGTCTCCACGTCAGATGAGTACCTGCCTCTGCTTCACCAGTTTGATGATTTTTCCATTTCCCACCTATTGCCTCTATGAGTGAGATGGCAAATTCGGGTCAGTTTTGTGCTGCCGGCCCTTGCCCAATGTGAACTGGATCAAGGTTACCCAAACCCATTTGACCTAAAACACTTGCAGATTGCAGACGGAAGAGACTTTGATCCCATCAGTCTGGGCTGGGTTTGACTCAAGGACCAGAAGTGAAAGGTCAGTGTCTAATCCACTGTGTAGCCTGTACCAGGTGAGAGACTGGGAGCTTTAGATGAGCAAAGGGATTTGGGTGTCCATGCACACAAATCACTACAAGCTGCACAGGTACAAAAAATAATCAAAAAGGCGAATGGAATGTTGGTCTTTATCTCCAGGGGGCTGGAATACAAAGGTGAAGATGTTATACCTCAGTTGTACAGAGCCTTGGTCAGACCCCATCTGGAGTACTGCATTCGGTTTAGGGCACTGCACCTCAGGAAAGATATACTGGCCTTGGAGGGGATACTGTACAGATTTAACAGAGTGATACCAGAGCTAGATTAGGGTACAGTAGTCATTTCCTTTGTAATTTAAGTTACATTCAAAATCTTTTAAAACGTACGTCTTAGTGCCCTGGCACCCAAAGGATCCAGTTTAATGTTTAGAGCCTCCTCGAAGGCGAAGACGAGCGCAATTAGCGGAAACTCACAATCGTGGCCAGTTATGTGGGCGGGGTCTGCTTCTAGCGCGATGTTTTTAAAACTAGCGCAAAAGATCACGGAAATGTGAGTTGCACTGAACGCAATTTGCGCTTAAAATTGCATGACCTTTTGCGCCAGTTACACCGATTTCAAGTGAATTGTGCCAAAAATAACTGAATTGAGCGGAAAGTCCAAGCCACTATGTCCTCTGGTGGGGGAATCCAGAATAAAGTTAGAGCCAGGCCATTAGGGAGCGAAATCAATAAACACTTTTTCATACAAGGGCTAGTGGAATTCTGGAACTCTCTCCCCCATAGGTTGTGGATGCTGAGGGACAATTGCAGCTTGCAAGACTGAGTTTGATAGATTTTTGTTAGGAAAGGTTATTGAGGGATATGGAGCAAAAGCGGGTAGATGGAGTTTTTTTTTAATCAGATTTGGGCGTCGCTGGCAAGGCCAGCATTTATTGCCCATCCCTAATTGCCCTTGAGAAGGTGGTGGTGAGCCGCCTTCTTGAACCGCTGCAGTCCGTGTAGTGAAGGTACTCCCACAGTGCTGTTAGGTTGGGAGTTCCAGAATTTTGACCTAGCGGCGATATACTTCTAAGTCAGGATGGTGTTTGACTTGGAGGTGGTGGTGTTCCCATGCGCCTGCTGCCTTTGTCCTTCTAGGTGGAAGAGGTCGCGGGTTTGGGAGGTGCTACTGAAGAAGCCTTGGCGAGTCGCTGCAGTGCATCTTGTAGATGGTACACACTGCAGCCAGGGTACGCCGGTGGCGGAGGGAGTGAATGTTTAAGGTGGTGGATGGGTGCCAATCAAGCGGGCTGCTTTGTCCTGGATGGTGTTGAGCTTCTTGAGTGTTGTTGGAGCTGCACTCATCCAGGCAAGTGGAGAGTATTCCATCACACTCCTTACCTGTGCCTTGTAGATGGTGGAAAGGCTTTGAGGAGTCAGGAGGTGAGACACTCGCTGCAGAATACCTACCTAGAGTTGAGGTACAGATCAGCCATTATCTAACTGAATGGTTGGAGGGGCTGAATAGCCTACTCCTGTTCCCAATGTTCGTACTAGTTGTCTATCCTGATGTTGTTTACATAGTGACCTACCTTCCCGTCTATAACACTTTGCAGTGTATCCAACATCAGTGTCCACAGGCATAGCAGTGGATGAAATGTGCTCAGTAAAGTATTGATAATAATACCTGCTCTCATACAGCGCATCAACTATCTTGTTCCACGCCCGTAACAGAGCCCACCTGATCTCCCGTCCGTTAATTTAATTAGATGTATAATCAGACGGGCTCCCTTAGAGTTGCACGTTCCTTACTGCCCGATTCTCATGTATTAGTGCCCCTAGGCATTCCAATCATCTTAGGAGCATGAACAAGAAAACCTGTTCCCACCCCCCCCCCCCTTTAGTCACATGGATAACAGTAGGGTGAACGGGTGCGGTCGTGTAGTGGTTATGTTACTAGATTAGTAATCCAAAGGCCTAGACAAATAATCCTCAGATACGTTGAGTTCAAATCCCACCATGGCAGTTTGAGAATAAAAAAGGTGGTATCAGTAACAGTGTTGGATTGTCCCAGCTGGTTCACTAATTTCCTTTAAGGATGGAATCCTGCTGTCCTTTCCGGGTCTGGCCTATATGTGACTCCAGTCCCACAGCAATGTGGTGGATTCTTAACTGTCCTCTGAAGTGGCCAAGCAAGCCACTCAGTTGTATCAAACAGCTACAAACAGTGGGTCAAGAAGCTTCTCAGGATGAATAGGGATGGGCAATAAATGTCAGCTTTGCCAGTGACACCCACATCCTGAGAATGAATTTTAAAGAAGGAAGAAGGTGCCCGATGATAATGATACCTGGTGAAATCACTGCTCTCATTTCCCTCCACACCTTGACGTATTTGAATGGTCCGCCAACTATATCCACAGGTAGCTCAGCGGAGACAGCTCCAGGGTTGTAAAACTCGATCTCACACCCGTAAAAACAGGATTGGGAATCAATCAGTGTTCGAGAGAGAGCAGCAATCAGATCACAGAACAGCTCCTTTAAATCTGCTTACCTGTTTAAAAGGTCTTGAATGTGCCGAGGGGAAAGAAACAGAATAAACGTTACTGAATCAGATTAAAGAGCTGCTGCTACAAATCTTTCGATGAACCTTTAACAAGGGTTGGAATCAAGATACCAAGGAATCCATCAGAAAAGGACTCGGCACATTGAACAAATTGTTAGATTTATTTCCAGCTGTTCCTGAGTAACTTCTTGAGAATGTACTTTCGGTTCAACATGATGAGGGATGTGAATTAGTGCTGGGCAATGAAAGGTTATGGTCGATTCCCCAATGGGCACTAGTAGAGAGCAGGGGACTTAAATTACAGGCCCACAGACCCTGATTACTGCACATTAGGCGAAGTTGGTATGTGATTTCCTGACCAGTGCTCCCTGGGAACACTCCTCCTCATTCCTCACGCAATCTGACCTCTTACCATTTAGAGTTCTGGCCCTCAGTGTCAACATCTAGCGATCCCAAGGTAAGGAACAGCAGAACCAGCAACGGGGCAAAGCCCCTCCCCTACTTCTACCCAACAAAGCACCTTATCCCCATCCTCAGATAATGGATTTCTTGAGTGTGTCCGGGATAGTTTGCTGCAACAATATGTTCCAGAGGCAACAAGGGGGCAAGCCATCTTAGATTGAGTAATGAGCCAGATTTAGTTAACAGCCTAACTGTGGGTGAACATTTATCCAACAGCGATCATAACATGATCGAGTTCAACGTAACGTTTGAAAGGGAGAAACATGAAACAGCTACTAAAATTCTAGATTTAGGTAAGGCCGACTTCAACGGGATGAGGCAGAGACTGTCCACAGTAAACTGGGCAAATCTGTTAATGGGTAAAATGACAGAAGATCAGTGGGTGATGTTTAAAAAAGAATATAATGTGATACAGAACCAGTTTTACCCCTGAGCGACAAGAGCTCTACTTGCCAAAAAAACCCAGCCATGGACAACTAAAGAGTTAACATAGAAACATAGAAACATAGAAAATAGGTACAGGAGTAGACCATTCGGTCCTTCGAGCCTGCACCGCCATTCAATGCGTTCATGGCTGAACATGCTACCTCAGTACCCCATTCCTGCTTTCTCGCCATACCCCTTGATCCCCCTAGTTGTGAGTGTTATATCTAACTCCCTTTTGAATATATTTAGCGAACTGGCCTCAACAACCTTCTGTGGAAGAGAATTCCATAGATTCACCACTCTCTGGGTGAAGAAGTTCCTCCTCAGCTCAGTCCTAAATGGCTTCCCCTTAATCCTTAGACTGTGACCCCTGGTTCTAGTTTTCCCTACCATTGGGAACATTCTGCCCGCATCTAATTTGTCTAAACCAGTCAGGATTTTAAATGTCTCTATAAGATCCCCCCTCATTCTTCTGAACTCCAGAGGCTACAAGTTCAGTTGACCCAATCTTTCTTGATATGTCAGTCCGGCCATCCCAGGAATCAAGCTAGTGAACCTTCGCTGCACTCCCTCAATAGCAAGAATGTCCTTCCTTAAGTTAGGAGACCAAAACTGCGCACAATACTCCAGGTGTGGCCTCACCAAGGCCCTGTACAACTGCAGCATCACCTCCCTACTCCTGTACTCAAATCCCCTTACTATGAAGGCCATCATTCCGTTTGCTTTCTTGACTGCCTGCTGCACTTGCATTCCCACCTTCAATGACTGATGTACCATGATGCCCAGGTCTCGTTGCACGTCCCCTTTCCCTAATCTGCCACCATTCAGGTAATAGTCCGCCTCTCTATTTTTACCACCAAAGTGGATAACCTCACATTTATCCACATTGTACTTCATCTGCCATACATTTGCCCATTCACCCAACCTGTCCAAGTCACTCTGTAGCCTCCTAGCATCCTCCTCATTGTTCACACTGCCTCCCAATTTAGTGTCATCCGCAAATTTGGAGATATTACATTTAATCCCTTCGTCCAAATCATTAATATATAATGTAAACAGCTGGGGTCCCAGCACCGAACTCTGCGGTACCCCGCTGGTCACTGCCTGCCATTCTGAAAAGTACCCATTTACTCCTACTCTTTGTTTCCTGTGTGCCAACCAGTTCTCAATCCACGTCAACACATTACCCTTAATCCCATGTGCTTTAACTTTGCTCACCAATCTCTTGTGTGGGACCTTGTCGAAGGCCTTCTGCAAGTCCAAATACACCACATCTACTGGTTCCCCCCTGTCCACCCTATTGGAAACATCCTCAAAAAATTCCAGAAGATTTGTCAAGCATGATTTCCCTTTCACAAATCCATGCTGACTTGGACCTATCATGTCGCCACTTTCCAAATGGTCTGTTATGACATCTTTAATAATTGCTTCCATCATTTTACCCACGACCGATGTCAGGCTGACCGGTCTATAATTCCCTGCTTTCTCCCTCCCTCCTTTTTTAAAAAGAGGGGTTACATTGGCCACCCTCCACTCCATCGGAACTGATCCAGAGTCTAAGGAATGTTGGAAAATGATCGTCAATGCATCCACTATTTCCAAGGCCACCTCCTTAAGTACTCTGGGATGCAGACCATCAGGCCCCGGGGATTTTTCAGCCTTCAGTCCCATCAATTTCCCCAATACCTTTTCCCGACTAATAAGGATTTCCCTCAGCTCCTCCCTCTTACCAGATCCTCTGACCCCTTTTATTTCCGGCAGGTTGTGTGTGTCCTCCACAGTAAACACCGAACCAAAGTACTTGTTCAATTGATCTGCCATTTCCTTGTTCCCCATTACGACTTCCCCTGTTTCCGACTGCAGGGGACCTACGTTTGTTTTTACTAACCTCTTTCTTTTTACATATTTATAGAAGCTTTTGCAGTCCATTTTAATGTTCTCTGCAAGCTTCCTTTCATATTTTATTTTCCCTGCCCTAATCAAACCCTTCGTCCTCCTCTGCTGAGTTTTGAAGTTCTCCCAGTCCCCGGGTTTGCTGCTACTTCTGGCCAATTTGTATGCAACTTCCTTGGTTTTAATACTATCCCTGATTTCCCTTGTTAGCCATGGTTGAGCCACCTTCCCTTTTTTATTTTTACGCCAGACCGGGATGTACAATTGTTGTAGTTCATCCATGCGATCTCTAAATGTCTGCCATTGCCCTTCCACTGATAGCCCCTTAAATATCGCTTGCCAATTTAACCTCGCCAATTCACGCCTCATACCCTCAAAGTTGCCCTTATTTAAGTTCTGGACCATGGTCTCTGACTTAACTGTTTCCTTCTCCATCCTAATGTAGAACTCCACCATACTCTGGTCACTCTTCCCCAGTTAAGGGACAGCATAAAATGAAAAGAAAAAGCATACAAAAGTGCAAAAAATAGCACAGATCCTGGTGATGGGGAAAGATACAAAGAACAGCAAAGGGTCACAAAACAGACAGTAAGAGCTACAAAAAGGGAGTATGAAAAGAAACTTGCAAGGGATATCAAAATCAATATGAAGAATTTTTACAATTACATTAGGAAAAAGAGGGTAGTCAGGAGCAATGTTGACCCCTTAAAAACTGAAAGCGGTGATATTGTCAATGATAATAAGGAAATGGCAGACATGTTGAATAATTACTTTGCATCAGTAGAATCATAGAATGGTTACAGCACAGAAGGAGGCCATTCGGCCCGTCGAGCCCATGCCGGCTCTCTGCAAGAGCACTTCAGCTTGTCCCACTCCCCCGCCCTTTCCCCGTAGCCCTGCAAACTTTATTCCTTCAGGTACTTATCCAATTCTCTTTTGAAAGCCAGTATTTACAGTAGAAGAAGATAGCATGCCAGAAATCTCAAGGAAACTAATATTGAATCGGGGACAGGGGCTCAATAAAATTAACATAAGTAAAATAACAGTAATGAAGAAAATAATGCCACTAAGAGTGACAAATCCCCAGGACCAGATGGTTTCCATCCCAGGATTTTAAAGGAAGTAGGTGAGCACATTGCAGATGCCCTAACTATAATCTTCCAAAATTCTCTCAATTCAGGAACCGTCCCTTTAGATTGGAAAATTGCGCATGTCACTCCGCTATTTAAGAATGGCGAGGGAGGGAAACCAGGGAATTATAGACCAGTTAGCCTAACAACTGTTGTCGGAAAATTGCTGGAGTCTATAATTAAGGATAGGTTGACTGAACACTTCGAAAATTTTCAGTTGACCAGAGAGGGCCAGCATTGATTTGTGAAATGTAGGTCATGCCTGACAAACCTGATTGAATTTTTTGAAGTGGTGACTAAAGTAGTGGACAGGAGAATGTCTATAGATGTTATTTATATGGGGGGAAAAATTCAGTTGGTTGTGCCTCCCGTTAGCGCCTTAAGAGGGCACTAATGGGGCGCAAATCATCTAGCGCCCGGGCGCGGCCATGTTTGCGCCGCTCGCGAAATTAACTAGACATTTTGCGGCGGCGCTAAACACTACTGCCACGATCTCCTGCGCCGGCAGATCGTGACGTCAGTCGAGTGCGCAACGCCCCGGTATCGCCCCAGAGCGGATATTGAGTGACGCCCCCTGCCTTACCGCCTGCCGCTAGCAACGACAGGTTGAGGGGAGCGTTTTGCAGTCAGGAAGGGACTGGGGGAGCGCTATTTAAAGGCGACCGCTTCCTGCCTTTTATTGTTGGTGACATTTTTGAACCACACTTTCTGAGAGAGAGAGAGACTTCTGGAGAGATTCAACGCTGTGTGAGGGAGTTTTGGGTACTGAGTAGCACTTTGCAGGTTCATTTTGATTTGCCCTTCCTTGTATCGATTTAGAAGAGACTGTGGGGGCTGCACTCTGAGCTCTTTCCCTGGTACTCTCCATTGTTCTTTCCAGCAGATTTGATGTACAACTCTTTCCAGGCCGAGATTCAAGGCTGCAATGAGCAGGATGTGGATGGAAAGCAAGATCAACCCTCCCCTTTAAGAACTGGCCCGCGCCATTGTGTGTGTGTTCCATTGCTGACCGACATCACATGAGCTTCGCCAGCGCTCTGAGGTAGCGCCTCGCTCCTCGGCCTTTGCGCCTTAAGACAGGTGTGAAGCGCCTGATTTAGCACTCCAATCACCTCCAGGGGCGATAAAAGTCAAGTTTGCAGTCGGTGGCGATAATTAGCGGCAGGCGCTAATTTTTGCGCCCGGACGATAATTGCGCCCCAAATGGGGCGATACTGAATTTCTCCCCCATGGACTTTATGGCATTTGATAAAGTCCCACAGAAGAGACTGTTCACTTATGTAGAAGCCCACGGAATTGAGGACAAATTATTGACCTGGTTAGGAAATTGGCTGAGCACAAGGAGACAGAGAGTAGGGATAATGGGTAGGTACTCAAATTGGCAGGATCTGAGTGTAGTGTCCCGCAGGAATCTGTGTTGAGGCCTCAAATATTCACAGTATTTATTAATGAGTTAGATGATTGCATAGAAAGTCATATATCCAAATTTGCCGATGACACACAGATAGGTGGCATTGTAGATGAAAGTATAACATTACAAAGGGATATTGATAGATTAAGTGAATGGGCCAAACTGTGGCAAATGGGATTTCAATGTAAGCAAATGTGATGTCGTCCACTTTGGACCTAAAAAGGATAGAACAGGGTACTTTCTAAATGGTGTAAAGCTAAAAACAGTGGATGTCCAAAGAGACTTGGGGGTCCAGGTACATAGATCATTAAAATGTCATGAACAGGTACAGAAAATAATCAAAAGGGCTAATGAAATGCTGGCCTTTACATCTAGAGGACTAGAATACAAGCAGATAGAAGTTATGCTGCAGTTGTGCAAAACCCTGGTTAGACCACACCTGGAGTACAGTGAGCAGTTTTGGGCACCATAGGAAGGATATATTGGCCTTGGAGGGAGTGCGGCGTAGGTTTACATAGAAACATGGAAGATAGGAGCAGGAGTAGGCCATTCGGCCCCTCGAGCCTGCTCCGCCATTCGATGAGATCATGGCTGATCATCCAAACTCAGTACCCTGTACCTGCCTTCTCCCCATATCCCTTGATACCTTTAGCTTTAAGAAATATATCTAACTCATTCTTGAATATATTTAATGACTTGGCCTCAACTACCTTCTGTGGTAGAGAATTCCACAGGTTCACCACTCTCTGGGTGAAGAAATTGTTCCTCATTTCTGTCCTAAATGGCTTACGAGTTATCCTTAGATTATGACCCCTGGTTCTGGACTCTCCGACCATCGGGAACATTCTTCCTGCATCTAGTTTGTCCGGACCTGTCAGAATTTTATATGTTTCGATGAGATCCCCTCTCATTCTTCTATACTCCAGCGTGTATAAGCCCAGTCGACCCAATCTCTTCTCATATGTCATTCCTGCCATCCCAGGTATCAGCCTTGTGAATCTTCGCTGAACTCCTTCCATGGCAAGAACATCCTTCCTCAGATAAGGCGACCAAAACTGCACACAGTACTCAAGGTGTGGTCTCACCAAGGCCCTGTACAACTGCAGCAGGACATCCCTGTTCCTATACTCAAACCCTTTCGCTATGAAGGCCAACATACCATTTGCCTTCTTCACCGCCTGCTGCACCTGCATGCTTACTTTCAGCGACTGGTGCACAAGGACACCCAGGTCTCGTTGCACTTCCCCTTCTCCCAATCTATTGCTATTCAGATAATAGTCTGCCTTTCTGTTTTTGACACCAAAGTGGATAACCTCGCATTTATCCACGTTATATTGCATCTGCCACGCTTCTGCCCACTCACCCAACCTGTCCAAATCATCCTGGAGTTTCTCAGTATCCTCCTCGCAGCACACACTCCCACCCAGCTTTGTGTCATCTGCAAACTTGGAGATATTCTATTTAGTTCCCTTATCTAGATCATTAATGTATATTGTGAATAGCTGGGGTCCAAGGACCGATCCCTGCGGTACCCCACTAGTCACTGCTTGCCACTCGGAAAAAGACCCATTAATTCCTACTCTCTGCTTTCTGTCCGCCAACCAGTTGTCTATCCAAGTCAATACCTTGCCCCCAATCCCATGTGCCTTAACTTTACACGCTAATCTCTTATGCGGGACCTTATCTAAAGCCTTTTGAAAGTCCAAATACACCACATCTACTGGTTCTCCCTTATCTATTTTCCCAGTTACATCCTCAAAAGATTCTCAATTTTTTTTTACCAGAATGATACCCGGACTGCAAGGGTTAAGTTACGAGGAGAGATTACACAAATTAGTGTTATATTCCCTCGAATTTAGAAGGTTAAGGGGTGATCTGATCGAAGTTTGCAGGATATTAAGGGGAACAGATAGGGTAGATAGAGAAACTATTTCCTCTGGTTGGGGATTCTAGGACTAGGGGGCATAGTCTAAAAATGAGAGCCAGACCTTTCAGCTGTGAAATTAGGAAACACTTCTACACACAAAGGGTGGTAGAAGTTTGGAACTCTCTTCCACAAACGGCAATTGATGCTAGATCAGTTGTTAATTTAAAATCTGAGATTGATAGATTTTTGTTAACTAAAGGAATTAAGGGGTATGGGCCAAAGGCGGATATATGGAGTTAGATCGCAGATTACCATGATCTCATTGAATGGTGGAACAGGCTCGAGGGGCTGAATGGCCTACTCCTGTTCCTATGTTCCTCAGACGAGCCCCATCTGAACTGAGATCAACTTTTCCATGTCCCACATCAGCACATCTGTAGCCTCTTTCAGTCTGATTGGCAGTTAGTGGCGGTTTTACGCTGTGAGATCACGCCCAGATTTACAAGGAGGAGAGACATTTTGTACCTTGAGGAGCTCGGGGGCTTCTTGTATCTCCAGCCTCACTTTTAGATCTCTTATCGCTCCTTCAAGAGAAGATATTTAATCAAAGGTGCTCTTTAAATTGTTCTTCGTTTCTTCTAATATTTTATCAGCTTTTTGCTCCAGCTCTGCTTTCATCAGCTCTTCCTTCTCAGACAGGAACTTGTGCATCTTTTCAAATTCAGTGCTGGTTTCTCTTCTCAGTGTGTTAACTTGGGCCTGGAACAGATTGAATAGCAAACGGAACAAACAATATCCATAATCCCAGTGTCCCTGGGCTCCGTGTGTCTTCTAAAGACTAAAATTCTTGTATTCATCACACATGCAAAAAGGGTTTGTCATATTCTTTGTCACACTGTATGTCAGACTTCTTTGATTGCCAAACTATATTCATAACAAAACAATAATTCACAACAAGTCACTGTCAACAGAACAATTTAACTAAATATGAGTGAGTTACAGGCTGGAATCGAATCAAGGGGTTCAGATGGTTTATATTTAAAATAATGAATACCCGGGAATGAGTTACAGGCTGGAATCTAATCGAGAGATTTGAATGATTTATATATAGAATAATGGATACCCGGGAATGAGTTACAGGCTAGAATCTAATTGAGGGATTCAGATGGTTTATATGTAGAATTATGGATACCAGGGAGTGAGTTACAGGCTAGAATCTAATCGAGGGATTCAAATGGGTTATGTATAGAATAGTGGATACCTGGGAGTGAGTTACAGGCTGGAATCTAATCGAGGGGTTTAGATGGTTTATATATGGAATAATGGATTCCCTGGAGTGAGTGACAGGCTGGAATCTAATCGAGGGATTCAGATGGTATTTATGTAGAATTATGGATACCAGGGAGTGAGTTGCAGGCTGAAATCTAATCAAGGGGTTCGGTTTGTTTATGTATGCAGTTATGGACTTTCAGTAGTGAGTTACCAACCGGAATCTGAGTGTTCCAAGAGATGCAGTTAAAAAGGTGGAGTGTGGAATATTAGATGAGATAAACATAGTGAGAGAGAAAGTATTAAGGGGTTTAGCTTCTTTGAAAGTAGATAAATCACTAGGCCCGGATGAAAAAGGGAGAAAGGGACAGACCGAGTAATTACAGGCCAGTCAGCCTAACCTCGGTGCTGGGAAAATTGTTGGGAAAAATTCTGAGGGACAGTATTAATCGCCATTTAAAAAGGCATGGATTACTCAAAGACAGTCAGCATGGATTTGTTATGGGAAGGTTGTGTCTGACTAACTTGATTGAATTTTTTGAGGAGGTAATAAGGAGGGTTGATGAGGGTAGCATGTTTGATGTAGTCTATATGGATTTTAGCAAGGCCTTTGACAAGGTCCCACATGGCAGACTCGTCAGAAAAGTAAAAGCCCATGGGATCCAAGGGAAAGTGGCAAGTTGGATCCAAAATTGACTCAGTGGCAGGAAGCAAAGGGTAATGGTCAACGGATGTTTTTGTGACTTGAAAGCTGTTTCAAGTGGGGTTCCGCAGGTCACAGCACTAGGCCCCTTGCTTTCTGTGGTATACATCAATGATTTAGACTTCAATGTAGGGGGCATGATTAAGAAGTTTGCAAATTATACAAAATTGGTCGTGTGGTTGATAGTGAGGGAGAAAACTGTATCGTCTGCCCTAATTTCTCCTTATGTAGCACGGTGTCAACTTTTGTTTTATAACACTCCTGTGAAACACCTTGGGACGTTTTACTACATTAAAGGTGCTATATAAGTACAAGTTGTTGTTGTAGTGTTCCTATGCAGCTGCTGCCTTTGTCCTTCTAGGTGGTAGAGGTCGTGGGTTTGGGAGGTGCTGTCGAAGAAGCCTTGGGGAGTTGCTGTAGAGCATCCTGTAGATAGTACACACTGCAGCCACGGTGCACCGGTGGTGGAGAGAGTGGATGTTTAAGCTGATGGATGGGGTGCTGCTCAAGCGGAGTGCTTTGTCCTGGATGAAGCCAAGTCAAAAACATTGGTCTTGCAGTGTCTGACATAATCTGTATCAAAGGGGGTGATGGTAACAGTTTCAGAGTCTGGCTTTAACTACATCAAGAGTTCTTCCCACAAACTGTCCTGATGGTAGTCCTCTGTCCCAGTCAGAGACCTGCGACCCTGACACAGACAGAGAGCGCCCTCTACCTGGGCTGAGCTTATATTACCAGAGAGTACTCAAGGGATGGGCTCTGTCAGGTCACTTGATCATGTTTAGGAACTGGGACATCACCTGCACAATCACATCCTTAAAAAACTGTTCACCTCCTGCCAGGAAAGTGTGTTACTGTTGTGTTCGTTTTAATGAATTATGTTCCTGATTCCACCGTTGTCTTTTCCACAGAGAAGTCATGCTCCCTCAGCCATATTGTGCTTTAAAGAGTACTCCCTTTTGCTTCAGTATTTACCAGGGAGATAGAGCAGGTGGATATGACATTGGATGATGAGATTAGTAATGAGATAAGTGCATTTAAAATAAAAAATGGGGATATACTAAATAAATTAATCAAACTCAAATAGGATAAAACCCCTGGTCCGGATCGATTGCATCCACGCATTTTAAAAGAATCTAGGGAAGAGATAGCAGAGGCATTACTACACACATTTAATAATTCGTTAGAAAAAGGTATAGTGCCAGAGGACTGGCAGATAGCTAAAGTAATACCTATATTTAAGAAGGGGGATAGAACATGTTCAAGGAATTATAGACCAATCAGCTTAACATCGGTGATAGGAAAAATAATGGAATCCCTACTAAAGGAGAAAATAGAAGAACATCTAGAAACCAAAAATATAATAATGAATAGTCAGCAAGGATTTTAAAAGGGAAAGTCTTGCTTGACCAACCTTATTGAATTTTTTGAAGAGGTAACAGAGAGAGTAGACAATGGCAATGCAGTAGATGTAATTTATCTGGATTTTCAATAAGCCTTTGATAGGTTACCCCATAATAGACTGATGAACAAGGTCAGAGAATGTGTAGTCAGGGGACAAGTAGCAGAATGGATTGCTAGCTGGCTTCCAGACAGAAAGCAGAGAGTAGGAGTAAAGAGTAAAGGGTAGCTATTCAGTGGCAGAAGGTGGGTAGTGGTGTTCCACAAGGGACCACTGCTGTTCACAATTTACATTAACGATTTAGACTTAGGAATCAAAAATGCAATATCTAAATTTGCAGATGACACCAAATTGCAGGGGATAGTCAATACTGAGGAGGACTGCAACAAGTTACAGGAGGACATTAATAAACTTGCAGAATGGGCATATAATTGGCAAATGAAGTTCAACATAGATAAATGTGAGGCATTACATTTTGGTAGGAAGAATAGGTGAGTCATGTATCACTTGAAGGTTGCGAGTCTAGGTGGTGTAGAGGAACAAAGGAATCTAGGAGTACAAATACACAAATCACTAAAAGTTGCGACGCAGGTTAGCAAGGCCATAAAAAAACCAAACCAAGCACTAGGGTTTATTTCTAGAGGGATAGAATTGAAAAGTAGGGAAGTTGTGCTAAACCTGTATCGAACCTTGGTAGACCACACTTGGAGTACTGCGTACAGTTCTGGTTGCCATATTATAAAAAGGATATAGAGGCACTGGAGAGGGTGCAGAGAAGATTTACAAGAATGATAACAGAAATGTGAGGGTATACATATCAGGAAAGGATGAATAGGCTGGATCTCTTTTCTCTTGAAAAAAGAAAGCTGAGGGGGACCTAATAGAGGTCTTTAAAATTAAAAAAGACTTTGATAGAGTGGGTACAGAGAGAATGTTTCCACTTGTGGGGAAGAGCATAACTAGAGGCCATCAATATAAGATAGTCACCAAGAAATCCATTAGAGAATTCAGAAGAAACTTCTTTACCCAAAGAGTAGTGAGAATGTGGAACTCGCTACCACAGGGAGTGGTTGAAGCGAATAGTATAGCTGCATTTAAGGGGAGGCTGGACAAACATATTAGGGAGAAGGGAATAGAGGGTTATGCTGATAGATTTAGATGAGGAAAGACAGGTGGAGCATAAACGCCGACATGGACGGTTGGGCCGAATGGCCTGTTTCTGTGCCATATATCCTATGTAATCCTATGTAATTGGCTCAGCTTCTTTCTGTCTTCCCCAAACACTGTACAGAAGAGAATGATCAAGAAGGTGTCTCTCCAGGACCAGGCTAGCCATTGCACTTGAGGTGCGTTACAGCCTGTGATGTCCCCAAATATTTGGACACTTGACTGGATCATTTAGTGCTAGTGGTGGGAGTGCATCAGCACTTTCCCATCTTCATCACAAAATCATGAGGAAGGCCAGTCATCCCATTTCACCTCACCCATCCAGAGAGCCCGTGTTATCCTCCAATCACAGCTGTTGATATTTACCTAAGTCATTCCTTTCATTTCTCTCTACTTGGATATTCCTCCCACCCTCCCACCACTTCATGCCTACCTAAATGCATCACTACTACTGCCACCGTCCCAGGCTTGAGCGTCTCTCGGATAAGCCCCTTGGATAACGAACAGCTACCCAAACTGCCCCGTGCTCCTCTCATGCCGATTATCCCATCCACCGTGCCTGCTGGGGGCTAACCAAACGAACTTGCTTTCCATCCCGTTCATTCCACCCACCACTGCCCTCTTAGACTTGGGTGGTGACACCTTGCCCTTACTGAAGTCTGCCCACCTGACTGTACATTCCACCACCTGCCCCACATAAACCATCACGGTGGTGCTGACCTTGGCATCAAATCACAACTTGATTTTTGCCCCTTTTCCTTCGAGCACTTCATCATGTTCCACCTCTCACCTCTTCTTTAAATCCTCATTGTCTATCGCTCCTCCTCAGAAGCCTCACCCTGAGTTTCTAACTGAGCTATCCTTCCTCCTTTCCTCTCTCAGCATCTGCACCGAGCAACTCCTCATCCTCGGCAATTTAATCTTCGTCTCATTCGCCTTATCTCCAGCATAACCTTTACTCGCTCACATTCCAGTTGATTCCTCTGGTATGGCCTAATTTCCCGTGCCCTCTAGTTCAAGGGATGCTGACTTGAGTGCATCTGGTGCACATCTGGCTTAGCCATCCATCACCACATCAGGCTGGACAACATCAAGTGCTGTCGTGCCTCACTCTCTGCTGCCCATACTTCCCACGACTCCAGGATCATCAAATGCAACAAAGATAACCCCGGTCTGCTTAACTCCACTACCAATCGTCTCTTTAAACCCCTCTCCCCTGCACCCTTGCCTCCAACAACAAATGTGGAAAGCTCATGAACTTCTTTGGAATGAAGATTGAGACCACCAGTTCCACGGCCTCTGCTGCTTCCTCCCAATTTCTTGCTGAACAAGCCAAACCTCACTGCAGAATTCCCCCCTGCCCTAGCCCTACACTCATGTCTTTCTCTAGTTTATCTCCTCATGCCCTCTCCAAGCTCCTCTGTGACTCACCTCCTGCTCCCTTTGACTCCTATCCCTCTAGACTGCTGACCACCAAACTTCGCATCCTGGCCTCCAGACCAGCTGACATTGTGAACGGTTCTCGCCCCTCAGGCACCGTCCCCTCGAGTCAGTAGTGTGGGTCAGGGAGTGCTTGCTGACAGCCCAGTGAGGATTCTTATTTCTTCCCCTTCAGCCTGGCTCACTCTGTAGCAGGTGGGCACATCTGCCCACCAGCGACAGGCCTCTCGCTGTATTTGCACTGGGACTGTGTGCAGGACCTCATCAAGCAGCGCCTGGGAGTGCTTGGTGCTGATTTCCCCAAGTGGGAAAGTGTTCATCCCCCGTCACTTAACAGCCTCCAGGCTGATGGGGCATTAAACCGCATTCCACTGCACTGACGATCCTCACTGTGAAGAGCACAAACAGGGAGATAAAGGAAGAAAGTATCAAGGGAAGGTCATCGAGGTCAGGTGGCCCATGAACAGGTCCCCCTTCCCTCTGGTATTGGGCTCAAGCCATTGCCCCTCTGCTCTCCGATAATTGAAGAATCTGCCCAATTGAGGTGTTTAAGATGATTAAAGGATTTGATGGGGTAGATAGAGGGAAACTATTTCCTCTGGCGGGGGAGTCCACAGGGAGCATACCCTTCAAATTAGAGATAGACCGTTCAGGGGTGATGTCAGGAAGCACTTCTTCACACAAAGAGTAGTGTCAATCTGGAACTTTCCCTCAAAAAGCTGTTAAGGCTGGAGGTCAATGGAAAATTTTGAAACTGAGATTGATGGATTTTTCTTAGTTAAGAGTATTAAGGGTTGCAGAACCAAGGTGAGTGGATGGAGTTAAGATACAGATCAGCTATGATCTAATTGAATGGTAGAACAGGGGCTGAATGGCCTCCTCCTGTTCCTAACTCTTTCTACTACTTCCCTGAGTCAGCAATCATCACGCACAGTGTCAGTCCAGTCTACAAGTCAAACATTTATTAAAGGGTGAAAATAATAACAGATTCACGACTAATTGTTATGATGCTGGACACAGTTATCACAATTCAGGAGGTCATTCTACTTCATTATATTCCAGCACAATGTGTCTAGCTCATAGTAGATTGAGAGAGGGACAGAGGGATGGTTAGAGGCACTGAGTTAAACTTACAGAGTACACGCTAACAGCAAACACCCTTACCTGCCGGCAGTACACGGCAGAGGATCGGGGCAACGTGGGCTGCTCGGGCAGTGGGTAAGGCTGCTCACCACGGCCGTGGCCTCAGAAAACGTGCCCCACTGATTTAACTAGTGAGCAGTGTGAGTGGTTCAGAGTTTGCGCCAGTTTGATTATTACACGGATTAAAGATGGGATACAGTTTCTCGGTGAAAGTGTCAGTGAAAGTGTGCAGGTGAGACATGTCTTCAGCATCGTAAAATGACACCTGTCCTCCCTCAAAGTCCAGGTAAGCTCCCAGCTTCCGGGGTTTCACTTTCAGGTGGGAGATGACGTCTGGTATTTTCAACGATCTGTACTCAGGAAGCCGGCCGATGACCCAATATCCATTCTCAGGTGAATGTAAGATGTCTTCCTTCCTGTTGACAGACTCTCTGCAGACACCCACAATCCAGTGAGTCTTGTTTCCAAGACCCACCTCCCAGTAGTGTCTCCCTGATGTGAAACTCATTGAGCTCAAAACATAGAAGTAATTGTCAAATCTTTCCGGCTGATCAGGAAGGTCGTGCTCTTCATTACCGTGCTTCACACTCGTCAGATCCTGGGACAAGATGAGTTTTTTGTTTGCCGTCACTGGGTCCAGTGTTAGAGATGCTGGGACTGAAACAAAACATGAATGGGAAGCTGTTACTACAAGAAAACCAGGACTGAATCATGAGATGTGTACAGACAGTGATGGGCCATCACCACTTTCCTCAGCCCAGGAACTGTGGAGCCCCAGGGACACGGCGTCTGAAGAGATTTCTCACCTTTGAACCCTCACTGTTCCCTCAGCCCTATTTACACAGCGCAGGTTTACATCAATCTATTTAAAATAAAGATCTCGCTCCAGGACAAGGCCTCATTGACCAGAAGCTGTAGGATCTCTGTCTCACTCCCTGAGCCCAGCCTGCTGTATTCTGGCACTATTGGGGCAGTGGTGACGACCTTTCTAATGGCTGAATGGGACTGAAGAGGCGACAGTTCTATTTCCGTCTACACAGCAGCCAATGGTGAGCCTGGAAACATGTTCATTTATTCTATGTGTGGAACCACGGAGCGAAACTTGAGCTCATCCAAAACTCTGCTGCCCGTTTCCTAAATCACACCAAGTCCCGTTAACCCATCACCTCTTGTGCTCGTTGACCTACATTGGCTCCCGGTCCAGCATTGGCTCAAATTTAAAATTCTCATCCTTGTGTTCAAATCCCTCCAAGGCTTCACCCCTCCCTATCTCTGTAATCTCCTCCAGCCCTACAACCCTCTGAGATCTCCGCCAGGACAACAGGCAGAGCTCCTTGCTCTTCTTCAAACTAGTGCCATGCGATCATTTACCTCCACCTGAGAAGGTGTAAAGTCTCATCCGAAGGACGGCATCTCTGACAGTGCAGCACTCCCTCAGTTCTTAACTGGAGTGTCAGCCAGGATTTTTGCGCTCAGGACTCTGGGTTTGGACTTGAACCCACAACATTCTAACTCAGGGTCGAGATGCCTTGGCTGACACCTCAGAGAAGTGTAGAAATAATAGGGTAGGGGATTTCAACTTCCCCAATATTAACTGGGATAGTCAGAGTGTGAAAGGCTTAGAGGGTCTGGGAATTCTTAAAGCGCATCTAGGAGAGATTTCTGAGCCAGCATGTAGGAAGTCCTACAAGAGAGGGGGTGGTACTGGACCTAATTCTAGGGAATGTAGCTAGGGCAAGTGGTAGAAGTGGCAGTAGGAGAGCATTTTGGTGATAGTGACCATAGTTCGGTGAGATTTAAGGTAGTCATAGAAAAGGACAAAGATGGACCGGAAATGAAGGTTCGAAATTGGGGGAAGGCCGATTTTAATATGATAAGGCAGGATCTGGCCAAAGTGGACTGGGATCAGCTACTTGTAGGAAAATCCACATCAGAGCAGTGGGAGTCTTTCAGAAAGGAAATAGAGAGAGTACAACGCCAAGATGTTCCCATAAAGGTCAAGGGTGGGACCAACAAGCCCAGGGAACCCTGGATGTCAAGGGATATACAAGAATGGATTAGGAAAAAAAGGGAGGCTTTTGGCAGATACAAAGGACTAAAAACAGTGGAAGCCCGAGAGGAGTATAGAAAGTGCAGGGGGTACTTAAAAAATAAATTAGGAGAGCGAAGAGGGGTCAAGAAACACTGGCGGGCAAAATAAAGGAAAATCCCAAGGTGTTTTATAAGTATATTAAGGGCAAGAGGATATCCAGGGAAAGAGTAGGGCCCATTAGGGACCAAAGTGGCAATGTGTGTGTAGAGCCAGAAGATGTAGGTGAGGTTTTAAATGAATATTTTGCTTCTGTGTTTACTATGGAGAAGGACGATGTAGGCATAGAAATCAGGCAGGAGGATTGTGATATACTTGAACAAATTAGTATTGAGAAGGAGGAGTTACTGGCGGTTTTAGCGGGCTTAAAAGTGGATAAATCCCCAGGCCCAGACAAAATGTATCCCAGGCTGCTGTGTGAGGCAAGGGAGGAGATTGCAGGGGCTCTGACACAAATTTTCAGAACCTCTCTGGCCACAGGGGAGGTGCCAGAGGACTGGAGAACAGCTAACGTAGTACCATTATTCAAGAAGGGTAGTAGGGGTAAACCAGGGAATTACAGGCCAGTGAGCCTAACATCAGTGGTAGGGAAATTATTGGAAAAAATTCTGAGGGACAGAATTAGTCTCCACTTGGAGAGGCAAGGATTAATCAAGGATAATCAGCATGGCTTTGTCAAGGGGAGATCATGTCTAACCAATTTGATTGAATTTTGAGAGGGGGTGACTAGGTGTGTGGATGAGGGTAGTGCAGTTGATGTAGTCTACATGGACTTCAGTAAGGCTTTTGACAAAGTCCCGCATGGGAGACTGGTCAAGAAGGTAAGAGCCCATGGGATCCAGGGCAATTTGGCACATTGGATCCAAAATTGGCTTAGTGGCAGGAGGCAGAGGATGATGGTCGAAGGTTGTTTTTGTGACTGGAAGCCTGTGTCCAGTGGTATACCACAGGGATCGGTGCTGGGTCCTTTGCTGTTTGTAGTGTACATTAATGATTTAGATATGAATGTAGGGGGTATGATCAGTAAGTTCGCAGATGACATGAAAACTAGTGGAGTGTTAAATAGCGAGGAGGGAAACCTTAGGCTGCAGGATGATATAGACGGGTTGGTTAGATGGGCAGAACAGTGGCAAATGGAATTTAACCCTGAAAAGTGTGAGGTGATGCATTTTGGGAGGACTAAGAAGGCAAGGGAATACACAATGAATGGTAGGACCCTAGGAAGGACAGAGGATCAGAGGAACCTTGGTGTGCATGTACATAGATCCCTGAAGGCAGCAGGACCGGTAGATAAGTTGGTTAAAAAGGCATATGGGATTCTTGCCTTCATTAGCCGAGGCATAGAATATAAGAGCAGGGAGGTTATGATGGAGCTGTACAAAACGCTAGTTAGGCCACAGCTGGAATACTGTGTGCAATTCTGGTCGCCACACTATAGGAAGGATGTGATTGCATTGGAGAGGGTGCAGAGGAGATTCACCAGGATGTTACCTGGGCTGGAGTGCTTCAGCTATGAAGAGAGACTGGACAGGCTGGGGTTGTTTTCCTTAGAGCAGAGAACGCGGAGGGGGGACCTGATTGAGGTGTACAAAATTATGAGGGGCACAGATAGGGTTGATAGAAAGGAACTTTTCCCCTTAGTAGAGGGGTCAATAACCAGGGGGCATAGTTTCAAGGTAAAGGGCAGGAGATTTAGAGGGGATTTGAGGAAAAACTTTTTCACCCAGAGGGTGGTTGGAATCTGGAACTCACTGCCTGAAAGGGTGGTAGAGGCAGGAACCCTCACAATATTCAAGAAGCATTTAGATGAGCACTTGAAACGCCATAACATACAAGGCTACGGACCAAGTGCTGGAAAATGGTATTAGAATAGACAGGGCTTGATGGCCGGAATAGACACGATTGGCCGAAGGGCCTCTTTCTGTGCTGTATAACTAACTCTATGGGGGCAATTTTCTTACTGGAGGCGGGTTTCAGCTTGGGTGTGACAGAAACTCGCCTCCACTGATAATTTTCAAAAAATTGAGATTTTCCCATGATTGGCCACTTGATTTCAGAGGTGTGGGATGCCTTGCTCAATTAGTGTTTTGGGACTGAAACTCGCCTCTGCTGACAGCACTTTTCCAGTCTGATTCGATGGCTTCTTGCTCCCTTGGCTCATTCCACAGCATTTCTGCGTCTCCTGCACCACCTCCAACATCTTTTGAGAAGCCACTATGTCCAATTCCAAGGCAAGGGTCTACCCTAGGCTCTTGGATGAGGCGCTGCAAATGTTGTTGGAGTGGGTGACAGCAAGCATGGAGGTGCTCTTCCACTCATCTCAGAGGAAGCGGCCTGCCAAAGAAACCAAGGCTGTGTGGGTACAGCTGGCATGGGATATAACCTCCAGATCTGTGTGCAGATTGGGAGACTGTTTCTGTGTATTGATGAAATATCATCCCTGTTGGAAAGCATTAACATGATTTGATGCCAAAATGTTGGCATTATGCCATCTGTTCTTTCGCCTTAGGCAGCTCCACATTGCAGGCATTGTCAGGTTGGTGGCCTGACGGAAAGGAAGCCAGAGAGTCATGTCCATTGTCAATGAAGTCCTGGCATGGAGTCAAGGACATGTGCCAACTTGGCCAACCTATACAAATCTGGCCATGATTAGTTAATCCCTTGCATCCATGTGCTCGCGTGCTGCCACTGCCGCTGGTCGAAACACCGGCGCTCTGACCGCTTCCTCCTCCTCCTGCTGCTCCTCCTCCTCCAGATCCTCATGTGAGGTCCATGGTGAAAGGGAATGAATGTTTCCCATTCTGCTGGCAGATGCCTCCTCTAGGGAAGTGCTCATTGTAAGCTGGGCGAGGTTCTTCCCAGGAGGTCCCACAGTTGACGGAAGGCCTTCTAAAAGTGCTCAGAGACATTTTAAAGCCAAGGTCTGGCACCTGCAAGTAAGCCTTGCTGCAGTGAACGAGGTCTTGATAGACCTACAGCAGTGAGGAGGCCACCCACGAGTCAACCCGCCAGGTTTACCTGGCGTGGTTCAGAAGTTGCTTGAAGCACGCTGAAATGATGGTAAATTCAAGAGGGCCTCTCAAAATAGGATTAGAGAGGCCCTTAACAAGCATTTGCAGTAGTTAATTAACGCTATGGCCAGCTGGAGGCGGGAGCGTTTCCCGACCGCCAAAACCGGCACCGGCGAAATCCCACGGAGGCATGTTGGAGTCGGGTTTCTGACCCAACCTCAATAATTCGAATTTTCCCTCTTTTCCCGACTCCAAACCCGCCTCCTCCAGCGTCAGAAAATCGCCCCCGATGACACCTAAATATTTCCACCCGCAACTCCACTCACACATGAAAGGAGTGATACGTGTGGAAAATTCAGCTCCAAATAGCAGAGGATAACTTCAGTTGGCTTAACGAAATGGCTGGTTGTGCTGATATAGGCACCAGTGGAACTCCCTCGGAAAATGTGTCTGTGAGTTGTGAGATGTTGAACTTTGACCTGCCCCTTACAAGGCAAATGATGGACCGGAGGAAGAGCTAAAGGTGAAGTCTCCCTAAGCTGGGAGTTCCCTGTCCCTGGCCATGGAAGGGGACATGATGTAGTCATGGCGGCTGGTGCACCGAGTGAGGGAAGTGTATCAACCTCCATAAAAGGGTGCATGTGGGCCCCACCAGTGGCCTGGTAAGCCGATCAGAAGAGAGCCGAGGTCAGGTGATGTCCCTCATAAGCAGATCCCTCCATACACTGACTGTCATTACATACAGGTTGTTTAACTTGGTGGGAGAAAGGTACCCAATAATATACAGAGAACGACACCTGGTGTCATCCAATGTATTAAACGTCATTAGTCACATGGATAACAGTAGGGAGAAGGTGATATGCAGAGAATGATACCTGGTGAAATCACTGCTCTCATTTCCCTCCACACCTTGACGTATTTGAATGGTTTGCCAACTATATCCCCAGGTAGCTCAGCGGAGACAGCTCCAGGATTGTGAACCTCGATCTCACACCTGTAAAAACAGGGCTGGGGATCAGTCCGTGTTAGAGAGAGAGCAGCGATCAGATAACAGAACGGCTTCTTTAAATCTGCTTACCTGGTCAAAAGGGCATCAATATCCTGAGGGGAAAGGAACAGAAGAAACGTTACTGAATCAGATTAAAGAGCTGCTGCTACAAATCTCATGGGGAAATTAGAAAGAGACACAGAATCTGGACAACAAGGAATCAATCAGAATAGGACTTTTCCTTTTCTTTCGGTGCTGGAGAACAGCATGCAACCCCCAGCCCAAGACTTTGTTTCCATTAACACTGATATGGAGCACCAAGGCAGATGATTTAAAAGTGTATTTTCCAGTTTTGATCCCCAGCGTCAGCACCAAGCGCTCCCAGAGTCACAAACAGCACAGCCAGTGACAGAGAAAAGCTCTACCTACTCTGCCTCAACGATGCACCTTAACCCCATTCTCAGAAGAGCCCCAACTGCACGCGTGTGAGCATCTCCAGTTCCCACTCCAGCCCTCTGAGTCAAATCGCCAGCCAGTGCCACGGTTACGCTGTGCTGTGCTCAGGAATTGCACCGAGATGTCTTCACCTCATTTCCCATTGGACCCTTAGTAGAAAGAGTAGACGTCCATCCCACCAATCAGATTGAGGCTAAATCAAAGCCCAGAGGTGAAAGGTCCGTATGTTAACCCACTGCCCCCCAAGCCCCCAGACCCCTGAATGTTGTACTGTTTCTACTGACCTGATCTCACTGAGGGGGCTGGTTTGATCCCATTTACCCTTTAGATCAATCCCACGGACAGTTATTTTCCTGTCCATTTAGATTCGCTGTACAAGGAGAGACATTTTGTACCTTGAGGAGCTTTGGGGCTTCTTGTACCTCCAGCCTCGCTTTTAGATCTCTTGTCGCTCCTTCAAGAGAAGATATTTCATCGAAGGTGCATTTTAAATTGTTCTCCATTTCCTTCAATATTTTATCTGCTTTCATCTCCAGCTCTGCTTTCATCAGCTCTTCCTTCTCAGACAGGAACCTGTGCATCTTTTCAAATTCAGTCTTGATTTCACTTCTCAAACCGTCAACTTGGGCCTGGAACACATTGAATACAGAACAAGACAAGCAGTATTCATAATCCCAATGTCCCTGGACTCCATGTGCCCTCTATAGGATTAAAGCATTGTATCCAATATGCATCTGTCATATTTCAAAGTGTCATGCATGTAAATTGTGTGTCACATTGTACGTCATACTGTATGTCACACCGAATGTCACACAGACTTGACAGCATAAACAGATTCATAAAACATACAACAAATAACAACTCACTGCTCACTAAACAATTTAACTAAATATTGGATACATGGGAGTGAGTTACAAGCCAAACATAATTAAGGGACTTAATGGAGGGGTTCAGATGGTTTATATATAGAATAATGGATACCTGGGAGTGAGTTACAGGCTGAAATCTAATCGAGGGGTTCGGTTTGTTTATGTATGCAGTTATGGATTTTCAGGAGTGAGTTACCAACCGGAATCTGAGTGTTCCAAGAGATGCAGTTAAGGAGGAGGAGTGTGAAATATTAGATGAGATAAACATAGTGAGAGGGGAAGTATTAAGGGGTTTAGCTTCTTTGAAAGTAGATAAATCACTAGGCCCGGATGAAAAAGGGAGAAAGGGACAGACCGAGTAATTACAGGCCAGTCAGCCTAACCTCGGTGCTGGGAAAATTGTTGGAAGAAATTCTGAGGGACAGTATTAATCGCCATTTAGAAAGGCACGTATTAATCAAGAACAGTCAGCATGGATTTGTTATGGGAAGGTTGTGTCTGATTAACTTTTTTGAGGAGGTAATAAGGAGGGTTGATGAGGGTAGCGTGTTTGATGTCGTCTATATGGATTTTAGCAAGGCCTTTGACAAGGTCCCACATGGCAGACTGGTCAGAAAAGTAAAAGCCCATGGGATCCAAGGGAAAGTGGCAAGTTGGATCCAAAATTGACTCAGTGGCAGGAAGCAAAGGGTAATGGTCGACGGATGTTTTTGTGACTGGAAAACTGTTTCTAGTTGGGTTCCGCAGGTCTCAGTACTAGATCCCTTGTTTTTTGTGGTATACATCAATGATTTAGACTTCAATGCAGGGGGCATGATTAAGAAGTTTGCAAATGATACAAAAATTGATCGTGTGGTTGATAATGAGGGAGAAAACTGTAGACTGCAGGAAGATATCAATGGGCTGGTCAGGTGGGCAGAAAAGTGGAAAATGGAATTCAATCCGGAGAAGTGTGAGGTAATGCATTTGGGGAGGGCTAACAAGGCAAGGGAATACACAATAAATGGTAAAATACTGAGAAGTGTAGAGGAACAGAGGGACCTTGGAGTGCATGGCCACAGATCCCTGAAGGTAGCAGGACAGGTAGGTATTGTGGTTAAGAAGGCATAAGGGATACTTTCCTTTATTAACCGAGGCATAGAATGTAAGAGCAGGGAGGTTATGCTTGAACTGTATAAAACACTAGTTAGGCCACAGCTAGAGTACTGTGTACAGTTCTGGTCACCACATTACAGGAAAGATGTGATTGCACTAGAGAGGGTGCAGAGGAGATTTACGAGGTTATTGCCAGGACCGGAGAATTTTAGCTATGAGGAAAGATTGGATAGGCTGGGGTTGTTTTCTTTGGAACAGAGGAGGCTGAGGGGAGATCTAATTGAGGTGTATAAAATTATGAGGGGCCTAGATAGAGTGGATAGGAAGGACCTAACTCCCCTAGCAGAGAGGTCAATAACCAAGGGGCATAGATTTAAAGTAATTGGTAGAAGGATTAGAGGGGAGTTGAGGAGAACTTTGTTCACCAGAGGGTGATGGGGGTCTGGAACTCACTGCCTGAAAGGGTGGTTGAGGCAGAGACCCTCATCACATTTAAAAAGTACTTGGCTATGCACTTGAAGTGCCATAACCTACAAGGCTATAGACCAAGAGCTGGAAAGTGGGATTAGGCTGGATAGCTCTTTTTCGCCTGGCACAGACACGATGGGTCGAATGGCCTCCTTCAGTGCTGTAAATTTCTATGATTCTATGAACTGAGATATTCAGATGGGTCACACTGACTCTGGAATTTCTGCTTATAATCTTGGGGCTGGCTAGTTAGGGACTGTCCTAATTGTCACAGTTTTACAAGACTGTAAGATATTCAATTGGGAGAAGGGAATAATTGTCACACGTAAACTCATTTAGAAAGGGATCATCTAGCAGTCTGCATTTGGGATAGGATGGGAATCAAACAACCTACTGTCTACGTTTTTGAAAAAAATGTCAATTTATAGACGGTCCCACATGCTGAAGTCCAGGTCGCAGCCTGCAGTGTGCTGGGACAGAAAGCTCTTCATTCAGTAAAACTCTCTCTCACTGTGTTAAACGCTCAGTCAGTTACGAACAGAGGGTACTTTACACAAACCCCAGAGGACACGCCACTACCTTTATCTCTGCGACCCCATCCTTCCCTTCTCTGTTACATTGAACAGCGAGATCCATTTGCTTTTGCAGAAACTCCAATGACTTTTCCAATTTTTCCTAAGAGAAAAAAACGCATCGGAGTTTGAAACAGAAAACATTCCCTGTGTTCCTGACAATGATAAGCAATGTTAGAACAGGGAATAGGAGACATTCCCTGTGTCTCTGACCGTGGTACACAGTGTTAGAACAGGCAGGGAGAGACAGACTGAATTATTCACTAACAAGGGAGCTCGGGGCAGTGAACTAATCCCAGTTAATGGGCCGCCACAGATTCCGATTATTAGCAGAGAGTGAGTGAAGGACACGGGCTCCTAAAGTCCGACTATTCTACGATAACTAAATGTTCACATATAAAACTACAATACTGTGAATGAATAATTATAATTGTGATTTACATGTTGGTAATCTGTGCTGAATTTAGGGTGCAGGAGCTTCCTGTTGTATGTGTATAAAATTAATTAAATTCAATATCCAGCAGTCATTACCGGAGGGTCAGGTGTGTTTAAAGGTGATACAGATACAGATTGTATTTCAAATTAAATCAGTGCCGGACATGCAGAGAGTTCAGTGACCCAGTACCTGGTATTTCTGGGTGGCCTCCTTTATATGTAGATCATTGTGAGTTTGATGCTCTGAGCTCCAGCAGTCCACACAGATCACTTTCTGCTCCTCTTCACAGAACATCTTCAGCCTCTCCCCGTGTTCCTCGCAGTAAAACTCCTCCTCCCGCTGTGTCGCCTTCACCTTCAGCAGTCTGAGCTGCTCGGCGATGTTGCCCAGGGTCCGAGCGGGCCTGGTGTTCCTCTGGGCGAAGACCTGCCGACACTGGGGGCAGGAGACATCTCCCGCGACCTTCTCCCAACTCCGAGAGATGCAGGATCTGCAGAAGTGATGCCCACATTCCAGGAACACCGGGTCGGTGAACATCTCCAGGCAGATGGGACAGGTCAGTTCATGTGTTAGATCTGCAGACGCCATCTCGGTGCTCACAGTCTCTCTCCTTCCGTGTTCAGTGCTTTCACTGTCAACTCTTGGTCGGTGCTGCACGTCCTGGCTTTCACTTCACGTGACCAGAAGCAAACTCAGACTAAACTATATCAGCTGTGACTGCAAGAACTTAAAACACCCACATCTGCTCCTCGATTTTTGGTTGCACTTCAGTCCCACGCTCCTGATCTACGGTCACCGGTTGGAGGGGAGCGGGTATGTCGGAGGATCTCCTCGTAGGACTGTTCCTGGGCCTGGCCAAAGTGGCCATTAACAGGTCCAGGCAGCGGGCGGTCGAGGGGGTCGTCCGGCCCGATTCCCTGCCTCTCTTCCGTGGCCACGTTCGCACCCGGGTGGCCCTGGAGATGGAGCACGCAGTGTCCGCGGGCGCGCTCGAGGCCTTCAAGGACCGGTGGGCGCCGTGGGGACTGAGGTGCATCATCTCCCCGGCCGATGTTATTTTAATTTAACTGGATAAGTTTTAGTTAGAGTTATTTAATTTGCAGTTAATTGGGCTGACCATAAAAGAGAGCTCCTCGATTTTTGGTTGTACTTCAGTCCCATGCTCCTAATCTTTGGTCAGCCGGTGCGGAGGGGAGCGGGCGGGTCGGAGGACCTCCTCGTAGGACTGCTCCTGGGCCTGGCGAAAGTAGCTATAAACAGGTCCAGGCAGCGGGCGGTTGAGGGGGTCGTTCGGCCCGATTGCCTGCCTCTCTTTTGCGGCTATGTTCGCGCCCGGGTGGCCCTGGAGATGGAGCACGCGGTGTCCGCCGGCACACTTGAGGCCTTCCGTGATCGGTGGGCGCTGCGGGGACTGGAGTGCTTCATCACCCCGGCAAATCAAATTTCAAATTAATTTGTTAAGTTTTATTAATTTACAGTCAATTTGTTTAAACAAAAAAGGGGAACACCCCCATCGTATCCATTTAAAACAAACTGTTTAAATAATATTCATATTCATTCATGTCCAGTGTTGTATATTTTATAATTGAATCAAATGACAGTTTATTGTGGACAATTCTCAAGTATTTTTTATTCTTGGGATGTGGGTGTTGCTGGCAAGGCCGGCATTTATTACCCGAGTCTAGATGCCTTTGAGAAGGTGGTGGTGAGCCTTCTTCTTGAACCGCTGCAGTCCTTGTGGTGAAGGTATTCCCACAGTGCTGTTCGGGAGGGACTTCCAGGATTTTGACCCAGAGACGATGAAGGAACAGCTGATATATAGGGTCATAGTCATAGATTCAGAACGGCTCAGAAGGAGGCCATTCGGCCCATTGAGTCCATGCCAGCTCTCTGTAGAGCAATACAGTCAGTCCCATTCCCCCACTCTATCCTCGTAGCCTTCAAATTTCTTTCCCTCAAGTGCCTATCCAGTCTCCCCTCAAAAACACTGAGTTTCTCCGCTTCCACCACTTGCGTCGGCAACGAATTCCAGGTCATCACCACTCGCTGCGTAAAAATGTTTTTCCTCACGACCCCCTGTATCTCTTGCCCAAAACCTTAAATCTGTGTCCCCTAGTCCTTGTACCATCAACTAGTGGGAACAGCCTTTCCCCGTCTAGCCTATCCAAATCCGTCATAATCTTGTACACCTCTTTCAAATCACTCCTCAACCTCATTTGCTCCAATGAAAACAAATCCAGCTGCTCCAACCTGTCCTTGTAGCTAAGATCCTCCATCCCCAGAACCATTCTGGTAAATCTCCTCTGCACCCTCTCAAGGGCCTTCACCTCCTTCCAAAAGTGTGGTGACCAGAACTGGACACAATACTCCAGTTGTGGCCCAACCAGCGCTTTATGAAGGTTCAGCATAACTTCCCTACTTTTGTACTCAATACCTCGATTTATGAAGCCCTGGATCCCATATGCTTTGTTAACCACTCTCTCAATATGTCCTGCCACCTTCAGGGACCTATGCACATTAACTCCCAGGTCCCTCTGTCCCTGCACACTCTTTAAAACTGTGCCATTAAGTGTATATTGCCTCTCCCTGTTTTTTCTGCCAAAATGCATCACCTCTCACTTCTCTGTATTGAATTCCATCTGCCACTTGTCTGCCCATTCTGCGAGCCTTTCTCTGTCCTGTTGCAGTCGATTGGTATCATCATCACTGTTTGCCACCCTCCCAAGTTTGGTGTCATCGGAAAATATAGAAATTCTACTCTGTATTCCAATATCCAGGTCATTTATATAAATCAAAAAAAGCAATGGCCCCAGCACTGACCCTTGGGGAACACCACTGTCTACCATCCTCCAGTCTGAAAAACAGACATTTACCACAACTCACTGTTTTCTGTCCTTAAGCCAATTCCTTATCCAAGCTGACACTGACCCACCTATTCCATGAGCCTCAATTTTGTTAACCAGCCTTCTATGTGGTACTTTGTCAAATGCCTTCCGAAAATCCATGTAGACAACATCCATTGCATTCCCTTCATCAATCCTCCCGGTTACTTGATCAAAAAATTCAATTAGTTTAGTCAAACATGAACTGCCTTTTACAATTTCGTGTTGGCTCTCCTTACTTAGCTTAAACCTCTCCATGTGCCCGTTAATTTTTTCCTTGATTATTGTTTCTAAAACTTTACCCACCACTGATGTTAAACTGACCGGCCTGTAGTTACTAGGATTGTCCTTACACCCTTTCTTGAACAATGGTGTCACATTTGCCACTGTCCAATCCTCAGGCACCTCCCCCGCATCTAGGGAAGATTGGAAAATTATGGCAAGCCCTTCTGCTATCTCCTCCCCCAATTCCCTTAGCAACCTGGGATGCTAGCCATCTGGACCAGGTGACTTGTCTACTCTAAGCATACCCAGCCTTTCTAGTACATCCTGTCTGTCAATTTTCACCCCTTCCACTGCTTCTATCTTTTCCACTTCTACCAATATTTTGTCAGCATCCACCTCCTTAGTAAACATATGTTCAAGTCGTGATGGTGTGTGACTTGGAGGGGATTTGGAGGTAATGCTGTTCCCATGCACCAGCTGCCCTTGCCTTTCTAGGTGATGGAGGTTGGGGGTTTGGGAGGTGCTGTCGAAGAAGCCTTGGGGAGTTGCTTTAGAGCATCCTGTAGACAGTACACACTGCAGCCATGTTGCGCTGGTGGTGGAGAGAATGGATGTTTAAGCCGGTGGATGGGGGGCCGGTCAAGCAGAATGCTTTGTCCTGGATGAAGCCGAGTTGGTGACATTGGTCCTGCAGTGTCTGACAGTGGAGTGATGGTAACAGTTTCAGAGTCTGGCTCTGACTGCATCAAATGTTCTTCTCACACGGTGTCCTGATGGTAGTCTTCTTTCCCAATCAGAGACCCTGACACATACAGAGAGCGCTCCCTACAGGAGGCTGAGCTTATATTACCCGGGAGTACTCAAGAGATGGGCGCGGTCAGGTCACTTGATCACATTTACACATAAGGAACTGGGACATCAGCTGTACAATCGCATCCTTAAAATACTGCTCACCTCCTGCCTGGAAAGTGTGTTTTTGTTGTGTTAGTTTTAATGAATTGTGTTCCTGATTCCACCAGTCTTTTCCACAGTGAAGTTTTCCTCCCACAGCCATATTCATGGAGTCATAGAAACTTTCAGCACAGAAGGAGGCCATTTGGCCCATTGTGCTTGTGCTGGCTCTTAGAAAGAGGAGTCGTGCTTAGTCCCACATCCCTGCTTTTATCTGTAACCCTGTAAGTTCCTCATCCCCAAGTACCTGTCCAACTCCCTTTTAAAATAATTTATAGAATCAGCTTCCACCACCTTTTCAGGTCGAGCATTCCAGATCCTGACAGCTCTGTGAGTGAAAAAAATTCTCCTCATCTCCCCTCTAGATCGTTTGGCAATGATTTTAAATATATGACCTCTGATCGTTTTTCTTTCTTTTGTATGGTAGTAGCAAAGCAAATCAAATGTCAATATCTAAGTCAGATATCCAGGCCAAAGCTTCCGCTGTAACAGTGTGGATATCTTGTAGGCTGCCTGCGAATTTCCTCTGAGGGCAGTGCTCAATGATGTGCTCCAGGGTCTGATCAGGAGCTCCACAGTCGCATGATGGGGAGGCTTTAATCTTCCATCTATGGAGAAGGTGGCAGCATCTACCATGACCGGTTCTGAGGCAATGGGATCACCATTGACCAGAAACTTAACTGGTCCAGCCACATAAATACTGTGGCAACAAGAGCAGGTCAGAGGCTAGGTATTCTGCGGCGAGTGTCCCACTTCCTGACTCCCCAAAGCCTTTCCACCATCTACAAGGCACAAGTCAGGAGTGTGATGGAATACTCTCTACTTGCCTGGATGAGTGCAGCTCCAACAACACTCAAGAAGCTCGACGCCATCTAGGACAAAGCAGCCCGCTTGATTGGCATCCCATCCACCACCTTAAACTGTCACTCCCTCCACCACCGGCGCACCTGTGGCTGCAGTGTATACCATCTACAAGATGCACTGCAGCAAGTCGCCAAGGCTTCTTCGGCAGCACCTCCCAAAACTGCGACCTCTTCCACCTAGAAGGACAAGGGCAGCAGGCGCTTGAGAACACCACCACCTCCAAGTTCCCCTCCAAGTCACACACCATCCTGACTTAGAAGTATATCGCCGTTCCTTCATCGTCGCTGGGTCAAAATCCTGGAACTCCCTCCCTAACAACACTGTGGGAGAACCTTCACCACACGGAGTGCAATGGTTCAAGAAGGCAGCTCGCTACCACCTTCTCAAGGGCAATTAGGGATGGACAATAAATGCTGGCCTTGCCAGCGACGCTCACATCCCATATACGAATAAAAAATAAGTCCAGTCTACAAGTCAAACATTTATTAAAGGGAGAAAATATCAACAAATTCACGACTAATTGTTAGACAACTGAACCAGTTATCACAATTCATGAAATCATTCTACTTCATTATATTCCAGCACAATGTGTCTGGGTCATAGTAGCTTGAGATAGTGACAGAGGGATGGGTAGAGGCCCTGAGCTAAATTTACTGAGTACACGCTAACAGCAAACACCCTCACCCGCCGGCAGCACACAGCAGAGAATGCCACCTTCCCTCTCAAATAGAGGTAAAAGATTCCACGGCACGATTTGAAGAACAGCAGTGGAGTTCTCCCCAGTGCATTGGCTACTATTTATCCCCCAACCAAATCCTAGGAACATAGGAACAGCAGTAGGTTATTCAGCCCTTTGAGCCTGTTCTGCCATTCAATTAGATCATGGCTGATCTGTATCATAAATCCATCGATCTGCCTTGGATTCCATATTCCTTAATACCCTTACCCTAACAAAAATCTATCAATCGCAGTTTTTGAAATTTTCAATTGACCGAATTGCAACAGCTTTTTGGGGGAGAGAGTTGCTGATTTCCACTCCCCTTTGTGTGAACCCATGAATGGTCGAGCTCTAGTTTGAAGCTTATTCCCCCCTTTTCTGTTCTCTCCCAGCAGAGGAATTGGGTTTCTCCCTTTCTACCGTATCAAATCCTTTAATCATCTTAAACACCTTAATTCGATCACCTCTTGATCTTATATATTTAAGGGAATACAAGCCTAGTCTATGCAACGTGTCCTCAAAATTCAACCCTTTTAGCCCCGGTATCATTCTAGTGACTCTGCATTGCACCCCCTCCAAAGCCAGTATCTCCTTCCTGAGGTGCGGTGCCTGTAACTAAATGCAATACTGCAGATGGGGTCAAACCAGAGCTCTGTACAGCGGGAACGTAACTTCCACCCCTTTGTATTCCAATCCTCTTGAGATAAAGGCCAACATTCCATTAGCCTTTTTAATTATATTTTGTGTCTGTCCACCAGCTTTTAGTGATTTCTGTATTTGGACCCCTAAATATCTCTGCTTCTCCACAGTTCCTAACTTCTCGCCATTTGGAAAATACTCTGATCTATCTTTCTTCGGTCCAAAGTGGATGGCCTTACACTTCCCACAATGAACTCCATCTGCCACAGTTTTGCCCACTCACTTAATCTGTCAATGTCCCTTTGCAACTTTTTGCTCCCATCTACACTATTTACTGTGCCACCTAACTTAGTGTCGACAGCAAACTTAGATATACGACTCTCTGTTCCTTCATCCAAGTCATTTATAAATATAGTGAAAAGCTGTGGCCCCAGTACAGATCCTTGGGGGACACCACTAGTCACATCCTGCCAATTTGAGTACATTTCCATTATCCCTACTCTCTGTCCTAACCAATTTCCTGTCCAAACCAACAGGTTGCCTCCAATTCCATGCACTCTCATTTTCGTTAACAATTTCTTATGCGGAACCTTGTTGATTGCCTTCTGGAAGACCACATAAATAACATCCATAGACACTTCCTTATCTACCACATTAGTTACATCCTCAAAAAATTCAACTAGGTTCTTTCGGCATCACTTACCCTTTACAAATCCATGCTGGCTCTCTCTGATCAGTTCATATTTGTCCAAATGCTCAGTCACTCTGTCCCTAATAACAGATTGCAGTAACTTCCCCACAACTGACCATTGACTAATAGGCCTATAATTTCCTAGTTCATCTCTCCCACCCTTCTTAAATAATAGAGTGACTTGGACAGTTTTCCAATCCAAGGGAACAATTCCTGAATCAAGAGGAAGATCATGACTAATGTATCAACAATTTCCTCGCATCCTTCTTTTAATTCCCTCGGGTGGAAACCATCGGGTCTGGAGATTTGTCGATCTTTAATCTCATCAGTTTCTCCAATATCATTTTTTAAACTTATATTGAACCTAGTTAATTCCTCCCCTTGATTTATTTTTAGTTTTCCTTGTATCTCTGGTACTTTGTCCTCATCCTCTATTGTGAAGACCAATACAAAGTAACTATTTAGTATGTCTGCCAATTCTGGATTTCCAATTGTAAAATCACCTGCGTCTGTCAATAAGGGGCTCTTACCTTAGCCACTCTCTTTCTCTTATTCATTGTAAAAACCTTTAGTGTTGTCCTTAATATCCCTTATAGGTTTTTCCTCGTATTCCCTTTTTGCAGCTCTTACCACTTTCTCTGTATCCCTTTGCTGTTCTTTATATCTAAGTCCACAGGATCTCTACTGTTCTTTGCCTTCATATAAGTCCTTCTCTCTCACTTCCCTTGTTGACCAAGGTTGTTTAATATTACACATGTCGAGCTCTTGCCCGTTAGGGGTAGGTACAGGTCTTGTATTCTACAATACTTTTTTGAACACCTCCCACTGTTCATCCCTAGCCTATCCATTAATATGTGCAAAGGTTTCACTATTACCATTCAATGTGGCTTGTGTTTAGAATCATAGAATCATAGAATGATACAGCACAGAAGGAGGCATTTTGGCCCCTCGTGCCTGTGCCGGCTCTTTGGTAGAGCTATCCAATTAATCCCACTTCCCTGCTCTTTCCCCATTTGTATTGTAAGAAGAGCAGACATTTGCTAACATTCAGAAGTCATAATATTCTATCACTCCACATTCAGGTTCAGACAAGGTACAGAACACAGAGCAAGAGGCATACATTATTTATTGATATAGGAAAAGTCAAGTTAGTGATCAATTTTTCTTACAGAACACATGAAGTAATTCCCTCTTCACCTCTTCCCTCACTACTTTCAAAAGCCTACTGAAGAATTTCCTTTCTCTTCAACTGCGCTTCCTGTCCCACCTTTCACTCCACCGATTTTAATCCCTCCCACTCATTGTCAGGTTCCGTTCTGCACTCCCTGAACACTGGAAACTGGTGCCAGGAGACTGCCCATCAGCAGCCTGTGAATCTCGCTGTGTCAGATCTTTATTGCGCAGTGAGTGCTGCATGAATACAAGTTTCTGTTCCTGCTGTTATTGTGCACAACTCAAAATGATAACATTACATTTGAGCCCGAAACGTGTTTCCATTACATGCTCCAGGTGCTGCTCCAGAGACTGAAAGAGACAAATCAAGGCCACGAGAGAGAAGCTGATTCCGAGTTCAACGGAAACTGTGCTGTTTTCTCATGCTTTGGTTGTTAGCTTGGCCCAGACTTATTTGTATGCAGCAACCACTTGCATTTATATAGCACCTTTCACTACCTCAAGACATGCCAAAATGCTTTACAGCCAATTAAGTACTTTTTGAAGTATAGGAAGAGCGGCAGCCAATTTGTGCACAGAAAGCTCCCACAAACAGCGATGTGACAATGACCAGATAATCTGTTTTAGTGATGTTGTTTGAGTGATAAATATTGGCCCCAGGACACCGGGGAGAACTCCCCTGCTCTTCTTCAAAATAGTGCCCGTGGGATCTTTTATATTCACCTGAGAGGACAGACAGGGCATTGGTTATAACGTCTCATTTCAACAATGGCACTCCCCGACAGTGCAGCGCTACCCTCAGGACTGCACTGGGAGTGTCAGCCCAGATTATGCGCTCAAGTTCCTGGAGTGGGACTTGAACCCACGACCTTCTGACTCAAAGGTGAGAGAGCGACCCACTGAGCCCACAGCTGACAACTAACTGAGAAAGCGATTGGCAATGTGCAGAATGTAGGGAGGACATTAAAAGAGACAGTCAAAGGAGGTAAGTCCTAAGGCTGTTTTTTTGAAGGTGGGGAGGTGAAGAGTTATACAGAGCTTCATCTGAAGTCAGGTCTGTCTGCGGTTAGCTATAAATTCCTTATCGTGATTATTACTTTCATCTGAAGGAGAAACACAAGGAAGATTTTTCACATTGGCACTCCTGCATTATGCCAGGAAATTGTATAACCCTCACCAGACTTTCCATCTGGGACAGCCAAAGTGGAAAGTCTTCCCGATGATTGTAGGCAAGTAAAAGTTATGGCTGGGATTTTCCACTTTGATGCTCCTGGTGCAAGCCTGGAGTGCATCCATGGAAATTCCGCACCCTCGGCCCGTGATTTCCCAAACTTTGTAGTCAGACAATCATGGGATGGGAGGAACAGAATTTCCTGATATATGCGCACAGGAATGCTGAAGTGGAAAATCCAGGCCATTGACAAGGGTGCAAAAAAAACAAATTCTTGTTCCATGATGCTTTTCAGAGGGTTTAAATTATAACTTGATTGATACACATTATCGAGAATTGATTCCATATTCTGGAGATTCTTTTCCTGGTTTGCTCTTTATGTATGACCATATTTGGAATTCCATCAGTTTCCTCGTGGTGGAAATGGGGGCCATCTCCATCTGTCCAAAACAAAAGGTGATGTGACACAGATGAATATCTTTACTTGAAGCAATGTACACTTTTGCAAGAACTCATAACACATGCTCTAATTTTGATTACAATCTGATTTGTTCCATGAATGATAGCCTTTCTTTATTTGTTTTCAATGAAGAATAGTTCTGTACACTCAGCACTTCTCCGAGTTCAGCTAGATGGAACAAACAGCAATGTGATAAATGACCCAATGATCTATCTTTTAGTGATGTTGGTTTAGGGATAAATATTGGCCAGGACACCGGAGTGAACTGCCCTGCTCTTCTTCTGAATAGTACCATGGGATAATTTGTCCACCTGAGAGGGAAGATGGGGCCTCGGTTTAACGTCTCATCTGAAAGACAGCACCTCCAACAGTGCAGCACTCCCTCAGTACTGCACTGGCAGTGTCAGCCTAGATTATGTGGTCACGTCTCTGGAGTGAGGCTTGACATTCTGATCCAGAGGCGAGAATGCTCCCACTCTGTCAAGGCCAACAGCATTTTAATGGCGCTGCGAAGAAATGTGGATGCCCCACTGACCGTAATGTCGGATGCTTCATTGGAAGCTCCTCTTTCACAGTACATCCTGCTTTCAGTGGCACTGCATGAAGAAAGATTTCCCTGGGTAATGAATAGCCAGCCTACCCTGATTAGCCTCAGCTATCGAGATGCAACCAACCATATTTGCAGGCACATCTGCCTTCCAATTACCGCAGGAGGTCTTTGTAGAATCCAGATCATCAGAGAAGCAGATGACAAGTCATCTTGCCATCTACTGCAAGGACATCAGCAGTTACCGTGCAGCATAGAACAGGCAGATCCATTGACCATAATGGTCAACTGCAGCCTGAAACTTGACTTCCACCTCCTTGTGACTCTCCACAATGCTGATCAATGGCTTGGTGTTATGGGATGGTGCAAAGGACAACACTCCTCGCAATCCCCACATGGAGCAACACCTCCAGTTCAAGTGGGTCGCTCTGTCACTTGCCTGCAGATTCGTGCCTGCATCTTGGGTTTCCTTCCCCTTTAGTTTTGCTTGTCACAGCCTGGCTTCCTTCTCCTTAGAAACATAGAAGATAGGAGCAGGAGTAGGCCATTCGGCCCCTCGAGCCTGCTCCGCCGTTCGATGAGATCATGGCTGATCATCCAAACTCAGTACCCTGTCCCTGCCTTCTCCCCATATCCCTTGATACCTTTAGCCTTAAGAAATATATCTAACTCCTTCTTGAATATATTTACTGACTTGGCCTCAACTGCCTTCTGTGGTAGAGAATTCCACAGGTTCACCACTCTCTGGGTGAAGAAATTCCTCCTCATCTCTGTCCTAAATGGCTTACCCCTTATCTTTAGACTGTGACCTCTTGTTCTGGACTCACCCGCCATCGGGAACATCCTTCCTGCATCCAGTCTGTCTAGCCCTGTTAGAATTTTATAAGTTTCAATGAGATCTCCTCTCATTCTTCTAAACTCCAGCGAGTATAAGCCCAATCGACCCAATCTCTCCTCGTACGTCATTCCTGCCATCCCAGGTATCAGTCTGGTGAATCTTCGCTGCACACCCTCCATGGCAAGAACATCCTTCCTCAGATAAGGCGACCAAAACTGCACACAATACTCAAGGTGTGGTCTCACCAAGGCCCTGTACAGCTGCAGCAAGACATCCTTGTTCCTGCATTGGCAAAGACTGCTAATGGGCTGAGCTGTCTTATGAGACTCTCCAAATTTTGCCCTTTTTTTTCACCCTAATGTCCCCATCCCTATAAATTTTTCTTGTCCCATTATTATTACGGGCCATGAACTTACTCCAAACCACACCTACAGTTATGCGTAATTACGATAATGAGTTAACCTCAGAAAATTGGGTGAAAATAGCTCACATGTATTTGTGTCGATGCAGAGCCCATTTCTAACCATTTGGGTGCAAAGTACACACATCAGAAATCTAGACTGTAAACCAATGGCTCTTGCCTGCTTTGTAACTACAGGTGGTGGTGGAACATTTGGCCGGTCAAAAGTAAACACCTGCCCATACAACAGCACCCCAAATCCACAAGCGACGCCCGAGCATCCCTGACGTCCTGTGTTGCTAAGAATGGTGGGGGGCGGGGGAGGGAGGGGTGGCGGGGGCATTTTAAAAGTGACGGGCAGATTGTTGTCTTCAGCTTTCAGATGTCAGAACTTGGAGGGGAAAAACTCTTATGGCAAATCCAGGCAACACAAATTCGGCCATGATTTTCAGTCCATTAAACTGAATGGACGGAAAATGATGAGCAGATTGGGCCCAAATTTATAATAAGCTTTTCAACCCTGCCCAGCTTCCTATATCCAGCGCTGAAAAGGAGAATCTGCCCCACAGTTGCTGACAGATCTATCATATATTTCCTGCATTATCTGTTTTCATTTCAATATGCTGTTCCTAAATAATAACAAAGAAGAAAGTAAATTTTTTACCTGGCTATTTTAAACCCCAAAGGCTATACATAAGATGGCAGTTACAGCAATAATGAAGATGCATATGATTTTGCTTTGCTGGAAAAGAAGCAGAAAAATGCATTTTAATCTGTGTACGTGAACTACTTGAATCAATATCTGATGGGTGTTTACTCAATAAACATTAACAGGGATCCCTGGGTTTGTAAGAAATAGTTGTCAGAAACGAGCAAACAGAGGCTGTACCGAGGAATCCAGAGTGCAGCCTTGGGTCACAATGTAGTGAACTTTCACAGTCATTAACTGGCATGGACTGGTTGGGCCTCATGGCCTGTTTCTGTGCTGTATATCCTCTGTATATCCTGTGTAACAAGGCCGCTGGTGAAAAATATTGACTTCA
Source organism: Squalus acanthias (assembly GCA_030390025.1). NCBI lineage: Eukaryota > Metazoa > Chordata > Chondrichthyes > Squaliformes > Squalidae > Squalus > Squalus acanthias. The sequence continues at coordinate 25,933,030 of CM059449.1, read as the reverse complement.
GTATTTCTCAAAAATTTCTTATTCACAAAAAATGAATGAATAAGTTACATTTCTTTTTATTGCATTCAAGATTTCTACTAATGTTTTGTGGCCACATTCACAATTCAAAGAATGAAAAAAACAGCCAATGAGGGAACTTTTGAAGTGTAGTCACTGTTGTAATGCAGGAAAAAACTGAACCAATTTGCACACAGCAAGATCCCACAAACAGCAGTGATACATGACCATACAAAAAGAAATGGTTAAAGTGAGATTGCAGTGGGACAGGACACTGTAATGATTTAAGCTGCAATTATGTATAATATTCCATCAGTTGTATTATAGATAAAAACAAACTGTACAAAAGTACAGTTCTTGTTGTGGTGGATTTAGACATTTTTGAAGGGAAATCATGCAAAATGTATTTCCTAGGGGGTCTGGGGGATTTCTCCCTGCCCAGGAAGTTTTAATTTTTGATTTTTGTGTGCAGCATTTTCCCGTGTTTTGAAATGCACTGTGACTCAGCATTTGAAAACATAAATAATTGCTCTTGTTGTTGGAGTGGTGTAGTGTCTATCCCAGGCTACAGCAGACTATTCCAAGCCTCAGCATCCTGTTCAACCTCGAGTTGAGCTTCCAAACTCACATCCTCTTCATCGCAAAGATCACCTACTTCCACCTCCATAACATCACCCAACTCTGTCCTTACCACAGCCCAGCCGCTGCTGAAACTGTCATCTTTGCCTTTGTCACCTCCAATGATTACTGGCTGACATCCCATCCTCCACCCTCCATCAATTTTATATCATCCAAAACTCTGCTGCTCCTTATCCTATCCCACATCAAGTCATGCTCACCCATCGCCCTGTGCTCTCTGACTTATATTGGCTCCCTGTCCTGGTCCCCTAGATTTAAAATTCTCATCTTTGTGTTTAACTCCCTTCATGGCCTCACCCCTTCCCTATCTCCTTCCCAACCTATAATTCCCTGTTGCTCTGACTCTGGCCTCCCCCCACTTGAGCCCACCACTGGTGGCCGTGCCTTCAGCAACCGATGTCCCACTCTGTGGAATTCCCTCCCTAAACTCTCTCAACTATTCCTCTCCCTCAAGACCCTCCAAATAACTCCCCTCAGGTTTTGGTCACCCCTCCTAAACTCTCCAGGATAGAGTTTCCAGGTTTTGCGGGGAGGGGGTTCCCAATCTCCCTCAGTAACGTCAGTGGTGGATGTCGGTGGAAACTCATGAGAAGCGGAGTAAATGGCTGTATGCCTATTTCTCTAGGGTTACTCTTAGGAAAGGGTTAATCAGGTGGGACTGCTATTCATTTCATTGTGTTAACTGTGTTCAGTAACTTTTCAGTTATAGCTGATCTCACTGGCAGTTTGATTATTCCTTTGATACAAACAGGTCCTGTAACTAACTTGTAACAAGTCCCTGAGAGTTTAGAGGCGTGAGTGGGTGTGTAGACAACACATCATCTTGTAGGATATGTGTCTCTCCACTTCACAGGGACGCAGGAGATGTGACATTTTTAAGACGGATAGATGTCTGTAAAGTTGAAGTTGGCAGGAAAGGGTTGTACTGATCAGGCAAATATGACTGCATGCGAAGGTAACCTTGGAAGGCTACATCTGTCAAGGGGATACAGCCCAGGGTGATGGAAAATTAGCACTCGAACAGTTGGTTAGAAGGCCTTTGATAAGCCCAATGGAATTCTGTTCTTCCTCCCCCTGCCCTTCTTTATCTCAGCATCCATTTTTTCTTCATGCTCCTATGAAGCACCTTAGGATGTTTTTCTACATTAAAGGCACTATATAAATGTAAGTTCTTGTTGTGGACACAGATGGGAGAATTATAGCTCTGCTTGATCCACATTCCCAGTTCATGCTGTGCCCCAGGACCACAGACTTGTGCAATTTGCATTCAGATAAATATTTCTTACAATAAATACAATAAATACTCACAATATCACCAAAGGCAGTCATTTCTAGAAAACAGAAAAAAAAACTAGGTAAGACGAAAAGGTCTGTGCGATAAAATGCTAAACTTAAATCACTGTAGGAGTGAAAGTTAAAAAAAACTGTAAATGTGAATAAAGAATTTAAATACTAAATAAACAACTTAAAATTCTGAGAAGGAACTCAGGAGAATTGACCTGAGTGACAAGGCAGAACGTTAGAATTATTTAAAGATAAACGCACCTGAATTGGCAGAGCAGAAATTTTCTTGATGCGACGAAGGTAAAAGCTTCTGGCAAGGCACGACACTAACCAGAGTGACCGTGGTTTTAAATATACGTCTGTTTACGTGATTCTGACAGAGTTTGTCACGCGATTACCTATTCCACTAAGGAGCCCAACCTATCTCTAAATGTCAAGAATGCTGGAAAGTCCCTCAGCCCTGGAGCCTGATCCTTCACTTTCAGTTTACATGGCAATCCATTGTCCTGAATTAAGGGCTGGCAAACCAGGACTAACACAGTCGAAGGAGCCCACATGCCCTTCCTTAGAAGAGCAACAAGAACACACCAGACGAAGTCTCTATCTCGGTCATTTAATACCTCCTGATACCCAAAGATATTCATGCAATAATCCAGAATGTTCATTCATCTGAACATCACTACTGTGTAGCTCTGGCCCGCTGAACACCCCTGGTTTAAAGAGCCTGAGGTTTCACTTCCGGGTCACATTGCAGCCACAGCTTCTGAGCTGCAGGGCCAGGTTCAGCTTTAAAGGACTGATGAGACCCAGCGGCATGGAGTAGGGGAATCAGAGACAGGGTGTGGACTGGAAATGTGGAAATCACAAGCATTAAGCAACTAAAAGGGGGCAACTCAGAACAGCAGAGCAGGTGGGAGGAGTGGAGAGACAGCAGGAGGAGCCATCGTACCGGGGAGAGGGAGCGATGGAAGGGGAAATACTCACAGGGAATGTCTCTCTACTGGAATAGAGGGAGGAAATTGTGCCCATGGGAGGGAGAAATACAACAACAACTTGCATTTATTTAGCACCTTTAACATAGTAAATCATCCCAATGCGCTTCACAGGAGCGTAATCAAACAAAATTTGACACTGATAGGACAGGTGACCAAAAGTTTGGTCAGAGGTAGATTTTAAGGAGCCTCTTAAAGGAGGAGGGAGGGGTAGAGAGGTGGAGTGGTTTAGGGAGGAACTTCCAGAGCTCAGGGCCCGGGCAGCTGAAGGCACGGCCGCCAATGATTGAGCGATGAAAATCAGGGATGCGCAAGAGGCCAGAATTGAAGGAGCGCAGATTTCTCGGAGGTTTGTAGGGCTGGAGGAGATTACAGAGATAGTGAGGGGCGAGGCCATGGACGGATTTGAAAATAAGGATGAGAGTTTTAAAATCGAGGCATTTCTGGATTGGGAGCCAGTGTAGGTCAGTGACAGGGGTAATGGGTGAATAGGACTTGGTGCGAGTTATAATACGGGCAGCAGAGTTTTGATGAGCTCAAGTTTATGGAGGATGGAAAATAGGAGGATGGCCAGGAGAGCATTGGAATAATCAAGTCTAGATGTAACCAAGGCATGGATGAGGGTTTCAGCCGCAGATAAGGTGAGGCAGGGTCGGAGACAGTCATTGTTACGGGGGTGGAAGTAGGTGATTTTGGTGATGGAGCGGATATGGGGTTGGAAGGTCATCGCAGGTTTAGATAGGCAGCCAAGGTTGCAAATGGTCTGGTTCAGTCTCAAACACTGGCCAGGGAGAGGGATGGAGTCAGTGGGCTAGGGAACAGAGCTTGTGGCGGGGACCAAAGACAATGCCTTTGGTCTGCCCAATATTTACTTGGAGGAAACTTCAGCTCTTTGAATACTGGATGTCAGACAAGCAGTGTGGCAAACTAGAGACAGTGGAGGGGTTGAGAGAGGTGGTGATGAGGTAGAGCTGGGTGTCGTCAGCGTACATGTGGAAACTGACGTTTTGTTTTTGGATGATGTCACTGAGGGATGAGATATAGGAGATATGTAGATGAGATATAGGAGGGGGTCAAGGATAGAGCCTAGGGGACCTCTAGAGTTAACAGTGTGGGAGCGGGAAGAGAAGCCAATGCAGGTGATTTTCTGGCTATGACTGTATAGATAAGAATGGAACCAGGCGAGTGTAGTCCAACCCAGCTGGACGACGGAGGAGAAGCGGTGGAGGGGGAGGGTGTGGTTGACTGTGTCAAATAGAGCGTCAGGGAGGTCTTTGGGTGGGGAAGAGTCTGTCCCTGGTCAGTGTAGAGGGAGAGTTACTCTGTATCTAACCCATGGTGTCCGTGACCTGGGAGTGTTTGATGTGCCAGTGTAGAGGGAGCTTTACTCTGAATGTAACCCGTGCTGTATCTGCCCTGGGAGTGTTTGATGGGACAGTGTAGAGGGAGCTTTACTCTGTATCTAACCCGTGCTGTACCTGCCCTGGGAGTGTTTGATGGGACAGTGTAGAGGGAGCTTTACTCTGTATCTAACTCGTGCTGTATCTGACCTGGGAGTGTTTGATGGGACAGTTTAGAGGGAGATTTACTCTGTATCTAACCTATGCTGGATCGCACACAAACAGACGTCTGTCTACGTGATTCTGCCAGAGTTTGTCACGTGATTACCTATTCCAGTAAGGAGCCCAACCTATTTCTAAATGTCAAGAATGCTGGATAGTCCCTCAGCCCTGGAACCTGATCCTTTACTCTCAGTTTACATGGCAATCCATTGTCCTGAATGAAGAACTGGCTAAACAGGACTGGCACAGTCTGGGGAGCCCAGATGCCCTTCCTTAGACGAGCAACATGAACAAGCCAGACAAGGGGCTGAAAAATCGGATCGGCCCAAAAACGGGCACGGGGATCGCGATGTGCAATCGGCCCGCACCCATTGGAAGGAGTGCAGGCAGCACGTAAGCTTTGTGCTGCCTGGTACTATCCATGATAGCAGCACACAGGCCAGTGCTGAGCGTGCTGCTGACTGGCTACTCGCTCAGCAGGGGGCCAAAGTTCATGATGTTTGCGTGAGGTTAGATTTATTTAAAGCTAGCCTGCGCCTCTTAAAGATGAGCTCCCTTCTGGTTATCAAAAATGTTAAATTCCTGCAGCACAAACCAAAATGGTTCAACAGGCCAGGGAAAGGGCACCCAGGGTCTCAGAGGCAGCACTCGAGGCCTTTGTGCAGAGGGTGAACTCTCGAAGAGAGGTCTTCTACCCACAGGAGGCCATCCAGAAACACTGTAAGGAGGATGTGTGACCAGATCGCCAAGGCAGTCACTGTCAGCAGTGTTACCCCCAGGACATGGCTCCAGTGCCCAAAGAAGTTTAATGACCTCAGACCACTGGTCAAGGTCAGTGAATGCATCTTCAAAAGCCGTCTCCTATCAACTGCACCACTAGCCTCACACACTGCTCAATGCACCACACCCCCATGACTCACCTACCAACAATCCCTATCAAACACAACTAACACCTCACATTCCTAGCTTCACCTCACCCTCACACACTTATCACTGCTGCAAACCTTACACCCACATCTCACACCATGCACACACTGTCAGCTATTCAACCATGACAGGCACATCACCCAACACATTGCCCCACACTCACTGACACACTTCCCTTTCTCTTACAGGCCAAGGTGGCTCAAAACAGGAGAGTGCACCATCGAACCGCCGGGGGTTGGGCAAGGCTACATGTCCTCACCCCCATGGAGTAGACGGTGCTGCAGATAATTGGAGGGGCCGTCACTGAGGCCGTGGTGAGCGACAACGTTGAAAACATTGAAGATCGCGGTACGCTCATACTCAATCCTCCTTCTCGCATCCAAGTTCCCCCTCATCCCACAATCTCTTCTCACTTGCAAACTGCTGGTGGTGTAAGCATGTATATTTTGCTTTCACTCCCTCCCCTCACCACAACCCTACCCTTGTGCCTTTCTCCTTTCAGATACCCAAGACAGCCAACCTGTCCAGCCAGAGGTAGAAGAGGAGATCGTTGAAGAAGAAGAGACTCCGTCGCTCGATCTGACACTCGCAGGCACCAGCTCAGATACTGACACAGTGTGGATTTTAGAGGGTAGTACAGAGGCGGAATCTGCACGTGGTGACTGCAGCCAGGTCAGGGGGAAAGGGTAGCGCAGGTACCAGCTCCCCGGAGGGCGAGGTCCACACGAGTTCTGCTGCACAGGACTCAGATGAGGACTTCGATGAGGTGGCCTACAGAAGATCGCTGATGGGCATGCACAATGAACTGCTCGGTACACTGGCAGGCCTGCAGAAAGCCTGTTGTCATTGTCGAGGAGCTTGGAGGAGTCCAGCACCAACTTTGCACAGGCCTTTGTACAGAGCTTGGAGACCATGATTTCCAGGAAGGAAGTGATGGGCAACTTCATTAGCGCACTTGTAGAGCCAACCAGGATGCAGCGAGTGATGGCCGATGGCCGATGTGTCAACTTCCATTGCAGCACAAGCGGAAGCGACCAAGGTCTTAGTGCTGCATTGGAAAATCAGACTTGTGTCAGGCAGGCTCAGACTGCTCTCACGCAGGCTCAGACTGCTCTCACGCAGGCTCAGACTGCTCTCACGCAGGCTCAGACTGCTCTCACACAGGCTCAGACTGCAGTCACGCAGGCTCAGACTGCAGTCACGCAGGCTCAGACTTGTGTCACGCAGGCTCAGACTTGTGTCACGCAGGCTCAGACTGCTCTCACACAGGCTCAGACTGCTCTCACGCAGGCTCAGACTGCTCTCACGCAGGCTCAGACTGCTCTCACACAGGCTCAGACTGCTCTCACGCAGGCTCAGACTGCTCTCACACAGGCTCAGACTGCTCTCACGCAGGCTCAGACTTGTGTCACGCAGGCTCAGACTTCTGTCACGCAGGCTCAGACTGCTCTCACGCAGGCTCAGACTGCTCTCACGCAGGCTCATACTGCTGCCACGCAAGCAGAGATTGCTGCCATCATGGCTGGGTTTACCACTGTTGAAAGGGGCTTGCAGGTTGACGCAGCAGTCCAGCAATCTGTCCTCCAGCCGATGACTGGGATTGCTGAGGCGCCGCCCCGGGGAAGTGGCAGTGGCTCCGTGGAGGACGAACCTGTTGTCTTCTCTCAAGATGACAGCATTCGTCCTCCCAGCACTGCCACTCCGCCAGTGCCCTTGGTGTTGCCTGTCAGCCAGCCAGCCCAGACTGCTGCTGCCCATGCCGAGGTGGTGCAGTCCGCTCCCGGGCCTTCTAGGCTCAGAGCTGCTCGAGGTCGTCCTGCAAGACCATCTGCTGTCTCGCCCACCGAAAGTCAGCAGCCTTCGACCAGCCATGCAGCAGCCAGTGGGATAGTACTTCGTAGAACTAGAACAGCCAAAGGAACACGCAAGACAGGCACTAAGGGATTGCACAAGGGTGATTAGTTGACTTTGATATGTACCATTTGATTGAGTGATAAATTTTGTTTGGAATGTTTGTTTTGTGTTGGCTTTCATTTCAGGATTGTGACCAAGAGGACACTGTGATGGTTTGTGACAGATTGATGGTAAGGTGGGGAAGTGTTGAGCAACGGGGATCTGGGTTTTAAGTCAGGGGAACCAGAGTCTGATGATGCGCTTACGGACAGCCCGTCCTGAACGTGGATTGGCAGGCTGCCTCCTCTCTTCCTCCTCCTCCTGAGGTGGTGGGGGAACCCAGTGAAGTCCCCTCTCCTAGCGTATAGAGCCTCTTTGAACTCCTGGATGCAGCGAAGGACGGCATACTGGGGGATGTTTGCTATGTCGCCAGTTCCAGCCGAGAAGGATCCGCTGGGGAAGAAATTGAGGGCCATGGTCACCTTGAGGGCCACTGGCAGTGCCATCCTCGCCCTGTTCTGAGGCTCCAGGGCTGGTTGCAGGAGGTGGCAGAGTTCTGTGACCACCTCTTTGGTGAAGCGGAACCGACGAACACGTTGCTCCTGGCTTAGGTGCAGGTCGGAGAAGTGCTTCCTAAAGACCCTAGGTGCGTAAGGCCTCCTGCTGAGAGCCTTCCTCCTCCTCCCTTTGTGAGCAGCTTGTCCTCTTTGTTGTCTCTGCTCCATCTCCCCGACATGCTGCAGCCCAAGGGGGACTGCAACTAAGGCCCCCAGGACTGGGAGCAAGTGGTGCTCTCAGAGGCCTTCCTTTTGAGAGCCACACCATCCAAAAGTCCAGCAGCACTCCTGCAAACTTTAACAACTTTTTAAATGCCTTACACCAAGTCATTACTCAAACTGTACAAGAACCAGTGCAGTAGCAAATAGCAACTTATCTCAAAGTTGCGTGTGTCCCTTTAAGTAGCGCTGGTGGGGGTCAGTCGTGGGGTTACTCCCGTTCAGCTGTGCGTGTTTAGGAGAGAGCGTAAAGTGGAGCGGCGACGTCCAAAATAGCATGTCGTGCGCTAAACCAGCGTTACACGCTGATTGATGTCACGCCCGGCCTCATTTGAATTCTTCAGTGTAAACAGGCAACGGCCGCGCTATTACCCTTCCCAATATGGCGACCGGTGTGGCCCGCACCAGAAGTCACCGAAAGCGTGGTGAGTGCCAATGTTTTCTTCAAACCGGCCATAACATTGGCGGTAAGTGTCTCATTATCTTTCTTTCCTCTTTTGAAACGCTCCTTAAAACCTACCTCTTTGACCAAGCTTTGACCTGCCCTAATTTCTCCTTATGTGGAGCGGTGTCAAATTTTTTGTCTTATAACACTCCTGTGCAGCACCTTGAGATGTTTTACTACTGTTAAAGGCGCTATATAAATACAAGTTGTTGTTGTTGTTGTAAGCACAGGCATTTCACAGCCAAGGTCTCTGCCTCGGTCATTTAATACCTCCTGATACCCAAAGATATTCATGCAATAATCCAGAATGTTCATTCATCCGAACATCACTACTATGTAACTCTGGCCGCTGAACACCCCTGGTTTAAAGAGCCTGAGGTTTCACTTCCGGGTCACATTGCAGCCACAGCTTCTGAGCTGCAGGGCCGGGTTCAGCTTTAAAGGACTGATGAGACCCAGCGGCACGGAGTAGGGGAATCAGAGACAGGGTGTGGACTGGAAATGTGGAAATCACAAGCATTAAGCAACTAAAAGGGGGAACTCAGAACAACAGAGCAGGTGGGAGGAGTGGAGAGACAGCAGGAGGAGCCATCGTACCAGGGGGAGAGAGCGATGGAAGGGGAAATACTCACAGGGAATGTCTCTCCACTGGAATAGAGGGAGGAAATTGTGCCCATGGGAGGGAGAAATACAACAACAACTTGCATTTATACAGCACCTTTAACGTAGTAACACGTCCCAAGGCGCTTCACAGGAGCGTCATCAAACAGAATTTGACACCGAGCCACATAAGGAGAGATCACAGGACAAGTGGTCAAAGAGGTAGGTTTTAAGGAGCATCTTAAAGGAGGAGGTAGAGGTGGAGAGATGGAGAGGTTTAATGAAGGAATTCCAGAGTTTAGGGCCCAGGCAGCTGAAGGCACAGCCGCCAATAGTGGAGCGCTTAAAACCGGGGATGCACAAGAGGCCAAAATTGGAGAAGTACAGAGATCTCAGCGCTTCACAGGAGTGATTATCAAACAAAATGTGACACTGAGCCATGTGAGGAGATATTAGGACAGGTGACCTAAAGCTTGGCCAAAGAGGTAGGTTTTAAGGAGCGTTTTAAATGAGGAGAGAGAGGTAAAGAGGCGGAAGGGTTTAAGGAGGGACTTCCAGAGCTTAGAGCCCAGGCAGCTAAAGGCACGGCCGTTAATGGTGGACCGATTAAAATCAGAATAGAGGGAGGAAATTAAGCCTGTGGGAGGGAGAAAGAGAGAGTCTGGGAGGTCTTTGTGTGGGGAAGTGTCTGTTTCTGGCCCCAGCTGAAATCACAATAGTCTACACTGGTATTAGTATAAGAACATTGTTTCAGAGGGGGCGATTTACTGACGTTGGAGGAGGCGGGTTTGGAGGCGTGAAAGACGGGAAAATCAGAATCAATGAGTGCGGGTTCGGAACCCGCCTCCAACCCGCCTCCGCGGGATTTTGCCAGTGCCGGTTTTGGAGTCGGGAAACGGTCCCACCTCCAGCTGGCCATAGCGCTAGTTAACATCATTAAATGCTCGTTATGGGCCTCTCTAAGCCTATTTTGAGAGGCCCTCATCATTTTTCGATCATTTCGGTGTGTTCCACGACCCTCCTAAACCACGCCAGGTAAACCTGGCAGATTGACTCCTGGGTGGTCTCCTCAAAGCTGCAGGTCCAACAATACATCGTTTATTTCATCAACGATTACTTGCAGGTCTTTGAGCACTTTTAGAAGGCCTTCCAAAGTCGGAGGTGCTGCAGCTTGAATCTTATCAACTGTGGGACCTCCTTGGAAGACCCTCTCCCCGCTTGCAATGAGCGCTTCCCCAACGGAGGCATCTGCAAGCAGCATGGGAACCATTCGTTTTCTTTCTCCATGGACCTCAGATGAGATGAGGAGGAAGAGGAGGCTGAGGAGGACGAGGAGCAGGAAGAGGAGGAGGAGCAGGAGGAGGAGGAGGAGCAGGAGGAGGTCGGAGTGCCGGTGTATCGACCAGCAGCAGCGGCAGCATGCGAGCACATGGTTGCCCGGGATGCAAGGGATGAACTTATCGTGGCCAGATTTGCATAGGTTGCCCAAGTTGGCACATGTCCTTGGCTCCATTCTAAGACATCATTGACAATGGACATGACTCTCTGGCATCCTTTCACTCAGGCCACCAACCTGACAACGCAAGTGTGGTGGAGCCCGCAATATGGAGCTGCCTAAGGCGAAAGAACAGAGGCCATAACGCCATCATTTTGGCATCAAATCATTTTAATGCTTTCCAACAGGGATGGCATTTCATCAATACACAGAAACATTCTCCCAATCTGCACACAGATCTGGAGGTTATATCCCTTGCCAGCTGTACCCACACAGCTTTGGTTTCTTTGGGAGGCCTCTTCCCCCCAGATGAGTGGAAGAGCACCTCCCTGCTAGCTGTCACCCCTCAAACAACATTTGCAGCGCCTCATCCGAGAGCCTCGGGGAGGCCCTTGCCTTGGAATTGGACATAGTGGTTTCTCAGAATATGTTGCAGGTGGTGCAGCAGAGGCAGAAATCCTGTGGAATGAGCGAAGGCAGCAAGAAGCCATAAAATCAGACTGGAAAAGTGATGTCAGCAGAGGCGAGTTTCAGCCCCACTAATTGACCAAGGGCATCCCACACCTCTGAAATCAAGTGGCCAATCATGGGAAAATCGCAATTTTTTGAAAACTATCAGTGGAGACGGATTTCAAACCCACCACCCTCCATCTCACCTCCAGTGAGAAAATCGCCCCCCAAGTGTTCCCAGAATGAACTGAAACCCTTCGTTGGTGGGGAGAGGCAATCTGCCACTTGCTCCCTCCTTTCTGTTTTTCTGTGTGTTTCTCTCTGGCTCTGTTTCTCTATGTCTGTCTGTCTCATGGGGTTCATCAATTTCAGTTTACACGCTCTAGTTGTCAACAAAACTCAGTTGAGAAATGGAAAGGCTTTCTGTTTGTTTCTAAGTTGAACTCGTGAACTAAAATTAGGATGAGGTTCGGCATTCTGGTGTAAATTTTCACCTTCACCGCCTGGGGATCGATCATTGGAACAGAAAGTCAGGCGGGTTCAATAACGGATGCGTGAGTGGGCCTTCTACAAAATGGTATGCAAGGAACACTCATCACTCATTTGGAAGAGTTGAGGGTGTAACTAGCAGGGTAGATAAGAAGGAACCCGTGGATGCAGTATATTTCGATTTTCAGAAGGCATTCGATAAGGTGCCACACAAGTGGTTGTTACATAAGATTAGGGCTGATGGGATTGGGGTAATATAATAGCTTGGATTGAGGATTGGTTAATGGACAGAAAACAGAGAGTAGGAATAAACAGGTCATTTTCGGGATGACAGGGTGTAACTAGTGGAGTGCCGCAAGGATCAGTGCTTGGGCCTCAGCTATTTATAATTTATATCAATGACTTAGATGAGGGGACCGAATGTAATATATCCAAGTTTGCTGATGATACAAAGCTAGGTGATTAATTAAGCTGTGAGGAGGCTGCAAAGAGGGTGCAAAGGGATATAGACCAGTTAAGTGATTAGGCAAGAAGGTGGCAGATGGAGTGTAATGTGGGGAAGTGTGAAATTATCCACTTTGATAGGAAGAATGGAAAAGCAGATTATTTTTTAAAAGGTGAGAGACTAGTAAATATTGGTATACAGCGGGATTTGGGGGCCCTTGTACGCGAATCACAGATATTTAACATGCAGGTATAGCAAGCAATTAGGAAGGCAAATGGTATGTCAGCCTTTATTGCAAGGGGTTTCAGTATGAGAGCAAGGAAGTCTTGCTGCAAGTATATAGGGCTTTGGTGAGACCACACCTGGAGTACTGTATATAGTTTTCTTCTCCTTACCCAAGGAAGGATATACTTGCCTTAGAGTGAGTGCAACGAAAGTTCACTAGATTGATTTGTGGAATGAGAGGGCTGTCCTATGACGGGGGGTTTGAGTAGAATGGGCCTATATTCTCTGGAGTTTAGAAGAGTGAGATGTGATCTCATTGAAATGTATAAAATTCTTAGAGGGATTGACAGGGTAAATGCTGAGAGGCTGTTTCCCCTGGCTGGAGAGTCCAGAACGAGGGGTCACAGTCTCAGAATAAGGGGTCAGTCATTTAGGACTGAGATGAGGAATTTCTTCACTCAGAAGGCGGTGAATCTTTGGAATTCTCTACCCCAGAGGGCTGTGGATGCTCAGCCATTGAGTATGTTAAAGACTGAGTTCAATAGGTTTTTGGCCACGAAGGGAATCAAGGGATATGGGGATAGGGCGGGAAACCTCTTCCCTAACTGCTAGGTATGTAAATTGGAGGCTCCCAGAGCAGATACTTGTCCCTTACCTTCCACTTCTTTAATATGCATTGCAACTTTGAGTGCATTGTCTGTGCTCTGGAACTTAGTATATCTCCAGTTTATTAGCGTATACTGTTCTCTGTAAGTCTGCCATCGACTGAAAATGTTTCCGATCAGTATTCTGAACTGAGGAGTCACTGGCAACTAGGGAGTAGCCTTTTCATCGTCTTCTGTTCAATTGTCCTCTTAACATCCAATCTGCTTTGTTAAGAACTGATTCTTCACAGCCTCAGTTCTGGGCACTGCACCTCAGGAAGGGCATATTGGCCTTGGAGAGGGTGCAGCGCAGATTCTCCAGAATGATTCCATTGGTTAAAGGCTTAAATTATGAGGACAGATTGCATAAACTAGGCTGGTAATCCTTTGAGTAAAGAAGATTGAGGGGTGATCTGATCGAGGTGTTTAAAATGGTAAAAGGATTCAATAGAGTAGATGCAGAGAAACTGTTTCCTCTGGTGGGGGAGTCCAGAACAAGGGGGCACAATCTTAAAATTAGAGCTAGGCTGGGAATTCGGGAATGAACTCAAGAAGCACTTCTTCACGCAAGGAAATCTGGGCCTCCCTCACCAAAAATGCTGTGGATGCTGGGGGCCTATTGTATCTTTCTAGACAGAGCTCGATAAGTATTTGTTAAGTAAGGGCTTCAAAGGTTGTGGATCAAAGGATTTTAAATGGGGTTGTGCTACAGATCAGCCATGATCTAATTGAATGGCGGAATAGGCTTGAGGGGTTGAATGGCCTCCTCCTGTTCTGATGCCTCTTTTAAACTTTCTGTACTCTCTGGAAAGTTTCCTACCACTTCTGTGGTGTCCTAGTGCATGAATTGCAAAAGGTTAGTACGCAGGTACAGCAAGTAATTCGGAAAGCTAATAGAATGTTATCATTTATTGCGAGGGGAATTGAATACAAAAGTAGGGAGGTTATGCTTCAGTTATACAGGGCATTGGTGAGACCACATCTGGAGTACTGTGTACAGTATTGGTCTCCTTATTTAAGGAAGGATGTAAATGTGTTGGAAGCAGTTCAGAGAAGGTTTACTAGACTAATACCTGGAATGGGTGGGTTGTCTTATGAGGAAAGGTTGGACAGGCTAGGCTTGTATCCGCTGGAATTTAGAAGAGTAAGAGGTGACTTGATTGAAACATATAAGATCCTGAGGGTTCTGGACAGGGTGGGTTTGGAGAGGATGGTTCCTCTTGTGGGAGAATCTAGAACTAGGGGTCACTGTTTAAAAATAAGGGGTCACTCATTTAAGACAGAGATGAGGAGAAACTTTTTCTCACAGAAGGTCGTGAGTCTTTGGAATTCTCTTCCTCAGAGGGCGGTGGAAGCTGAGTCTTTGAATATTTTTAAGGCAGAGGTAGATAGATTCTTGATCAGCATGGGAGTGAAAGGTTATCGGGGGTAGGTCGGAATGTGGAGTAATCAGATCAGCCATGATCTTATTGAATGGCGGAGCAGGCTCGAGGGGCCGAGTGGCCTACTCCTGCTCCTAATTCGTATGTTCCTCTGTATATTCTTGGATTCTTCTTCTTAACCATCTTTCTCAAAATGAAGGATGGGGGAAAGCAGGGCTTTAAACATTAGATTCTACTAAGATAAACCCACTTACAAGATTGAAACATTAGTGACCAAATCAAGGAAACTAACTCTGCCACTTGGATCCTTTCCAAGGCTTCACTTAACTGGATGGGAATGTGTCAGAAATAATGATTCAATTAATTTGGCCAAGGCCAGGGGCTACACTTCTCTTTACTGTGCTAGTTCTTTTTTATTCATTCTCAGGATCTGGGCGTTACTCGCAAGCCCAACAATTATTTCTGATCCCTAGTTTCCCTTGAGAAGGTGGTGGTCATCCTACTTCTTGAACCACTACAGTCCGTATGGTGAAGATGCTCCCACATTGCTGTTAGCTCGGGAGTGCCAGGATTTTGACACAGCGATGATGAAGGAACGGATGATATATGTCCAAGTTGGGACAGTGTGTGACTTGGAGGGGAACTTGGACCAAATGGTGTTCCCAAGGGCAGCAGGCTCTTGTCCTTCACGGTGGTGGAGGTCGCTGGTTTGAGAGGTGTTCTCGAAGAAGTCTTGGTGAGTTGCTGCAGTGTATCCTGTCGATAGTTCATAGTTCATGACCAGGATACCCCAATCATTCCAAGTCGAAGGGAGCAACTCTCACCACTCCACAGGCATTCAGCTCTTGTGCTCATAATAACAATTTTAGGCAGGAGAAGACCTTCGGTCCATCCAGCCCACCTATCCACAGTGCTCCCTTGATGCATTTTGAATAACCCCGAATCCCATTTGTTGACAGGAATCTGTCCAGTTCTTTCTTAGAACCCATTCGATCTTCTTGTTCCACCACCCATGTTCCACATACTCACCACCCTTTTAGTAAAAGAAGTTCTGGATCAAGGCTGTGGTGAGGTCTGGAGCCGAGTGGTTCTGGCAGAAGCCGAGCGGAGCATCAGGGAGTTGATTATTGGTGAGTAGGTGCATTTTTAATGACCTCAAGCTGCAATTGGGGAGATAATTTGAAGCTGCAGATAACATGTGTTATTGGGGCAATGCAGAGGAAGCCAGAACCTGAATCTCATTCCCACTGGTGTAGGATTACTTTTATCTCTTGCTCAGAATACAGAAAGCTAAGAAATCAAGTGAGACACTCTAATTATTTTCTAACTTTAAAGAATTTAATTTGACGTACAATGCGACAGTTTGTTCTGGAAAGAAAGTAGTAGCATTTCAACAAACCTATTCCTTCCTAGTGCATCAAACTCAAGATAAAGGATTGATCAGATTCTTTGTCTTGGAGAGAAAACAACATTTCCTTTCCTGCAGCGTCTTGTTCTGACATCCTGAAAACCTTTGTTGAGCAAACTGTTTTATATGGTTTCCATTCCAAACTCTGCTGTTTAATTATCAAACATCAAAGAATCTCTGATCAGTTTGCAGTCCTTGGTTCCTTATCTCTGCAACTGTCACATTGTTTCTGATCATCAGTTACTCCAGGTATAGTCTCACGAAGGCTCCATTTCATCTGTCTAACACATACGTTTCTTGCGCTCAGCATCCTGGACAATATAAGAATATAAGAATATAAGAAATAGGAGCAGGAGTTGGCCATACGGGTGGTCAGGAGCAATGTGATCCCCTTGAAAACTGATAACGGTGATATTGTGAATGAAAAGAAGGAAATGGTGGACTTGTTGAATAATTACTTTGTGTCAGTATTTACAGTAGAGGAAGAGGATAGCATGCTGGACATCCCAAGAAAACTAACATTGAATCAGGGACAGGGACTCACCAAAATTAACGTAAGCAAAATAACAGTAATGAAGAAAATAATGTTACTAAAGAGTAACAAATCCCCAGGACCAGATGGTTTCCATCCCAGGGTTTTAAAGGAAGTAGGTGAGAACATTCCAGATGATCTAACTATAATCTTCCAGAGTTCTCTCGATTCGGAAACCGTTCCTTTAAATTGGAAAATTGCACGTGTCACTCCGCTATTTAAGAAGGGTGAGAGAGGGAAACCAGGGAGTTATAGAGCAGTTAGCCTAACATCTGTTGTCAGGAAATTACTAGAGTCTATAATTAAGGATAGAGTGACTGAACACCTTGAAAATTTTCAGCTGATCGGAGAGAGTCAGCATGGATTTGTAAAGAGTAGGACACGGACTGCAGCGGTTCAAGAAGGCGGCTCACCACCACCTTCTCGAGGACAATTAGGGATGGGCAATAAATGCTGGCCTTACCAGCGATGCCCACATCCCATAAACGAATAAAAAAAAAATGCCTGATGAACCTGATTGAATTTTTTGAAGAGGTGACTAAAGTAGTGGACAGGGAATGTGTATGGATGTTTTTGATATGGACTTCCAGAAGGCATTTGACAAAGTCCCTCATAAGAGAATGTTAGCTAAAGTTGAAGCTCATAGAATTGAAGGCAAACTATTGACCTGGTTTGGCAATTAGCTGAGCGGCAGGAAACAGAGAGTAGCGATAATGGGCAGGTACTCTAATTGGCAGGATGGGACTAGTGGTGTCCCGCAAGGATCTGTGTGGGGGCCGCAAATATTCACAGTATTTATTAATGGCTTAGATGATGGGATAGAAAGCCACATATCCAAGTTTGCTGATGACACAAAGATAGTCGCCTTGTCAGCAGTGTAGATGGAAGCATAAAATTACAAAGAGATATTAATAGATTAAGTGAATGGGCAAAACTGTGGCAAATGGATTTCAATGTCGGCATTTATGATGCAATGAACTTTGTACCTGTAAAGGATAAAACACAGTACTTTTTAAATGGTGAAAATCTAGAACTAGTGGATGTCCAAAGAGACTTGGGGGTCCAGGTACATATATTATTAAAATGTTATGGACGGGTACAGAGAAGAATCAAAAAGGCTAATGGAGCGCTGGCCTTTATATCTAGAGGACTAGAATACAAGGGGGCAGAAGTTATGCTACAGCTATACAAAACCCTGCTTAGACCACACCTGGAGTACTGTGAGCAATTCTGGGCACCACACCTTAGGAAGGATATATTGGCCTTGGAGGGAGAGCAGCATAGATTTACCAGAATGATACCCGGACTTCAAGGGTTAAATGATGAGCAGAGCTTACACAAACTAGGGTTGTATTCCCTGGAATTTAGAAGGTTAAAGGGTGACTTGATCGAAGTTTTCAAGATATTAAGGGGAACATATAGGGCAGATAGAGAGAAAATATTTCCGCTGATTGGGAAGTCTAAGATTAGGGGGTATGGTCTAAAAATTAGAGCCAGACCTTATAGGAGTGAAATTAGGAAACACTTCTACACAGGGTGGTCGAAGTTTGGAACTCTCTTCCACAAATGGCAATTGATGCTCGACCAATTGCTAATTTTACATCTGATGGTGATAAATTTTTGTCAACCAAAGGTTTTAAGGGATATGGGGCAAAGGTGGGTACATGGAGTTAGGGCGCAGATCAGCCATGATCTCATTGAATGACGGAACAGGCTTAAGGGGCTAAATGACCTACTCCTGTTCCTATGTTCCTTCAAGCCTGCTCTGACATTCAATAAGATCATGGCTGATCTTCGACCTCAACTCCACTTTCCCGCTTGATTCCTCTAGAGTCCAAAAATCTATCGCTCTCAGCCTTGAATATATTCAACGACTGAGAATCCACAGCCCTCTGAAATTTCTCCTCATCTCAGTCCTAAATGGCTGAACCCTTATCCTGAGACTATGTCCCTAGTTCTAGACTCTCCAACCAGGGGAAACAGCCTCTCAGCATCTACCCTGTCAAGAAATCCAATAGGGAATTCAGAAGAAACTTCTTTACCCAAAGAGTGGTGAGAATGTGGAATTCGCTACCACAGGGAGTGGTTGAAGCGAATAGTATAGATGCATTTAAGGGGAGGCTAGTAAAGTATATGAGGAAGAAGGGAATAGAGGGTTATGCTGATAGAATTAGATAAGGAAAGACGGGAGGAGGCTCGAGTGGAGCAGAAATGCCAGCATGGACTGGTTGGGCCGAATGACCTGCTTCTGTGCCGTATATTCTATGTAATCCTATGTAAGCCCTTGAAGAATTTTACATGTTTCAATGAGATCACAACTCATTCTTCTCCACTTCAGAGAGTATAGGCCCACTCTACTGAATCTCTCCTCATAGGACAACCCTCTCATCCCAGTAATCAATCTAGTGAACTTTTGTTGCACCCCCTCTAAGGCAAGTATATCCTTCCATAGGTACAGGAATCCAGGTGTGGTCTCATCAAAGCCCTGCACAATTGCAGCAAGACTTCCTTACTCTGGTACTCCAACTCGCTTACAGTAAAGGACAACTGACCATTTGCCTTCCTAATTGCTTGCTGTACCTGCAAGTTAATTTTCTGTGTTTCGTGCACAAAGACACCCAAATCCCCCTGAACACCAACACTTAATAGTTTCTGATGATTTAAGAAATATCCTGTTTTTCTATTCTTCCTACCACATTATACTGCCACCTTCTTGCCCACTCACTTAACAACAACTTGCATTTATATAGCACCTTTAACATAGAAAAACATCCCAAGGCACTTCACAGGAGCGTTATCAAACAAAATTTGACACTGAGCCACATAAGACGATAGTAGGGCAGATATCCAAAAGCATGGTCAAAGACTTAGATTTTAAGGAGCGTCTTAAAGGAGGAAAGAGAGGTAGAGAGGCGGAGAGGTTCAGGGAGGGAATTCCAGTGCTTCGGGCCTTGGCAGCTGAAGGCACGGCCACCACTGGTGGAGCAATTAAAATTGGGGATGCTCAAGACCAGAATTGGCAGAGTGCAGAGATCTCGGGGGGTTGTAGGGCTGGAGAAGATTACAGAGATAAGGGAGGGGCAAAACCATGGGGTGATTTGTAAACAACGATGAGAATTTTAAAATAGAGCCGTTGCTTAACCGGGAGCCAATGTAGGTCAGCGAGCACAGGGGAGATGGGTGAGCGGGACTTGGTGTGAGTTAGGTCACGGGCAGCAACAGAATTACCTCAAGTTTACGAAGGGTAGAACTAGGGAGGCCGGCCAGGAGAGCGTTGGAATAGTCAAGTCTAGAGGTAACTGCTGATGAGGGTTTCAGCAGCAGATAAGCTGAGGCCAGGGCGGAGTGGGGCGATGCTACGGAGGTGAAAATAGGCGGTCTTAGTGATGGAAATAACCTGTCTATATCCCTTTGCAGACTCTTTGGCTGCAAATGTAATTCTGGAGGCGGGATGGGGTCAGCTGGTTTCCAGGTTCCGGTCCCGCCCCCAGCTGCCTCCGCTCTGCAGATGTGATTTTACCTTGATTGGCCTTGTTACCGGCCAATTAACAGGAAGCGGGTCTGATGACCTCATTTGATGACGCATCATCTGCTGGTTTCCTTAAAGGGACCATGCACAATTTTATTTTGACAGTTGATCTGTCAGTGTTTGCCAGCATTGAGGTGCTGCAAACTCTGACAATCACTGCACAAAGGTGAACACTTGTACTCAGGCTCTCCAATGACTCCCTCGATATGCTTATGGAGGGAGTCACAGCATGCAGGGACGTTCTCTTCCCTTCCAAGTGTGGAAGAAACCTCCACAAGACACCAACTTACCTTGCACCTTCACCCAACCCTCTCTATCTACTTTATCACTTCCCCATCTCACTAGCCACCCCTCACACTCACCCTCATCCTACTGCAAGCATACCAACTAACAACACACAAGGGTAGGCACTTGAGAGGTTTAGCCAATGTCCATGTGAAGTTTCTGGTAATGTGTTGTCATACAGTGTAATATCTTTTTCCAAAAGTGCCCCTTATTGGACAGATTTAAGCGCACATTGAGAAGTGTCTTACTGAGTTCCAGTGATTGTTCAGTCATAATCCCCCCACTCCCGCTATAGTGATGTGTGTGCATGGAATGGCTTGGACATTAAAGGGATGCTTCACAGTGCTGGTGTGGGATGGTGTCAACTGGGCGCATCACTTGGCAACCAGGGTTCACAGCATCAAGTGAAGAAAATCTGGCCATGGTGATGCCATCGGTGGCCTCCTGGCCAGCCATTTTATCAGGGGCTGATGCCCTGTGTCCAGTGCAGCATCAGGTGGGTGAGGAGGAGGTTGGCGCTCCTAGTGCTGGTGCTACTGTTGCGGCTGGGTGTGGTGCTGCCGTGGCTGCTCTTCCTCCGAATCTGACGACCAGGATGAGAGGATGTAAATGGTTTCCATCCCGCTGCTATAGATTTCAGTTGAGGCAAGAAGCTTGCAAGCGCACACTCAAAGTGGCCTGAAATTATTCCAATCAGGTAACACTGCAGTTGGGTGTCAGCTTGAACAGTCACAAGGTCAGTAGATTTGCAAAATCTTATCCCAAACCTCCAACAACAAAGTTGTTGCATTTGATTGTCAGCCATGTTAAACTGCTGCACCAATGACGACAAATCATGTCCTCGAGAAACTCGTCTCCTTGCAGCTGGCCTGTTTCTGACAAGATGGGAAACAGGAGCCAGAAGCACGAAAATGAGAAACCACTATAAAAATAGGATTAGCAAGGCAGTAAACAGGCTCTTAACTGCCTTAACTACCTGTCCCAACGGTTCCTGTCGGGTCAGTTTAGGAACGGCTGACCTGACACTCACGAAAATTGCATGTCGGCGGGATGGAGGCGGGTTGGGTGTCTGAAGCCATTTTTTCTGATTTTCGCTGGCAACCAGCCTCCAAACCCGCCTCCTCAGGGATATTAAAATCGAGCCCTTTGTGTCCTCCTCACAGCTTACATTCCCATCTAGCTTTGTATCGTCAGCAAACTTTGATGCATTTCACTCGGTCCCTTGATCTAGGTTATTAATATAGATTGTAAATAGCTGAGGCCCCAGCACAGATCCTTGCGGCACCTCACTAGTAACAGCCTGCCAACCTGAAAATGACCCTTTTATTCCTACTCTCCTATCCATGCTAATATATTGCCCCCATGAGCCCTTAACCTCTCTCCTTTAACCAATCCTCTATCTATGCTAATATATTACCCTCAACCACATGAGCCCTTATCTAGATATGCATCCTGATTTCAGTCAAGCTAACAGCTGAGTTCTTTACCAAGAAAGCGAGGGTTTTATTCAAGTCCATTATTTTAGTCTTCCTTAAAACAAGTATCAAAAGTCCAAAATACTTCATTATCTGCCTGAAATACCAGGCAGTGATTCTGACTGTGTATCTCCCTAAGATATCAGACAGTGATTATCACTGTATATCTCTCTAAATACCAGGCAGTGATTATCCCTGTGTATCTGTCTGAAATACCAGGCAGTGATTATCGCTGTGTATCTGTCTGAAATACCAGTCAGTGATTATCCCTGTGTATCTGTCTGAAATACCAGGCAGTGATTATCCCTGTGTATCTGTCTGAAATACCAGGCAGTGATTATCGCTGTGTATCTGTCTGAAATACCAGTCAGTGATTATCACTGTGTATCTGTCTGAAATACCAGACAGTGATTATCACTGTGTATCTGTCTGAAATACCAGGCAGTGATTATCACTGTGTATCTGTCTGAAATACCAGGCAGTGATTATCACTGTGTATCTGTCTGAAATACCAGGCAGTGATTATCCCTGTGTATCTGTCTGAAATACCAGACAGTGATTATCGCTGTGTATCTGTCTGAAATACCAGGCAGTGATTATCACTGTGTATCTGTCTGAAATACCAGGCAGTGATTATCACTGTGTATCTGTCTGAAATATCAGGCAGTGATTGTCCTGGTGGCTGTCACAGGGGAGGAAGGTGATGGGGGGGAAGGGGATGGTCTGGTTGAGCCCCAAGGCTGTTGACCAGGCCCCAGGGCTCCTACAGTTGGTTAGATTTGGTGAACTGCACCACTATATTTTGGCCACGTGGTTCAAGCCAGTAATCAACGAAGGCCCGAGTGGGATGTGGGAGAGGCAGAAAATGTCAAGTCTTGTTACTTCGCACAAAAGAACAGGGCCAACCACAACCTGGGGTGGAGGGGAGTGTGGGGGGTGGCGGGCGGGGGGGAGATAACACTCATGTATCATATAAAACACAAAAACCTCAAATTTAAAGCCTCAAAATAAATCTGATTCATCTGACAGGAAAATTCAGTGCCAAAAAATAAATGAAGCTGACATTGGACCCGGCAGAAACAGCTCAGCGATTTGTGTTGCAGAGCCACCCAGTGTTCCAATTATGCAGTTACAAATCCTGACAGGTTTATATCGTCAAATCCCATCATCAATGTGGACATAGGAACTTACAATGGGAAAAAGATGGAGCAAAAGTGAGACAAAAATGGGACAACAACTCATGAAATTTTATAGACAGCAAGTGTGTGCAGATGTAAGATTTTTAATAAACTGTCGATATTTGATAAGAGCAAACACCTGGAAACAATATTCTCATAACATACACTTCATAAAATCTTTAAAGAAGGCCCCATGTCCACTGCTTGCCCCTTTCTTACCTGCATTCGTGTCTTCAATTTTATATTTGAGCTTCGCAGTGCACTAAACATTTAAACACCTGGATTCTCTGCTTTCGGACGGCCAGGAGCACACATCAGGAATTGGTGACCCCCAGCCTGTGATATTAATGTTAATGGTGACAAATCATGGGCTGGGGGGGAGGGAGAGAGGGGGTGCGGAGTTTCCCGGTGAGCCGACCAGCAGGCACCAGGAGTGCTGAACTGGAAACCCCACCCACACATTGAGGTGGGGGAACAGTTTCCCCTTCAGTGCCGGGAGAAATTCAGAATCACGCTGTCCCTGATTCTCCATGTGTTAAAACTGATCGCTGGAATACCGGGAGCCATTCCTGCCCGAATTTGTGAGAAGCACTTGCGCCTGACAAGCTCCTATTCCTGAGCCTTGTGATTTTCAGCATTTCCTTCATTCACAAACTCTTCTGTAATAAGGGAGCAGGTCCATAGACTTCTCATTACGGGCATTGCAAGGGTCTGATAATAATTAAATATTCCTTATCTCTGTGAGGGGAGCAGTGTCAGGGATTCCCCATTACAGACATTGCAAGGGTGTGATAATAAATGAATATTCCTGATCTCTGTGAGGGGAGCAGTGTCAGGGACTCCCCTGAATTGGCTGTGAGGAGAACAGGACAGAGTTTCTCAGTGAATGTATCAGTGAAAGTGTACAGGGGAGACACGTCATCAGCATTGTCCAGTGACACCTGTCCCCCCGTCACAGTCCAGGGAAACTCCCAGCTCCCGGGGTTACGAGGTGAGGTCAGAGTTTGAAATGTCCCTTCCAGAATCCAGACGTTATCCAGCGTGAATGAATCCTTCTTCGGCACAGACTCTGTGGCACAGCCCCAGAATATGTCGCTCCCCCTCCCCCGCTGATCCTCCACTGGCCGCTCCCTCCGGCCGCTCGCGCCTTGACCTTGAACCACCCCGCCGACAGGCCAATCACAGCCTCTCCTTTTTCCCGCTCTCTCTCTCGCGCGCGCTTTTGCCGTTGGCTTTTGATTGTCAGCTCGCGCTCGCTCCTCAACCGCCTTCAGTCTCCACACCCCTCCCCCCACCACCGCCCGCGCTCGCTGGTCCTCCAATCACAGCCTCTCTTTTTTCCCGCTCTCTCTCTCGCGCTTTTGCCGTTGGGCTTTGCCGCTCGGCTCGAGCCCGTCCTCCAGCCGCCTTCAGTCTCTCTGCAGCGGGGCGCCGCGCTCCTCCGCTCGGCGGCTCCACAACCCCTTCACATCACAGCGAGCCCGCGGCACAAGGTGGAGCCCGGCCCGGGGGGAAAGGGAAAAGCAGAGGGGGGATCGACCGGGAGAAGTCCCATTTGACCATCTACGTTAAAAGGAGCAAAGCAGGAAGGCTGGGAAAATGAAAGAGCTGAGAATGGGATGAACAGCTGGATGAATAAAGCTGACTGGGATGAGGAGGCGGTGAAGGCGAAATTCCACCCTGAGACCAAATCCAGGGACCACTTACACCGCGAGACCAAATCCAGGTACCACTTACATCGAGAGACAAAATCCAGGGACCACTTACAGCCTGAGACCAAATCCAGGTACCACTTACATCCAGAGACCAAATCTAGGGACCAATTACACCTGAGATCAAACCAAGGCACCACTTACACCGTGAGACCAAATCCAGGGACCACTTACACCGAGAGAACCAATCCAGGGGCCACTTACAATGAGAGACCAAATCCAGGGGCCGCTTACACCGAGAGACCAAATCCAGGGACCACTTACACCCTGAGACCAAATCCAGGGATCACTTACACCATGAGACCCAATCCGGGGACCACTTACATTGTGAAACGAAATCCAGTGAACACTTACACCCTGAGACCAAATCCAGAGACCACTTACATTGACAGACCAAATCCAGGGACCACTTACACCGTGAGATCAAATCCAGGCACCATTTACACCGTGAGACCAAATCCAGGGACCACTAACAGCCTGATACAAAAATCCAACAACCGCTTACACCGAGAGACCAAATCCAGTGACCACTTACACCCTGAGACCAAATCCAGGGACCACTTATACCGATAGCTGAAATCCAGGGACAACTTACACCGTGCGATCAAATTCACTGACCACTTACAACGAGAGACCAAATCCAGGGACCACTTACACCCAGAAACCAAACCAAGGGTCCACTTACACTGTGAGACTAAATCCAGGGACCTCTTACACTTAGAGACCAAATCCAGGGACCACTTACACCCAGCGACCAAACCAAGGCTCCACTTATACCCTGAGACCAAATACAGGGATTGCTTAGACTGAGTCTATAAAATGTGAATCAGAGCCCTCAGTATGGGATTAATCATGGGGGTGAAACCAGCTCTAGTGAAGGTGAATAGTGGGTAATGGTTGAAGATATGATGGTGGAAGCAGATGGCAACTGGTGGGCCCTTGTGACATGTTGTTAGAATCATAGAATGGTTACAGCACAGAAGGAGGCCATTCCACTCATTGAGCCTGTGACGGCTCTCTGCAAGAGCACTTCAGCTAGTACCACTGCCCCGCCCTTTCCCCGTAGCCCTGCAAATGTTTTCCTTCAGGTACTTATCCAATTCCCTTTTGAAAGCCATGATTGAGTCTGCCTCCACCACCCTTTCAGGCACTGCATTCCAGATCCTAACCACTCGCTGCTTTAAAAAGTTTTTACTCATGTCGCTTTTGGTACTTTTGCCAATCACCTTAAATCTGTGTCCTCTAGTTCTCAACCCTTTCTCCAATGGGAACAATTTCTCTCTATCTACACTGTCTAGACCCCTCATGATTTTGAACATCTCTATCAAATCTCCTCGCCACCTTCTCTGCTCGAAGGAGAACAACCCCAGCTTCTCTAGTCTATCCATGTAACTGAAGCCCCTCATCCCTGGAACCATTGTCGTAAATCTTTTCTGCACCCTCTCCAAGGCCTTCACATCTTTCCTAAAGTGCGGTGCCAATATTGGACACAATACTTCAGTTCAGGCCGAACCAGTGTTTTATAAAGGTTCATCATAACTTCCTTGCTTTTGTACTCTATGCCTCTATTTATGAAACCCAGGATCCCGTATGCATTTTTAACCGCTTTCTCAACCTGCCCTGCCACCTTCAAGGATTTGTGTACATATACCCCCAGGTCTCTCTGTTCATGCACCCCCTTTAGAATTGTTCCCTTTAGTTTAAATTGTCTCTCCTCGTTCTTCCAACCAAAATGTATCACATCGCACTTTTCTGCATTAAATTTCATCTCCCACGTGCCCGCCCATTCTACCAGCCTGTCTATGTCCTCTTGAAGTCTATCACTATCCTCCTCACCCAAGTCCAAGTCATTAATATATATCAAGAAAAGCAGTGGTCCTAGTACCGACCCCTGGGGAACACCACTGTATACCTTCCTCCAGTCCAAAAAAATAACCATTCACCACTACTCTCTGTTTCCTGTCACTTAGCCAATTTTGTATCCGTGCTGCCACTGTCCCTTTTATTCCATGGACTTCAACTTTGCTGGTAAGCCTGTTATGTTGCATTTTATCAAATGCCTTTTGGAAGTCCATGTGCACCACATCAACCGCATTACCCTCATCAACCCTCTCTGTTACTTCATCAATAAATTCAATCAAGTTGGTTAATCACGATTTGCCTTTAACAAATCCATGCTGGCTTTCCTTAACTAATCCACACTTGTCCAAGTGACTGTTAATTTTGTCCCGGATTATCATTTCTAAAAGCTTCCACACTACCGAGGTTAAACTGACTGGCCTGTAGTTGCTGGGTTTATCCTGACACCCTTTTTTGAACAAGGGTGTAACATTTGCAATTTTCCAGTCCTTTGGCACCACCCCCGTATCTAAGGAGGATTGGAAGATTATGGCCAGTACCTCTGCAATTTCCTCCTTTACTTCCCTCAGCATCCCAGGATTCATTCCATCCGGTCCTGTTGACTTATCTACTTTAAGTACAGCCTGCCTTTCTAGTACCTTCTCTTTATCAATTTTTAACCCATCCTGTATCTCAACTACCTCCTCTTTCACACTAGGTTATTGTCAGAAGCCCTTTGCAGGCAGTCTGAAGACTGAATGTAACCAGCGGAACCTGGATCCTCCTGTTCTTGTTCCAAAATCCCAAAGTCTAATGTCCCTGAAGACTTTGTATGAGAAATGTAGAGATGTGAAAGAAGGAAGGAAATTGGACTCAGGCCAGAAGAAGGTTCCTTAAACGAACAATTCATGAGGCTGTTTTGTGACTCCAATGTGTAAGGTAAAAAAACATTGAATGAAAAAGAATGCGTCTGGTATTGTCATTAGTGGTTTCTAACCCTCACCACTAATCCTTGCCCCTAACCACTAACCCCAGCCCGTAACCCTAACCCCAGCCCGTAACCCTAACCCCAGCCCGTAACCCTAACCCCAGCCCGTAACCCTAACCCCAGCCCGTAACCCTAACCCCAGCCCGTAACCCTAACCCCCTAACCACTATTCGTGGAAGTATTTCCTTCTCTCATTTCGTCCTTCCTTCTTCCCTCTCATCCTTACTTTCCCATCCACTCCTTCCCCACCTTCGCCCTCCCACCATTCCCCTCTCTCCCATCCTCCTTTCCTCCATTCCATTGCCTCCTTCCATTTCTGCACCTTCTCCCTTCCACAGGCTTCCTCCTCCTCCATCTCTCTCCTTCCACTCACTCCCTCCCTTCCCCTCAAACCCTCCATTCCCCTCCCTCTCTCATAGAAACATAGAAGATAGGAGCAGGAGTAGGCCATTCGGCCCCTCGAGCCTGCTCCGCCATTCGATGAGATCATGGCTAATCATCCAAACTCAGTACCCTGTACCTGCCTTCTCCCCATATCCCTTGATACCTTTAGCTTTAAGAAATATATCTAACTCATTCTTGAATATATTTAATGACTTGGCCTCAACTACCTTCTGTGGTAGAGAATTCCACAGGTTCACCACTCTCTGGGTGAAGAAATTCTTCCTCATTTCTGTCCTAAATGGCTTACCCCTTATCCTTAGATTATGACCCCTGGTTCTGGACTCTCCGACCATCGGGAACATTCTTCCTGCATCTAGTTTGTCCAGACCTGTCAGAATTTTATATGTTTCGATGAGATCCCCTCTCATTCTTCTATACTCCAGCGAGTATAAGCCCAATCGACCCAATCTCTCCTCATATGTCATTCCTGCCATCCCAGGTATCAGCCTTGTGAATCTTCGCTGAACTCCTTCCATGGCAAGAACATCCTTCCTCAGATAAAGCGACCAAAACTGCACACAGTACTCAAGGTGTGGTCTCACCAAGGCCCTGTACAACTGCAGCAGGACATCCCTGTTCCTATACTCAAACCCTTTCGCTACCTTACCCTCCCTCCCTTACCCTCCCTCTCTCCCTACTCTCCCTCCCTTACCCTCCCTCCCTTACCCTCCCTACCCTCCCTCCCTTACCCTCCCTCCCTTACCCTCCCGTCCCTCCCTCACCCTCCTACCTCCCTCCCTTACCCTCCCTCTCTCCCTTATCCTCCCTCCCTTACCCTCCCTTACCCTCCCTCTCTCCTTATCCTCCCTCCCTTACCCTCCCTCTCTCCCTTATCCTCCTTCCCACTCTCCCTCTCTCCCTTACCCCTCCCTCTCTTCCCTTATCCTCCTTCCCACCCTCCCTCTCTCCCTTACCCTCCCTCTCTCCCTTACCCCTCCTCTCTCCCTTATCCTCCTTCCCACCCTCCCTCCCTCCCTCTTTCACCCTCCCTCTCTCCTTTAGCCTTCCCTTACTCTCCCTTTCCTCCCTCTCTCCCTTTCCTCCCTCTCTCCCTTTCCTCCCTCTCTCCCTTCTCTCCTCTCTCATCCTCCCTCTTTCCTTATCTCCTCTCTCCCTTCCCCACCTTCCCTTCCCCTATCTCTCTCCCTTACCTTCCCTCTCTCCCTTACCCTCCCTCTCTCCCTTACTCTCCCTCCCTCCCTTACTCTCCCTCTCTCCCTTTCCCTCCCTCTCTCCCTTACCCTCCCTCTCTCCCTTATCCTCCTTCCCACCCTCCCTCTCTCCCTTACCCTCCCTCTATCCCTTATCCTCCTTCCCACCCTCCCTCCCTCTCTCCTTTAGCCTCCCTTACTTTCCCTACCTCCCTCTCTCCCTTTCCTTCCTCTCTCCCTTTCCTCCCTCTCTCCCTTCTCTCCCTCTCTCATCCTCCTCTTTTCCCTTATCCTCCTCTCTCCCTTCCCCACCTACCCTTCCCCATCTCTCTCCCTTACCTTCCCTCTCTCCCTTACCCTCCCTCTCTCCCTTACTATCCCTCCCTCCCTTACTCTCCCTCCCTCCCTTACCCTCTCTCCCTTACCCTCCCGCTCCCTTACCCTCCCTCTCTCCCTTAACCTCCCTCTCTCCCTTACCCTCCCTCCCTTACTCTCCCTACACTCCCTCTCACCCACCCTCCCTCTCTCCCTTCCCTCCCTCCCTCCCTCCCTCCCTCCCTCCCTTCTCCTTCTCCCTCCATTCCCCTCCCTTCCCCTCCCTCCCTTCTCCTCCTTCCTTTCCCCACCCTTCCTTCTCCCTCCCTTCCCTTCAGTCTCTCCCTCCCTTCTTCTCCGTCCCTTCTCCTCCCTCCCATTCCCTCAGTGCTCCCACCCTTCTTTCCACTTCTCCTTCCTTCCCCTCACACCCTTTCTTCACCTCATTCCCTCCCTCCACCTCATTCCCTCCCTCCCTTCAACCTACGCATCCCTTCCTACCTTCCCACACTCCTCCCGACGTCAATTCCTTCCCCTCATTCCCGTCCTTTCATTCACGCCTTCTCTTCCCCAAACACTCCCTTACCTTCACTCCCTTCCTCTCACTCCCTTCCCCTCACTCCCTTCCCCTCATTCCCTTCTCCTCATTCCCTCACTCCCTTCCCCTCCCTCCTCACTCCCTTCCCCTCCCTCCTCACTCCCTTCTCATTCCCTCACTCCCTTCCCCTCACTCCCTTCACCTCATTCCTTCACTCCCTTCCCCTCACTCCCTTCACATTCTCTCACTCCTTTCTCATTCCCTCACTCCCTTATCCTCATTTCCTCACTCCATTCCCCTCTCTCCCTGCCCCTCACTCCCTTCCCTTCACTCCCTTATTCCCTTCCCCTCCCTCCTTTCCACTCCATCCATTTGTATCACGACCTCCCTCTTTCCTTCCTTCCCTTCATGCCCTTTCCCATTCTGCACCCTCCCTCATCCTCCCTCCCTCCTTCCCTTCCCCTCCAACCATTCCCTCACACTCTCTCTTCCCATCCCTTCTCTCCCTTTCCCTTCCTTCTCCTACCCCCTCCCTTTTCATGACTCCCTCCCCTCCCCTCATTCCCTCCGTACCTTTGCCTTTCCCTTCCATTCTCATTCCCTCCCCCTCCCCCCATCTTCCCCACCTCCCTCCCTTCCCCTCCCTTTCCATCCCCTCTCTTTTACCCTAATTTCTTCCTTTACTCCATTCCTTCCCGTCATCCGCTCCCTCCATTCGCATCACTACCTCTCTCCTTTCCCCCTCCCTTCATGCCCCTCCCCATTCCGCACCCTCCCTCCTTGTCCCCGTCTTCCCTCCCTACCCCTCCCCTCCTAGATAAGGGGGAACCAGTAGATGTGGTGTCTTTGGATTTTCAGAAGGCATTCGATAAGGAGCCACACAAGAGGTTATTAAACAAAATTAGGGTTCGGGGATTGGGGGTAATATACTAGCATGGATTGAGGATTGGTTAACGGACAGAAAACAGAGAGTAGGAATAAACAGGTCATTTTCGGGTTGGCAGGCTATAACTAGTGGGGTCCCGCAAGTATCAGTGCTTGGGCCTCAGCTATTCAGAACCTACATCAGTAATTTGGATGAGGAGACCAAATGTAATATATCCAAGTTTGCTGATGATACAAAGCTAGGTGGGAATGTAAGTTGTGAGGAGGATGCAAGGACGCTTCAAGGGGATATAGACAGGCTAAGTGAGTGGGCAAGAACATGGCAAATGAAATATAATGTGGAGAAATGTGAAGTTATCCACTTTGGTAGGAAAAACAGAAAGGCAGAGTATTTTTTAAATGGTGAGAGATTGGGAAATGTTGGTGTTCAGAGGGACCTGGGTGTCCTTGTACACGAATCACTGAAAGTTAACATGCAGGTACAGCAAGCAATTAGGAAAGCAAATGGTATGTTGGCCTTTATTACAAGAGGATTTGAGTATAAGAGTAAAGACGTCTTACTGCAATTATATAGGGCCCTGGTGAGACCACACCTGGAGTATTGTGTACAGTTTTGGTCTCCTTACCTAAGGAAGGATATACTTAGATAGAGGGAGTGCAACAAAGGTTCACCAGACTGATTCCTGGGATGGGGGGATTGTCCTATGAGAAGAGATTGAGTAGACTAGGCCTATATTCTCTGGCGTTTAGAAGAATGAGAGGTGATCTCATTGAAACGTACAAAATTCTTACAGGGCTTGACAGGGTAGATGCAGGGAGGATGTTTCCCCTGGCTGGGGAGTCGAGAACCAGGGGTCACAGTGTCAGAATAAGGGGTCGGCCATTGAGGACTGAGATGAGGAGAAATTTCTTCACTCAGAGGGTGGTGAATCTTTGGAATTCTCTACCCCAGAGGTCTGTGGAGGCTCAGTCATTGAGTATATTCAAGACAGAGATCGATAGATTTTTGGATATTAAGGGAATCAAGGAATATGGGGATAGTGCAGGAAAGTGCAGTTGGGGTAGAAGATCAGCAATGATCTTATTGAATGGCAGAGGAGGCTCGATGGGCCAATTGGCCTACTCCTGTTCCTATTTCTTATGTTCTTATGTTCCGCTCACTCCTTTTCCTTCCTCCCTCCCTCCCAACAACTCACCCCTCCTTTCCCATATCCTCCCTCCCTCCATGCCCCTCCTCCATTCTGCTCTCTCCCTCTGTCTCCCTCTCTCCCCTCCCTCCCTTATCCTCCACACTGAATGTGTTTGCAAATCCCTCCATGACATCGCCCCTCCCGAGCTCTGTAATCTCCTCCAGCCCTACAACTCTCCAAGATCTCTACGCTTCTCTAATTCTGGCTTCTTGAGCTTCCCCAATTTTCATTGCCCCATCATTGGTGTCCACGCCTTCAACTGCCAAAACCCTAGGCTCTGGAATTCCCTCCCTAAACCTCTCCAATTCTCTACCTCTCGTTCCTCCTTTAACGCACTCCTTAAAACCTACCTCTTTGACCAAGCTTCTGGTCACCTGTCCGAATATCTCCTTATGAGGCTCGGTGTTAAATTTTGTTTGATAACGCTCCTGTGAAGCACCTTGGAATGTTTTACTACGTTAAAGGCGCTATATAAATGCCAGTTTTTGTTGTTGTAACAGTTAAGATGTAAACCGGTAATGAAATGAACATTGTTAATGTGTAAAACGGCAGTGAAATGAACAAATGGTTAACGTGTAAAACAGCAGTGTAATGAACCAATAGTGAAGAGTTTTGATAGTGTGCATCAGCAGAAACTGTTTCCACGAATAATAGGTTTGGTAACCAGAGGCCAC
Organism: Squalus acanthias; assembly: GCA_030390025.1. NCBI lineage: Eukaryota > Metazoa > Chordata > Chondrichthyes > Squaliformes > Squalidae > Squalus > Squalus acanthias. Next base: position 25,900,642 of record CM059449.1, on the reverse strand, counting down.
AGATTTAAGATAATTGGCAAAACAGCTAGAGGTGAAATTAGGAAAAAAGAATTTACGCAGGGAGTTATTATGACCTGGAATGCACTGCCTGGAAGGGTGGTGGAAGCAGATACAACAGTAACTTTCAAAAGGGAATTGGATAAATACTTGAAGGGGAGAAAATTGGAGGGCTACGGGGAAAGACAGGGGAGTGGGAGTAATTGGAAACGTCTTTCTCAGAACCAGCACAGAAATGATGAGCCGAATGGCCTCCCTCTGTGCTGCAAGATTCTATCATTCTGTGATTTATTGTCCATCCATAGGTGTCCTTGAGCAGGTGGTGGTGGGCCTTCTTCTTGAACTGCTGCAGTCCGTGTGGTGAAGGTGCTCCCACAGTGCTGCTAGGTCGGGATACCAGGTTTTTGACCCAGCGACGGTGAAGGAACGGCTGATATATGTCCAAGTTGGGATGGTGTGTGACTTGGAGGGGAATTTGGAGGTGATGGTGTTCTCATGCGCCTGCTGCCCTTGTCCTACTAGATGGTGGAGGTCGTGGGTTTGGGAGGTGCTATCGAAGAAGCATTGGGGAGTTGCTGCAGAGCATTCTGTAGATAGTACACACTGCAGCCACGGTGCGCCGATGGTGGAGAGAGTGAATGTTTAAGCCGGTTGATGGGGTGCCGATCAAGTGGATTGCTTTGTCCTGGATGAAGCCGAGTCGATAACATTGGTCCTGCAGAGTCTGACAGTGGAGTGATGGTAACAGTTTCAGAGTCTGGCTCTAACTGGATCAAATGTTCTTCCCACAAACTGTCCTGATGGTAGTCCTCTGTCCCAGTCAGAGACCTGCGACCCTGACACAGACAGAGAGCGCCCCCTACCTGGGCTGAGCTTATATTACCGGGGAGTGCTCAAGGGATGGGCTCTGTCAGGTCACTTGATCACATTTACACATAAGGAAGGGTGTTATTGTCGTGATAGTTTTCATGAATTGTGTTCCTGATTCCACCATTGTCTTTTCCACAATGAAGTCATGCTCCCACGGCCATATTGTGCTTGAAAGAGCACTCCCTTTAATTCTTTCTATCTTCCCCAAACACTGTGTATAGAAGACAATGATCAAGAAGGCGTCTCTCCTAGGACCAGGCTAGCCATTGCACTTGAGGTGCGCTACAGCCTGCGATGTTCCCAAGTGCTTGGACGCTCGACTGGATTTTTTAGTGCTAGTGGTGGGAGTGCGTTAGCACTTTCCCAATCTACATCATAAAATTATGAGGAAGGCCATTCATCCCATCTTACCTCACCCATCCAGAGAGCCTGTGCTATCCTCCCATCACAGCTGTTGCTTTTTCCGAAATGATTCCTTTCATTTCTCTCCTCTTGGATATTTCCCACCACCCCCATCTCTACCTCAATGCATCACTACTCCTCGGCCTTTCTGCTCTCCTGCCACCGTCCCAGGCGCGAATGCCCCTCGGATAAGCCCCTTGGATAATGAACAGCTACCCAAACTGCCCCGTGCTCCTCTGATACCGATCATCCCATCCACCGTGCCTGCTGTGGGCTAACCTCACCTACTTGCTTTCCATCCCACTCATCCCAACCACCACTGCCCTCTTGGACTTGGGCGGCGACAACTTGTCCCTTATCGATGCCTGCCCACCTGGCTGTACTTTCCACCACCTGCCCCACATAAACCACCACGGTGGTGCGGCCCTTAACATCAAATCACAACTTGTTTTTTGCCCTGAACTCATGTCTTTCTCTAGTTTATCTCCTCATGCCCTCTCCAAGCTCATCCGAGACTCACCTCCTGCTCCCTTTGACTCCTATCCCACTAGACTGCTGACCACCAAACTTCCCATCCTCGCCTGACCTCCAGGCCAGCTGACATTGTGAACGGTTCTCTCTCCTCAGGCACCGTCCCCTCGAGACAATAGAGAGTGTGGGTCAGGGAGAGCTTGCTGACAGCCCAGTGAGGATTCTTATTTCTTCCCCTTCACCCTCGCTCACTCTGTAGCAGGCGGGCACATCTGCCCACCAGCGACACGCTCCTCAATGTATTTGCACTGGGACTGTGTGCAGGACAATATCAACCAGCACCTGGGAGTGCTTGGTGCTGATGCTGGTTGCCCCAAGTGGGAAAGTCTTGTGCCCCACCTCATTAAACAGCCTTCAGGCTGATTGGGCATGAAACCTGGGAGTGCGTGACCCCGAGACTGGAACAGAAAGTAAACCCCTACAACTGCACTAACGATCCTCACTGTGAAGAGCACAAACGGGGAGATACAGGGAGAAAGTATCAAGGGAAGGCCATTGAGGTCAGGTGGCTCGCCCAGCCAGGCCCATGAACAGGATCCCCCTCCCTCTGGTATTGGACCCTCTGCTGTCCGATGATTGAGGAATCTTTCCAATTGTGGTGTTTAAGATTATTAAAGGATTTGATAAGGTAGCTAGAGAGAAGTTATTTCCTCTGGTGGGTAAGTCCAGAACAAGGGGGCGTAACATTAAAATTAGAGCTCGACCATTCAGAGTTGACGTCAGAAAGAACTTCTTCACACAATGGTTAGTGGAAAACTGGAACTCTTTCCCCCAAAAAGCTGTAGAGGCTGGAGGTCAATTGAAAATGTCAAAACTGAGATCGATAGGATTTTGTTAGGTAAGAGTATTAAGGCATATGGAATCAAGGCAGTTAGCTGGAGTTAAGATACAGATGAGCTATGATCTAATTGAATGGCGGAACAAGCTCGAGAGCTTGGATGGGCCTATTCCTGTTCCTAATTCTTTCCACTGTTTCCCTGACTCATCAATCAGCACACCTGCTGTCAGTCCAGTCTACAAGACAAACATTTTTTAAAGAAAGAAAATTAAAACACTTTGTTTCATTCCAGCACAATGAGTCTGGGTGATATTAGGTTGAGATAGGGACAGAGGGATGGGTAGAGGCATTGAGCTAAATTTACAGAGTACACGCCAACAGCAAACACCCTCACCTGCCGGCAGCACACAGCAGACAACTGGGGCAACGTGAGCTGCTCGGGCAGTGGGTTAAGCTGCTCACCCACAGCCGTGACCTCAGAAAACGTGCCCCACTGTGTTAACTGGCGAGCAGTGTGAGTGGTTCACAGTTTGCGCCAGTGTTGTCCCTACATGGGTTAAAGATGGGATAGAGTTTCTCGGTGAAAGTGTCAGTGAAAGTATACAGGTGAGACATGTCTTCAGCAGCATAAAATGACACCTGTCCTCCCTCATAGTCCAGTTAAACACCCAGCTTCCGTGGTTTCACTTTCAGATGGGAGATGACGTCTGGTATTTTCAATGATCTGTACTCAGGAAGCCGGCTGATGACCCAATATCCATTCTCAGGTGAAGGGATGATGTCTTCCTTCCTGTTGACAGACTCTCTGCAGACACCCACAATCCAGTGAGTCTTGTTTCCAAGACCCACCTCCCAGTAGTGTCTCCCTGATGTGAAACTCATTGAGGTCAAAACATACAAGCGTTTATCAAATCTTTCCGGCTGATCAGGAAGGTCTTGCTCCTTATTCCCAAACGTCACACTAGTCAGATCCCGGGACAAGATGAGTTGTTTGTTGGCCGTCGCTGGATCCAGTGTTAGAGATGCTGGGACTGAAACAAAACATGAATGGGAAGCTGTTACTATAAGAAAACCAGGATTGGATCAGGAGATGTGTACAGACAGTGATGGACCATTCACCACTTTCCTCAGCTCAAGAACCCAACAACCAGGGTTGGTCTTCCAGGCCGATTTGATCAAGAAGTGATCCATTGGCTGCATCCTTTGATGACTTCCCCCAATAGCCTGTGGCACTCAATACCCAGGCACACACCTGAGAGCGAGGGGCCAGAAGGACAGTGACTCCCAGGGGACCTCAGGAAAGAAAGAGGGAAAAGTGGGGATATATCCAAACCGTTTCAGGTACCCAGTCCCGATTTTAACTTAATCCACCTGGTGGTAACGGGGCAGGTTTGGGTTGGACACCCATTTTACACCCTGCCCAATTTTACTCTCCATTGACTTCAATAACCCGAACCCACCCTCAGTCCTGCCGGGTAGATTAGGTTAAAATTGGGGCTCCAATTTCAGTATCCAGGTCAGTTATATCACAACCAGTTGCAGAGTGAAGCTCCCTCTACTCTGCCCCAACAATGTGCCTCAATCTCCATGTCAGATGAGCACTTGCTTCTGCTTCACCAGTTTAATGATTTTTCCATTTCCCACCGATTGCCTCTATGAGTGAGATGGCAAATTCGGGTCAGTTTTGTGCTGCCGGCCCTTGCCCAATGTGAACTGGATCAAGATTACCCAAACCCATTTGACCGAAAACACTTGCAGATTGCAGACAGAAGAGACTTTGATCTCATCAGTCTGGGCTGGGTTTGACTCAAGGACCCAGAAGTGAAAGGTCAGTGTCTAACCCACTGTGTAGCCTGTACCAGGTGAGAGACTGGGAGCTTTAGATGAGCAAAGGGATTTGGGTGTCCATGCACACAAATCACTACAAGCTGCACAGGTACAAAAAATAATCAAAAAGGTGAATGGAATGCTGGTCTTTATCTCCAGGGGGCTGGAATACAAAGGTGAAGATGTTATACCTCAGTTGTACAGAGCCTTGGTCAGACCCCATCTGGAGTACTGCATTCGGTTTAGGGCACCGCACCTCAGGAAAGATAGATTGGCCTTGGAGGGGATACTGTACAGATTTACCAGAGTGATACCAGAGCTAGATTAGGGTACAGTCGTCATTTCCCTTGTAATTTAAGTTACATTCAAAATCTTTAAAAACGTATCTATTAGTGCCCTGGCACCCAAAAGATCCAGCTTAGTGTTTAGAGCCTCCTCGAAGGCGAAGACGAGCGCAATTAACAGAAACTCACAATCATGGCCAGTTATGTGGGCAGGGTCTGCTTCTAGCGCGATGTTTTTAAAACTAGCGCAAAAGATCACGGAAATGTGAGTTGCACTGAACGCAATTTGCGCTTAAAATTGCATGATCTTTTGCGCCAGTTACACCGATTTCAAGTGAATTGTGTCAAAAATAACAATGAATTGAGCGGAAACCCCAGGCCACTATGTCCTCTGGTGGGGGAATCCAGAATAAAGTTAGAGCCAGGCCATTAGGGAGCGAAATCAATAAACACTTTTTCATACAAGGGCTAGTGGAATTCTGGAACTTTCTCCCCCATAGGTTGTGGATGCTGAGGGACAATTGCAGCTTGCAAAACTGAGTTTGATAGATTTTTGTTAGGAAAGGTTATTGAGGGATATGGAGCAAAAGCGGGTAGATGGAGTTTTTTTTAAATCAGATGTGGGCATCGCTGGCAAGGTCAGCATTTATTGCCCATCCCTAATTGCCCTTGAGAAGGTGGTGGTGAGCCGCCTTCTTGAACCGCTGCAGTCCGTGCAGTGAAGGTACTCCCACAGTGCTGTTAGGTAGGGAGTTCCAGGATTTTGACCTAGCGGCGATATACTTCTAAGTCAGGATGGTGTTTGACTTGGAGGTGATGGTGTTCCCATGCGCCTGCTGCCTTTGTCCTTCTAGGTGGAAGAGGTCGCGGGTTTGGGAGGTGCTACTGAAGAAGCCTTGGCGAGTCGCTGCAGTGCATCTTGTAGATGGTACACACTGCAGCCACGGTAAGCCGGTGGCGGAGGGAGTGAATGTTTAAGGTGGTGGATGGGGTGCCAATCAAGCGGGCTGCTTTGTCCTGGATGGTGTTGAGCTTCTTGAGTGTTGTTGGAGTTGCACTCATCCAGGCAAGTGGAGAGTATTCCATCACACTCCTTACCTGTGCCTTGTAGATGGTGGAAAGGCTTTGGGGAGTCAGGAGGTGAGACACTCGCTGCAGAATACCTACCTAGAGTTGAGGTACAGATCAGCCATTATCTAACTGAATGGTTGGAGGGGCTGAATAGCCTACTCCTGTTCCCAATGTTCGTACTAGTTGTCTATCCTGTTGTTGTTTACATAGTGACCTACCTTCCCGTCTATAACACTTTGCAGTGTATCCAACATCAGTGTCCACAGGCATAGCAGTGGATGAAATGTGCTCAATAAAGTATCGATAATAATACCTGCTCTCATACAGCGCATCAACTATCTTGTTCCACGCCCGTAACAGAGCCCACCCAATCTCCCGTCCGTTAATTTAATTAGATGTATAATCAGACGGGCTCCCTTAGGGTGGCACGTTCCTTACTTCCCGATTCTCATGTATTAGTGCCCACAGGCGTTCCACCCACCTTAGGAGGATGAACAAGAAAACCTGTTCCCCCGCCTTTAGACACATGGATAACAGTAGGGTAAATGGGTGCGGTTGTGTAGTGGTTATGTTATCAGTAAAAGTGTTGGATTGTCCCAGCTGGTTCACTAATGTCCTTTAAGGATTGAATCCTGCCGTCTGTTCCCAGTCTGGCCTATATGTGACTCCAGTCTCACAGTAACATGGTGGACTCTTAATTGTCCTCTGAAGTGGCTGAGGAAGCCACTCAGTTGTATCAAACTGCTACAAACAGTGGGTCAAGAAGCTTCTCAGGATGAATAGGGATGGGCAATAAATGTCAGCTTTGCCAGCGACACCCACATCCTGAGAATGAATTTCAAAGAAGGAAGAAGGTGCCCGATAATAATACCTGGAGAAATCACTGCTCTCATTTCCCTCCACACCTTGACGTATTTGAATGGCCCGCCAACTATATCCACAAGTAGCTCAGCAGAGACAGCTCCAGGATTGTGAACCTCGATCTCACATCTGTAAAAACGGGGGTTAGGAATCAATCAGTGTTCGAGAGAGAGCAGCGATCAGATCACAGAACGGCTTCTTTAAATCTGCTTACCTGGTCAAAAGGGCATCAATATCCTGAGGGGAAAGGAACAGAATAAACGTTACTGAATCAGATTAAAGAGCTGCTGCTACAAATCTTTCGACGAACCTTTAACAAGGGTTGGAATCAAGATACCAAGGAATCCATCAGAAAAGGACTCGGCGCATTTCACAAATTGTTAGGTTTATTTCCCGCTGTTCCTGAGTAACTTCTTGAGAATGTACTTTCAGTTCAACATGATGAGGGATGTGAATTAGTGCTGGGGAATGAAAGGTTATGGTCGATTCCCCAGTGGGCACTAGTAGAGAGCGGGGGACTTAAATTAGAGGCCCACAGACCCTGATTACTGCACATTAGGAGAAGTTGGTATGTGATTTCCTGACCAGTGCTCTCTGGGAACACTCCTCCTCATTCCTCACGCAATCTGACCTCTCACCATTTAGAGTTCTGGCCCTCAGTGTCAACATCAAGCGATCCCAAGGTAAGGAACAGCAGAACCAGCAATGGAGCAAAGCCCCTCCTCTACCTCTACCCAACAATGCACCTTATCCCCATCCTCAGATAATGGATTTCTTGAGTGTGTCCGGGATAGTTTGCTGCAACAATATGTTCCAGAGGCAACAAGGAGGCAAGCCATCTTAGATTGAGTAATGAGCCAGATTTAGTTAACAGCCTAACTGTGGGTGAACATTTATCCAACAGCGATCATAACATGATCGAGTTCAACGTAGCGTTTGAAAGGGAGAAACATGAAACAGCTACTAAAATTCCAGATTTAGGTAAGGCCGACTTCAACGGGATGAGGCAGAGACTGTCCACAGTAAACTGGGCAAATCTGTTAATGGGTAAAACGACAGAAGATCAGTGGGTGATGTTTAAAAAAGAATATAATGTGATACAGAACCAGTTTATACCCCTCAGGGGCAAGAGCTCTACTTGCCAAAAAAAACCAGCCATGGACGACTAAAGAGGTAACGGACAGCATAAAATGAAAAGAAAAAGCATACAAAAATGCAAAAAATAGCACAGATCCTGGTGATGGGGAAAGATACAAAGAACAGCAAAGGGTCACAAAACAAACAGTAAGAGCTACAAAAAGGGAGTATGTAAAGAAACTTGCAAGGGATATCAAAATCAATATGAAGAAATTTTTCAATTACATTAGGAAAAAGAGGATAGTCAGGAGCAATGTTGGCCCCTTAAAAACTGAAAGCGGTGATATTGTCAATGATAATAAGGAAATGGCAGACATGTTGAATAATTACTTTGCATCAGTAGAATCATAGAATGGTTACAGCACAGAAGGAGGCCATTCGGCCCGTCGAGCCCGTGCCGGCTCTCTGCAAGAGCACCTCAGCTTGTCCCACTCCCCCGCCCTTTCCCCGTAGCCCTGCAAACCTTATTCCTTCAGGTACTTATCCAATTCTCTTTTGAAAGCCAGTATTTACAGTAGAAGAAGAGGATAGCATGCCAGAAATCCCAAGGAAACTAATATTGAATCGGGGACAGGGACTGAATAAAATTAACATAAGTAAAATAACAGTAATGAAGAAAATAATGCCACTAAGAGTGACAAATCCCCACGACCAGATGGTTTCCATCCCAGGATTTTAAAGGAAGTAGGTGAGCACATTGCAGATGCACTAACTATAATCTTCCAAAGTTCTCTCCATTCAGGAATCATCACTTTAGATTGGAAAATTGCACATGTCACTCTGCTATTTAAGAATGGCGAGAGAGGGAAACCAGGGAATTATAGACCAGTTAGCCTAACATCTGTTGTCGGGAAATTGCTGGAGTCTATAATTAAGGATATTGTGACTGAACACTTCGAAAATTTTCAGTTAATCAGAGAGAGCCAGCATGGATTTGTGAAATGTAGGTCATGCCTGACAAACCTGATTGAATTTTTTGAAGAGGTGACTGAAGTAGTGAACAGTGGAGTGTCTATAGATGTTATTTATATGGACTTTATGGCATTTGATAAAGTCCCACATAAGAGACTGTTCACTAAGGTAGAAGCCCACGGAATTGAGGGCAAATTATTGACTTGGTTAGGAAATTGGCTGAGCACAAGGAGACAGAGAGTAGGGATAATGGGTAGATACTCAAATTGGCAGGATCGGAGTGTAGTGTCCCACAGGAATCTGTGTTGGGGCCTCAAATATTGACAGTATTTATTAACGACTTAGATGATAGCATAGAAAGTCATATATCCAAATTTGCTGATGACACACAGAAAGGTGGCATTGTAGGCCGTGTAGATGAAAGTATACCTTTACAAAGGGATATTGATAGATTAAGTGAATGGGTAAAACTGTGGCAAATGGATTTCAATGTAAGCAAATGTGATGTCATCCACTTTGGACCTAAAACGGATAGAGCAGGGTACTTTCTAAATGGTGTAAAGCTAAAAACAGTGGATGTCCAAAGAGACTTGGGGGTCCAGGTACATAGATCATTAAAATGTCATGAACAGGTACAGAAAATAATCAAAAGGGCTAATGGAATGCTGGCCTTTATATCTAGAGGACTAGAATACAAGCGGATAGAAGTTATGCTGCAGTTGTACAAAACCCTGGTTAGACCACACCTGGAGTACAGTGAGCAGCTCTGGCCACCATAGGAAGGATATATTGGCCTCGGAGGGAGTGCAGCGTAGGTTTACCAGAATGATACCCGGACTGCAAGGGTTAAGTTATGAGGAGAGATTACACAAATTAGGGTTATATTCCCTGGAATTTAGAAGGTTAAGGGGTGATCTGATCGAAGTTTTCAGGATATTAGGGGAACAGATAGGGTAGATAGAGAGAAACAATTTCTGCTGGTTGGGGATTCTAGGACTAGGGGGCATAGTCTAAAAATTAGAGCCAGACCTTTCAGGAGTGAAATTAGGAAACACTTCTACACGCAAAAGGTGGTAGAAGTTTGGACGTCTCTTCCGCAAATGGCAATTGATGCTAGATCAGTTGTTAATTTAAAATCTGAGATTAATAGATTTTTGTTAACTAAAGATATTAAGGGATATGGGCCAAAGGCAGGTATATGGAGTTAGATCGCAGATCACCATGATCTCATTGAATGGTGGAACAGGCTCGAGAGGCTGAATGGCCTACTCTTGTTCCTATGTTCCTCAGATGAGCCCCATCTGAACTGAGATCAACTTTTCCATGTCGCACATCAGCACAACTGTAGCCTCTTTCATTCTGATTGGCAGTTAGTGGCGGATTTACGCTGTGAGATCACGCCCAGATTTACAAGGCGGAGAGACATTTTGTACCTTGAGGAGCTCGGGGGCTTCTTGTATCTCCAGCCTCACTTTTAGATCTCTTATCGCGCCTTCAAGAGAAGCTATTTCATCAAAGGTGCTTTTTAAATTGTTCTCCATTTGTTCTAATATTTTATCAGCTTTTTGCTCCAGCTCTGCTTTCATCAGCTCTTCCTTCTCAGACAGGAACTTGTGCATCTTTTCAAATTCAGTGCTGATTTCTCTTCTCAGTGTGTTAACTTGGGCCTGGAACAGATTGAATAGCGAACGGAACAAACAATATTCATAATCCCAGTGTCCCTGGGCTCCGTGTGTCTTCTAAAGACTTAAATTCTTGTATTCATCACACATGCAAAAAGGGTTTGTCATATTCTTTGTCACACTGTATGTCAGACTTCTTTGATTGCCTAACTATATTAATAACAAAACAATAATTCACAACAAGTCACTGTCAACAGAACAATTTAACTAAATATGAGTCAGTTACAGACTGGAATCAAATCAAGGGATTCAGATGGTTTATGTGTAGAATTATCGATACCAGGGAGTGAGTTGCAGGCTGAAATCTAATCGAGGAGTTCGGTTTGTTTATGTATGCATTTATGGATTTTCGGGAGTGAGTTACCAACCGGAATCTGAGTGTTCCAAGAAATGCAGTTAAGGAGGAGGAGTGTGAAATATTAGATGAGATAAACATAGTGAGAGAGGAAGTATTAACGGGTTTAGCTTCTTTGAAAGTAGATAAATCACTAGCCCCGGATGAAAAAGGGAGAAAGGGACAGACCGAGTAATTACAGGCCAGTCAGCCTAACCTCGGTGCTGGGAAAATTGTTGGAAAAAACTATAAGGGACAGTATTAATCGCCATTTAGAAAAGCACGGATTAATCAAGGACAGTCAGCATGGATGTGTTATGGGAAGGTTGTGTCTGACTAACTTGATTGAATTTTTTGAGGAGGTAATAAGGAAGGTTGATGAGGGTAGCATGTTTGATGTAGTCTATATGGATTTTAGCAAGGCCTTTGACAAGGTCCCACATGGCAGACTGGTCAGAAAAGTAAAAGCCCATGGGATCCAAGGGAAAGTGGCAAGTTGGATCCAAAATTGACTCAGTGGCAGGAAGCAAAGAGGAATGGTCGACGGATGTTTTTGTGACTGGAAAGATGTTTCCAGTGGGGTTCCGCAGGTATCAGTAGTAGGTCCTTTGCATTTTGTGGTGTACATCAATGATTTAGACTTCAATGTTGGGGGCATGATTAAGAAGTTTGCAAATGATACAAAAATTGGTCGTGTGGTTGATAGGGAGAAAACTGTAGACTGTAGGAAGATATCAATGGACTGGTCAGGTGGGCAGAAAAGTGGAAAATGGAATTCAATCCGGAGAAGTGTGAGGTAATGCATTTGGGGAGGTCTAGCAAGGCAAGGAAATACACAATAAATGGTAGGATACTGAGAAGTGTAGAGGAACAGAGGGACCTTGAAGTGCATGTCCACAGATCCCTGAAGGTAGCAGGACAGGTAGATAAGGTGGTTAAGAAGGCATAAGGAATACTTTCCTTTATTAGCCGAGGCATAGAATACAAGAGCTGGGAGGTTATGCTTGAATTGTATAAAACACTAGTTAGGCCACAGCTAGAGTACTGCGTACAGTTCTGGTCACCACATTACAGGAAAGATGTGATTGCACTAGAGAGGGTGCAGAGGAGATTCATGAGGATATTGCCAGGACTAGAGAATTTTAGCTATGAGGAAAGATTGGATAGGCTGGGGTTGTTTTCTTTGGAACAGAGGAGGCTGAGGGGAGATCTAATTGCGGTGTATAAAATTATGAGGGTCCTACATAGAGTGGATAGGAAGGACCTATTTCCCCTAGCAGAGCGGTCAATAACCAGGGGGCATAGATTTAAAGTAATTGGTAGAAGGATTAGAGGGGAGTTGAGGAGAACTTTTTTCACCAGAGGGTGATGGGAGTCTGGAACTCACTGCCTGAAAGGGTGGTTGAGGCAGAAACCCTCATCCCATTTAAAAAGTACTTGGCTATGCACTTGAAGTGCCATAACCTACAAGGCGAGAGACCAAGAGCTGGAAAGTGGGATTAGGCTGGATAGCTCTTTTTCACCCGGCACAGACACAATGGGTCGAATGGCCTCCTTCAGTGCTGTAAGTTTCTATGATTCTATGAACTGAGATATTCAGATGAGTCACACTGACTCTGGAATTTATGCTTATAATCTTGGGGCTGGCTAGTTAGGGACTGTCCCAATTGTCACAGTTTTACAAGACTGTAAGATATTCAATTGGGAGAGGGAATAATTGTCAGATGTATACTCATTTAGAAAGGGATCAAGTTGCAGTCAGCATTTAGGATAGGATGGGAATCAAACAAAGTACTGTCTACGTTTGGGAAAAAAAATGTCAATTTATAGATGGTCCCTCATGCTGAAGTCCAGGTGGCAGCCTGCAGTGTGCTGGGACAGAAAGCTCTTAATTCAGTAAAACTCTCTCGCACTGTGTTAAACGCTCAGTCAGTCAGTTATGAACAGAGGGTACTTTACAAAAACCCCGGAGGACACGCCACTACCTTTATCTGTGCGATCCCATCCTCCCCTTCTCTTTTACATTGAACAGCGAGATCCATTTGCTTTTGCAGAAACTCCAATGACTTTTCCAATTTTTCCTAAGAGAAAAAAACGCATCGGAGTTTGAAACAGAAAACATTCCCTGTGTTCCTGACAATGATACGCAATGTTAGAACAGGGAATAGGAGAGATTCCCTGTGTCTCTGACCGTGGTACACAGTGTTAGAACAGGGCAGGGAGAGACAGATCGTGAATTATTCACTAACAAGGGAGCTCGGGGCAGTGAACCGCTGCCAGTTAATGAGCCGCCACAGACTCCTGCAAATCCATCGGCAGGATAGGCGCACCAACGTCAGTGTTCTCGCTCAGGCCAACATCCCCAGCATCGAAGCTTTGACCGCGCTTGATCAGCTCCGATGGACGGGCCACATCGTCCGCAGGCCCGATACGAGACTCCCAAAACACACGCTCTACTCGGAGCTCCAACACGGCAAGAGAGCCCCAGGTGGGAAGAGGAAATGCTTCAAGGACACCCTGAAAGCCTCCTTGAAAAAGTGCAACAACCCCACCGACACCTGGGAATCCCTGGCCCAAGACCGCACAAAGTGGAGGAGAAGCATCCGGGAAGGCGCCGAACCCCTCGAGTCTATTCGCCGGGAGCAAGCGGAAGCCAAACGCAAGGAGCGCACGTCAACCCAAGCACCTCACCCGCCCGCCCCTTCAACCACCGTCTGACCCACCTGTGACAGAGAGTGTAGGTCCTGCATTGGACTCATCAGTCATCTGAGAACTCATTTTTAGTATGGAAGCAAGTCCTCCTCGGCTCCGAGGGACTGCCTAAGAAGAAGAGAGACTCAGATTATTAGCGCAGAGAGTGAAGGAAGGACACGGGCTCCGAAAGTCCGACTGTTCTACGATAACTAAACGTTCACATATAAAACTATAATTCTGTCAATGAATAATAATAATTCTGATTTACATGTTGGTAAACTGTGCTGAATTTAGGGTGAAGGATCTTCCTGTTCTTTGTATAAAATTAATTAAATTAATATCCAGCAGTCATTACCGGAGGGTCAGGTGTGTTTAAAGGTGATACAGGCACAGATTGTATTTCAAATTAAATCAGTGCCGGACATGCAGAGAGTTCGGTGACCCAGTACCTGGTATTTCTGGGTGGCCTCCTTTATAGGGATCACATTGTGAGTTTGATGTTCTGAGCTCCAGCAGACCACACAGATCGCTTTCTGCTCCTCTTCACAGAACATCTTCAGCCTCTCCCCGTGTTCCTCGCAGTAAAACTCCTCCTCCCGCTGTGTCGCCTTCACCTTCAGCAGTCTGAGCTGCTCGGCGATGTTGCCCAGGGTCCGAGCGGGCTTGGTGTTCCTCTGGGCGAAGACCTGCCGACACTGGGGACAGGAGACATCTCCCGCGACCTTCTCCCAACTCCGAGAGATGCAGGATCTGCAGAAGTGATGCCCACATTCCAGGAACACCGGGTCGGTGAACATCTCCAGGCAGATGGGACAGGTCAGTTCATGTGTTAGATCTGCAGACGCCATCTCGGTCTCTCTGCTTCCCTGTTCAGTGCTTTCACTGTCAACTCTTGGTCAGTGCTGCACTTCCTGGCTTTCACTTCACGTGACCAGATACAAACTCAGACTAAACATGGATGTTGACACCCACAGCGAATCCATTGAAAACAAACTGGTTAAATAATATTTATATTTATTTGTGTATAGTGTTCATTTTATAATTATATCAAATGGCAGTTTATTGTGGGCATTTATTTGGTGTTGTTTTAATTCTTAGGATGTTGGCAAGGCTGGCACCTACTTGAGTATCTCAATCCGATCAACCTCAGGCTGGCTCAGTACTGTAGCTGTCAGCCAGTACTGCCATTTGCTTTTGGCATGTCTGTGAATTACCACAGATGCATCCTAGTGACATACACCCACGACCTGTGTCGTTGTTTGAAGCCTGTTAACTTAGCACGTGGACATAACCAAGTCAAGGTTTGGAAGGACAGGCCATTTACTTTGGTGCAGTGATATCTTGGAATCCAGCTTGACAAATCTTTCTTCGACAAACATACCAGCAAATCGAGGGTGAGTGCAGAGAGCTTGTGAAACTGAGTCCTTTAAAGTCATCCCACATGGGTTAGAATTGTGGGGAGCAGCTTTCTGAGGACTCTGATCCTACATAATCAACATTTGGGTTCAAACTCCAGGACCGTTGATCTAAGTTCAATAACCAAGCTCTCTGGTCCCTATTCAGTGCACTGTCCGCATCAACGCCGACTTCTGCAAATTTTGGGGCAAAATCCAGTTCGGCCTCAGCTGGATAATTGTGTCGAATTCTGGGCACCACACTTTAGGAAGGATGTCAAGGCCTTGGAGAGGAGAATTACTAGAATGGGACCAGGAATGAGGGACTTCAGTTACGTGGAGAGACTGGCGAAGATGGGATTGTTCTCCTTAAAGCAGAGATTGTTAAGGGGAGATTAAATAGGGGCGTTCAAAATCATGAAGGGTTTTGATAGAGTAAATTTTGAGACACTGTTTCCACTGATAGGAGGGTCGGAAACCAGCGGACATAGTTTGAAGGTAATTGCCAAAAGAGCCAGAGGTGAGATTAGGAGAATTTTTTTTATGCAGCGCGTTATTATGATCTGGAATGCACTGTCTGGAAGGGTGGTGGAAGCAGATACAACAGTAACTTTCAAAAGGAATTTGGATAAATACTTGAAGGGGTGAAAATTGCAAGCCTATGGGGAAAGTGCCGGGGAGTGGGACTAATCGAATAGCTCTTTCAATAAGCCGGCACAGGCACGATGGGCCGAATGGCCTCCTTCTGTGCTGTAAGATTCTATGGGGGAGAAATTTGTGTTCACCAGCAAAGTTGCCGATGTCACCGGCAACTGGAGTTAACGGCCGCTGAAAATGGCCGCAACGCTATTGGAGAAAAATTGGTCTGGGGGGGCATGGAGACTGGTGGCGCAGCACTTAGCTTCTGTGCAACGCCATCCTGGTGGCATTGCTGGAGGGATCCGAGATGAAGTTTGTTTACAGGTGCAGTGTTTGAGCTTCCCACAGCCTCTGGAATCGAGGCTGTGGAGCTCACAAGGAATTGTTGGTAATGAAGAGGTCTGAGAATTAAAGGGGCCATGCACTCAGAAGTAATACAAATTAAAATGAAGTGAAACAATGCAGTTTTCAGCCTTTTCTGCCTTTTAAAAAATATTTAACATTAAAAAGAAGTCCCAAATGTAAATATTCAGCTCTGAAAGCTCAATTACCTTTCTAACCTCAACAAGTGGGAAAACTGCCTCAGCTCTAACACAAACGGCTCAGCAAGCCAGGGAAGAGGTACCCAGGGTCTCGCAATCAGCTCTCCAGCTTTGTGCAGGGGGTCAACACTGCAAGACAGGCCCTCTACCCACAAGGAACAGGAGGCTCTCCAGAAAGAAGGATGTGGGAGTACATCAGTGAGGTCGTCACTGCCAGCAGTGTTGCCCCAACCATTTGGCTCCAGTGCCCAAAGAAGCTTCATGACCTCAGACCACTGGGCAAGGTAAGTGAATGCATCTTCAAAAGCTGTCTCCTACCAACTGCATCACTAGCCTCATACACTGCTCAATGCACGACCCCCAGTCACTCACCTACCAACAATCTGCACCAATCACGAGGCACATCTCCCATTCCTAGCCTCACCTCACTCCCTTGGAGCAAACGGTGCAGGCCATTCTTGGCAGGGGCATGGCTGAGTCCTTGGCCAGCGGCAGGGCTGAAAGGATACAAGATGCTGGTATCCTCATACGTTATCTTCCTTCTGGCATGCACCTCTTGTAACACTTTCTCTTACTACTGTTCGGACCTCGAGAATTACGAATTAGCTTAACAATGACAGACATCGATGTGATCATTAAAATTGGTCTTTATTCACACTATAGTTCAAAATTCGAGTGTGCATAGAAGAATCCAAAGAACACTCGGCGATAAATATGCCTGCAACTTATTAATTCAAATGTACATAAAAGTACACTTTTAACAATATCTAAGCTTATATCAGATTACCATACATGCTCCTTCAACTCTGGGTGATCTCCCTCCTGCGCAGTCTTCAGTGTTCTTCTTCTGTGTTCTCTGATCTTCTTTCTTCGCAAAACTTGAAAACTCCCGCCCCTGGGTTATCGTAAATCACACTCTGCCTCCCTCTGACAGGTCAGTCCCACTCCAAGCCTTCCCTGATTGGAGTTCCTTCCGCATGACACGTTCCTGTTCCTGTGAGATGTATGGGGGCGGGACTTCCTTGTCAATCATTGTCCAGGTGGCCTCTCAAACAAAGAAGACAAACTGACCACCATTTTGTGTCTTCACAAACAAAGAACACCTGCTGATTTCCTACATTTTAAATCCGTCCGTTATCATCTTACAATTCGTTCGCAATTTCAATCTCCACATGGCAGCAGCGGTTTTATTACACTTTTCAGAATCTTACACTCTTGCTTTCCTGCCCTCTCATCACTACAACTCCACCCTTGTGCCTTCCTCATTTCACACACCCAAGAAATGCAGCCTGCCCAGCCAGTGGGTGACCAAAAGAGGGACAGGAGAGTAAAGAAGAACAAGAACAGAAGAAGATTGATTTGACACTCCAAACCACCAGCTCCTCAAGGTCAACCAGCAAGGCCATTTGCAGTGTCCCCCACTGAAAGTCAGCAGCCTTCCACCAGCCATGCTGCAGCCACTGGGGTAGCACTATGTGAATTCAGTAGGATAGGCAAAGGCACACACAAGACAGTCACTAAGAGAATGCATACGAGTGATGAGTTGATTCCTTGATGTCACATTGGATGGATAGATGTATATAGGTGGATTGGAAAGTTTACAGTGGCTTTTATTTCAGCATTGTGGCCAAGAGGACGTTGTGATGGTCTGTAACAGATGGAATGTAAGATGTGGGACTAATGTTGAAAGGGGAATTGGGGTTGCAGTCACTGGGACCGGAGGCGGATGATTCCATCCTGGATATCTCGGCCACAAAGGGGCTGTCTGGGATGCATCCTTCCGTCTGATACCTCCTCTCTGATTCCTCCTCTGCGGCTTCCTCCTCTGAGGCTTCCTCCTCTTCTGTGTCTTCCTCTTCCCTCTGCAAGCGAATGCTGGCAATGTGAAATAACAGCATAAAATGCTGGAAATACTCAGCTGGTCAGGCAGCATCTCGACCTGAGACGTGAACTCTGTTTTTCTCTCCACAGATGTTGCGTGACCTGCTGAGCATTCGCAGCATGTTCTGTTTTCTCAAAGGCCTTCATTTACCATCTGAGCCCTTGCAAGCATCCAGCAGCACTCCCTACACACCTAAAAATCTTTTCACATCTATTGCAGCAAACCACCACTGCAATAAAATAAACAAATACAATCCAAAACCTTACATTCAAAGTTACCTAACGATGTGTGTGTCCCTTTAAGAGGTGCCGACATGGCCACTTGCACTGTCAGCCTGCTTGCACGCCAAGTTAATCTGGTATGCTTAGGACCCAGCGCTGAATTAAGCACTAAGGTCGAAGTTCGTGTTGGTAGCGTTAAGTCGGCGTTGCACACTGATTGACGTCACCACACCGCCATTTTTTCTTTCAGGGCACTACCAGTTACTGGCTGCGCAGAGGGCGACACGAATATGGAGGCCGCCGTGGGACCCGCCACCAGCTGGCGGAAGAACGACTGCCGCCATTTTATCGCCATTTCATGGCGCTATGGAGTGGCAGTAAGTAGATGAATTTCTAGCCCTATGATTCTATGATTTATTGTCCATCCCAAACTGCTTTTCAGAAGGTGGTGGTGAGCCGCCTTCTCGAACCGCAGTCCGTGTGGTGAAGGTGCTCCCACAATGCTGTTAGGGAGGGAGTTCCAGGATTTTGACCCAGCGACGACGAAGGAACAGCGATATATGTCTAAATCGGGACGGTGTGTGACTTGGAGGGGAACTGGGAGGTGATAGTGCTCATCTTGTCCATGAAACCCACATCCTGCTCCTCGACCTTATTCCCACTAAACTGCTGACCACCCAACTTTCTTTTCTGGCTCCCATGTTAGCTGATATTGTTAACGGTTCTCTCTCCTCAGGTACTTTTCCCCTCTCCTTCAAATCTGCCGTCATCACCCCTCTCAAAAAAACAACCCTTGACCCCTCAGTCCTTGCACACTACCGCCCCATCTTCAACCTCCCAAATCCATGCCTATCTTTCCCGAAACTGAATGTTTAAATCCCTCCAATCAGGTTTCCGCCCCTGCCACAGTACTGAAACGGCTCTTATCAAGGTCATCCTATGTGACTGTTACAAACGTAAATTATTCCTCCCTCGTCCTTCTCGACCTGTCTACAGTCTTTGACACAGTTGACCCCTCCATCCTCCTCCAACGCCTCTCCACCGTCATCCAGTTGGGTGGGACTGCTCTCGCCTGGTTCCATAGCCAAGAATCACCTGCAATGGCTTCTCTTCCCGCTCCTGCAGATATCCCAAGGATCTATCCTTGGCCCCTCCTATTTCTCATCTACATGCTGGCCCTCGGCGACATCATCAGAAAACACAGCATTAGTTTCCACATGTATGCTGATGACACCCAGCTCTACCTCACTACCATTTCTCTCGACCCGTCCACTGTCTCTAACTTGTCAGACTACTTGGCAGACATCCAGTACTGGATGAGCAGAAATTTTCTCCAACTAAATATTGGGAAGACCAAAGCAATTGTCTTCAGTCCCCACCACAAACTCCGTTCCCTAGCCAGTGACTCCATCCCTCTCCCTAGCATCTGTCTGAGGCTGAACCAGACTGTTCGCAACATTGATGTCATATTTGACCCTGAAATGAGCTTCCGACCACATATCAGCCGCCATAACTAAGACCGCCTATTTGCACCAACGTAACATCACCCGTCTCCGCCCCTGCCTCAGCTCGTCTGCTGAAACCCTCATCCATGCCTTTGTTACCTCTAGACTTGACTATTCCAAAGCACTTCTGGCTGGCCTCCCACGTTCTACCCTACGTAAACTTGAGGCCATTCAAAACTCAGCTATTTGTGTCCTAACTCACACCAAGTCCCATTCACCCTCACCCCTGTGCTCGCTGAGCTACATTGGCTCCGTTTAAGCAAGGCCTCGATTTTAAAATTCTCATCCTTGTTTTCAAATCCCTCCATGTCCTCGGCCCTCCCTATCTCTGTAATCTCCTCCAGTTCCACAATCCCCCGAGATATCTGCGCTCCTCTAATTCTGGCCTCTTGAGCATCCTGATTTTAATCGCTCCACCACTGGTGGCCGTGCCTTCAGCTGCCTCGGCCTAAGCTCTGGAATTCCCTCCATAAACCTCTCCACTCTCTTACCTCTCTTTGCTCCTTTAAGACGCTCCTTAAAACCTACCTCTTTCACCAAGCTTTTGGTCATCTGCCCTAATTTCTCCTTATGTAGCGCGGTGTCAAATTTTGTTTTATAACACTCCTGTGAAATGCCTTGAGACGTTTTACTACATTAAAGGCACTATATAAATACAAGTTGTTATTGTTGTTGTAGTGTTCCTATGCAACTGCTGCCCTTGTAGTTCTAGGTGGTAGAGATCGTGGGTTTGGGCGGTGCTATCGAAGAAGCCTTGGGGAGTTGCATCCTGTAGATAGTACACACTGCAGCCACGGTGCATCAGTGGTGGAGGGAGTGGATGTTTAAGCTGACGGATGGGGTGCCGATGAAGCGGAGTGCTTTGTCCTGGATGAAGCTAAGTCGCTAACATAATCTGACATAATCTGTATCACAGGGAGTGATGGTAACAGTTTCAGAGTCTGGCTCTAACTACATCAAGAGTTCTTCCCACAAACTGGCCTGATGGGAGTCCTCTGTCTCAGTCAGAGACCTGCGACCCTGACACAGACAGAGAGCGCCCTCTACCTGGGCTGAGCTTATATTACGGGGAGTACTCAAGGGACGGGCTCTGTCAGGTCACTTGATCACATTTAGGAATTGGGACATCAGCTGCACAATCACATCCTTAAAATACTGTTCACCTCCTGCCTGGAAAGTGTGTTATTGTTCTGTTAGTTTTAATGAATTGTGTTCCTGATTCCGACAGTCTTTTCCACAGTGAAGTCATGCTCCCACGGCCATATTGTGCTTTAAAGAGCACTCCCTCTAATTGGCTCAGCTTCTTTCTGTCTTCCCCAAACACTGTACAGAAGACAATGATCAAGAAGGTGTCTCTCCAGGACCAGGCTAGCCATTGCACTTGAGGTGCGCTGCAGCCTGCGATGTCCCCAAGTGTTTAGATGCTTGACTGGATCTTTTAGTGCTAGTGGTGGAGTTAGCACTTTCTCCATCTTCATCACAAAATTATTGAGGAAGGCCATTCATCCCATTTCACCTCACCCATCCCGAGAGCCCGTGCTATCCTCTCATCACAGCTGTTGATATTTTCCTAAATGATTCCTTTCATTTCTCTCCTCTTGGATATTCCTCCCACCCCCCACCACTCCATCCTACCTAAATGCATCACTACTCCTCGGCCTTTCTGCTCTCCTGCCACCGTCCCAGGCTCGAATGCCCCTTGGATAAGCACCTTGGATAATGAACAGCTACCCAAACTGCCCCGTGTTCCTCTCATACCGATCATCCCATCCACCGTGCCTGCTGGGGGTTAACCTCACCAACTTGCTTTCCATCCCGTTCATTCCACCACCACTGCCCTCTTGGACTTGGGTGGTGACACCTTGTCCCTTACTGAAGTCTGCCCACCTGGCTGTACTTTCCACCACCTGCCCCACATAAACCACCACGGTGGTGCGGACCTTGGCATCAAATCACAACTTGTTTTTTGCCCCTATTCTTCCTTCGAGCACTTCATCATGTTCCACCCCTCTCACCTCTTCTTTAAATCCTCATTCTCTACCGCTCCTCCCCAGAAGCCCCACCCTGAGTTTCTCACTGAGATATCCTTCCTCCTTTCCTCTCTCAGCATCTGCACCGAGCAACTCCTCATCCTCGGCGATTTAATCTTCATCTCATTAGCCTTATCTCCAGCATAACCTTTACTCTCTCACATCCCAGTTGATTCCTCTGGTATGGCCTAATTTCTCGTGCCCTCAAGTTCAAGGGATGCTGACTTGAGTGTATCTGGTGCACATCTGGCTTAGCCATCCATCGCCACATCTGGCTGGATGACATCAAGTGCTGTCGTGCCTCACTCTCTTCTGCCCAAACTTCCCACTACTCCAGGATCATCAAATGCAGCAAAGATAACCCCCGTCTGCTTAACTCCACTACCAATCGTCTCTTTAAACCCCTCTCCCCTGCACCCTCGCCTCCAACAACAAATGTGGAAAGCTCATGAACTTCTTTGTAATGAAGATTGAGACCATCAGTTCCACGGCCTCTGCTGCTTCCTCCCAATCTCTTGCCGACCAAGCCAAACCTCACTGCAGAATTCCCCCCTGCCCTAGCCCTGGACTCGTGTCTTTCTCTAGTTTATCTCCTCATGCCCTCTCCAAGCTCATCCGTGACTCACCTCCTGCTCCCTTTGACTCCTATCCCTCTAGACTGCTGACCACCAAACTTCCCATCCTGGCCTCCAGACCAGCTGACATTGTGAACGGTTCTCTCCCCTCAGGCACCGTCCCCTCGAGTCAATAGAGAGTGTGGGTCAGGGAGAGCTTGCTGACAGCCCAGTGAGGATTCTTATTTCTTCCCCTTCACCCTCGCTCACTCTGTACCAGGCGGGCACATCTGCCCACCAGCGACAGGCCTCTCGATGTATTTGCACTGGGACTGTGTGCAGGACCACATCAAGCAGCACCTGGGAGTGCTTGGTGCTGATGCTGGTTGCCCCAAGTGGGAAAGTGTTCATCCCCCGTCACTTAACAGCCTCCAGGCTGATGGGGCATTAAACCTGGGAGTGCTTGACCCGGAGATTGGAGCAGAAAGTAAACCACATTCCACTGCACTGACGATCCTCACTGTGAAGAGCACAAACAGGGAGATAAAGGAAGAAAGTATCAAGGGAAGGTCATCGAGGTCAGGTGGCCATGAACAGGTCCCCCTTCCTCTGGTATTGGGCCCAAGCCATTGTCCCTCTGCTCTCCGATAATTGAAGAATCTGCCCAATTGAGGATTTTAAGAAGATTAAAGGATTTGATGGGGTAGATAGAGAGAAACTATTTCCTCTTGTGGGGGAGTCCAGAACAAGGGTCATAACCTTAAAATTAGAGCTAGACCGTTCAGGGGTGATGTCAGGAATCACTTCTTCACACAAAGAGTAGTGGAAATCTGGAACTCTCTCCCTCAAAAAGCTGTTGAGGCTGGAGGTCAATGGAAAATTCCGAAACTGAGATTGATGGATTTTTGTTAGTTAAGAGTATTAAGGGTTGCAGAACCAAGGCGGGCAGATGGAGTTAAGATGCAGATCAGCCATGATCTAATTGAATGGTGGAAGGGGCTCAAGGGGCTGAAAGGCCTCCTCCTGTTCATAATTCTTTCTACTACTTCCCTGACTCAACAATCATCACACCCGGTGTCAGTCCAGTCTGCAAGTCAAACATTTATTAAAGGGTGAACATATAAACGGATTCACGACTAATTGTTATGATGCTGGACACAGTTATCACAATTCAGGCGATCATTCTACTTCATTATATTCCAGCACAATGGGTCTGGGTCATAGTAGATTGAGATAGGGACAGAGGGATGGGTAGAGGCACTGAGCTAAACTTACAGTGTACACGCTAACAGCAAATACCCTCACCCGCCAGCAGTACACAGCAGAGGATCAGGGCAACGTGGGCTGCTCGAGCAGGGAGTAAGGCTGCTCACCACGGCTGTGACCTCAGAAAACGTGCCCCACTGTGTTAACGATTGAGCAGTGTGAGTGGTTCAGAGTTTGTGCCAGTTCTATTATTACACGGGCTAAAGATGGGATAGAGTTTCTCGGTGAAAGTGTCAGTGAAAGTGTACAGGTGAGACATGTCTTCAGCATCGTAAAATGACACCTGTCCTCCCTCATAGTCCAGGTAAACTCCCAGCTTCTGGGGTTTCACTTTCAGATGGGAGGTGACGTCTGGGATTTTCGATGATTTGTACTCAGAAAGCCGGCCGA
Organism: Squalus acanthias; assembly: GCA_030390025.1. NCBI lineage: Eukaryota > Metazoa > Chordata > Chondrichthyes > Squaliformes > Squalidae > Squalus > Squalus acanthias. The sequence continues at coordinate 25,876,839 of CM059449.1, read as the reverse complement.
TGACCCAATATCCATTCTCAGGTGAACGTAAGATGTCTCCCTTCCTGTTGACAGACTCTCTGCAGACACCCACAATCCAGAGAGTCTTGTTTCCAACACCCACCTCCCAGTAGTGTCTCCCTGATGTGAAACTCATTGAGCTCAAAACATACAAGGATTTAACAAATCTTTCCGGCTGATCAGGAAGGTCTTGCTTCTTATTCCCGTGCTTCACACTCGTCAGATCCTGGGACAAGATGAGTTCATTATGCGCCGTCACTGGGTCCAGGGTTAGAGATGCTGGGACTGAAACAAAACATGAATGGGAAGCTGTTACTATAAGAAAACCAGGACTGGATCACGAGATGTGTACAGACAGCGATGGGCCATCACCACTTTCCTCAGCCCAGGAACTGTGGAGCCCCAGGGACAGGGCGTCTGAAGAGATTTCTCACCTTTGAACCCTCACCGTTCCCTCAGCCCTATTTACACAGCGCAGGTTTTCATCAATCTATTTAAAATAAAGATCTTGCTCCAGGACAAGGCCTCATTGACCAGAAGCTGTAGGATCTCTGTCTCACTCCCTGAGCCCAGCCTGCTGTATTCTGGCACTTTTGGGGCAGTGGTGACGACCTTTCTAATGGCTGAATGGGACTGAAGAGGCGACAGTTCTATTTCCGTCTACACAGCAGCCAATGGTGAGCCTGGAAACATGGTCATTTATTCTATGTGTGGAACCATGGAGTGAAACTTGAGCTCATCCCAAACTCTGCTGCCCGTTTCCTAAATCACACCAAGTCCCGTTCACCCATCACCTCTTGTGCTCGTTGACCTACATTGGCTCCCAGTCCAGCATTGCCTCAAATTCAAAATTCTCATCCTTGTGTTCAAATCCCTCCAAGGCTTCACCCCTCCCTATCTCTGTAATCTCCTCCAGCCCTACAACCCTCCGAGATCTCCGCCAGGACAACAGGGCAGAGCTCCTTGCTCTTCTTCGAACTAGTGCCATGGGATCATTTACCTCCACCTGAGAAGGTGTAAAGTCTCATCCGAAGGACGGCATCTCCGACAGTGCAGCACTCCCTCAGTTCTTAACTGGAGTGTCAGCCTGGATTTTTGCGCTCACGACTCTGGGTTTGGACTTGAACCCACAACATTCTAACCAGGGACGAGATGCCACGGCTGACACCTAAATATTCCCACCCGCAACTCCACTCACACATGAAAGGAGTGATACTCGGGGAAAATTCAGCTCCAAATAGCAGAGGATGTCTGCAGTTGGCTTAACGAAATGCTGGCTGTGCTGATACAGGCCTTAAACGTCCTTGGGGGTTCCCCTGGTCTCCTTGGGAGCAGGCGACCAGAGGAACTCCCTCGGAAACTGTGTCTGTGAGTTGTGAGATGTTGAACTTTGACCTGCCCCTTACAAGGCAAATGATGGACCTGAGGAAGAGCCAAAGGTGAGGTCTCCCTAAGCTGGGAGTTCCCAGTCCTTGGCCATGGAAGGGGACATGATGTAGTCATGGCGGCTGGTACACCGAGTGAGGGAAGTGTATCAACCTCCATAAGGGTGCACGTGGGCCCCACCAGTGGCCTTGTAAGCCGATCAGAAGAGTGCCGAGGTCAGGTGATGTCCCTCAGTAGCAGATCCCTCCATACACTGACTATCATTAAATACAGGTTGTTTAACTTGGTGGGAGAAAGGTACCCAATAATATACAGAGAACAACACCTGGTGTCATCCAATGTATTAAACGTCATTAGTCACATGGATAACAGTAGGGAGAAGGTGATATACAGAGAATGATACCTGGTGAAATCACTGCTCTCATTTCCCTCCACACCTTGACGTATTTGAATGGTCCGCCAACTATATCCACAGGTAGCTCAGCGGAGACAGCTCCAGGATTGTGAACCTCGATCTCACACCTGTAAAAACAGGGCTGGGGATCAGTCCGTGTTAGAGAGACAGCAGCGATCAGATCACAGAACGGCTTCTTTAAATCTGCTTACCTGGTCAAAAGGGCATCAATATCCTGAGGGGAAAGGAACAGAAGAAACGTTACTGAATCAGATTAAAGAGCTGCTGCTACAAATCTCATGGGGAAATTAGAAAGAGAGACAGAATCTGGACACCAAGGAATCAATCAGAAAAGGACTTTTCCTTTTCTTTCGGTGCTGGAGAATGGAAGACCAGGGGGTAAAAAGCATGCAACCCCCAGCCCAAGACTTTGTTTCCATTAACACTGATATGGAGCACCAAGGCAGATGATTTAAATGTGTATTTTCCAGTTTTGATCCCCAGCGTCAGCACCAAGCGCTCCCAGGGTCACAAACAGCACAGCCAGTGGCAGAGAAAAGCTCTACCTACTCTGCCTCAACAATGCACCTTAACCCCGTTCTCAGAAGAGCCCCAACTGCACGCGTGTGAGCATCTCCAGTTCCCACCCCAGCCCTCTCTGAGTCCAATCGCCAGTCAGTGCCACTGTTACGCTGTGTGGAGGAACTGCACTGAGATTTCCTCACCTCATTTCCCATTGGACCCTCAGCTGAAAGAGTAGACGTCCATCCCACCAATCAGATTGAGGCTAAATCAAAGCCCAGAGGTGAAAGGTCAGTATGTTAACCCACTGCCCCCCAAGCCCCCAGTCCCCTGAATGTTGTAGTGTTTCTACTGACCTGATCTCACTGAGAGGCTGGTTTGATCCCATTTACAGTTTAGATCAATCCCACTGACAGTTATTTTACTGTCCGTTTAAATTCCCTGTACAAGGAGGAGAGACATTTTGTACCTTGAGGAGCTTTGGGGCTTCTTGTACCTCCAGCCTCGCTTTTAGATCTCTTATCGCTCCTTCAAGAGAAGACATTTCATCGAAGGTGCTTTTTAAATTGTTCTCCATTTCCTTCAATATTTTATCTGCTTTTATCTCCAGCTCTGCTTTCATCAGCTCTTCCTTCTCAGACAGGAACTTGTGCATCTTTTCAAATTCAGTCTTGATTTCACTTCTCAGACCGTCAACTTGGGCCTGGAACACATTGAATACAGAACGAGACAAGCAGTATTCATAATCCCAGTGTCCCTGGACTCCGTGTGCCCTCTATCGGATTAAAGCATTGTATCCAATATGCATCTGTCATATTTCAAAGTGTCATGCATGTAAATTGTGTGTCACATTGTACGTCATACTGTATGTCACACCGAATGTCACACAGACTTGACAGCATAAACAGATTCATAAAACATACAACAAATAACAACAACTCACTGCTGACTAAACAATTTAACTAAATATTGGATACAAGCCAAACATAATCAAGGGATTTAATGGAGGGGTTCAGATGGTTTATATGTAGAATAATGGATAGCCAGGAGTAAGTTACAGACTGGAATCTAATCAAAGGGTTGAGATGGTTTATGTATAGAATAATGGATACCTGGGAGTGAGTTACAGACTGGAATCTAATCGAGGGGTTCAGATGGTTTATATATAGAATAATGGATACCTGGGAGTGAGTTACAGGCTGGAATCTAATCGAGGGGTTCAGATGGTTTATATATAGAATAATGGATACCTGGGAGTGAGTTACAGGCTGGAATCTAATCGAGATGTTTGGTTGGTTTATATATAGAATAATGGATACTCGGGAGTTGGGTGAGCAGAAAGGGAAACCTGGTGGGGGAGAGGGTTACGATGATACATGGACTTTTTTCAACGTAGAAAAGGATATTTTCTCAAGATTGATTACAGTCAACCTTTGGGATCGGACAGAGAAAGGAAAGAAGACCCTTGTTACGTTGTTACAATAATTAACGATTTACAGACGGTCCCTTACAGTGCAGTTCAGGGAGGAGCCTGCATTGTGCTGGGACAGGCAGCATTTTATTCACTCAATCTCTCTCTCTCTCGCAGTGTCAAAAGCTCATTCAGGCAGTCGCAACCACAGGGAACTTTACACAAACCCTAAATAACACTCCCCTACCTTCATCTGTAAGATCCCATCCTCCCCTTCTCTTTTACTTTGAAGAGTGAGATCCATTTGCTTTTGCAGAAACTCCAATGATTTTTCCAATTTTTCCTGAAAGACAAAAAAGCACAACGGGATTTGAAAAGGAAACATTCCCTCTGTCCCTGACACACGGTGATCCCAAAGGTGGGAAGGAAATGTAAGAGGAAATCCATAGACTGACGTGGGAGATGAGTCGGAACAACAGAATTATTGATCTAGGAGATGTTAATCTGAAATACCTTCATTGATTGGGACAAGATGCTCTTTCAAAGAGCCGGCACAGGCACGATGGGCCAAATGGCCCCATCTGTGCTGTATGATTATAAGAGAGAAAAGGAGAATAGGATTCCTAAACTCCAACTGTTACACCACAACTAAATGCTTAGATATAAAACTAGAATAATTCTAAATCTGACCACATGTTGGCAGTTTTATTGGTAGACGGGGACAACTATTCCGGGCCACCTTTCGAAGATATTCGCTGTCTTTATATAAAGTAGGAACTGACCTTTAACTCTGGCTGTTGGAATCAGCCTCGTGCCCTCCCTCTCTCCCTCCTCCCCTGCCCCTCTCCCACCTCCCCTACCCCCTCCCTCCTCCCCTACCCCTCTCCCTCCTCCCCTACCCCTCTCCCTCCTCCCCTAGTCATCTCCCTCCTCCCCTACCCATCTCCCTCCTCCCCTACCCCTCTACCTTCTCCCCTACCCCTCGCCCTCCTCCCCTACCCATGTCCCTCCTCCCCTACCCATCTCCCTCCTCATCTGCCCCTCTCCCTCCTCATCGGCCGCTTGCCCTCCTCCCCTACCCCTCGCCCTCCTTCCCTACCCCTCTCCCTCCTCCCCTGCCTCTCTCCCTCCTCCCCACCACTCTCCCTCCTTCCCTACCCCGCTCCCACCTCCCCTACCACGCTCCCTCCTCCCCTACCCCTCTCCATCCTCCCCGACAGTCTCCCTCCTCCCCACCCCTCTCCCTCCTCTCCTGCCGCGCTCCCTCCTCCCCTACCCCTCTCCCTCCTCCCCTGCCCCTCTCCCTCCTCAGTTATCACTTTATTCCCTCCATTCCTCCTCCCCTTTCCCACATCTACCTGTGCCGGCAGGGCAGTGATCCAGTACCTTGTATATCTGGGCTGCCTCCTTTATAGGGATCACACTGTGGGTCTTGTGAGCCCGAGACATTCCGCAAACCAAACAGATCGCTTTCTGCTCCTCTTCACAGAACAGTTTCAGCTTCTCCTCGTGTTCCTCGCAGTAAACCTCCTCCTCCCGCTGTGTCGCCTTCACCTTCAGCAGTCTGAGCTGCTCGGCGACAGCGGCGGAGGAGGAGCCTTTCTTTCTTTTTCTCCCACAGAGCGGTCGGCAGCGGGGAAGGAGGAGCGGACCTGGTTGGAGCGGCGGGAGCGGCGGCGAGTCGATAAAGGGAGCCCCGAGGCTCAGGTAGGCCTCAGACCAGCGTCGACAGCGGCGGAGGAGGAGCCTTTCTTTCTTTTTCTCCCACAGAGCGGTCGGCAGCGGGGAACGAGGAGCGGACCTGGTTGGAGCGGCATTTAAGGAGGGTGGTGGCTTAAACCCGAGTTCCTACAGAGTAGGAACCCCCACCCGCCCTCCTCCTCTAACCTAGTAGTCTTTTAGCAGTCTAAAAACAGAGGTCACAAATTTTTTGGTCTCAGTTTCTTTTCAGCAGAGCAGGAACCGGGAGGAGCGGGAAGTCGGCGTAGGACCAAGGGGACACAAGACCGGGAAGTCAGCGAAAGACCAGGGAGGTAAGACTAACTGGTAAGTACTTTCCTCAAACCTTCCTAGAAAGTACAACTAAAACTAGTGCGATTTGGTTAGTTTAAAAAGGAATAAGAGGAGTACAGTATACATTGGTCTAAGTAAGCTTCGGGAAAACAAAAGTCAATAAATAAACTAAAACTAGAAAATTAATAAGTAATATAAGGGTTAAGTCATGGCAGTAGAGCTCGGACCTGTGTCATGCTCCTCCTGTAACATGTGGGAAATCATGGACGCTTCCTGTGTCCCTGACAACCATGTGTGCGGGAAGTGTGTCCAGCTGCAGCTCATGTGGGACCGCATGACGGCCCTTGAGCTGCGGATGGACTCACTTTGGAGCATCCACGATTCTGAGAGGGTTGTGAATAGCACATTTAGTGAGTTGGTCACACCGCAGGTTAAGGCCAGAGTAGATAGTACATGGGTGACCAAAAGGCAGAGCAAGGGCAGGAAGGTAGTGCAGGAATCCCCTGGGGTTGTCTCCCTCAGCAACAGGTTCACCGCCTTAGGTGCTGTTGTCGGGGGGGATGACTCATCGGGGGAAGGCACCAGCAGCCAGGCTCATGGCACCATGACTGGCTCTGTTGCAAAGAAGGGAGGGAAAAAGAGTGGCAGGGCTATAGTAATAGGGGATTCGATTGTAAGGGGAATAGATAGGAGTTTCTGTGGTCGCGACCGAGACTCCAGGATGGTAATTTGCCTCCCTGGTGCAAGGGTCAAGGATGTCTCGGCGCGGGTGCAGAACATTCTGGAGGGGGAGGGGGAACAGCCAGTTGTCGTGATACATGTTGGTACCAACGACGTAGCTAAAAAAAGGGAAGAGGTCCTACAAGTAGAATTTAGGGAGTTAGGAGCCAAGCTAAAAAGTAGGACCTCGAAGGTAGTAATCTCTGGATTACTACCAGTGCCACGTGCTAGTAAGAGTACAGAGAACAGGATAGTTAGGCTAAATACGTGGCTTGAGCAGTGGTGTAAGAGGGAGGGTTTTAAATTTTTGAGGCATTGGGACCAGTTTTGTGGTAGGTGTGACCTATACAAAAGGGACGGTCTACACCTGTGCAAAGATGGAACTGAGGTTCTCGGGGTAAATTTTGATAAAGCAGTTCGGGAGCATTTAAACTAGTATGGCAGGGGGCTAGAAACCCATGTAGTGAAATAGAGGAAAGTGAAAGGCAGACAGAAATAAATGGTAAAAAGGAGAGGAACAAAAAACAAAGGGCCAAACTAATTCATAAAAAATGTGAGCATAAAAAAAGCCTGAGGGTTTTATACCTTAATGCGAGAAGCATCAGGAACAAGGTAGATGAATTAGCTGTGGAAATAGAGGTTAATAATTATGATCTAATTGGGATTACGGAAACATGGTTGCAGGGTGAGCAGGGCTGGGAGCTTAACATACAGGGGTATTCAGTATTTAGGAAGGATCGACAAAAAAGAAAGGGAGGAGGGGTAGCATTGCTGGTAAAAGAGGGGATAAATGCAATTGAAAGGAAGGATATTAACTCAGTTAATACAGAATCTATATGGGTGGAGCTAAGAAATAGCGAGGGGCGAAAAACATTAATAGGAGTGGTATATAGGCCTCCAAATAGTAAAATAGAGGTTGGGGAGGGCATCACGAGGGAAATTAGAGAAGCGTGCAATAAGAGCACAGCTGTCATCATAGGTGACTTTAACTTACATATAGATTGGACTAGCCTAATCAGTAAAAATAATGAGGAGGAGGAATTCCTTGAGTGTTTAAGGGATGGTTATCTGGATCAATATGTCGAGGAACCAACTCGGGAACAGGCTATATTGGACTGGGTACTGTGCAATGAGAAGGGACTAATTAGTAATCTTGTTGTACGGGGACCCTTGGGTCAGAGCGATCATAACATGATCGATTTCTCACTCGAAATGGAGAGCGAAGAAATTGACTCAGAGACTCAGGTCCTGAATTTAAACAAGGGGAATTATGATGCCATTAGACGGGAACTGAGTAGGTCTGATTGGACAACGTTCCTGGGAGGACTGGAGGTAGATAAACAATGGCAAGCATTTAAAGATAGAATGACAAAATTGCAAAAATTGTTTATACCAATCTGGCATAAAAGGAAATCTAAAAAGGTGACTCAACCGTGGATAACAGGGGAAATTAGAGACAGCATAAAATCCAAAGATAGGGCGTATAAAATAGCCAAAAAACGCGCCAGAGCGGAAGATTGGGAACAGTTTAAGATAGAGCAAAGGAGGGCAAAGGGCTTAATCAAGAAGGGCAAAATAGCTTACGAAAGCAAGCTGGCGGAAAATATAAAAACTAACTCCAAAAGCTTTTATAAGTATATCAAGAGGAAAAGACTGGTGAAAACCAAAGTTGGTCCATTGCAGTCAGATACGGGGGAATATATAATGGGAAATAAGGAAATGGCAGACCAACTAAATGCATACTTTGGGTCAGTCTTTACGAAGGAAGACACAAAAAACCTCCCTGGGATATCGGGAAAAATAGGGACATTGGCAAAGGAGGAACTGACGCAAATCAATATCTCTAAGGATATGGTGTTAAGGAAGCTAAAGGGATTGAAGGCGGACAAATCCCCAGGGCCTGATAACATGCATCCTAGGGTACTGAAGGAGGTGGCCCTAGAGATAGCGGATGCACTAAGCATGATTTTTCAGAATTCATTAGACTCGGGAACAGTGCCCATGGATTGGAGGGTAGCTAACGTTACCCCACTATTCAAAAAGGGGGGTAGGGAAAAAGCAGGTAATTACAGACCTGTAAGCCTTACATCAGTTGTGGGCAAAATGCTGGAGTCCATCATTAAGGATGAAATAGCCGAGCACTTAGCAAATGGGGACAGGATAGGACAGAGTCAACATGGATTTACAAAGGGTAAATCGTGCTTGACTAATCTATTGGAATTTTTTGAGGGAGTAACTGGTAAAATAGATGGGGGAGAGCCAGTAGATGTGGTGTACCTGGACTTCCAAAAGGCCTTCGATAAGGTCCCACATAAAAGATTAGCATGGAAAATTGAAGCTCATGGGATAAAGGGGAAAGTATTGACGTGGATAGAGAACTGGCTGTCAGATAGAAAACAGAGAGTTGGAATAAACGGCTCATTTTCTGAATGGCAGGCAGTAACAAGTGGGGTACCACAGGGATCTGTCCTGGGTCCCCAGCTGTTCACAATTTATATTAATGACCTGGATCAGGGAGTCGAATGCAGCATTTCCAAATTTGCAGACGACACTAAACTAGGAGGGGGGGTGGGCTCAGAGGAGGAGACCAGGAAGCTCCAGAGCGATTTGGACAGACTGGGTGATTGGGCGGATAAATGGCAGATGCACTATAATGTGGACAAGTGCGAAGTTATCCACCTTGGGTGCAGGAACGGGAGGGCAAATTATTATTTAAATGGCAATAAATTGGGAGAGGGGGAAGTACAGAGAGACCTGGGTGTTCTTGTACACCAGTCACTGAAGGCGAGCATGCAGGTGCAACAGGCGGTCAAGAAGGCAAACGGTATGCTGGCCTTCATAGCAAAAGGGTTGGAATACAGGAACAGGGATACCTTGCTGCAGCTGTACAGGGCACTGGTGAGACCACACCTCGAGTACTGTGTACAGTTTTGGTCGCCTCATCTGAGGAAAGATGTTCTTGCCATGGAGGGGGTGCAGCGGCGATTCACCAGGCTGATACCAGGAATGGCGGGATTGACCTATGAGGAGAGACTATGTAGTTTAGGGATGTACACACTGGAGTTTAGAAGATTGAGAGGGGACCTCATAGAAGTGTATAAAATTCTGACAGGTCTAGACAGATTAGATGCAGAAGGAATGTTTCCCTTGGCGGGTGAGAACAGAACTAGAGGACATAATTTAAGGATAAGGGCTAAACCATTTAGGACAGAAATGAGGGGGAATTTCTTCACTCAGAGAGTGGTGAACCTGTGGAACTCATTGCCACAGAGGGCAGTGTACGCCAGCTCATTAAATATATTTAAGAGGGAATTAGATATATTTCTACAGGCAAAAGGGGTTAAGGGTTACGGAGAGAAGGCGGGGACGGGATACTGAATTGAAGGATCAGCCATGATCTCATTAAATGGCGGAGCAGGCTCGAAGGGCCGGATGGCCTACTCCTGCTCCTATCTTCTATGTATCTATGTATCTATGTATCTATGTTGCCCAGGGTCCGAGCGGGCCTGGTGTTCCTCTGGGCGAAGACCTGCCGACACTGGGGGCAGGAGACATCTCCCAGGACCTTCTCCCAACTCCGAGAGATGCAGGATCTGCAGAAGTGATGCCCACATTCCAGGGACACCGGGTCGGTGAACATCTCCAGGCAGATGGGACAGGTCAGTTCATGTGTTAGATCTGCAGACGCCATCTCAGTGCTCGCAGTCTCTCTCCTTCCCTGTTCAGTGCTTTCACTTTCAACTCTCAGCTGCACTTCCTGGCTTTCACGTCACGTGATCAGGGACAAACACAGTGTTATGCATTTTGTAATTAAATCAAAATGACACTGTTTCTTGTGTCTCAACATTTGCCAGATTTTTAATGCCCAGTATATAACATTATTTTTCCGTTACCAACCGATTCATTAAAACCCACCTCCCCTGCCCCTCCACCCTCACCTCCAACAACAAGTGCGAGGGGCTCATGGACTTCTTTGTCACTAAGATTGAGACCATCCGTTCACCTGCCTCTGACACATCCCTCCCGTCCCCTAACCCACCAAGCCAAACTTCCCCCCTGCCCCAGCACTGAACTCACATCTTTCTCTAGTTTCTCTCCTAGCGCCCCTCATGCACTCTCTGAGCTCATCTTGTCAATGAGACTCACCTCATCCTCTCTCGACTCTTTCAAATCGCTGTCATCACCCCTCTCCTCAAAAACCCACCCTTGAATCCTCTATCCCTGCAAATTACCGCCCCATCTCCAACCTCCCGTTCGTCCCTTGAAAGTGTTGCTGTCTCCAAAATTTGTGCCCATCTTTCCTGCAATTCCCTTTGAACCTGTCCAATCAGGTTTCTGCCTCTGCCGCAACACTACAAACTCAGAGAACTCTTTGTTCCTCCAATTCTGGCCTGTTATCCATCCCCAACTCCCTTTCGCTCCACCAATGGCAGCTGTGCCTTCAGCCGTCTGGGCGCTAAGCTCTGGAATTCCCTCTCTAAACCTCTCTACCTCTCCCTTGTAAAGTTTGCAAATATCACGATTCATAATAACGAGAGAGAAACAGATTCGTTTAATCAGTTTATTTAAACGAAATGCTGTCATGATTAAAACGGACACAGAAGCCTGTAAAATGGCCGCCGCGCATCGTGAAGAAGCTTCCAGAATTTTCAGTGGGCAGACAAGATGGCGTTCGAATAAACATTTCAGTATAAGATTGGATAATACTCAGCAAACATTGATATAGACAGGATGCAAACTGTTTGCATTCGAAACAATAGCAATAGATATGAGTGCTGGAATCGTTTTCCATGCACAAGTAAGGCTCATTGTACTGAGCGATCGAAGGCCCATCCAGACAGAGCAATACACAATTAACCCCACGGCTCTACAATGAGAGAGCCATTCTCGGGTGATTAAGCGAGTATTCGGGGGCCCCCACAAACCAGTCAGGGAGACGATTCAGACGATCCTGGCTGGATCAACAATGGGGAAAACATTAACGGGTAGTTGGCCAGTTTCAGGTGCTACCGAAACCCATTAAAGACAAGAATCGCCCCATGCTGGGAGTTTGGAGCGCCAATATTTCACAAAGAAAAGACATTAAGTTTTGGGCGGGAGATAAGGAAACCGAGCACTCTAACTATAGTGAACAAACGTCCATCGCTCTCTTATTTCTCTTGATTCGACGCTTAGCTCTTATCATCTGGGCTGACTTCTGACTCGGGCTGAACTCTTATCTCTGCTGATTTTCGCTGCCGACTGCTGAAGCTCTTTTGAGAGCTGGACTTCGAATGTTGGGTGGAGCTCAAAACGGGACGAGCCGCCTCAACAAAGACAAGTGACCGGGTGCACCATCCCGAGAGTCGGTAAACGGTGTCTGGACCCGAAGGCCTGAAGAGACGAGACGAGAAGAAGAAGAAGCCACGTGCCGCCACGGTCAGTAAACCCCGACCGCGCCCGAAAATATAAAACTCATTTTTCGAGTTTTACCGATTACTGCACGAACCGGTCAAAGACTCTTCTTTGAATTCTACCGACAACTGGCGTCGGTACAGGAAGACTCTTCTTCGAATTTTACCAACGTGTCCGAGTTCTACAGAATTCTTCATGACAACAGACGATCTGGCCTGCTTGTCGCAGCAGAGAAGATAAACAAGAAGCGTACAGAGACCCCTCCAAACACGTGACAGTCAGGCGCTGCAGCGAAACGAGCCGAACACCTCACTTTAAAATCCTCCGAAATATCACGAGTGGTGAGCATGTTCCCGATCCTACAAATCTAGATATAGTGTAGGGATTGATAGGGGAGGGTGGTTTTATTAAGGATAAAGTATAATGTGTTTCCCTTTTTACAATGTGCCGTGCGTTCTTCATTACCATAGACCAAGCTTTATGAATGTATGTATACTTGTACTGTCGTTAATCTGTGCCTATGACATGTACTTCATGATTTTAGACGCTATGCAATAAAGATTTCCATTTCGTACTATTCAACCGGGTCTATCTGAGTTTTCTCTGCATTATTGCTCTCGCACCTAAGTCCAGCGTTAGAACCGTAAGGGCGAGTGGTTCGAACCACTCACAGGTGCTTAATGCAACAAGGCTGGCCGGAGACCAGAGCAAGCAATAGTATTAGGCAACGAAGGCCTAACCTCGCACCAGCACCGGCTGCGATACAAGCATGCTTCCGAGCAGAAACCCCTTACACCCTCCTCCTTTAAGACACTGCATAAAGCCGACCTCTTTGACCAGGCCACCTACACTCATGTCTCTTTCTTTGGCTTGTAGGAGTCAGGAATTAAAATCTAGATCAGCAGAGGAATTAATAAGGATTTACTCAGTGGGAAAACGAACAGGTCCTGCTGGCCTCTCCTCAGGTGGTCATAATAGACTGTGCTGAGACTGCAGAAACAGAACGAACATGATAACGGCAAACAGAAGCATTGTCTAAAAGGGGCCTCACCAGGAATTTAGCTGCAGACTCCACATACTAGTCAGGCAGCTTCAAAGCTATGATGAGACAAGGTCTACAGTCAGCTCCACGTGAGGTGAGAGGGCTTTAACCAATCAGTCTAAAGCTGAAGATTTTGTGATAAGAAGACCAGGGGTATAAGATGGTGGGTTGCCTGGCGAACGGGCGCAATCCGGGATCCTGAAGAAGAGACGTCAGGGAAGACAGGTGAAGGAAGCTTCTCCTCCCTTCACGAGGACTGATCTCCCTCCGCGGTCGAGTCGCATTCCCTGATTAAAGGTGGTATTTGTTTATATCTGGGTTTGGGTTATAATATACTTGAGGAAAAGGGAACGATCCTGTGTTAGTGCTTCTCATTTCTCAGGTGGTGCACATTATATACCTGTGGGGAGAAGTATCTAAAAGAACAGTTTCGGTGTCAACTTTTTTGTTTGATTTACGCTCCTGTAAAGCGCCTTAAGTCGGGACGTTTTACTCCATTCAAGGCGCTATATAAATGCAAATTGTTGTTGTCGCTGGCTCTAACTGCATCAAGTGTTCTCCCACAAACTGTCCCTCTGGGAGACCCACGGCCCTGACACAGACAGAGAGCGCCCCCTACCTGGGCTGAACTTATATTACCGGGGAGTACTCAAGGGACGGGCTCGGTCAGGTCACTTGATCACGTTTACACATAAGGAACTGGGACATCCGCGGCACAATCACATCCTTAAAATACTGCTCACCTCCTGCTCAATACGTTTGTTGATGTTATGTTAGTTTGAACAAATTGCGATACTGATTCTGCTGTTGCCTCCTCCTCAGCAGTGTGCAATAGTCTTGGAAGACATGTCGTCAAGACAGTAATGCTCTTTAAAGGGGCACCGCCTTTGGACCAAAAAGGGGGTGAAATTCGACTTTGGCGGCGGCGCTGCACGGGCGGTAGTGAATCGGCCGCTTGTTGAACACCCCGTTCAATTTTCCTTTCCATTGACTTCCACCGGGTGTGACTGCGAGTACAAATGGTGCCTTCAAACCCCGACCTTAAGATACTGCTTAAAGCCTACCTCTGTGACCAAGCTTTTGGTTACCTGTGGCAAGGGCCTCGCACCCCTCCCGAAACCTGAGCCGGCTTGAGTGCAGCGCTGAGCTGGAGGGCAAGGACCCTGCCTCTATTTTAACCCCAGCCCCTGCCCCGTTCTCATATGGTGTGGGGGAGGGGAGGATGGGGGTTTATAATCAGCTCTCATAACATCTGATGGATCAGGAGAATACCTGGCATACCAGATCGCCAACTGTAAACTTTCAAGAGTAAACCTTCTGTTCCTTTCTCCCTCATGTGTTTATCCAGCATCCCCTTAAAGCCTCACCAACTCCATGTGGTAGATAGTTCCACATTCTCACCACTCCCTGGGTAAAGAAGTTGCTCCTGAATTCCTTATTGGATTTATTAGTGACTGTCTTATATTTATGAGCCTCACTAAACCGGGCCTGCAGTTCAAAGCCAGCCGACAGCGCTTCGAGTGGTCGTACTCTGGTACCGCCAGCAGATGGCGGTGCTGCTCCGTGTAAATCCCTTCCTGCCAACACCGGGAAACAGCAGACAGACCTGGACATAAGAATTACTGGACTCAGAGGCCCTGAAAATCAAGGGATGTGGGAATAGTGCGGGAAGGTGGAGTTGAGATGGAAGATCAGCCAGGATCTTATTGAATTTTGGGAGGAGGTCACTTATCACTTGGAGGGTGCGAGTCTGGGTGGGGTAGAGGAACAAAGGGATCTCGGAGTGCAAATACGCAAATCACTAAAAGTTGTGACGCAGGTTAGCAAGGCCATAAAAAAAGCAAACCAAGCACTAGGGTTTATTTCGAGAGGGATAGAATTGAAAAGTAGGGAAGTTATGCTAAACCTGTATCGAACCTTGGTTAGACCACACTTGGAGTACTGCGTACAGTTCTGGTCGCCATATTATAAGAAGGATATAGAGGCACTGGAGAGGGTGCAGGGAAGATTTACAAGGATGATACCAGAAATGCGAGGGTATACATATCAGGAAAGGATGAACAGGCTGGGTCTCTGTTCTCTTGAAAAAAGGCTGAGGGGTGACCTAATAGAGGTCTTTAAAATTATGAAAGGTTTTGATAGAGTGGATACAGAGAGAATGTTTCCACTTGTGGGGAAGAGCATAACTGGAGGCCATCAACATAAGATAGTCACCAAGAAATCCAATAGGGAATTCAGAAGAAACTTCTTTACCCAAAGAGTGGTGAGAATGTGGAACTCACTACCACAGGGAGTGGTTGAAGCGAATAGTACAGAAGCATTTAAGGGGAGGCTGGACAAACATATGTGGGAGAAGGGAATAGAGGGTTATGCTGATAGATTTAGATGAGGAAAGACGGGAGGAGGCTCGAGTGGAGCATGAACGCCGACATGGACTGGTTGGGCCGAATGGCCTGTTTCTGTGCCGTATATCCTATGTAATCCTATGTAATTGGCTCAGCTTCTTTCTGTCTTCCCCAAACACTGTACAGAAGACAATGATCAAGAAGGTGTCTCTCCAGGACCAGGCCAGCCATTGCACTTGAGTTGCGCTACAGCCTGCGATGTCCATAAATGTTGTGTAGGGGGTGGTGTTTTGTGTCAGCTTCACCTCTGACTTCTGAGCGGTTCGAATCGCTCCCACCCCTTGGTTCTAGACCTTGGACTTATTTGGGGGTTGTGACAAAAGGTGCAGCAGACAACTGAGTTTGATGAAAGAACTTCAATCTTTATTAAAAGGTAAAACACAAATAACAACACTCTTAACACTCTAAAGGTGGGGAACACTCGGTACAAGCGAGGGAAATGACAGTATAACAATACTTCACCCCTCCCAACCCCACTTTACTAACTAAGTTAGGCTTTGAA
This sequence comes from Squalus acanthias, assembly GCA_030390025.1. Classification (NCBI taxonomy): domain Eukaryota; kingdom Metazoa; phylum Chordata; class Chondrichthyes; order Squaliformes; family Squalidae; genus Squalus; species Squalus acanthias. The sequence continues at coordinate 25,861,050 of CM059449.1, read as the reverse complement.
GGACCAGGGATAATGCTCACCAATCTTTTGACAGTTGGGCTAAATCGCGGTTTTGGGGTTCGCTGTTTATGGCGGTTAGTGTCTGCCGTATCCCATACGCGGTAGAGGACGTCACCTGCATATCTGGTCAGTCTTCGCGAGTCCGCTGATGTGGTAGGATGTCATTTTGGATTTATCTGGTGATTACCCAATTTCTTTTGGTCAGCAATAGGGTTTAGCGTCTTTGGGAAAATCTTACCCAGGGGTAAGTCAGGAGTCGATTGTAGAGTGGAAACTTTGCGGTTCTTCGGGTTTTCTTCCCTTGAGTTGGTCTTTGTTGGTCGCGGTGGCCTGCTATTACCCGGTCAGTTGGGGGTAATATGCAGTTGTTGGTTTCTTGAGGCCTTTGGTTTCCGCGATGGTTTTAGGCCTTGTCTAGTGTGTCGGTCGACCTCGTGGAGCCGTCGGTGACTGGTTGCTGCTTGTTGCTCTGTGTGACTGTGTTGGGACCGTTGTTGGAGGTCCGTCAAGGTGGTATTGTCACGAGCTGGACTCGGGTGTGTCTGAGTGGTGAGCGATGCCGACTCGCTTCCAGCTCAGCTTGTCTTCTTCCTTCTTTTGAACTGCTTAACGGGCCTTCAATTATACTAAATTGAAGTGGCCTTATCTGCCCGCCAAATCTGCTCAGTCCATTGTCTGGTTTTGGCGGGCTCGTTAACGGTAACGACTTTACTAGCGTGTTAACTGGTTTTTAACAGGCCTTCAATTTCACCCATTGAACATGGCCTTATCTGCGCGCCAAATCTGCTTGGTTCTTTGTCTGATTTTGGCGGGCTAGTTACCAGTAACTGTTCTGTAAGTGTCAAATGGCTTTTGGGATGGCTTGCATCCTGTCGATCTCCTCGGTTGATCACTGGTGATTGATTTCGTGTTTGGTTTTCTAGGCTGGACTCGGTCTTTCTATAGAATGGGTCTGAGTGGGTTTTATTATGCATGTTTCTGATGGGCCCTGTAATCGGTTTTGATGGGGCCTGTATTTTGGGTGGGACTGCCTTCGCCCTGGGTCTATTGTTCAAATGTTAATGTCTGCTGGGGCTTGAGTGGGGTCATCCCGGTTCCCCAGACAGTGTAATTAACTGCAATAGCCAAACTGCTTTTACAGAGGTCGAACCCACCTCCTTGTCCCTTTACAGGTCCAGACATGTTTTTAGAATGCCAAAACTTGGTTTTTAGTCTTAAATTCCTTAGGTTAGGCCCAAATGCATTTTTATCACTCTGAGGTAGTTCCAAAGTCCTTTTTCCTTAGGTTTTTGGGGATCTGCAAATTTTCGAAACCTTACAGTTTGGACACTCGACTGGATCATTTACTGCTAGCAGTGGAGTTAGCACTTTCACCATCTTCATCATAAAATCATGAGGAAGGCCGTTCATCCCATTTCATCTCACCCATCCCGAGAGCCCGTGCTATCCTCTCATCACAGCTGTTGATATTTTCCTAAATGATTCCTTTCATTTCTCTCCTCTTGGATATTCCTCCACCCCCCCACCACTCCATCCCTACCTAAATGCATCACTACTCCTCGGCCTTTCTGCTCTCCTGCCACCGTCCCAGGCTCGAATGCCCCTTGGATAAGGCCCTTGGATAATGAACAGCTACTCAAACTGCCCCGTGTTCCTCTCATACTGATCATTCCATCCACCGTGCCTGCTGGGGGTTAACCTCACCAACTTGCTTTCCATCCCGTTCATTCCACCCACCACTATCCTCTTGGACTTGGGTGGTGACACCTCATCCCTTACTGAAGTCTGCCCACCTGGCTGTACTTTCCACCACCTGCCCCACATAAACCACCACGGTGGTGCGGACCTTGGCATCAAATCACAACTTGTTTTTTGCCCCTATTCGTCCTTCGAGCACTTCATCATGTTCCACCCCTCTCACCTCTTCTTTAAATCCTCATTCTCTACCGCTCCTCCCCAGAAGCCTCACCCTGAGTTTCTCACTGAGATATCCTTCCTCCTTTCCTCTCTCAGCATCTGCACTGAGCAACTCCTCATCCTCGGCGATTTAATCTTCATCTCATTAGCCTTATCTCCAGCATAACTTTTACTCTCTCACATCCCAGTTGATTCCTCTGGTATGGCCTAATTTCTCGTGCCCTCAAGTTCAAGGGATGCTGACTTGAGTGTATCTGGTGCACATCTGGCTTAGCCATCCATCACAGCATCTGGCTCAAAGACATCAAGTGCTGTCGTGCCTCACTCTCTTCTGCCCAAACTTCCCACTACTCCAGGATCATCAAATGCAGCAAAGATAACCCCCGTCTGCTTAACTCCACTACCAATCGTCTCTTTAAACCCCTCTCCCCTGCATCCTCGCCTCCAACAACAAATGTGGAAGCTCATGAACTTCTTTGTAATGAAGATTGAGACCATCAGTTCCACGGCCTCTGCTGCTTCCTCCCAATCTCTTGCCGACCTAACCAAACCTCACTGCAGAATTCCCCCCTGCCCGAGCCCTGGACTCGTGTCTTTCTCTAGTTTATCTCCTCATGCCCTCTCCAAGCTCCTGTGTGACTCACCTCCTGCTCCCTTTGACTCCTATCCCTCTAGACTGCTGACCACCAAACTTCCCATCCTGGCCTCCAGACCAGCTGACATTGTGAACGGTTCTCTCCCCTCAGGCACCGTCCCCTCGAGTCAATAGAGAGTGTGGGTCAGGGAGAGCTTGCTGACAGCCCAGTGAGGATTCTTATTTCTTCCCCTTCACCCTCACTCACTCTGTACCAGGCGGGCACATCTGCCCACCAGCGACAGGCCTCTCGATGTATTTGCACTGGGACTGTGTGCAGGACCACATCAAGCAGCACCTGGGAGTGCTTGGTGCTGATGCTGGTTGCCCCAAGTGGGAAAGTGTTCATCCCCCGTCACTTAACAGCCTCCAGGCTGATGGGGCATTAAACCTGGGAGTGCTTGACCCGGAGATTGGAGCAGAAAGTAAACCACATTCCACTGCACTGACGATCCTCACTGTGAAGAGCACAAACAGGGAGATAAAGGAAGAAAGTATCAAGGGAAGGTCATCGAGGTCAGGTGGGCCATGAACAGGTCCCCTTCCCTCTGGTATTGGGCCCAAGCCATTGCCCTCTGCTCTCCGATGATTGAAGAATCTGCCCAATTGAGGTGTTTAAGATGATTAAAGGATTTGATAGGGTAGATAGAGAGAAACTATTTCCTCTGGTGGGGAGTCCAGAACAAGGGTCATAACCTTCAAATTAGAGATAGACCGTTCAGGGGTGATGTCAGGAAGCACTTCTTCACACAAAGAGTAGTGTCAATCTGGAACTCTCTCCCTCAAAAAGCTGTTGAGGCTGGAGGTCAATGGAAAATTTTGAAACTTAGATTGATAGATTTTTCTTAGTTAAGAGTATTAAGGGTTGCAGAACCAAGGCGGGTAGATGGAGTTATGATACAGATCAGCCATGATCTAATTGAATGGTAGAACAGGCTCAAGGGGCTGAATGGCCTCCTCCTGTTCCTAATTCTTTCTACTACTTCCCTGACTCAACAATCATCACACCCGGTGTCAGTCCAGTCTGCAAGTCAAACATTTATTAAAGGGTGAAAATATAAACAGATTCACGACTAATTGTTATGATGCTGGACACAGTTACCACAATTCAGGAGATCATTCTACTTCATTATATTCCAGCACAATGTGTCTGGGTCATAGTAGATTGAGATAGGGACAGAGGGATGGGTAGAGGCACTGAGCTAAACTTACAGTGTACACGCTAACAGCAAATACCCTCACCCGCCAGCAGTACACAGCAGAGGATCAGGGCAACGTGGGCTGCTCGGGCAGTGGGTAAGGCTGCTCACCACGGCCGTGACCTCAGAAAACGTGCCCCACTGTGTTAACGATTGAGCAGTGTGAGTGGTTCAGAGTTTGTGCCAGTTTTATTATTACCCGGATTAAAGATGGGATAGAGTTTCTCGGTGAAAGTGTCAGTGAAAGTGTACAGGTGCGACATGTCTTCAGCATCGTAAAATGACACCTGTCCTCCCTCATAGTCCAGGTAAACTCCCAGCTTCCGCGGTTTCACTTTCAGATGGGAGATGACGTCTGGTATTTTCAATGATCTGTACTCAGGAAGCTGGCCGATGACCCAATATCCATTCTCAGGTGAATGTAAGATGTCTTCCTTCCTGTTGACAGACTCTCTGCAGACACCCACAATCCAGAGAGTCTTGTTTCCAAGACCCACCTCCCAGTAGTGTCTCCCTGATGTGAAACTCATTGAGCTCAAAACATAGAAGTAATTGTCAAATCTTTCCGGCTGATCAGGAATGTCTTGCTTGTTATTCCCGTGCTTCACACTCGTCAGATCCTGGGACAAGAGGAGTTGTTTGTTTGCTGACTCTGGGTCCAGGGTTAGAGATGCTGGGACTGAAACAAAACATGAATGGGAGGCTGTTACTATAAGAAAACCAGGACTGGATCACGAGATGTGTACAGACAGTGATGGGCCATCACCACTTTCCTCAGCCCAGGAACTGTGGAGCCCCAGGGACAGGGCGTCTGAAGAGATTTCTCACCTTTGAACCCTCACCGTTCCCTCAGCCCTATTTACACAGTGCAGGTTTTCATCAATCTATTTAAAATAAAGATCTTGCTCCAGGACAAGGCCTCATTGACCAGAAGCTCTAGGATCTCTGTCTCACTCCCTGAGCCCAGCCTGCTGTATTCTGGCACTTTTGGGGCAGTGGTGACGACCTTTCTAATGGCTGAATGGGACTGAAGAGGCGACAGTTCTATTTCCGTCTACACAGCAGCCAATGGTGAGCCTGGAAACATGGTCATTTATTCTATGTGTGGAACCACGGAGTGAAACTTGAGCTCATCCAAAACTCTGCTGCCCGTTTCCTAAATCGCACCAAGTCCCGTTCACCCATCACCTCTTGTGCTCGTTGACCTACATTGGCTCCCAGTCCAGCATTGTCTCAAATTCAAAATTCTCATCCTTGTGTTCAAATCCCTCCAAGGCTTCACCCCTCCCTATCTCTGTAATCTCCTCCAGCCCTACAACCCTCCGAGATCTCCGCCAGGACAACAGGCAGAGCTCCTTGCTCTTCTTCGAACTAGTGCCATGGGATCATTTACCTCCACCTGAGAAGTTGTAAAGTCTCATCCGAAGGACGGCATCTCCGACAGTGCAGCACTCTCTCAGTTCTTAACTGGAGTGTCAGCCTGGATTTTTGCGCTCAGGACTCTGGGTTTGGACTTGAACCCACAACATTCTAACCAGGGACGAGATGCCTTGGCTGACACCTCAGAGAAGTGTAGAAATAATAGGCTAATAGGGTAGGGGATTTCAACTTCCCCAATATTAACTGGGATAGTCAGAGTGTGAAAGGCTTAGAGGGTCCGGAATTCTTAAAGTGCATCCAGGAGAGCTTTTTGAGCCAGCATGTAGGAAGTCCTACAAGAGAGGGGGCGGTACAGGACCTAATTCTAGGGAATGTAGCCAGGCAAGTGGTAGAAGTGGCAGTCGGAGAGCATTTTGGTGACAGTGACCATAATTCGGTGAGATTTAAGGTAGTCATAGAAAAGGACAAAGATGGACCGGAAATAAAGGTTCTAAATTGGGGAAGGCTGATTTTAATAGGATAAGGCAGGATCTGGCCAAAGTGGACTGGGATCAGTAACTGGTCAGAGCAGTGGGAGTCTTTCAGAAAGGAAATAGAGAGAGTACAACGCCAACATGTTCCCGTACAGGTCAAGGGTGGGACCAAGCCCAGGGAACCCTGGATGTCAAGGGATATACAAGAATGGATTCGGATAAAAAGGGAGGCTTTTGGCAGATACAAAGGACTAAAAACAGTGGAAGCCCTAGAGGAGTATAGAAAGTGCAGGGGGATACTTAAAAAAGAAATTAGGAGAGCGAAGAGGGGGCATGAAAAAACACTGGCAGGCAAAAAAAAGGAAAATCCCAAGCTGTTTGAGAAGTATATTAAGGGCAAGAGGATAACCAGGGAAAGAGTAGGGCCCATTAGGGACCAAAGTGGCAATCTGTGTGTAGAGCCGGAAGATGTAGGTGAGGTTTTAAATGAATATTTTGCATCTGTGTTCACTATGGAGAAGGACGATGTCAGCATAGAAATCAGGCAGCGGGATTGTGATATACTTGAACAAATTAGTATTGAGGGGGAGGAGGTACTGGCGGTTTTTGTGGGCTTAAAAGTGGATAAATCCCCAGGCCCAGAAGAGATGTATCCCAGGCTGCTGTGTGAGGCAAGGGAGGAGATTGCAGGGGCTCTGACACAAATTTTCAGAACCTCTCTGGCCACAGGGGAGGTGCCAGAGGACTGGAGAACAGCTAACGTAGTACCATTATTCAAGAAGGGTAGTAGGGATAAACCAGGGAATTGCAGGCCAGTGAGCCTAACATCAGTGGTAGGGAAATTATTGGAAAAAATTCTGAGGGACAGAATTAGTCTCCACTTGGAGAGGCAAGGATTAATCAAGGATAGTCAGCATGGCTTTGTCAAGGGAGATCATGTTTAACCAATTTGATTGGATTTTGAGAGGTGGTGACTAGGTGTGTGGATGAGGGTAGTGCAGTTGATGTAGTCTACATGGACTTCAGTAAGGCTTTTGACAAAGTCCCGCATGGGAGACTGGTCAAGAAGGTGAGAGCCCATGGGATCCAGGGCAATTTGGCACATTGGATCCAAAATTGGCTTAGTGGCAGGAGGCAGAGGGTGACGGTCGAAGGTTGTTTTTGTGACTGGAAGCCTGTGTCCAGTGGTGTACCGCAGGGATCGGTGCAGGGCCCTTTGCTGTTTGTAGTGTACATTAATGATTTAGATATGAATGTAGGAGGTATGATCAGTAAGTTCGCAGATGACACGAAAATTGGTGGAGTGGTAAATAGCGAGGAGGGAAGCCTCAGGCTACAGGACAATATAGACGGGTTGGTTAGATGGGCAGAACAGTGGCAAAATGAAATTAAACCTGAAAAGTGTGAGGTGATGCATTTTGGGAGGACTAAGAAGGCAAGGGAATACACAATGAATGGTAGGACCCTAGAATGGACAGAGGATCAGAGGGACCTTGGTGTGCATGTACATAGATCCCTGAAGGCAGCAAGACAGGTAGATAAGGTGGTTAAAAAGGGCACATGGGATACTTGCCTTCATTAGCCGAGGCATAGAATATAAGAGCAGGGAGGTTATGATGGAGCTGTACAAAACGCTAGTTAGGCCACAGCTGGAATACTGTGTGCAGTTCTGGTCGCCACACTATAGGAAGGATGTGATTGCATTGGAGGGGGTGCAGAGGAGATTCACCAGGATGTTACCTGGGCTGGAGCGCTTCAGCTATGAAGAGAGACTGGACAGGCTGGGGTTGTTTTCCTTAGAGCAGAGAAGGCTGAGGGGGGACCTGATTGAGGTGTACAAAATTATGAGGGGCATAGATAGGGTAGATAGAAAGGAACTTTTCCCCTTAGTAGAGGGGTCAATAACCAGGGGGCATAGTTTCAAGGTAAGGGGCAGGAGGTTTAGAGGGAATTTGAGGAAAAACTTTTTCACCCAGAGGGTGGTTGGAATCTGGAACTCACTGCCTGAAAGGGTGGTAGAGGCAAAAACCCTCACAACATTCAAGAAGCATTTAGATGAGCACTTGAAACGCCATAGCCTACAAGGCTACGGACCAAGTGCTGGAAAATGGGCTTAGAATAGACAGGGCTTGATGGCCGGCGTGGACACGATGGGCCGAAGGGCCTCTTTCTGTGCTGTATAACTCTATGACACCTAAATATTTCCACCCGCAACTCCATTCACACATGAAAGGAGTGATACTTGGGGAAAATTCAGCTCCAAATAGCAGAGGATGACTTCAGTTGGCTTAACGAAATGGCTGGCTGTGCTGATATAGGCCTTAAACATCCTTGGGGGTTCCCCTGGTCTCCTTGGGAGCAGGCGACCAGTGGAACACCCTCAGAAAATGTGTCGGTGAGTTGTGAGATGTTGAACTTTGACCTGCCCCTTACAAGGCAAATGATGGACCTGAGGAAGAGCCAAAGGTGAGGTCTCCCTAAGCTGGGAGTTCCAAGTCCTTGGCCATGGAAGGGGACATGATGTAGTCATGGTGGCTGGTACACCGAGTGAGGGAAGTGTATCAACCTCCATAAGGGTGCACGTGGGCCCCACCAGTGGCCTGGTAAGCCGATCAGAAGAGAGCCGAGGTCAGGTGATGTCCCTCAGAAGCAGACGCCTCCATACACTGACTATTATTAAATACAGGTTGTTTAACTTGGTGGGAGAAAGGTACCCAATAATATACAGAGAACGACACCTGGTGTCATCCAATGTATTAAACGTCATTAGTCACATGGATAATGAAAGGGTTAAAAGAGCTAAAATGAGGAAATTAAGGAACCAAACATATATCCAACCATATAAAGAGTGGTTATGAACAAGTTTAAAAGGGGGAAGTATGATGTAACGTGGTCAAGACTACACACTACAAATCACTAATTGAGTAAAATATTAGAAATAACCTTGGAGTCGCGGTTGCTGTGGTGAAATCTTTCAAAGCAGTTTTAATTGGATCTACTTGAATTTAACCTTGGAGTTGCAAGACTAATGTGCACACGAACTGCAAGATTTTGCAACCGAAACCAACTATTTTGTACCCGAAACCGGCTATTTGCACCCGAAACAACCTGGGGGATGCAAGAAATGTATATATGAAATGTAAATAATTGTGGGACAATAGCCACGACTCAGAACAAAACTGCAGATAAAGTAAAAGATTTTCAGCAATCAGAGAGCATTCGTCCCTGCATGAGTGTCTCCCCTGTCAACTTGTAATAAAGTTGATTTACTGAACGAAACTCCGGACTCAGAGCGATTGATTGGGAATAAGGCGGACGTCGACCCTTTATATCAGAGGGTCCGTCTCAGGGAGAAGAAGCTCTCCCAGTTTACCCTTACAACTTGGCGTAGTCGGCAAGATCTACCGGACGGGCTGAGTAGAGACATTGTCTCCTCGCATCGAAGCCCAAGGCCGGGGATTCAACGAACCTGAGGCGGAGTCCGGATACATGAGTAAAACAACTTTGGTGCGCGTGAGGACATTGTAAAAATGAAAATGTCTGAATAAGTTGAGGAGCTCGGGTTATATAGGATTGGATATAGGGAAAATCCAATCTAGGCTGAGATAAAACCGCATAAGCAGGAAAGGTCCCTGAAGGTCCGGGAAAGTCCCGGAGGTAATAAACAAGGGAACGAGCAAATCCATCCTGAAAGAATGGTGAACAAAAAGGATGCCAAAAGATCTAAACTCCCGTACGAGTTTATACGAGACAAATATGAAAAGGTTAAGGGGAAGATGATTAAGAAAGGATATGAGTCAGGAAACAAACCGAAATGGAAAAACAATTGGTGGATGCAACAGAAAGGGAGTAAGGAGGATGAAGCAATAGTGGTTTGTGTAGAAACAGGACAGAAGTATTGCGAGAAGAAAGGTAAATGTCCCCTTTGAAAAAGTGATAAACTTTATTCCGGGAAGTCTGTCTCAAAAAAAACCCACAATGGGTTAAGAGAGAAACATAACCATGTGGTTAAGCATAAAGTGCAGGAGAGAGAGGGAGAGAGAGATAAAGAAGGAAAAAGATCTAATTTGCAGGCTAACCAATCTGAAAACTCAGCAAAGGAAGGGAAAAAACAGGGATTTGGAAAGCCAGGAAAAGTTGCTGAGACGCCGATGTAAAAAAAAGAGAAATTTAAAGTTTTACCGACATGGAAGTTATTAATGTCTGTGCCGAGACAAATAAAACACAAGATTTGCTGAGTGAAAGGAATCTTAAAAGGAATGCTGGGATCTCAGTTTGTGTGAAAGTGTGTTTAAAGGGTGAAAGTTTTCCTGACTGCGAATGTTTAAGAAGTTACAATATTACTTTTGTCTGAAAGTCTGTCTTTAAAAAAGTGTCTGTCATTTTTGTTTTAGCTCCACCCACTCTTTTGTACAGAGAGCTAAAAGCTGTTTAACCCTTTGAAGACTTGTCTTGAAGGATGGACAAGTGTGTGTTGTTTTAAGTTTGTTAATTGTTTTACAAAAGATAAGCTTCAGCCTTGAAGTCACAGTTGCCAATGTGCCTGGAAGAAAATGAATTTCAATGTTTACAAGGCATGGGTAATTGTTTCTTTGTTAATGTAGCTATGGTTTCTTTCTTTTCCAAGTGATACTGGTTAGTTAAAAAAAATTGATCTGGATTAAATTGGAGTTATTGAGGTTAATTAACCTATTAAAACCAGACTTTTATTGTGGCCACGGTGAAATTCTGGTTGGTGTAAATTTGTGTAGACCGCATTGAATAAGATAACTCCGCGACAATATCCGATAGTGGCGAACCCGTCCACCATCCTACATGACCTAGACCCTAAGGCCGAAGTGTTTACGGTGTTAGATATAGCAAATGAGTTCTGGAGTTTGCCCTTGGACCAAGAGTCCCAGGACAAATTTGCATTCACAGTAGGAAATCAACAATATACGTGGACCTGGTTACCTCAGGGATTCCACAACAGCCCGGCAATTTTTCACCAAGCAATGGCAGAAGCCATGGAAAAGCTGGACTTGAAACCAGAAGAAAGTACCATCACCCAATATGTAGATGACCTGTTAATAGCATCCCCAAACATGGAAAGCCATTTACGAGCCCTAACTAAGGTGTTGGGAGCCCTGAGAAAGACAGGGTTTAAAGCCTCACCCCGGAAAGCCCAGATAGCCCGAAAACGAGTACAATATTTGGGGCACTGGATAAGTAGGGGACAGAAAGAAATGACGGAGGAGCGAAGACAGGCCATTAGGGACATGCCAAGGCCTGTAAATGTAAGAGGGGTACGAAAGGTGCTGGGATTATTTAATTACAGTCGGAACTTTATACCCCAATATACCACCCTAGCGGAACCAATACAGAAACTGGTCAAAGGTACAAAGACTTCATTCCTCACTAACTGTATTAGACTTCATTCCCCACTAACTGTATTAGACTTCATTCCCCACTAACTGTATTAGACTTCATTCCTCACTAACTGTATTAGACTTCATTCCTCACTAACTGTATTAGACTTCATTCCCCACTAACTATATTAACTTCATTCCCCACTAACTCTATTAGACTTCATTCCCCACTAACTGTATTAGACTTCATTCCCCACTAACTATATTAACTTCATTCCTCACTAACTGTATTAGACTTCATTCCTCACTAACTGTATTAGACTTCATTCCTCACTAACTGTATTAGACTTCATTCCCCACTAACTGTATTAGACTTCATTCCTCACTAACTGTATTAGACTTCATTCCCCACTAACTGTATTAGTCTTCATTCCTCACTAACTGTATTAGACTTCATTCCTCACTAACTGTATTAGACTTCATTCCTCACTAACTGTATTAGACTTCATTCCCCACTAACTATATTAACTTCATTCCCCACTAACTGTATTAGACTTCATTCCCCACTAACTGTATTAGACTTCATTCCTCACTAACTGTATTAGACTTCATTCCTCACTAACTGTATTAGACTTCATTCCTCACTAACTGTATTAGACTTCATTCCTCACTAACTGTATTAGACTTCATTCCCCACTAACTGTATTAGACTTCATTCCCCACTAACTGTATTAGACTTCATTCCCCACTAACTGTATTAGACTTCATTCCTCACTAACTGTATTAGACTTCATTCCTCACTAACTGTATTAGACTTCATTCCCCACTAACTGTATTAGACTTCATTCCTCACTAACTGTATTAGACTTCATTCCTCACTAACTGTATTAGACTTCATTCCCCACTAACTATATTAGACTTCATTCCCCACTAACTGTATTAGACTTCATTCCCCACTAACTGTATTAGACTTCATTCCCCACTAACTGTATTAGACTTCATTCCTCACTAACTGTATTAGACTTCATTCCTCACTAACTGTATTAGACTTCATTCCCCACCAACTGTATTAGACTTCATTCCCCACTAACTGTATTAGACTTCATTCCTCACTAACTGTATTAGACTTCATTCCTCACTAACTGTATTAGACTTCATTCCCCACTAACTATATTAACTTCATTCCCCACTAACTGTATTAGACTTCATTCCCCACTAACTGTATTAGACTTCATTCCCCACTAACTATATTAACTTCATTCCTCACTAACTGTATTAGACTTCATTCCTCACTAACTGTATTAGACTTCATTCCTCACTAACTGTATTAGACTTCATTCCCCACTAACTGTATTAGACTTCATTCCTCACTAACTGTATTAGACTTCATTCCCCACTAACTGTATTAGTCTTCATTCCTCACTAACTGTATTAGACTTCATTCCTCACTAACTGTATTAGACTTCATTCCCCACTAACTGTATTAGACTTCATTCCTCACTAACTGTATTAGACTTCATTCCTCACTAACTGTATTAGACTTCATTCCTCACTAACTGTATTAGACTTCATTCCTCACTAACTGTATTAGACTTCATTCCCCACTAACTGTATTAGACTTCATTCCTCACTAACTGTATTAGACTTCATTCCTCACTAACTGTATTAGACTTCATTCCTCACTAACTGTATTAGACTTCATTCCTCACTAACTGTATTAGACTTCATTCCTCACTAACTGTATTAGACTTCATTCCTCACTAACTGTATTAGACTTCATTCCCACTAACTGTATTAGACTTCATTCCTCACTAACTGTATTAGACTTCATTCCTCACTAACTGTATTAGACTTCATTCCTCACTAACTGTATTAGACTTCATTCCTCACTAACTGTATTAGACTTCATTCCTCACTAACTGTATTAGACTTCATTCTCACTAACTGTATTAGACTTCATTCCTCACTAACTGTATTAGACTTCATTCCTCACTAACTGTATTAGACTTCATTCCCACTAACTGTATTAGACTTCATTCCTCACTAACTGTATTAGACTTCATTCCTCACTAACTGTATTAGACTTCATTCCCCACTAACTGTATTAGACTTCATTCCTCACTAACTGTAATAGACTTCATTCCTCACTAACTGTATTAGACTTCATTCCTCACTAACTGTATTAGACTTCATTCCCCACTAACTGTATTAGACTTCATTCCTCACTAACTGTATTAGGCCCAGAAATTGATCTCGCTCTGTTCCCGCGGGGGTCAGCCTTCCCCGCGATGTCTCACCTCGCTTGTGCTTTTTCAGATCCAGCTCGCACGAACTTGATGTTCTGGACAGCTGCTGTGCAGTGCTTGCGTATCCCACCGGCGTAGTGAATTCGTGCGAGCTGTGGGATCACGTGACTCTGTTAGAGCCAATGGCAGCACACCATCTTCCATTCATAAGTTTCACAGACCTGCTGTGAAATCTATGAATCTTACACCCCCCCAAAATAACAGCTAAACCTCAATTAAATTTTTAAAAAAACCATCACATTAATAAAATAAGTATAGTTAATTAAATTAACCATTTTAAATAAAAAATAAAATTTTTGAAAAAATTTAAAATCTTTTAAAAAGTTATAAAAATAAACTTACCTGTCTTTAAAGTCTCTAAAAAAGATATACCTGTTAAAAATTTCAAAAAAATACTTAATTCACTACTTACATTCTTAAAAGTGGGTCTTACTCCTCCTTTTTACATTTCCAAAATCTTCAGTACTTACCTGCGCGTCCAAAGCATGAAATGCACAGCGTGCGCGCAGCCTGTAGCGCGCACGCGATGCACCGAGGACCCGCCCTCTTTTCAGAAGAGCAATTGCAGGTTTTCAGCGCATGCGCAGGGCATGCAGAAAACCGGCAATTGGAGTGGGAATAAGCGAGAGTACGCAGTGCGTACTCTCGCGTCCCGGGATCAATTTTCGGCCCATTAGACTTCATTCCCCACTAACTGTATTAGACTTCATTCCCCACTAACTGTATTAGACTTCATTCCCCACTAACTGTATTAGACTTCATTCCTCACTAACTGTATTAGACTTCATTCCTCACTAACTGTATTAGACTTCATTCCCCACAAACTGTATTAGACTTCATTCCTCACTAACTGTATTAGACTTCATTCCTCACTAACTGTATTAGACTTCATTCCCCACTAACTGTATTAGACTTCATTCCTCACTAACTGTATTAGACTTCATTCCTCACTAACTGTATTAGACTTCATTCCCCACTAACTGTATTAGACTTCATTCCTCACTAACTGTATTAGACTTCATTCCTCACTAACTGTATTAGACTTCATTCCTCACTAACTGTATTAGACTTCATTCCTCACTAACTGTATTAGACTTCATTCCCCACTAACTCTATTAGACTTCATTCCTCACTAACTGTATTAGACTTCATTCCTCACTAACTGTATTAGACTTCATTCCTCACTAACTGTATTAGACTTCATTCACCGCTAACTCTATTAGACTTCATTCCTCACTAACTGTATTAGACTTCATTGCTCACTAACTGTATTAGACTTCATTCCCCAATAACTCTATTAGACTTCATTCCTCACTAACTGTATTAGACTTCATTCCTCACTAACTGTATTAGACTTCATTCCCCACTAACTGTATTAGACTTCATTCCTCACTAACTGTATTAGACTTCATTCCTCACTAACTGTATTAGACTTCATTCCTCACTAACTGTATTAGACTTCATTCCTCACTAACTGTATTAGACTTCATTCCTCACTAACTGTATTAGACTTCATTCCTCACTAACTGTATTAGACTTCATTCCTCACTAACTGTATTAGACTTCATTCCTCACTAACTGTATTAGACTTCATTCCCCACTAACTGTATTAGACTTCATTCCCCACTAACTGTATTAGACTTCATTCCTCACTAACTGTATTAGACTTCATTCCTCACTAACTGTATTAGACTTCATTCCTCACTAACTGTATTAGACTTCATTCCCCACTAACTGTATTAGACTTCATTCCTCACTAACTGTATTAGACTTCATTCCTCACTAACTGTATTAGACTTCATTCCTCACTAACTGTATTAGACTTCATTCCCCACTAACTGTATTAGACTTCATTCCCCACTAACTGTATTAGACTTCATTCCTCACTAACTGTATTAGACTTCATTCCTCACTAACTGTATTAGACTTCATTCCTCACTAACTGTATTAGACTTCATTCCTCACTAACTGTATTAGACTTCATTCCTCACTAACTGTATTAGACTTCATTCCCCACTAACTGTATTAGACTTCATTCCTCACTAACTGTATTAGACTTCATTCCTCACTAACTGTATTAGACTTCATTCCTCACTAACTGTATTAGACTTCATTCCCCACTAACTGTATTAGACTTCATTCCCCACTAACTGTATTAGACTTCATTCCCCACTAACTGTATTAGACTTCATTCCCCACTAACTGTATTAGACTTCATTCCTCACTAACTGTATTAGACTTCATTCCTCACTAACTGTAGTAGACTTCATTCCTCACTAACTGTATTAGACTTCATTCCTCACTAACTGTATTAGACTTCATTCCTCACTAACTGTATTAGACTTCATTCCTCACTAACTGTATTAGACTTCATTCCTCACTAACTGTATTAGACTTCATTCCTCACTAACTGTAATAGACTTCATTCCTCACTAACTGTATTAGACTTCATTCCCCACTAACTGTATTAGACTTCATTCCTCACTAACTGTATTAGACTTCATTCCCCACTAACTCTATTAGACTTCATTCCTCACTAACTGTATTAGACTTCATTCCTCACTAACTGTATTAGACTTCATTCCTCACTAACTGTATTAGACTTCATTCCTCACTAACTGTATTAGACTTCATTCCCCACTAACTGTATTAGACTTCATTCCTCACTAACTGTATTAGACTTCATTCCTCACTAACTGTATTAGACTTCATTCCTCACTAACTATTAGACTTCATTCCCCACTAACTGTATTAGACTTCATTCCTCGCTAACTCTATTACACTTCATTCCTCACTAACTGTATTAGACTTTGTTATCTGCTGACCTTATCCCAATGCACCAGATAGCATTATACCTCGTTACCCATTAACCACATCCCTATTATAGAGATTGGGGGAGCAGAACATTGTGGTTTCAAGACTGTTAGACTGTCTGGGCCCGAGATCAAGTGATATTAAGATATTAAGGTCAAAAGAGTGTGTACAGGATGAACTGTCTGGCTAGCAGGGGCGCAAGCCCCCAAGAAACAAAATATAAAGGGGGCTGCACAAGCCATGGAAAGATGCAGAGACAGAAGACCCAGAATGAGAGACAACTGGGAACTCAACTGTCGACGTACGCTTCTCTGTCCAGTGTGAACAGATAATATAAGTCTTGTCTGACGCTGTAAACTATTGCTTAAACACTGTAATGTGTTGATCTCTGTAAGTTGTCCGTAAATTGTCAACTGGAATCATTGAGAACAATTCCACAGGGTTGCTCATCCAAAGTCATATTCAACTCATTATCTTACTTGTGTTCTGTGGATAGAAATGGTCAATACTAATCACTTGCATCTATAAGACAGAAGTTCTAATATTTAACATCTGTGAGCCAGAGGGAGATAGAGAGAAAGACAAAGACAAAAATAGAAAGGCAGAAATATTATGTTTCCTCGTACTATGTTTTTAAAAGTTGAGTTTTAAAAGCAAACAAAGCCTATTTGAGGTGAAAGAGTAGGAAGGGAGGGGAGGATAGAGAGATACTTAGAGAAAAAGAAGGGGTACAAAGAGGAGGTAAGGAGTAGGAGGTAAAGAGAAAGAGAAGGTGGGTTAAAAGTGAAGGGGAGTTAAGAGAGAGGGCTAGTGAGAGAGGAGGCTTGAGGGAGAAAAGGACTTGAGAGAGAGAAAGGTTTGAGAAAGAGGGTGTTCACAGAAGAACATAAGAAATAGGAGCAGGAATAGGCCACTCGGCCCCTCGAACCTGCTCCGCCATTCAGTAAGATCATGGCTGATCTTGGGCTCAAAGCCACTTCCCAGCCCGCTCCCCATAACCCTTCACTCCCTTATCTTGCAAAAATCTGTCTATCTTACCTTAAATATATTTAATGACCCAGCCTCCACAGCTCTCTGGGGCAGAGAATTCCACAAATTTATGACCCTCTGAGAGAAGAAGTTCCTCCTCATCTCAGTTCTAAAAGGGCGACCCTTTATTCTGAGACTATGCCCCCGAGTTCTAGATTTCCCCACGAGGGGAAACATCCTCTCTGCATCTACCCTGTCGAGCCCCCTCAGTATCTTATATGTTTCGATAAGATCACCTCTCATTCTTCTAAATTCCAATGATTATAGGCCCAGCCTGCTCAACCTTTCCTCATAAGTCAAACCCCTCATCTCTGGAATTAACCTAGTGAATCGTCTCTGAACTGCCTCCAATGCAAGTATATCCTTCCTTAAATAAGGAGACCAAAACTGTACGCAGTATTCAAGGTGTGGTCTCACCAATAACTTGTACAGTTGTAGCAGGACTTCCCTGCTTTTATACTCCAACCCCCTTGAAATAAAGGCCAACATTCCATTTGCCTTTTTGATTACTTGCTGTACCTGCATGCTAACTTTTTGTGTTTCATGCACAAGTACCCCCAGGTCCCTCTGAACTGTAGCATTTTGTAATCTCTCTCCATTTAAATAATAGTTTGCTTTTTTATTTTTCCTGCCAAAGTGGATAACCTCGCACTTTCGCACATTATACTCCATCTGCCAAATATTTGCCCACTCACCTAGCCTGTCTATATCCCTTTGCAGATTCTTTGCGTCCTCTGCACAACAGAACTAGAAAGAAGGCTTGAGAAAGAAGGGAGAGTTGAGAGAGAGCAAATTGGGCTCATTGCTGACCCACAGTACCGGCCTCACTTGCCTGTTGACACTTAGCCTAAGAAGTACCCAGCTGTTTTCATTTGCTCCTCAAACAGCCTGGTTGAGCATAAATTCCAGTATTATCCCCACACCGAGAATAAACAACAACAACTTGCATTTATATAGCGCCTTTAATGCAGTAAAACATCCCAAGGTGCTTCTCAGGAGCGTTATCAAACAACATATGACACAGAGCCACGTAAGGAGATATTAGGACAGAGGACCAAAAGCTTGGTCAAAGAGGTGTTTTTATGGAGCGTCTTAAAGGAGGAGAGAGAGGTAGAGAGGTGGAGAGGTTTAGGGAGGGAATTCCTGAGCTTAGGGCCTAGACGGCTGGGATTCCTGCCCAGCGAATTAGATTAAAATTACTCCCTAAAACTCAAGTCAGCACTGAACACCTGAAAGCAAATTCTCAGGTTATCGGTCAAACTAAGCCCCGCCCCCATGTTCCGAGCTGTCAGTCAGACTAAGCCCCGCCCCTTGTGACTGTCAGTGAGACCGGAAGGAGTGGACCTGGAGGGAGCACAGCAAGAGTGGAGCAGTTAAAAGAAGCATTCTCGAGCCGCAGGTGCCTGAGCGCGGAGCAGTTACAAAGAGCAGCAGCAACTCAACAGAGGCAGTTTTTGAAAAGGTGACGTCTGAGTAAAAAAAGTGACATCGGCACAAGGGAAGGATCTGATTGGTGAGTAGCTGGTGAGTGTATTTTTTTAAAGTTTAAGTTTATTTCTGCTAAGTTGGATAATAGCCTATTAAATAGAAGGAAAGAGCTGATTGGTGAGTAGTTGGGGAGTGTTTTTTAATTTTAAGTTTGTTTCTGCTGGGTTAGTTCTTAGTCTATTAAATAGAGGCATGGCAGGGCAGCTCAGTCCCATGGAGTGCACATCCTTTCCATGTCGGAAGTCCTGGATGCTTCACGTAGCCTAGGCGACCACATGTGCAGGAAGTGTCGCCAGCTACAGCAACTCAAGCTCCGGGTTTCGGAGCTTGAGCATCGGCTGGAGTCACTGCGGTGCATCCGCGAGGCTGAGAGTTACGTGGATAGCACGTTTCTAGAGGTGGTCACCCCGCAGCTTAAGAGTATGCAGGCAGAGAGTGAATGGGTGACCGCCTGACAGAAGAGGAGGACCAGGCAGGTAGTGCAGGAGTCCCCGGACTGCATCGCGCTCTCCAACCAGTATTCTGTTCTGAGTACTGGTGACGGCGATGGTTCCTCTGGGGAGTGCAGCCAGAGTCAAGTCTACGGCACCACGGGTGGCTCAGCTGCATGGGGGGGGGGGGGCGGGGAGGAAAAAGAGTGGAAGAGCAATAGTGGTAGGGGATTCGATAGTTAGGGGAGCAGACAGGTGTTTCTGCGGCCATAGACGTGACTCCAGGATGGTATGTTGCCTCCCTGGTGCCAGGGTCAAGGATATCACTGAGCGGCTGCAGGACACTCTGACGGGGGAGGGTGAACAGCTAAAGGTCGTTGTCCATATCGGTACCAACGACATAGGCAGAAAGAGGGATGTGGTCCTGCAGGCAGACTTTAGGGAGCTAGGAGAGAGATTAAAAAGCAAGACCTCAAAGGTAGTAATCTCCGGATTACACCCGGTGCCACGTGCTAGTGAGTACAGGAATAGGAGGATAGAACAGTTGAATGCATGGCTGGAGAGATGGTGCAGGAGGGAGGGCTTTAGATTCCTGAGGCATTGGGAACTTTTCTGGGGAAGGTGGGACCTGTACAATCCGGACAGGGTTACACCTCAACAAAGCCACGATGAATATTCTCACGGGGAGGTTTGTTAGTGCTGTGGGGGGGGGGGAGGTGGGGGGGTTAAACTAACTTGGCAGGGGGATGGGCACCAGCATATAGGAGTAGAAAAGAGGTATAAGGTGCATAAAAGAGTGAGAGTGTTGGATATTACTAGAGAAGATAGTACTCGAGGCGGTAGTAGTACCATATTAGATAGGAGCAGACTAAGAAAGACTACGAAAAATTCAAAAACGGGTTTAGAATGCATGTACGTAAAAGCACAAAGTGTGGTGAATAAGGTTGGTGAGCTACAAGCACAATATGATGTTCTGGCAACAACGGAAATGTGGCTTAAAAACTGTGAGGACCGGGCACTTAATATTCAAGGGTACAAGGTGTTCAGAAAAGATAGGGAAGGAAAAAGGGGAGGTGGGGTGGCAGTGCTGATTAACGAAGACATTGTAGTGTTGGAAAGGGAGGATGTTCTTGAGGGGACAAGGACAGAATCCATTTGGTTAGAGTTGAGGAGCAAAAAGGGTAAGATCACGCTATTGGGGGTATTCTATAGGCCTCCAAATAGTGAGAGGGAGGTAGAGGAGCAAATCTGCAGAAAAATTGCAGAGATATGCAAGAGATATAGAGTGGTGATATTGGGGGACTTTAATAACCCAAATATCGATTGGGATAATGCTAGGGTAAAGGGAAAGGAGGGGGAGGAATTTCTGAAATGTGTTCAGGAGAATTTTCTTGACCAATATGTGCTTGGCCCAACTAGTGCTGGGGAATGAAGTGGGCCAGGTTGACCAAGTGTCTGTGGGAGAACACTTGGGTACGAGTGATCATTGTATCATAAGATTTAGATTAGCAATGGAGAGGAGCAAGGAACAATCTAGAGTGGAACTTCTAAACTGGAATAGGGCTAACTTCAATGGGATGCAAAAGGATCTAGCCAGGGTAAAATGGAACCAAAGACTGACAGGAAAAACTGTAATGGAACAATGGGTGATCTTTAAGGAGGCAATGTTCCAAGTACAGACTAGGTACATTCCAACAAGAGGGAAGGGTAAGGGAATCAAAGCAAGGGCTCCTTGGATGATGAGGGAGATAGAGAAGATGATGAAACAAAAAAAGAGTATCTATGATGCATGTCAAGTGAATTCTTCAAGGGAGAACCAGACCAAATACAATAAGTTGACAGGGGATGTGAAGATGAAAATAAGATTGGCAGAGAGAGAATATGAGAGTAGAATGGCAGTTAGCATAAAAGGGAACACAAAAATCTTCCACCAGCATGTAAACAGTAAGCGGGTAGTAAGAGGCGGGGTGGGGCCGATTAGAGACAAAGAAGCTGATATATGCTTAGAGGCGCAGGGCAAGTCTAGAATACTCAATGAGTACTTTGTATACGGTGTTCACTATGGATGTGGATGCTGACAAAATATCGGTAGAAGTGGAAAAGGTAGAAGCAATGGAAGGGGTGAAAATTGATAGACAGGATGTACTAGAACAACTGGGTATGCTTAGAGTGGATAAGTTGCCTAGTCCAGATGGCTTGCATCCCAGGTTGTTAAGGGAATTTGAGGAGGAGATAGTGGAAGAGCTTGCCATAATTTTCCAATCTTTCCTAGATGCCAGGGAGGTGCCTGAAGATTGGAAAGTGGCAAGTGTGACATCATTGTTCAAGAAAGGGTGTAAAGACAATCCTAGTAACTACAGGCTGGTCAGTTTAACATCAGTGGTGGGTAAAGTTTTAGAAACAATAGTCAAGGAAAAAATTAACGGGCATTTGGAGAGGTTTAAGCTAATTAAGGAGAGCCAACATGTCTTTATAAAAGGAAGATCGTGTTTGACTAATCTAATTGAATTTTTTGATGAAGTAACAGAGAGTATTGATGAAGGGAATGCAATGGATGTTGTCTACATGGATTTTCGGAAGGCGTTTGACAAAGTACCACATAGAAGGCTGGTTAACAAAATTGAGGCTCATGGAATAGGTGGATCAGTGGCAGCTTGGATAAGGAATTGGCTTAAGGACAGAAAACAGCGAGTTGTGGTAAATGGCTGTTTCTCAGACTGGAGGATGGTAGACAGTGGTGTTCCACAAGGGTCAGTGCTGGGGCCACTGCTTTTTGATATATAGAAATGACCTGGATGTTGGAATACAGAGTAGAATTTCAAAATATGCCGATGACACCAAACTCAGGGGGGGGGGGGGGGTGGCAAACAGTGAGGATGATATCAATCGACTGCAACAGGACATAGCTAGGCTGGCAGAATGGGCAGACAAGTGGCAGATGGTATTTAATACAGAGAAGTGTGAGGTGATGCATTTTGGCAGGAGGAACAGGGAGAGGCAATATACACTTTATGGCACAGTTTTAAAGAATATGCAGGAACAGAGGGACCTGGGATATAATGTGCATAGGTCCCTGAAGGTGGCAGGACATATTGAGAGAGTGGTTAACAAAGCATATGGGATCTTGGGCTTCATAAATAGTGGTGTTGAATACAAAAGTAGTGAAGTCATGCTGAACCTTTATAAAGCGATGCTTCGGCCACAACTGGAGTATTGCATCCAATTCTGGTTACCACACTTTAGGAAGGATGTGAAGGCTCTTGAGAGGGTGCAAAGGAGATTTACCAGAATGGTTCCGGGGATGGGGGATCTTACCTACAAGGACAGGTTGGAGAAGCTGGATTTGTTTTCATTAAAGCAAAGGAGGTTGAGGGGTAATTTGATAGAGGTGTACAAGATTATGACGGGTTTGGATAGGCTAGACGGGGAAAGGCTGTTCCCACTAGTTGATGGTACAAGGACTAGGGGACGCAGATTTAAGGTTTAGGGCAAGAGATACAGGGGGGATGTGAGGAAAAACTTTTTTACACAGCGAGTGGTGATGACCTGGAATTCGCTGAGGACGGAAGTGGTGGAAGCGGCGACACTCAATGTTTTCAAGGGGAGACTGGATAGGCACTTGAGGGAAATAAACTTGCAGGGCTACGGGGATAGAGCGGGGTAATGGAACTGACTGGATTGCTCGACAGAGAGCTGGCACGGACTCGATGGGCCGAATGGCCTCCTCTGTGCCGTCATGACTCTATGAATCTATGACTAGGCCCCGCCCCCGTGTTCAGTGCTGTCAGTCAGACTAAGACCCGCCCCCTGTGTCCAGGAGGGCTGTCAGATTAAGCACCGCCCCTATATTCAGTGCTGTCAGTCAGACTAAGCCCCGCCCCCTGTGCCCAGGTGAGCTCAGTCAGACTAAGACCCGCCCCCTGTGCCCAGGTGAGCTCAGTCAGACTAAGCCCCGCCCCCTGTGCCCAGGTGAGCTCATTCAGACTAAGCCCCGCCCCCTGTGCCCAGGTGAGCTCATTCAGACTAAGCCCCGCCCCCTGTGCCCAGGTGAGCTCATTCAGACTAAGCCCCGCCCCCTGTGCCCAGGTGAGCTCAGTCAGACTAAGCCCCGCCCCCTGTGCCCAGGTGAGCTCATTCAGACTCAGCAACATCGGGTCTCCAGGAGAAGCTCCGCATCAAACTGCCGCATTCCGTTTCCTGAGAGCCTGTGGTGACCGCGGAGTAGTTTGTCTTTCGGATGGAGCGCCAGTTCCCCCTGTGGGTGCTGGTCGTCCTCCTGCTGCTCCGGCCTTGCGATCCCGAAGGTGAGGAACTAAAGTGGGGAACGGGGTTATAAACGGAGAACGGCTGCGCCGCAGGCTCTGTGACCGCGGCCGGGAAAGGTGGGCCCAAAATGGCGCCTGGAGCTCCCTGCAGCGGCCGGGAATGTCCCCCAGGGGCGCTGCTCCTGCCCTGGGGAAGGCCCGGGTTTGGTCACATCCCCCAGGAGCAGCATAGAATCGTCGAAATTTACGGCCCATCGTGTCCGTGCCGGCCGACAAGGAGCTATCCAGTCTAATCCAACTTTCCAGGGGTAAGGGTTGCAAGAAGGTCAGTAACTCGGGGTGGGGAAGAGAGAAAGTTAGGTTCCCAGGGTGGAGTGGGACGGTGGGGAGAAGAGAGAAAGTCAGGGCCTTGGGGTGGAGTGGGGTGGTGGGGAGAAGAGAGAAGGTCAGGGTCCTGGGGTGGTGGTGGAGGCCAGGACCATAGGCAAGTGAGGAGGGGAGAAGGTCAGGGTCCTGGGGTGGTGGTGGAGGTCAGGACCATAGGGTAGTGAGGAGGGGAGACAGTCAGGGCTTGGGGGTGTGGGGGAGAGAGAGATGGTCAGGGCTCCGGGGTTTAGTGGGTGCTGGGAAGAAGAGAGAATGTCAGGGCCCTGGGTTGGAGTGGGGTAGTGGGGAGAAGAGAGAAAGTCAGGGCTGGTGGAGTAGAAGTTCAGGTCTCTGGGAGGATGGGCGGGTGAGAGAGAAGGTCAGGGCCCCGGGATTTGGGGCGGGTGGGGGGTGGTGAAAGGTGAAGGTCAGGGGATGGGAGAGAAGGTCAGGGCACCGGATTTGTGTGGTAGGGGGGAGAAGGTCGGGGCCTTGGGGTGAGGGAGTAGAAGGGCAGGGCCCTGGGCTGGTGGGGGAGATGAAGGTAAGGGCCCCGGGGTGGGAAAAGAGAAGTCAGGATCTTGTTGGAGAGGGGAAAGATCAGGAACTTGTTCGGGGTGTGGGGGAAGCTCAGGAACTGGGGGACGGGGAGAAGCTCCTAACCCGCGAGTGTGAGCTCTGTCTGTTCTCTGAAAGCAGTGCTGTGAGCTGCGTCTGGAGCCTGGCAGTCAGAATGAATGGCTCAAGTTACACGTTGCAAAGTACTTGGTTACTCAGGCAGGCAGTTTCTAACTACTCATTCCAAACAAATTGCTGGGTGTGTCATGTCCTTCAAGGGGACCAATCAGAACTTAGAAGCGTAGAAGATAGGAGCAGGAGTAGGCCATTCGGCCGCTCGAGCCTGCTCCGCCATTTAATGAGATCATGACTGATCATCCAAATTCAGTACCCTGTCCCTGCTTTCTCCCCATATCCCTTGATCCCTTCAGCCTTAAGAAATATATCTATCTCCTTCTTGAATATATTTAATGAATTGGCCTCAACTGCCTTCTGTGGTAGAGAATTCCACAGGTTCACCACTCTCTGGGTGAAGAAATTCCTCCTCATCTCAGTCCTAAATGGCTTACCCCTTATCCTAAGACTGTGACCTCTGGTTCTGGTCTCCCCCGCCATCGGGAACATCCTTCCTGCATCTAGTCTGTCTAGACCTGTTAGAATTTTATAAGTTTCAATGAGATCCCCTCTCATTCTTCTAAACTCTAGCGAATATAAGCCTAATCGACCCAATCTCTCTTCATACGTCATTCCTGCCATCCCAGGTATCAGTCTGGTAAATCTTCGCTGCACTCCCTCCATGGCAAGAACGTCCTTCCTCAGCTAAGGCGACCTGCACACAATACTCAAGGTGTGGTCTCACCAAGGCCTTGTACAACTGCAGCAAGACATCCTTGTTCCTGTACTCGATTCCTCTCTCTATGAAGGCCAACATACCATTTGCCGCCTTAAACGCCTGCTGCACCTGCGTGCTTACCTTCAGCGACTGGTGCACAAGGACTCCCAGATGTCGTTGCACTTCCCCTTTTCCCAATCTATTGCCGTTCAGATAATAATCTGTCTTCCTGTTTTTGCCACCAAAGTGGCTAACCTCGCATTTATCCACATTATACTGCATCTGCCATGCATCTGCCCAATCACCCAACCTGTCCAAATCATACTGGAGTTTCTCTGCATCCTCCTCACAGCACACACGCCCACCCAGCTTTGTGTCATCTGCAAACTTGGAGATATTACATCTAGTTTCCTCGTCTAGATCATTAATATATATTGTGAATAGCTAGGGTCCGAGCACCGATCCCTGCGGTACCCCACTAGTCACTGCCTGCCACTCGGACAAAGACCCGTTTATTCCAACTCTTTGCTTCCTGTCTGCCAACCAGTTCTCTATCCAAATCAGTACCTTACCCCCAATCCCATGTGCTTTAACTTTGCACGCTAATCTCTTATGCGGGACCTTATCGAAAGCCTTCTGAAAGTCCAAATACACCACATCCACTGATTCTCCCTTATCTATTCTACCAGTTACATCCTCAAAAAATTCCAGTAGATTAGTCAGGCATGATTTACCTTTTGTAAATCCATGTTGACTTTGTCCGATCCTGTCACTGTTTTCCAAGTGCTCTGCTATTACATCTTTTATAATGGACTCTAGCATTTTGCCCACTACCGATGTCAGGCTTACTGGTCTATAATTCCCCGTTTTCTCTCTACCACCTTTTTTAAATAGTGCGGTTACATTAGCTACCCTCCAATCCATGGGAACTGTTCCAGAGTCTATAGAATTTTGAAAGATGACCAGCAATGCATCTACTATTTCTAGGGCCACTTCCTTAAGTACCCTAGGATGTAGATTATCAGGTCCTGGGGATTTACCGGCCTTCAGTCCCGTCATTTTCCCTAACACCATTTCCCTACAAATACTGATTTCATTCAATTCCTCCCTCTCATTAGCCCCGATGTTCCCGGACATCTTGGAGTTTATTTGTGTCCTCCTTTGTGAAGACAGAACCAAAGTATGTATTTAATTGGTCTGCCATTTCTTTGTTCCCCATTATAAATTCCCCTGATTCTGACTGCAAGGGACCTACGCTTGACTTCACCAATCCTTTTCTCTTCACATATCTACAGAAGCTTTTACAGTCAGTTTTTATGTTCCCTGCAAGCTTACTCTCATATTCTTTTTTCCCCCTCTTAATTAATCCCTTTCCCCTCCTTTGCTGAATCCTAAACTGCTCCCAATCTTCAGCTTTGCTGCTTTTTCTGGCCAATTTATATGTCCTCTCCTTGGATCTTATGCTAATTTCCCTTGTTAGCCACGGTTGAGTCACCTTTTTTGTTTTATTTTTATGCCAAACAGGGATGAACAAATTCTGCAGTTCATCCATGCGATCTTTAAATGTTTGCCATTGCCTACCCACCGTCAACCCTTTAAGTAACGCTCCCCAATCCATCCTAGCCTAACTTTGGTGTTGTAAATCCTCACGAGCATATCTGCTGGCACAATGTATACAATTTTTCTTCACATTTGCTGCTGCATTTCAGTGTTTCACTGCCACAGTTTAATTAATTGCATTTGTTTTTTTATGTCTATCAGCTGGAATGAAAGTAGTGTTTGGTGTGGTTGGTTCATCAGTTTTACTGGATCCTGAATATGGAGCTGATCTGAGCAACAGTGAAGTACTATGGGAGTTCACCGCAAGCAACAAAAGTGCTGTTACTATTTTGGATTACAAACAAAATCTCTATGAAGTGAAACCAAATGAAGATTTCAAATCTCGTTTATATTTTAATACATCCAATTGGTCTCTGAGGGTAAACAATTTGAAAGCCAGCGATGAAGGAGTTTATTCCATCACTATAGATGCACAAAAGATAACAAGAATAGATTTGCAGATCATTGGTAAGTGTTTTCAATACTTTGTAGACTTTGAGAGGGAGACGAGGGGATGGGAGGGACGACAGGAGACGAGGGGGCGGGGAAGAAAGAGGGGAGGCGCGGGGGAAGAGATGCGGGGCGGGTTGGAGACGAGGGGTGAGGGAGAAGAAGGGAGATGAGGGGCGGGGGCTGACGAGACGCGGGGGGAGGGGAGAGAGGCAGGGGAGTGGAGATGGGAAGGGAGGGGAGATGAGAATATGGAACAGAGTTTATTAATGACTGGTATGAATGATCAGTTCAACCAGACAAAAGAGAGTGGCTTTCCGGCTTGAAGTTCTATCTTTCGTGCCCTCTGAAGACCTGTTGAAAACCATGCTCTTTTGTACATCAAAGATATGTGTTATAGATAAGACTTCAAGCCCCGCCCCCGATTTATCTATTCCCAAATCTTTTGAAGACTGTCTATACTTGTACACAGTTGCAGTTGTTTACGCGAAAGCTCCTTCCTTTAAATAAGACTTCCTGATGGCCAAGTGAGCTCAGTCAGACTAAGCCCCGCCCCCTGTGCCCAGGGGAGCTCAGTCAGACGAAGCCCCGTGTCCAAGTGAGCTCAGTCAGACTAAGCCCCGCCCCCTGTGTCCAGGTGAGCTCAGTCAGACTAAGCCCCGCCCCCTGTGTCCAGGTGAGCTCAGTCAGACTAAGCCCCGCCCCCTGTGTCCAGGTGAGCTCAGTCAGACTAAGCCCCGCCCCCTGTGTCCAGGTGAGCTCAGTCAGACTAAGACCGCCCCCTGTGCCCAGGTGAGCTCAGTCAGACTAAGCCCCGCCCCCTGTGTCCAGGTGAGCTCAGTCAGACTAAGCCCCACCCCCTGTGTCCAGGTGAGCTCAGTCAGACTAAGCCCCGCCCCCTGTGTCCAGGTGAGCTCAGTCAGACTAAGCCCGCCCCCTGTGCCCAGGTGAGCTCAGTCAGACTAAGCCCCGCCGCCTGTGCCCAGGTGAGCTCAGTCAGACTAAGCCCCGCCCCCAGTGTCCAGGTGAGCTCAGTCAGACTAAGCCCGCCCCCTGTGTCCAGGTGAGCTCAGTCAGACTAAGCCCCGCCCCCAGTGTCCAGGTGAGCTCAGTCAGACTAAGCCCGCCCCCTGTGTCCAGGTGAGCTCAGTCAGACTAAGCCCCGCCCCCAGTGTCCAGGTGAGCTCAGTCAGACTAAGCCCCGCCCCCTGTGTCCAGGTGAGCTCAGGCAGACTAAGCCCCGCCCCGTGTCCAGGTGAGCTCAGTCAGACTAAGCCCTGCCCCCTGTGTCCAGGTGAGCTCAGTCAGACTAAGCCCCGCCCCCAGTGTCCAGGTGAGCTCAGGCAGACTAAGCCCCGCCCTGTGTCCAGGTGAGCTCAGTTAGACTAAGCCCCACCCCCTGTGTCCAGGTGAGCTCAGTCAGACTTAGCCCAGCCCCGTGTTCAGGTGAGCTCAGTCAGACTAAGCCCCGCCCCCCGTGTCCAGGTGAGCTCAGGCAGACTAAGCCCTGCCCTGTGACCAGGTGAGCTCAGTCAGACTAAGCCCCGCCCCGTGTCCAGGTGAGCTCAGTCAGACTAAGCCCCGCCCCCTGTGTCCAGGTGAGCTCAGTCAGACTAAGCCCCGCCCCCTGTGTCCAGGTGAGCTCAGTCAGACTCAACCCCGCCCCCAGTGTCCAGGTGAGCTCAGGCAGACTGAGCCCCGCCCCGTGTCCAGGTGAGCTCAGTCAGACTAAGCCCCGCCCCCTGTGTCCAGGTGAGCTCAGTCAGACTTAGCCCCGCCCCCTGTGAGCTCAGTCAGACTAATCCCCGCCCCCTGTGCCCAGGTGAGCTCAGTCAGACTCAGCAACACCTGGTCTCCAGGAGAGACGCGGCCGGGAGAAGCTCCGCATCACAATGCCGGTTTCCTTGTCCTGAGAGCCTGTGGTGACCGCGGATTAGTTTGTCTTTCGGATGGAGCACCAGTTCCCCCTGTGGGTGCTGCTTGTCCTCCTGCTGCTCCGGCCTTGCGATCTCGAAGGTGAGGAATTAAAGTGGGGAATGGGGTTATAAACGGAGAATGGCTGCGCCGCGGGCCCTGTGACCATGGCCGGGAAGGGTGGGGCCCAAAAAGGCGTGTTAAGCCTCCTTAAGCGGCCAGGAATGTACCCCAGTGACTGCAGGGCGCAGCTCCTGTCCTGGTAAAGGCCCGGGTTTGATCACATCCCCCAGGAGCAGCATGGAATCGTCGAAAATTAGGGGCAATCGTGTCCCTGCCGGCCGACAAGGAGCTATGGAAGATGGGAGCAGGAGTAGGTCATTCGGCCCCTCGAGCCTGCTCCGCCATTTAATGAGATAATGGCTGATCATCCAAATTCAGTACCCTGTCCCTGCTTTCTCCCCATATCCTTTGATCCCTTTAGCCTTAAGAAATATATCTATCTCCTTCTTGAATATATTTAATGAATTGGCCTCAACTGCCTTCTGTGGTAGAGAATTCCACAGGTTCACCACTCTCTGGGTGAAGAAATTCCTCCTCATCTCAGTCCCAAATGGCTTACCACTTATCCTTAGACTGTGACCTCTGGTTCTGGACTCCCTGCCATCGGGAACATCCTTCCTGCATCTAGTCTGTCTAGTCCTGTTAGAATTTTATAAGTTTCAATGAGATCCCCTCTGATTCTTCTAAACTGTAGCGAATATAAGCCTAATCGACCCAATCTCTCTTCATGCGTCATTCCTGCCATCCCAGGTATCAGTCTGGTAAATCTTCGCTGCACTCCCTCCATGGCAAGAACATCCTTCCTCAGATAAGGTGACCAAAACTACACACAATACTCAAGGTGTGGTCTCACCAAGGCCTTGTACAACTGCAGCAAGACATCCTTGCTCCTGTACTCGAATCCTCTCGCTATGAAGGCCAACATACCATTTGCCTTCTTAACCGCCTGCTGCACCTGCATGCTTACCTTCAGCGACTGGCGCACAAGGACTCCCAGATCTCGTTGCACTTCCCCTTTTCCCAATCTATTGCCGTTCAGATAATAATCTGTCTTCCTGTTTTTGCCACCAAAGTGGCTAACCTCGCATTTATCCACATTATACTGCATCTGCCATGCATCTGCCCAATCACCCAACCTGTCCAAATCATACTGGAGTTTCTCTGCATCCTCCTCACAGCACACACGCCCACCCAGCTTTGTGTCGTCTGCAAATTTGGAGATATTACATCTAGTTCCCTCGTCTAGATCATTAATATATATTGTGAATAGCTGGGGTCCTAGCACCGATCCCTGCGGTACCCCACTAGTCACTGCCTGCCACTCGGAAAAAGACCCGTTTATTCCAACTCTTTGCTTCCTGTCTGCCAACCAGTTCTCTATCCAAATCAGTACCTTACCCCCAATCCCATGTGCTTTAACTTTGCACGCTAATCTCTTATGCGGGACCTTATTGAAAGCCTTCTGAAAGTCCAAATACACCACATCCACTGGTTCTCCCTTATCTATTCTACCAGTTAAATCCTCAAAAAATTCCAGTAGATTAGTCAGGCATGATTTACTTTTTGTAAATCCATGTTGACTTTGTCTGATCCTGTCACTGTTTTCCAAGTGCTCTGCTATTACATCTTTTATAATGGACTCTAGCTTTTTGCCCACTACCGATGTCAGGCTTACTAGTCTATAATTCCCCGTTTTTTCTCTACCACCTTTTTTAAATAGTGGGGTTACATTAGCTACCCTCCAATCCATGGGAACTGTTCCACAATCTATAGAATTTTGAAAGATGACCAGCAATGCATCTACTATTTCTAGGGCCACTTCCTTAAGTACCCTAGGATGTAGATTATCAGGCCCTGGGGATTTATCGGCCTTCAATCCCGTCAATTTCCCTAACACCATTTCCCTACAAATACTGATTTCATTCAATTCCTCCCCCTCATTAGACCCTATGTTCCCCGACATCTCTGGGAGTTTATTTGTACCTCCTTTGTGAAGACAGAACCAAAGTATGTATTTAATTGGTCTGCCTTTTCTTTGTTCCCCATTATAAATTCCCCTGATTCTGACTGCTGGGGACCTACGCTTGACTTCACCAATCTTTTTCTCTTCACTTATCTATAGAAGCTTTTACAGTCAGTTTTTATGTTCCCTGCAAGCTTACTCTCATATTCTTTTCTCCCCCTCTCAATTAATCCCTTTGTCCTCCTTTGCTGAATCCTAAACTGCTCCAAATCCTCAGGTTTGCTGCTTTTTCTGGCCAATTGATATGTCCTCTCCTTGGATCTTATGCTATCCCTAATTTCCCTTGTTAGCCACGGTTGAGTCACCTTTTTTGTTTTATTTTTATGCCAAACAGGGATGAACAAATTCTGTAGTTCATCTATGCGATCTTTAAATGTTTGCCATTGCCTATCCACCGTCAACCCTTTAAGTAGCGCTTCCCAATCCATCCTAGCCAACTCGCGCCTCATACCATCGTAGTTTCCTTTATTTAAATTCAGGACCCTAGTCTCTGAGTCAACTACTTCACTCTCCATCTTAATGAAGAATTCTATCATATTATGATCGCTCCTCCCCAAGGGGCCTTGCACAACAAGATTGCTAATTAATCCTTTCTCATTACATAATACCCAGTCTAAGATGGCCTGATCTCTCGTTGGTTCCTCGACATATTGGTCCAGGAAACCATCCCGTATACACTCTAGGAATTCCTCCTCCACAGTATTGTTACTAATTTGGTTAGCCCAATCTATATGTAGATTAAAGTCACCCATGATAACTGCTATGCCCTTATTGCACGCGTCTCTAATTTTCCATTTAATGCCATCCCCAACCTCAGCATTACTGTTTGGGGGTCTGTATACAACTCCCACTAATGTTTTCTGGCCCTTGGTATTTCTCAGCTCTACCCATACAGATTTCACATCATCAGAGCTAATATCCTTCCTTACTATTATGTTAATCTCCTCTTTAACCAGCAATGCTACCTCACCTCCTTTTCCTTTTTGCCTGTCCTTCCTGAATATTGAATACCCCTGGATGTTGAGTTCCCAGCCTTGGTCACCCTGGAGCCATGTCTCCGTAATCTCAATTATATTATATCTGTTTACATCTATTTGCGCAGCTAATTCATCCACCTTATTACGAATGCTCTTCGCATTAAGACACAAAACCTTCAGGCTTGTTTTTTTTAACACTTTTAGTCCTTTTAGAATTATTATTTACTGTGGCCCTGTTTGATTTACACCCTTGATTTCTCTGCCTTCCACTTTTGCTTTTCTCCTTCCTGTCTTTTGCTTCTATTCTTGCTTCCCTTTCCTCTGTTTCCCTGCACAGGTTCCCAACCCCCTGCCATTTTAGTTTAAACCCTCCCCAACAGCACTAGCAAACACTCCCCCGAGGACATCGGTCCCAGTCCTGCCCAGGTGCAAACCGTCAAGTTTGTACTGGTCCCACCTCCCCCAGAACCGGTTCCAATGTCCCAGGAATTTGAATCCCTCCCCCTTGCACCATTCCTCTAGCCACGTATTCATCTGAAATATCCTACTGTTTCTATTCTGACTATCACGTGGCACCGGTATCAATCCTGAGATTACTACCTTTGAGGTCCTATTTTTTAATTTACCTCCTAACTCCCTATATTCAGCTTTTAGGACCTCATCCCGTTTTTTACCTATATGCACCACAACAACTGGCTGTTCAGCCTCCCCCTCCAGAATGCCCTGCAGCCGCTCCGAGACATCCTTGACCCTTGCACCAGGGAGGCAACATACCATCCTGGAGTCTCATTTGCAGCCTAATCCCACTTTCCTGGGGTAAGGGTTGCAAGGTGGTCAGGAACTCGGGGTGGTGGGAGGAAGAGAGAAAGTTACGGTCCTGGGGTGGAGTGGGGTGGTGGGGATTAGAGAGAATGTCAGGGCCCTGGGGTGGTGGTAGAGGTCAGGACCATAGGGTAGTGAGGTTAGAAGCTCAGGGCTCTGGGGTGGGGGACAGGGTCTGGACCCCACCGGGGTGGTGGGGTAGAAAGACTGGACTTGGGGGTGGGGGGGGAGGAGAGAGAGATGGTCAGGACCCCGGGGTTTAGTGGGGTGGTGTGAAGGAGGGAGAAAGTTAGGGCCCCGTGGGGAGGGGGTGTAAGAGAGAAGGTCAGGGCCCCAGTAGGGGTTCAGAGAGAAGGTCAGGACCCTGGGATTTGGTGGGAAGAAGAGAGAAAGTCAGGGCCCCGGGGTGGAGTGGGGAGAAGTGAGAAAGTCAGGGCCCCGGGGTGGAGTGGGGAGAAGTGAGAAAGTCAGGGCCCTGGGGTGGAGTGGGGAGAAGTGAGAAAGTCAGGGCCCTGGGGTGGAGTGGGGAGAAGTGAGAAAGTCAGGGCCCCGGGGTGGAGTGGGGAGAAGTGAGAAAGTCAGGGCCCTGGGGTGGAGTGGGGTGGTGGGGAGAAGTGAGAAAGTCAGGGCCCCGGGGTGGAGTGGGGTGCTGGGGAGAAGTGAGAAAGTCAGGGCCCTGGGGTGGAGTGGGGAGAAGTGAGAAAGTCAGGGCCCCGGGGTGGAGTGGGGAGAAGTGAGAAAGTCAGGGCCCTGGGGTGGAGTGGGGAGAAGTGAGAAAGTCAGGGCCCCGGGGTGGAGTGGGGAGAAGTGAGAAAGTCAGGGCCCTGGGGTGGAGTGGGTGGTGGGGAGAAGTGAGAAAGTCAGGGCCCTGGGGTGGAGTGGGGAGAAGTGAGAAAGTCAGGGCCCCGGGGTGGAGTGGGGAGAAGTGAGAAAGTCAGGGCCCTGGGGTGGAGTGGGGTGGTGGGGAGAAGTGAGAAAGTCAGGGCCCCGGGGTGGAGTGGGGAGAAGTGAGAAAGTCAGGGCCCTGGGGTGGAGTGGGGAGAAGTGAGAAAGTCAGGGCCCTGGGGTGGAGTGGGGAGAAAAGAGAAAGTCAGGGCCCCGGGGTGGTGGGGAGAAGTGAGAAAGTCAGGGCCCTGGGGTGGAGTGGGGTGGTGGGGAGAAGTGAGAAAGTCAGGGCCCCGGGGTGGAGTGGGGTGCTGGGGAGAAGTGAGAAAGTCAGGGCCCTGGGGTGGAGTGGGGAGAAGTGAGAAAGTCAGGGCCCCGGGGTGGAGTGGGGAGAAGTGAGAAAGTCAGGGCCCTGGGGTGGAGTGGGGAGAAGTGAGAAAGTCAGGGCCCCGGGGTGGAGTGGGGAGAAGTGAGAAAGTCAGGGCCCTGGGGTGGAGTGGGGAGAAGTGAGAAAGTCAGGGCCCTGGGGTGGAGTGGGGAGAAAAGAGAAAGTCAGGGCCCCGGGGTGGTGGGGAGAAGTGAGAAAGTCAGGGCCCTGGGGTGGAGTGGGGTGGTGGGAGGAAGTGAGAAAGTCAGGGCCCTGGGGTGGAGTGGGGTGGTGGGAGGAAGTGAGAAAGTCAGGGCCCCGGGGTGGAGTGGGGTGCTGGGAGAAGTGAGAAAGTCAGGGCCCTGGGGTGCTGGGGAGAAGTGAGAAAGTCAGGGCCCTGGGGTGGAGTGGGGTGGTGGGAGGAAGTGAGAAAGTCAGGGCCCTGGGGTGGAGTGGGGTGCTGGGGAGAAGTGAGAAAGTCAGGGCCCTGGGGTGGAGTGGGGTGGTGGGAGGAAGTGAGAAAGTCAGGGCCCCGGGGTGGAGTGGGGTGCTGGGGAGAAGTGAGAAAGTCAGGGCCCCGGGGTGCTGGGGAGAAGTGAGAAAGTCAGGGCCCCGGGGTGGAGTGGGGAGAAGAGAGAAAGTCAGGGCCCTGGGGTGGAGTGGGGAGAAAAGAGA
This sequence comes from Squalus acanthias, assembly GCA_030390025.1. Classification (NCBI taxonomy): domain Eukaryota; kingdom Metazoa; phylum Chordata; class Chondrichthyes; order Squaliformes; family Squalidae; genus Squalus; species Squalus acanthias. The sequence continues at coordinate 25,826,235 of CM059449.1, read as the reverse complement.
AAGTCAGGGCCCCGGGGTGGTGGGAGGAAGAGAGAAAGTCAGGGCCCTGGGGTGGGGAAGAGAGAAAGTCAGGGCCCTGGGGTGGTGGGGAGAAGAGAGAAAGTCAGGGCCCTGGGGTGGAGTGGGGTGGTGGGAGGAAGTGAGAAAGTCAGGGCCCCGGGATGGGGAAGAGAGAAAGTCAGGGCCCCGGGGTGGAGTGGGGTGGTGGGAGGAAGAGAGAAAGTCAGGGCCCTGGGGTGGAGTGGGGTGGTGGGAGGAAGAGAGAAAGTCAGGGCCCTGGGGTGGTGGGGAGAAGAGAGAAAGTCAGGGCCCTGGGGTGGTGGGGAGAAGAGAGAAAGTAAGGGCCCTGGGGTGGGGAAGAGAGAAAGTCAGGGCCCTGGGGTGGAGTGGGGTGGTGGGAGGAAGAGAGAAAGTCAGGGCCCTGGGGTGGGGAAGAGAGAAAGTCAGGGCCCTGGGGTGGAGTGGGGTGGTGGGAGGAAGAGAGAAAGTCAGGGCCCCGGGATGGGGAAGAGAGAAAGTCAGGGCCCCGGGGTGGAGTGGGGTGGTGGGGAGAAGAGAGAAAATCAGGGCCCTGGGGTGGAGTGGGGAGAAGAGAGAAAGTCAGGGCCCTGGGGTGGTGGGGAGAAGAGAGAAAGTCAGGGCCCCGGGGTGGAGTGGGGTGCTGGGGTGAAGAGAGAAAGTCAGGGCCCTGGGGTGGAGTGGGGTGCTGGGGTGAAGAGAGAAAGTCAGGGCCCTGGGGTGGAGTGGGGAGAAGAGAGAAAGTCAGGGCCCCGGGGTGGAGTGGGGTGCTGGGGTGAAGAGAGAAAGTCAGGGCCCTGGGGTGGAGTGGGGTGCTGGGGTGAAGAGAGAAAGTCAGGGCCCTGGGGTGGAGTGGGGTGCTGGGGTGAAGAGAGAAAGTCAGGGCCCTGGGGTGGAGTGGGGAGAAGAGAGAAAGTCAGGGCCCCGGGGTGGAGTGGGGTGGTGGGGTAGAAGGTCAGGTCTCTGGGAGGATGGACGGGCGAGAGCGAAGGTCAGAGCCCTGGGTTTTGGAGCGGGTGGGGGGTGGTGAAAGGTGATGGTCAGGGGATGGGAGAGAAGGTCAAGGCCCTGGATTTGTGTGGTAGGGGGGAGAAGGTCGGGGCCTTTGGGGTGAGGGAGTAGAAGGGCAGGGCCCTGGGCTGGTGGGGGAGATGAAGGTAAGGGCCCCGGGGTGGGAAAAGAGAAGGTCAGGATCTTGTTGGAAAGGGGAAAGATCAGGAACTTGTTCGGGGTGTGGGGGACGCTCAGGAACTGGGGGACGGGGAGAAGCTCCTAACTTGCGAGTGTGGGCTCTGTCTGTTCTCTGAAAGCAGTGCTGTGAGCTGTGTCTGCAGCCTGACAGACAGAATGAATGGCTCCAGTTACACATTGCAAAGTACTTGATTACTCAGGCAGGCAGTTTCTAACTTCTCATTCCAAACAAACTGCTGGGTGTGTCTTGTCCTTCAAGGGGTCCGATCAGAACTTTGGTGTTGTAAATACTCACGAGCATATCTGCTGGCACAATGTATACAATTTTTCTTCACATTTGCTGCTGCATTTCAGTGTTTCACTGCCACAGTTTAAATGATTACATTTGATTTTTTTATGTCTATCAGATGGAATGAAAGTAGTGTTTGGTGTGGTTGGTTCATCAGTTTTACTGGATCCTGAATATGGAGCTGATCTGAGCAACAGTGAAGTACTATGGGAGTTCACCGCAAGCAACAAAAGTGCTGTTACTATTTTGGATTACAAACCAAATCTCTATGAAGTGAAACCAAATGAAGATTTCAAATCTCGTTTATATTTTAATACATCCAATTGGTCTCTGAGGGTAAACAATTTGAAAGCCAGCGATGAAGGAGTTTATTCCATCACTATAGATGCACAAAAGATAACAAGAATAGATTTGCAGATCATTGGTAAGTGTTTTCAATACTTTGTAGACTTTGAGAGGGAGACGAGGGGATGGGAGGGACGACAGGAGACGAGGGGGCGGGGAAGAAAGAGGGGAGGCGCGGGGGAAGAGATGCGGGGCGGGTTGGAGACGAGGGGTGAGGGAGAAGAAGGGAGATGAGGGGCGGGGGCTGACGAGACGCGGGGGGAGGGGAGAGAGGCAGGGGAGTGGAGATGGGAAGGGAGGGGAGATGAGAATATGGAACAGAGTTTATTAATGACTGGTATGAATGATCAGTTCAACCAGACAAAAGAGAGTGGCTTTCCGGCTTGAAGTTCTATCTTTCGTGCCCTCTGAAGACCTGTTGAAAACCATGCTCTTTTGTACATCAAAGATATGTGTTATAGATAAGACTTCAAGCCCCGCCCCCGATTTATCTATTCCCAAATCTTTTGAAGACTGTCTATACTTGTACACAGTTGCAGTTGTTTACGCGAAAGCTCCTTCCTTTAAATAAGACTTCCTGATGGCCAAGTGAGCTCAGTCAGACTAAGCCCTGCCCCCTGTGCCCAGGGGAGCTCAGTCAGACGAAGCCCCGTGTCCAAGTGAGCTCAGTCAGACTAAGCCCCGCCCCCTGTGTCCAGGTGAGCTCAGTCAGACTAAGCCCCGCCCCCTGTGTCCAGGTGAGCTCAGTCAGAATAAGCACCGCCCCCTGTGAGCTCAGGCAGTCTGAGCCCCACCCCCCATGTACAGGTGAGCTCAGTCAGACTAACCCACCCCCCATGTGCAGGTGAGCTCAGTCAGACTAAGCCCCGCCCCCTATGCCCAGGGGCGCTCAGTCAGACTAAGCCCCGCCCCCCATGTCCAGGTGAGCTCAGTTAGACTAAGCCCCACCCCCGTGTCCAGGTGAGCTCAGTTAGACTAAGCCCCGCCCCCTGTGTCCAGGTGAGCTCAGGCAGACGAAGCCCCACCCCCGTGTCCAGGTGAGCTCAGTTAGACTAAGCTCCGCCCCCTGTGTCCAGGTGAGCTCAGTCAGACTAAGCCTCGCCCCCTGTGTCCAGGTGCGCTCAATCAGACTAAGCCCGGCCCCTGTGAGCTCAGTCAGACTAATCCCCGCCCCCTGTGCCCAGGTGAGCTCAGTCAGACTCAGCAACACCTGGTCTCCATGAAAGACGCGGCCGGGAGAAGCTCCGCATCACAATGCCGGTTTCCTTGTCCTGAGAGCCTGTGGTGACCGCGGATTAGTTTGTCTTTCGGATGGAGCACCAGTTCCCCCTGTGGGTGCTGCTCGTCCTCCTGCTGCTCCGGGCTTGCGATCTCGGAAGGTGAGGAATTAAAGTGGGGAATGGGATTATAAACGGAGAATGGCTGCGCCGCGGGCCCTGTGACCACGGCCGGGAAGGGTGGGGCCCAAAATGGCGTGTTAAGCCTCCTTAAGCGGCCAGGAATGTACCCCAGTGACTGCAGGGCGCAGCTCCTGTCCTGGTGAAGGCCCGGGTTTGATCACATCCTCCAGGAGCAGCATGGAATCGTCGAAAATTAGGGCCAATCGTGCCCGTGCCGGCCGACGAGGAGCTATGGAAGATGGGAGCAGGAGTAGGTCATTCGGCCCCTCGAGCCTGCTCTGCCATTTAATGAGATAATGGCTGATCATCCAAATTCAGTACCCTGTCCCTGCTTTCTCCCCATATCCTTTGATCCCTTTAGCCTTAAGAAATATATCTATCTCCTTCTTGAATATATTTAATGAATTGGCCTCAACCGCCTTCTGTGGTAGAGAATTCCACAGGTTCACCACTCTCTGGGTGAAGAAATTCCTCCTCATCTCAGTCCCAAATGGCTTACCCCTTATCCTTAGACTGTGACCTCTGGTTCTGGACTCCCTGCCATCGGGAACATCCTTCCTGCATCTAGTCTGTCTAGTCCTGTTAGAATTTTATAAGTTTCAATGAGATCCCCTCTGATTCTTCTAAACTCTAGCGAATATGAGCCTAATCGACCCAATCTCTCTTCATACGTCATTCCTGCCATCCCAGGTATCAGTCTGGTAAATCTTCGCTGCACTCCCTCCATGGCAAGAACATCCTTCTTCAGATAAGGCGACCAAAACTACACACAATACTCAAGGTGTGGTCTCACCAAGGCCTTGTACAACTGCAGCAAGACATCCTTGCTCCTGTACTCGAATCCTCTCGCTATGAAGGCCAACATACCATTTGCCTTCTGAACCGCCTGCTGCACCTGCATGCTTACCTTCAGCGACTGGTGCACAAGGACTCCCAGATCTCGTTGCACTTCCCCTTTTCCCAATCTATTGCCGTTCAGATAATAATCTGTCTTCCTGTTTTTGCCACCAAAGTGGCTAACCTCGCATTTATCCACATTATACTGCATCTGCCATGCATCTGCCCAATCACCCAACCTGTCCAAATCATACTGGAGTTTCTCTGCATCCTCCTCACAGCACACACGCCCACCCAGCTTTGTGTCGTCTGCAAATTTGGAGATATTACATCTAGTTCCCTCGTCTGGATCATTAATATATATTGTGAATAGCTGGGGTCCTAGCACCGATCCCTGCGGTACCCCACTAGTCACTGCCTGCCACTCGGAAAAAGACCCGTTTATTCCAACTCTTTGCTTCCTGTCTGCCAACCAGTTCTCTATCCAAATCAGTACCTTACCCCCAATCCCATGTGCTTTAACTTTGCACGCTAATCTCTTATGCGGGACCTTATTGAAAGCCTTCTGAAAGTCCAAATACACCACATCCACTGGTTCTCCCTTATCTATTCTACCAGTTGCATCCTCAAAGAATTCCAGTAGATTAGTCGGGCATGATTTACTTTTTGTAAATCCATGTTGACTTTGTCCGATCCTGTCACTGTTTTCCAAGTGCTCTGCTGTTACATCTTTTATAATGGACTCTAGCATTTTCCCCACTACCGATGTCAGGCTTACCAATCTATAATTCCCCGTTTTTTTTCTGCCACCTTTTTTAAATAGTGGGGTTACATTAGCTACCCTCCAATCCATGGGAACTGTTCCAGAATCTATAGAATTTTGAAAGATGACCAGCAATGCATCTACTATTTCTAGGGCCACTTCCTTAAGTACCCTAGGATGTAGATTATCAGGCCCTGGGGATTTATCGGCCTTCAATCCCGTCAATTTCCCTAACACCATTTCCCTACAAATACTGATTTCATTCAATTCCTCCCTCTCATTAGACCCTATGTTCCCCGACATCTCTGGGAGTTTATTTGTACCTCCTTTGTGAAGACAGAACCAAAGTATGTATTTAATTGGTCAGCCATTTCTTTGTTCCCCATTATAAATTCCCCTGATTCTGGCTGCAGGGGACCTACGCTTGACTTCACCAATCTTTTTCTCTTCACTTATCTATAGAAGCTTTTACAGTCAGTTTTTATGTTCCCTGCAAGCTTACTCTCATATTCTTTTTTCCCCCTCTTAATTAATCCCTTTCTCCTACTTTGCTGAATCCTAAACTGCTCCAAATCCTCAGGTTTGCAGCTTTTTCTGGCCAATTGATATGTCCTCTCCTTGGATCTTATGCTATCCCTAATTTCCCTTGTTAGCCATGGTTGAGTCACCTTTTTTGTTTTATTTTTATGCCAAACAGGGATGAACAAATTCTGTGTTCATCTATGCGATCTTTAAATGTTTGCCATTGCCTATCCACCGTCAACCCTTTAAGTTGCGCTTCCCAATCCATCCTAGCCAACTCGCACCTCATACCATCGTACTTTCCTTTATTTAAATTCAGGACCCTAGTCTCTGAGTCAACTACTTCACTCTCCATCTTAATGAAGAATTCTATCATATTATGATCGCTCCTCCCCAACGGGCCTCGCACAACAAGATTGCTAATTAATCCTTTCTCATTACATAATACCCAGTCTAAGATGGCCTGATCTCTAGTTGGTTCCTCGACAAATTGGTCCAGGAAACCATCCCGTATACACTCTAGGAATTCCTCCTCCACAGTATTGTTACTAATTTGGTTAGCCCAATCTATATGTAGATTAAAGTCACCCATGATAACTGCTGTGCCTTATTGCACACGTCTCTAATTTCCCGTTTAATGCCATCCCCAACCTCAGCCTTACTGTTTGGGGTCTGTATACAACTCCCAGTAACGTTTTCTGCCCCTTGGTATTTCTCAGCTCTACCCATACAGATTCCACATCAGAGCTAATATCCTTCCTTACTATTGTGTTAATCTCCTCTTTAACCAGCAATGCTACCCCACCTCCTTTTCCTTTTTGTCTGTCCTTCCTGAATATTGAATACTCCTGGATGTTGAGTTCCCAGCCTTGGTCACCCTGGAGCCATGTCTCCGTAATCCCAATTATATTATATCCATTTACATCTATTTGCGCAGCTAATTCATCCACCTTATTACGAATGCTCTTCGCATTAAGACACAAAACCTTCAGGCTTGTTTTTTTAACACTTTCAGTCCTTTTAGAATTATTATTTACTGTGGCCCTGTTTGATTTACACCCTTGATTTCTCTGCCTTCCACTTTTGCTTTTCTCCTTCCTGTCTTTTGCTTCTATTCTTGCTTCCCTTTCCTCTGTTTCCCTGCACAGGTTCCCAACCCCCTGCCATTAAACCCTCCCCAACAGCACTAGCAAACACTCCCCCGAGGACATCGGTCCCAGTCCTGCCCAGGTGCAAACCGTCAAGTTTGTACTGGTCCCACCTCCCCCAGAACCGGTTCCAATGTCCCAGGAATTTGAATCCCTCCCCCTTGCACCATTCCTCTAGCCACGTATTCATCTGAAATATCCTACTGTTTCTATTCTGACTATCACGTGGCACCGGTATCAATCCTGAGATTACTATTTTGAGGTCCTATTTTTTTATTTACCTCCTAACTCCCTATATTCAGCTTTTAGGACCTCATCCCGTTTTTTACCTATATGCACCACAACAACTGGCTGTTCAGCCTCCCCCTCCAGAATGCCCTGCAGCCGCTCCGAGACATCCTTGACCCTTGCACCAGGGAGGCAACATACCATCCTGGAGTCTCATTTGCAGCCTAATCCCACTTTCCTGGGGTAAGGGTTGCAAGGTGGTCAGGAACTCGGGGTGGTGGGAGGAAGAGAGAAAGTCAGGGCCCTGTGGTGTTGGGGAGAAGTGAGAAAGTCAGGGCCCTGGTGTGGAGTGGGGTGGTGGGGAGAAGAGTGAAAGTCAGGGTCCCGGGGTGGAGTGGGGTGGTGGGAGGAAGTGAGAAAGTCAGGGCCCCGGGGTGGAGTGGGGTGGTGGGAGGAAGTGAGAAAGTCAGGGCCCTGAGGTGGAGTGGGGTGGTGGGAGGAAGTGAGAAAGTCAGGGCCCTGGGGTGCAGTGTGGTGGTGGGGTAGAACGTCAGGTCTCTGGGAGGATGGGCGGGCGAGAGCGAAGGTCAGAGCCCTGGGTTTTGGGGCAGGGTGCGGGGGGTGAAAGGTGATGGTCAGGGGATGGGAGAGAAGGTCAAGGCCCTGGATTTGTGTGGTAGTGGGGAGAAGGTCGGGGCTTTGGGGTGAGGGAGTAGAAGGGCAGGGCCCTGGGCTGGTCGGGGAGATGAAGGTAAGGGCCCCGGGGTGGGAAAAGAGAAGGTCAGGATCTTGTTGGAAAGGGGAAAGATCAGGAACTTGTTCGGGGTGTGGGGGACGCTCAGGAACTGGGGGACGGGGAGAAGCTCCTAACTTGCGAGTGTGAGCTCTGTCTGTTCTCTGAAAGCAGTGCTGTGAGCTGTGTCTGGAGCCTGACAGACAGAATGAATGGCTCCAGTTACACATTGCAAAGTACTTGATTACTCAGGCAGGCAGTTTCTAACTTCTCATTCCAAATAAACTGCTGGGTGTGTCTTGTCCTTCAAGGGGACCGATCAGAACTTTGGTGTTGTAAATCCTCACGAGCATATCTGCTGGCACAATGTATACAATTTTTCTTCACATTTGCTGCTGCATTTCAGTGTTTCACTGCCACAGTTTAAATGATTACATTTGTTTTTTTTATGTCTATCAGATGGAATGAAAGCAGTGTTTGGTGTGGTTGGTTTATCAGTTTTATTGTATCCTGAATATGGAGCTGATCTGAACAACAGTGAATTACTATGGGAGTTCACCGCAAGCAACAAAAGTGCTGTTACTATTTTGGATTACAAACCAAATCTCTATGAAGTGAAACCAAATGAAGATTTCAAATCTCGTTTATATTTTAATACATCCAATGGGTCTCTGAGGGTAAACAATTTAAAAGCCAGCGATGAAGGAGTTTATTCCATCACTGTAGATGCACAAAAGATAACAAGAATAGATTTGCAGATCATTGGTAAGTGTTTTCAATACTTTGTGGACTGTGAGAGGGAGACGAGGGGATGGGAGATTCGACAGGAGACGGGGGAGAAAGAGGGGAGGGGGGACGGACAACAGGGCGGGGAGGGGTGGGGCAAGAGAGGGGAGATGAGACGTGGGACGGGGGGGGAGACGAGACGCGGGTGGAGGGGAGGGGTGGGAGAGGGGAGACGAGAATATGTAACAGACTTTATTAATGACTGGTATGAATGATCGGTTTAACCAGACAAAAGAGAGTGGCTTTCCGGCTTGAAGTTCTATCTTTCGTGCCCTCTGAAGACCTGTTGAAAACCATGCTCTTTGTACATCAAAGATATGTGTTATAGATAAGACTTCATGATGTATCTATTCCCAAATCGACTGTCTATACTTGTACACAGTTGTAGTTGTTTACTCGAAAGCTCCTTCCTTAAAATAAGACTTCCTGATGGCCAAGTGAGCGCAGTCAGACTAAGCCCCGCCCCCTGTGCCCAGGGGAGCTCAGTCAGACTAAGCCCCGCCCCCTGTGCCCAGGTGAGCTCAGTCAGACTAAGCCCCGCCCCCCATGTCCAGGTGAGCTCAGTCAGACTAAGCCCCGCCCCCTGTGCCCAGGGGAGCTCAATCAGACTAAGCCCCGCCCCCTGTGCCCAGGGGAGCTCAGTCAGACTAAGCCCCGCCCCTTGTTTCCAGGGGAGCTCAATCAGACTAAGCCCCGCCCCCTGTGCCCAGGGGAGCTCAGTCAGACTAAGCCCCGCCCCTTGTTTCCAGGGGAGCTCAATCAGACTAAGTCCCGCCCCCTGTGCCCAGGTGAGCTCAGTCAGACTAAGCCCCGCCCCTCTGCCCAGGTGAGCTCAGTCAGACTAAGCCCCGCCCCCTGTGCCCAGGTGAGCTCAGTCAGACTAAGCCCCGCCCCCTGTGCCCAGGTGAGCTCAGTCAGACTAAGCCCCGCCCCTCTGCCCAGGTGAGCTCAGTGAGACTCAGCAACACCTGGTCTCCAGGAGAGTCGCGGCCGGGAGGAGCTCTGCATCACAATGCCAGTTTCCTTGTCCTGAGAGCCTGTGGTGACCGCGGATTAGTTCGTCTTTCGGATGGAGCACCAGTTACCCTTGTGGGTGCTGCTCGTCCTCCTGCTGCTCCGGCCTTGCGATCCCGAAGGTGAGGAATTAAAGTGGGGAACGGGGTTCTAAACGGAGAATGGCTGCGCCGCAGGCTCTGTGACCACGGCCGGGAAGGTTGGGGCCCAAAATGGCGCTTTAAGCCTCCTGCAGCGGCCAGGAATGTACCCCAGTGACTGCAGGGCGCAGCTCCTGTCCTGGGGAAGGCCCGGGTTTGATCACATCCTCCAGGAGCAGCATGGAATCGTCGAAAATTAGGGCCAATCGTGTCCCTGCCGGCCGACAAGGAGCTATAGAAGCATAGAAGATAGGAGCAGGAGTAGGCCATTCGGCCGCTCGAGCCTGCTCCGCCATTTAATGAGATCATGACTGATCATCCAAATTCAGTACCCTGTCCCTGCTTTCTCCCCATATCCCTTGATCCTTTTAGCCTTAAGAAATATATCTATCTCCTTCTTGAATATATTTAATTAATTGGCCTCAACTGCCTTCTGTGGTAGAGAATTCCACAGGTTCACCACTCTCTCGGTGAAGAAATTCCTCCTCATCTCAGTCCTAAATGGCTTACCCCTTAACCTTAGACTGTGACCTCTGGTTCTGGACTCCTTGCCATCGGGAACATCCTTCCTGCATCTAGTCTGTCTAGTCCTGTTAGAATTTTATAAGTTTCAATGAGATCCCCTCTCTTCTAAACTCCAGCGAATATAAGCCTAATCGACCCAATCTCTCTCCATACGTCATTCCTGCCATCCCAGGTATCAGTCTGGTAAATCTTCACTGTACTCCCTCCATGGCAAGAACATCCTTCCTCAGATAAGGCGACCAAAACTGCACACAATACTCAAGGTGTGGTCTCACCAAGGCCTTGTACAACTGCAGCAAGACATCCTTGCTCCTGTACTCGAATCCTCTCGCTATGAAGGCCAACATACCATTTGCCTTCTTAACCACCTGCTGCACCTGCGTGCTTACCTTCAGCGACTGGTGCACAAGGACTCCCAGATCTCGTTGCACTTCCCCTTTTCCCAATCTATTGCCGTTCAGATAATAATCTGTCTTCCTGTTCCTGCCACCAAAGTGGCTAACCTCGCATTTATCCACATTATACTGCATCTGCCATGCATCTGCCCAATCACCCAACCTGTCCAAATCATACTGGAGTTTCTCTGCATCCTCCTCAGCACACACGCCCACCCAGCTTTGTGTCGTCTGCAAACTTGGAGATATGACATCTAGTTCCCTCGTCTAGATCATTAATATATATTGTGAATAGCTGGGGTCTTAGCACCGATCCCTGCGGTACCCCACTAGTCACTGTCTGCCACTCGGAAAAAGACCCGTTTATTCCAACTCTTTGCTTCCTGTCTGCCAACCAGTTCTCTAGCCAAGTCAGTACCTTACCCCCAATCCCATGTGCTTTAACCTTGCACGCTAATCTCTTATGCGGGACCTTATTGAAAGCCTTCTGAAAGTCCAAATACACCACATCCACTGGTTCTTCCTTATCTATTTTACCAGTTACATCCTCAAAAAATTCCATTAGATTAGTCAGGCATGATTTACCGTTTGTAAATCCATGTTGACTTTGTCCGATCCTGTCACTGTTTTCCAAGTGCTCTGCTATTACATCTTTTATAATGGACTCTAGCATTTTGCCCACTACTGATGTCAGGCTTACCGGTCTATAATTCCTTGTTTTTTCTCTACCACCTTTTTTAAATAGTGAGGTTACATTAGCTACCCTCCAATCCATGGGAACTGTTCCAGAGTCTATAGAATTTTGAAAGATGACCAGCAATGCATCTACTATTTCTAGGGCCACTTCCTTAAGTACCCTAGGATGTAGATTATCAGGCCCTGGGGATTTATCGGCCTTCAATCCCGTCAATTTCCCTAATACCATTTCCCTACAAATACTGATTTCATTCAATTCCTCCCTCTCATTAGACCCTATGTTCCCCAACATCTCTGGGAGTTTATTTGTATCCTCCTTTGTGAAGACAGAACCAAAGTATGTATTTAATTGGTCAGCCATTTCTTTGTTCCCCATTATAAATTCCCCTGATTCTGACTGCAGGGGACCTACGCTTGACTTCACCAATCTTTTTCTCTTCACTTATCTATAGAAGCTTTTACAGTCAGTTTTTATGTTCCCTGCAAGCTTACTCTCATATTCTATTTTCCCCCTCTTAATTAATCCCTTTGTCCTCCTTTGCTGAATCCTAAACTGCTCCCAATCCTCAGGTTTGCTGCTTTTTCTGGCCAATTTATATGTCCTCTCCTTGGATCTTATGCTATCCCGAACTTCCCTTGTTAACCATGGTTGAGTCACCTTTTTTGTTTTATTTTTATGCCAAACCGGGATGAACAAATTCTGTGTTCATCTATGCGATCTTTAAATGTTTGCCATTGCCTATCCACCGTCAACCCTTTAAATAGCGCTCCCCAATCCATCCTAGCCAACTCGCGCCTCATATCATCGTAGTTTCCTTTATTTAAATTCAGGACCCTAGTCTCTGAGTCAACTACTTCACTCTCCATCTTAATGAAGAATTCTATCATATTATGATCGCTCCTCCCCAAGGGGCCTCGCACAACAAGATTGCTAATTAATCCTTTCTCATTACATAATACCCAGTCTAAGATGGCCTGATCTCTAGTTGGTTCCTCGACATATTGGTCCAGGAAACCATCCCGTATACACTCTAGGAATTCCTCCTCCACAGTATTGTTACTAATTTGGTTAGCCCAATCTATATGTAGATTAAAGTCACCCATGATAACTGCTGTGCCTTTATTGCACGCGTCTCTAATTTCCCGTTTAATGCCATCGCCAACATCAGCATTACTATTTCGGGGTCTGTATAAAACTCCCACTAACGTTTTCTGCCTCTTGGTATTTTTCAGCTCTACCCATACAGATTCCACATCATCAGAGCTAATATCTTTCCTTACTATTGTGTTAATCTCCTCTTTAACCAGCAATGCTACCCCACCTCCTTTTCCTTTTTGCCTGTCCTTCCTGAATATTGAATACCCCTGGATGTTGAATTCCTAGCCTTGGTCACCCTGGAGCCATGGCTCCGTAATCCCAATTTTATCATATCCGTTTACATCTATTTGCGCAGCTAATTCATCCACCTTATTACGAATGCTCCTTGCATTAAGACACAAAGCCTTCAGGTTTGTTTTTTTAACACTCTTAGTCCTTTTAGAATTATTATTTACTGTGGCCCTGTTTGATTTACACCCTTGATTTCTCTGCCTTCCACTTTTGCTTTTCTCGTTCCTGTCTTTTGCTTCTATCCTTGCTTCCCTTTCCTCTGTTTCCCTGCACAGGTTCCCAACCCCCTGCCATTTCAGTTTAAACCCTCCCCAACAGCACTAGCAAACACTCCCCCGAGGACATCGGTCCCGGTCCTGCCCAGGTGCAAACCATCCAGTTTGTACTGGTCCCACCTCCCCCAGAACCGGTTCCAATGTCCCAGGAATTTCAATCCCTCCCCCTTGCACCATTCCTCTAGCCACGTATTCATCTGAAATATCCTTCTATTTCTACTCTGACTGGCACGTGGCACCGGTAGCAATCCTGAGATTACTACCTTTGAGATCCTATTTTTTAATTTACCTCCTAACTCCCTATATTCAGCTTTTAGGACCTCATCCCGTTTTTTACCTATATGCACCACGACAACTGGCTGTTCACCCTCCCCCTCCAGAATGCCCTGCAGCCGCTCCGAGACATCCTTGACCCTTGCACAGGGAGGCAACACACCATCCTGGAGTCTCGTTTGCAGCCTAATCCCACTTTCCTGGGGTAAGGGTTGCAAGGTGGTCAGGAACTCGGGGTGGTGGGAGGAAGAGAGAAAGTTGGGGTCCCAGGGTGGAGTGGGGTGGTGGGGAGAAGAGAGAATGTCAGGGCCCTGGGGTGGTGGGAGGAAGTGAGAAAGTCAGGGCCCTGGGGTGGTGGTAGAGGTCAGGACCATAGGGTAGTGAGGAGGTTAGAAGCTCAAGGATCTGGGGTGGGGGACAGGGTCTGGACCCCACCGGGGTGGTGGAGTGGAAAGACAGGGCTTGGGGGTGGGGGGGAGGAGAGAGAGATGGTCAGGGCCCCGGGATTTGGAGGGGAGAAGAGAGAAAGTCAGGGCCCCAGAGTGGGGTGGTGGGGAGAAGAGGGAAAATCAAGGCTGGGGTGAAGAGAGAAAGTCAGGGCCCCGGGGTGCAGTGGGGTGGTGGGGTAGAAGGTCAGGTCTCTGGGAGGATGGGCGGGCGAGAGCGAAGGTCAGAGCCCTGGGTTTTGGGGCAGGGTGCAGGGGGTGAAAGGTGATGGTCAGGGGATGGGAGAGAAGGTCAAGGCCCTGGATTTGTGTGGTAGGCGGGAGAAGTTCGGGGCTTTGGGGTGAGGGCGTAGAAGGACAGGGCCCTGGGCTGGTGGGGGAGATGAAGGTAAGGGCCCTGGGGTGGGAAAAGAGAAGGTCAGGATCTTGTTGGAGAGGGGAAAGATCAGGAACTTGTTCGGGGTGTGGGGGAAGCTCAGGAACTGGGGGACGGGGAGAAGCTCCTAACCCGCGAATGTGAGCTCTGTCTGTTCTCTGAAAGCAGTGCTGTGAGCTGTGTCTGGAGCCTGGCAGACAGAATGAATGGCTCAAGTTACACATTGCAAAGTACTTGATTACTCAGGCAGGCAGTTTCCAACTATTCATTCCAAACAAACTGCTGGGTGTGTCTTGCCCTTCAAGGGGACCAATCAGAACTTTGTGGCTGGATTTTCTCAGCCCCTAGGAAGCGGGTATGGAGGCGGGACTGCCTAGAAAGTTGCAGAATTTTGGGGCGGATGGCAAACCTGCCCCAACCCGCCTGCGTGCCCTCTTGCCAGGAGGCAGGAAGCCACCCGGCCCTGGGTCCCATCTCCTTGGAGGTGGGAAGGGATTAAAGCCTATTAACTGCCTATTAACAGGTAGAAAATAGGATTTTCCCCATTTTTGGCGCTGAAGTGCAAGCTTCCTGACCTGGGGGATCCCCGCCAGGGTATAGGAGGTCTGCGGGAGTCAGAGGGGTCTGAAAGTGCGATGTAGAAGTGAGTGATGTGTTCAACTATGGAGTGGTAAGTATGTGAGGTGAGTGTAAAGTGTTAGAAAATGTTAACTTACCTTTGTTTCCACCTGCAGCCTTCAGCCGCTGTGGAGCCGTAGTCCCCGACATCTCCATTGTAGAGATCACAGACTGTCTGTTGGATCCGCTGACCGAACAGCCAGCTGATTTCTGTAAAGTTGAAAGGTTTGATGAGTCCTGAACACAAGGGCTCATCAAACTACACAGAATGTCATTGTTTGACAGCTTCACAGAGCTTCACATTTCTTCTTTCAAAAGTTCTTGACAGATGACCCGTTGACGTGCTCTGTCACTGGCTTCCCCTTAATTGGCCTGATGAGCCCGCTGGGCGGGCTTAACGATGTCAATCGGGGAAAATCTCGCTGGTTGTCCAGAAGCTGATGGAGGTGGGATTGAAAGCCGGCCAGCAGCAGTCCCACCTCCAAAAGCTTCCCATTGAGAAAATCCAGCCCTTGGTGTTGTAAATCCTCACGAGCATATCTGCTGGCACAATGTATACAATTTTTCTTCACATTTGTTGCTGCATTTCAGTGTTTCACTGCCACAGTTTAAATGATTACATTTGCTTTTTTTATGTCTATCAGCTGGAATGCAAGCAGTGTTTGATATGGTTGGTTCATCAGTTTTACTGGATCCTGAATATGGAGCTGATCTGAACAACAGTGAAGTACTATGGGAGTTCACCGCATGCAACAAAAGTGCTGTTACTATTTTAGATTACAAACCAAATCTCGATAAAGTGAAACTAAATGAAGATTTCAAATCTCGTTTATATTTTAATACATCCAATGGGTCTCTGAGGGTAAACAATTTAAAAGCCAGCGATGAAGGAGTTTATACCATCACTATAGATGCACAAAAGATAACAAGAATACATTTGCAGGTCATTGGTAAGTGTTTTCAATACTTTGTGGACTTTGAGAGGGAGACGAGGAGATGGGAGGGACGACAGGAGACGGGGGCGAAAAGGGGGAGGGGCAGGGGAAGAGTCACGGGGCGGGAGGGAGATGAGACGAGGGGCGAGGGAGAAGAGGTGAGATGAGACGCAGGGGGGAGGGGCTGGGGAGTGGAGATGAGCAGGCGGGGGAGGGGAGACGAGAATATGGAACAGACTTTATTAATGACTGGTTTGAATGATCAGTTTAACCAGACAAAAGAGAGTGGCTTTCCGGCTTGAAGTTCTATCTTTCGTGCCCTTTGAAGACCTGTTGAAAACCATGCTCTTTTGTACATCAAAGATATGTGTTATAGATAAGACTTCATGATGTATCTATTACTCCAAAGCGCCTTCCTTTAAATAAGACTTCCTGATGTAACTGTTATTAAACCCTTTGCTGAACAGGCCTTATAAACTGTTATCTTTCCAGACTGGAGCTAATGGATACCTCTACCTATGTTTATTACCCTAGCCCCTAAAGTTTCACTTTAATCGCTCATGGCTGAAGTCATGACTGTCATGTATTTCTTTGCACAAGGACTTTACATATCAGAAGACAAGCTATGCTTTCCTCTCACGATACTTCAAAGCCATCTTGTTTGTCTTGGAAAGTCTATTTTCTCCATGATACGAAGAAGTTAGACTGTTTGGGGGAAAAATTCAGTTGGTTGCGCCTCCCGTTAGCGCCTTAAGAGGGCGCTAATGGGGTGCAAAGCAACTAGCGCCCGTGCGCAGCGATGTTTGCACCGCTCGCGAAATTAACTAGACATTTTGCGGCGGCGCTAAACACTACCGCCACGATCTCCTGCGCCGTCAGATCATGACGTCAGTCGTGTGCGCAACGCCCCGGTAGTGCCCTGGAGCAGATATTGAGTGGCGCCCCCTGCCTTACCGCCTGCCGCTAGCAACGACAGGTTGAGGGAAGCGTTTTGCAGTCAGGAAGGGACTGGGGGAGCGCTATTTAAAGGCGACCGCTTCCTGCCTTTTTTTGCTGGTGACATTTTTGAACATAACATAAGAAATAAGAGCAGGAGTAGGCCATTCGGCCCTTCGAGCCTGCTCTGCCATTCAATAAGATCATGGCTGATCTTCTGCCTCAACTCCGCTTTCCCGCATTATCCCCAGATGCCTTGATTACCTTAATATCCAAAAAAAAGTCACGATCTCTATCTTGAGTATTAGAAGATAGGAGCAGGAGTAGGCCATTCGGCCCCTCGAGCCTGCTCCGTGATTCGATGAGATTATGGCTGATCGTCCAAACTCAGTACCCTGTACCTGCCTTCTCCCCATATCCCTTAATACCTATAGCTTTAAGAAATATATCTAACTCATTCTTGAATATATTTAATGACTTGGCCTCAACTACCTTCTGTGGTAGAGAATTCCACAGGTTCACCACTCTCTGGGTGAAGAAATTCTTCCTCATTTCTGTCCTACATGGCTTACCCCTTATCCTTAGATTATGACCCCTGGTTCTGGACTTTCCGACCATCGGGAACATTCTTCCTGCATCTCGTTTGTCCAGATCTGTCAGAATTTTATATGTTTCGATGAGATCCCCTCTGATTCTTCTATACTCCAGCGAGTAAAAGCCCAATCGACCCAATCTCTCCTCATATGTCATTCCTGCCATCCCAGGTATCAGCCTTGTGAATCTTCGCTGAACTCCTTCCATGGCAAGAACATCCTTCCTCAGATAAGGCGACCAAAACTGCACACAGTACTCAAGGTGTGGTCTCACCAAGGCCCTGTACAACTGCAGCAGGACATCCCTGTTCCTATACTCAAACCCTTTCGCTATGAAGGCCAACATACCATTTGCCTTCTTCACCGCCTGCTGCACCTGCATGCTTACCTTCAGCGACTGGTGCACAAGGACACCCAGGTCTCGTTGCACTTCCCCTTCTCCCAATCTATTGCCATTCAGATAATAGTCTGCCTTTCTGTTTTTGACACCAAAGTGGATAACCTCGCACTTATCCACGTTATATTGCATCTGCCACGCTTCTGCCCACTCACCCAACCTGTCCAAATCATCCTGGAGTTTCTCGGTATCCTCCTCGTAGCACACACTCCCACCCAGCTTTGTCTCATCTGCAAACTTGGAGATATTACATTTAGTTCCCTTATCTAGATCATTAATGTATATTGTGAATAGCTGGGGTCCAAGGACCGATCCCTGCGGTACCCCACTAGTCCCTGCCTGCCACTCGGAAAAAGACCCATTAATTCCTACTCTCTGCTTTCTGCCCGCCAACCAGTTCTCTATCCAAGTCAATACCTTGCCCCCAATCCCATGTGCCTTAACTTTACACGCTAATTTCTTATGCGGGACCTTATCGAAAGCCAATTGAAAGTCCAAATACACCACATCTACTGGTTCTCCCTTATCTATTTTCCCAGTTACATCCTCAAAAAATTCCAGTAGATTAGTCAAGCACGATTTACCTTTTGTAAATCCATGTTGACTTTGTCCGATCCTGTCACTGTTTTTCAAGTGCTCAGCTATTGCATCCTTTATAATGGACTCTAGCATTTTCCCCACTACTGATGTCAGGCTTACCGGTCTGTTATTCCCCGTTTTCTCTCTACCACCCCTTTTGAATAGTGGGGTAACATTAGCTACCCTCCAATCCATGGGTACAGTTCCAGATTCCATCGAATGTTGGAAGATGATCAGCAATGCATCTACTATTTCTAGGGCAACTTCCTTAAGTACCCTAGGGTGTAGATTATCAGGCCCTGGGGATTTATCAGCCTTCAATCCCGTCAATTTCCCTAACACCATTTCCCTGCAAATACTGATTTGTTTCAGTTCCTCCCTTTCATCAGACCCTATGTTCTCCAACATCTCTGGGAGGTTATTTGTGTCCTCCTTTGTGAAGAGAGAACCAAAATATGCATTTAATTGGTGTGCCATTTCTTTGTTCCCCATTATAACTTCCCCCGCTTCTGACTGCAAGGGACCTACACTTGATTTCACTAATCTTTTTCTCTTCACATATCTATAAAAGCTCTTACAGTCAGTTTTTATGTTCCCTGCAAGCTTACTTTCATATTCTATTTTCCCCTTCTTAATTAATCCCTTTGTCATCCTTTGTTGAATCCTAAACTGCTCCCAATCCTCAGGGTTACTGCTTTTTCTGGCCAATTTATATGCCCTCTCCTTGGATCTTATGCTATCCCTAATTTCCCTTGTTAGCCACGGTTGAGTCACCCTTTTTGTTTTATTCTTATGCCACACTGGGATGAACAAATTCTGTAGTTCATCCATGCAATCTTTGAACATTTGCCATTGCCTATCCACCGTCAACCCTTTGAGTGACATTCCCCAATCAATCCTACCCAATTCGCGCCTCATACCATCGTAGTTTCCTTTATTTAAATTCAGGACCCTAGTCTCTGATTTAACTACTTCACTCTCCATCCTAATGAAGAATTCTATCATATTATGATCACTCTGACCCAAGGGGCCTCGTACAACAAGATTGCTAATTAATCCTTTAGATTGCTAGAGAGAGAGAGAGAGAGAGAATTCTGGAGAGATTCAACGCTGTGAAGGAGTTTTGGGTACTGAGCAGCACTTTGCAGGTTCATTTTGATTTGCCCTTGTATCGATTTAGAAGAGACTGTGGGGGCTGCACTCTGAGCTCTTTCCCTGGTACTCTCCATTGTTCTTTCCAGCAGATTTGATGTACAGGTCTCTCCAGGCCGAGATTCCAGGCTGCAATGAGCAGGATGTGGATGGAGAGCAAGATCAACCCTCCCCTTTAAGAACTGGCCGGCGCCATTGTGTCTGTGTTCCATTGCTGACTGACATCACATGAGCTTCGCCAGCGCTCTGAGTTAGCGCCTCACTCCTCTGCCTTTGCGCCTTAAGACAGATGTGTAGCGCCTGATTTAGCGCTCCAATCACCTCCAGGAGCGATAAAAGTCAAGTTTGCAGTCGGCGGCGATAATTAGCGCCAGGCGCTAATCTTTGTGCCCGGCCGATAATTGCGCCCTAAATGGGGCGATACTGAATTTCTCCCCCTTAGTCTTTTAACGCTCCATGATCTCCAACAGACAGAAATTGAATTAATTCCACTTTGTTGTGCTCTCTCTATTATCCCTTGGAACAATCCCACAGGAATTGTGATTCACCATTCATCGCTATATTGGTGAACTGTTTCCCAAATCAGACCATTGGAAGGATTTAATAGGGGAAGGGTGGTGGAGGGGAGAGATGGACAGAATCAGGATTGAGGTTAAATGTCACGTTTTGAGATTTCAGACTATGCTGCCAGTGGGGGACCTTGGTGTAATATATCATAAAAATCTACAAATGAGCTAAATACAGAGGACAGCTGGGCTGGGAGATGTAGATTGGAATTCAGACGGAGTCTCTGGACAAGCTGGAACAGTGAAAGACTCCAGTGGTGGTTCGCACTTAATTGCTGCCGTGACAACTGTTTTCATTAGAACTCAATATGGGTCATTGCCAAGTTAGGCTGGTGAATTCTACCTCCTGGGGGGTGAGGAGGGAGTAGTCAGTGTTTGTAAAATGTCACTGGAGTCAGGCTGACTGAAGAAAAGCTGTAACTGCAGGGAGAGGACATTCTGCCCTGGACTGAAGGCCATAATTCTGGGGTTCAGAATCTTACAACCAGTAGTTGTGCAGAAAATCAGATTATTCTGAAAATGCCAGTAGAATGGTGTAGGGAGTTTATTACAAAGTGAAGCACTGCTCAGTGTAATAATTGGGTTTTGATTCCAGGTGGTCCTCTTATATTCACTTTTGTCTTGAAAATAAAGCAGAATCTAACCTTTGGAAAGATTGGCGTTGCATGTGAGTTCATGTACAGAAGACCAAAAATTTCCAGTTCAGGTTGTAGGAGGGTGCTGTTGTTACACCTCAGGTTATGCTACCACACAAGTAGATATAGGGCAGTGTGCTCAGTCCCTTTACATGGTTAATAACTTTAAATTGATGACCCTCCCCCATCACTGACCTCCCTAACCAAAGGAAATGGTCTTTCCCCATTAACGCCATCATAATTTTTTTTTTAACAGAACTCTTATGAAAATCTCTCTTTTTTGGCCTATTTTTCTCCTGTGGAATAAGTCCCAGCCTCCTACATGTGTCCTTGTACTATAGATTCTTATTCCTTTATTCATCCTTGGGACGTGGGCCTCGCTGGCAAGGCCAATGTTTAATGCCTATCCCTAGTTGACCTGACTGAGTGAGTGGCTCGCTCAGACACTTTTTTTTATTCGTTCACGGGATGTGGGTGTCACTAACAGCCAGCATTTATTGTCCATCCCTAATTGCCCTTGAGAAGGTGGTGGTGAGCCGCCTTCTTGAACTGCTGCAATCCATGTTGTGAAGGTACTCCCACAGCGCTGTTAGGGAGGGAGTTCCAGGATTTTGACCAAGTGACGGTGAAGGATTGGCAATATATTTCCAAGTCAGGATGCTGTGTGACTTGGAGGGGAACCTGGAGGTTGCAGTGTTTCCATGCGCCTGCTCCCCTTGTCCTTTAGGTGGTAGAAGTTGCGGGTTTAGGAGGTGATGTCGAAGAAGCCTTGGCAAGTTGCTGCAGTGAATTTTGTAGATTGCAGCCACGATGCGCCGGTGATGAAGGGAGTGAATGTTTAAGGTGGTGGATGGGGTGCCAATGCAACGGGCTGCTTTGTCCTGGATGGTGTCGAGCTTCTGGAGTATGGCTGGAGCTGCACTCATTCAGGCAAGTGGAGAGTATTCCATCACACTCCTGACTTCAGAGGACAGTTAAGATTCAACTGCAATAGTGTGGGACTGGATTCATGTATAGGCCAGACTGGGCAAGGACAGTAGGTTTCCTTCGCTGAAGGACATTAGTTAATATGCTGCCATGGTGGGATTTGATCTCGTGGCTACTAGTCCAGTAACATAACCACTACACTACCCAATTATTGATAGCGTCATCCTTCTGCATCTAGACAGTCCACTCTCCATGGCTTTAATGTTCTTTCCGTAATGGGGTGCCCAAGACTGCACCCAGTGCTCTATAGTCTAATCATTGCCTTGTACTAGCTTACCATGACCTGTCTGCTCTTTTATCCTGTGCCTTTATTTATATGACACAAAACACTCTTGGCCTTTTTTAATGGCTTTATCTACCTGCATTTGCACTTCCAGAGAATTATGTATTAGCACCTGGTGGTTCTCTTGTTTTCACGTTAAATTGCATCTATCTGTCCTCCTGCAGTCTTTAATGGTCCACCTTGCTGTTTGCCAATTGTCTCCTTTTGTATCGTCAGCAAATGTCTAGATCATGCTCCCAATGCCCAAGACTAAATCCACTATATATCGTGGACCCAGCACGGAGCTCTGGGGTACGCCACTTCCAACCATTCTCCAATCCGTGCAGCACCCATTAACCATAACCCTTTGTTTCCTGTCAGTGAGCCATGCATATTAGGAAGAGTCACCATATGCTTAGTCAGAGGTGGGTTTTATGGAGGGTCTTGAGGGAGGACAGGGAGGTGGTGCAGCAGAAGGCTTAATGGAGGAAATTCCAGAGCGTGGGCATAGGTGGCTGAAAGCATGGCAACCAATGGTGGGCAAGGGTGGAAATGCATAAGAGGACAGAGTCAGAGGAATGGGGGTGTGGTGGGGGCGGTTTGAAGAATTAGAGGAGGTTACAGAGATAGAGGGGCAAGGCATGATGGGATTTAAACATGAGGATGAGAATTTAAAAATTAAGACATTGAGCCTCAGCAAGCACAGGGGTGAGATGGGTGACTGGGACTTGGTACAGGATAGGATACTGGCAGCAGAGTTTTAGATGAGTTGGGAAGCCAGCCAGGAGAGCATTAGAATAGTAGAGTCTGGAGGTGAGACTGGTAATGGATGAGAATTTCAACAGCAGCTGGGCTGAAGTAGGGACAGAGGCAGGTGATGTTGGAGTTAGACAGTCTTTGTGATAGGATTATGGGGTCATAAGTTTAGCTCTCAGGGTCGAAGTATTATGAGGTACGTGTGAAGGACAGGGCTCTTGTTAGTTAACTGCACTACTGCACTAACGCAATGTGCAGCAATGCTGTTGTCTTCATGCTCAGACCTGTTTAACTGTTCATGCATTGCCTCCCACAAAACCACTGTCTGAGCCTCTGATCAGCAGTAATTCTACCGATGTGGATACCACCATTGAACTGATCTGTCAAGCGTCGGCGGGCAATGCGAGTTCCATTCTGTGGACAAAAGAATATATTATTGAGATAGAGGATCAGCCATGATCATATTGAATGGCGGAGCAGGCTCGAAGGGCCGAATGGCCTACTCTTGCTCCTATTTTTCTATGTTTCTAAGACCTTGATATCCGCACTTTTTTTAAGGGGAAAAAAAAACTCCCTGTTTGCAATTTGTAATCTGATTTAAAAATGGCATGGGGGAAAAATTCAGTTGGTTGCGCCTCGCGTTAGCGCCTTAAGAGGGCGCTAATGGGGCGCAAAGCAACTAGCGCCCGGGCACAGCGATGTTTGCACCACTTGCGAAATTAACTAGACATTTTGCGGCGGCGCTAAACACTACCGCCACGATCTCCTGCGCCAGCAGATCGTGACGTCAGTCGAGTGCGCAACGCCCCGGTAGCGCCCTGGAGCGGATATTGAGTGGCGCCCCCTGCCTTACCGCCTGCCACTAGCAACAACAGGTTGAGGGAAGCGTTTTGCAGTCAGGAAGGGACTGGGGGAGCGCTATTTAAAGGCGACCGCTTCCTGCCTTTTTTTGTTGGTGACATTTTTGAACCACGCATGCTGAGAGAGAGAGAGAGAGAGAGAGAGAGACTTCTGGAGAGATTCAACGCTGTGTGAAGGAGTTTTGGGTACTGAGCAGCACTTTGCAGGTTCATTTTGATTTGCCCTTCCTTGTATCGATTTAGAAGAGAGTGTGGGGGTTGCACTCTGAGCTCTTTCCCTGGTACTCTCCATTGTTCTTTCCAGCAGATTTGATGTACAGGTCTCTCCAGGCCAAGATTCCAAGCTGCAATGAGCAGGATGTGGATGGAAAGCAAGATCAACCCACCCCTTTAAGAACTGGCCGGCGCCATTGTGTCTGTGTTCCATTGCTGACTGACATCACATGAGTTTCGCCAGTGCTCTGAGTTAGCGCCTCGCTCCTCTGCCTTTGCGCCTTAAGACAGATGTGTAGCGCCTGATTTAGCGCTCCAATCACCTCCAGGGGCGATAAAAGTCAAGTTTGCAGTCGGAGGCGATAATTAGCGCCAGGTGCTAATCTTTGCGCCCGGCCAATAATTGCACCCCAAACGGGGCGATACTGAATTTTTCCCCCCATATGTTTAAAATAATTTTTCTATTTCAGATCTTCCACTTCTGCCTTTGTACATAATGAGATTGACAATTGCTGCATTGATTGCTTCTACTGCTGCCTTGATTTCAATCTTGTTTGAGACCAAAACAATAAGTAAGAGAAATTTGTTATTTGCACAATTTGGTGTTGAAAGTTTAAAAATGTTGCAATTTGATTAAAAAAAAACCTGTGAAACATTTAAATATGATGCCTATGCCATTTTAAATTTTGGTCCTTTGTACGGAGTTATTATTTTGATTGTGTGACTACTATTTGCTGGAGTAATATTGACACAAATTTGCTTATTGTTCCAGGTCTTCCATTTCTTCAAAATACACTACTAGTCTTGCAGTATGCCCCAATCCTTTCATTTCTGAGTCTCTCTGCTGCACTTGTGTGTTGGATATGGACTGAAGGTACTGTATGTTTCTTTGCTTTCAGTTGATAATTGTATTTCTACAATACAGTATTTCTGACATAATAAATTCCAGTGTAGTATGTTTACTAGGCTAAGAACTCGGGTGAGTTCCAATCTCACTTTGTCAATCTGTGAATTTAAATTCAATAAATTTGGCAATTCTTGGGCTGGCATTAAAAAAAAAATTCTTTTTATTGTAAAAACCCAACTAGTTTACTACGGTTGTGAATTTCCTCGGAGCTGCTCCCATCCACTGTCATAACTTCGTCATACGAAGTAGGAGTCAATTGTAATGAATAATGTCTACTCGTCCTCTGCCTTCTGACACCAGCAGGTCTGCATTCCCACAAAAAGTGTCTGTTTGATCCAGCTGCATCAACGCTCTCCGGCCCTTTTTCTCCAAGCTGCGTCACACCACTTCTGATGTTCAGCAGCTACAGTCACATTTCTACACACCCTGCCAGTCTGGCTGTGCGCTTTTTGATGGCCCCTCACTAAGTACTGCCAGCAACTTCTTGTAATCCCTCTACATTCATGTTGAAACATATTTCCCTTCAGGGTGCACACACGCCGAGACAATTGAGTCTCCAGGCCATTGCGCCTGCTAACTGTGGCAATGCCATGGTAGCCCCATGTCATCGCTCCTTCATGACCTCCACAGAGTTTGCAAACTCAGTCCATATTAATGTGCAGGCTGCACCTGTCCGTCAACTTTCCTAACCTGTCTGTATCTCTCTGCAATCTGCTGCGGTCCTCATTACTGGTCCCATGCTCAGGAATTCTTGCAACTGTGTTCCTCATTCCACCCGTGAGACAGCTTAGCCAGACCCCACAGAGAATCGCTGCAAGCTTGATTGTTCAAGATTCCCTTTATCTAGCCAGTCACACATCATAAATCACCATTGAGTAAAGATGACTTGCCTTTATTGAGGCCTATTGTCAACTAAGCTTTCTTTCCTGTGATCTGGGGGAGTAGTCAGCAAGGGCACAGTCCCATTCATTGCAAGCTCCTAGCTGTCCCGAGAAGCTGGTGCTGGGCCTTCTCCTAGAATGGCTGCAGTCCTTGTGGTGACGGGCCCCCACAATGGTGTTTGGTTTGAAATTGAAAATCCAAATATATTACATCTACTGCTGCAAATATTTATCCAATTTTCCCTTGAGCGATTCAAGAAGGTAATAAGGCATTAGTGACTAAGATGACATCAGGGAAAAGTAGAAATAAGTCAAAGCTAAAGGCACTATATCTGACTGCGCAAAGCATTCGCAACAAAATAGATTAATTAATAGCGCAGATAGAAATTAACAGGTTTGATCTAATAGCCATAATGGAGACGTGGTTGCAAAGTGGCCAAGGTTGGGAACTAAATATTCCAGGATACTTAAATTTTAGAAGAGATAGGCAAAATGGAAAAGGAGAAGGGGTAGCCCTGATAATAAAGGATGGGATAAAGACAGTAGAGAGAAAGGATCTTAGCTCCGAAAATCAAGAAGTAGAATCAGTTTGGATGGAGCTCAGAAACAGCAAGGGGTAGAAAACATTGATAGGTGTTGTTTATTTTCCCCAAATAGTAGTTGTAATGTAGGGCAGAGTATTAATCAGGAAATTAGAGGTGCATATAACAAGGGTAATATAGTGATCATGGGGGACTTTAATCTACATATAGACTGGGCAAACCAAATTTGCAGTAATAGTGTGGAGGACGAATTCATGGAATGTATGCAAGATAGTTTTCTAGATCAGTATGTTGAGGAACCGACTAGAGAACAGGCTATTTTAGATCTAGTATTGTGCAATGCGAAAGGGTTAATTAATAACCTTGTAGTAAAGGGGCCTTTAGGGAAGAGTGACCATAATATGATGGAATTTTATATTAATTTTGAAAGTGACTTAGTTAAATTCAAAACTAGGGTCTTAAATCTAAACAAAGCAAACTACGTAGGTATGAGGGGCGAGTTGGCTATGGTAGATCGGGAAACTGCATTAAAAGGAGCAGGCTTGAACGGCAAATGGCCTACCCCGCTCCTATTTCTTATGTTCTTAATAGTTCCCATCTCAACCACTCCCTGTGGCAAAGCATTGAGCATTTTAGCTTAACTAATTTGTAACTGTTCCATGGAATGTTATGTGAAGCTAATTGTTTTGTTCGCTCCCACCATCCCCTGAGAATAAAGCAGTGTTTTTATCAAGTTTTAAACTGATTGACCTCCCTTCCATTAAAATAGCAGACAATGGAATGCCATATTAACATGATACACCTGATCCTTTTCAGCGTCAGAGTGTCAGAGCTTGGTTCACCGAAAGCACCAAGGGTAAACTCCAAGTGCGTGCTGCTCACGGCTCTCCGTCAATTAAAATTAATGGACAGAAAATGGTGGCGGATTTACAATGGGCTCTCCCAGTGAGTGAAGCTCTTGTGCCTGGCTGTAAATTTGAATAGTTAACTATTAATCTGCTAGTATTGGCAGCTGTAGTTTCTAAAGTTATATCACAGTCACCAGTAATCAAAGATTGACTCATTACCAGCATATCTCCCGTATCGTTGCTCACAGTACGTCAGATAATATGCTGTTTTACAAGGACAGCATGTATTATTCTGCTGCTGAGGTGAATCTTTTAGGCCACAAAATCTTAATTGCTATTAAGTAAATGCTGGGTGAGTTCTTGAACAAGCCAATGAAGAGACTGCAGACATTCTGACTCTGGTATTTTCGGTCCCTGCAGAGTTTCTCCGTACACTCCAAATGATGACTGCCTATGTTCCTTTATTTTTTGAAGCGAAACATTTGAAGAGTGATGAACAAGAAATGCCTACTGATGGCCGGGATTTTCATCTTCAGTGCTCCTTTCCACCCTGGAAGCAAGCATTGGGAAATTCTGCACCAGCCGCCCATGATTTTGAGAGAATTAAAATCAATGGTTGGAAAATCACGGTCCGGAGACGCACAATTTCGTGATTCATGCTCCTAGAGCTGTGCCCAGAGTGCAAAAACAGAATGTCCCGGCCAGTCATTTTGTAATAAAAATGAGATGCACATCATACCAAATCACAGAATCACAGAATCCCCACAGTGCAGATAGAGGCCATTTCGGCCCATCGAGCCTGCACCGACACATATCCCACCCTATCCCCGTAACCCCACGTATTTAATCCCCCTATCATAGCCAAATCAACCTAACCCGCACATCTTTGGACTGTGGGAGGAAACCGGAGCACCCAGAGGAAACCCACGCAGACACGGGGAGAATGTGCAAACTCCACACAGACAGTCACCCGAGGCCGGATTCGAACCCGGGTCCCTGGCGCTGTGAATCAACAGTGCTAACCACTATGCCACCGTGTTGCCTTGGAGATAATGCATTGGAGATAATCATACAAGCTGGAAAGGTTGGGAGCCAAGGATTTCTAGTGGTGCTAATATAACTGAGAGGCCTCTAATTAGGATACAGTTAATTTTTTTACTGACCTGTAAGTCGTACACAAGTCAAAGACTACAAGTTACACCATATACTTATTGTACTTGCTTTGAATATACTATAATAAATCAGTCTTCCAACTAATGTGCTGATTAGATCTGCAGTTCAGATATTGACATGATGATCTCTATTGGCAGATAAAGAATGTGAACCAGCAGCCAATATACGATCAACTATAATTCTTGCTATGGTGGTGACATTATTTTCAATCTTTGCACCTTACATCAAATATCGTAAGTAATGATGATTCCAGAACAGGTTGTTTCAAAACTGTTGTAATGGACACAGTGGGCAGGTAATGTGACTGGGATTTTCCACTTCAGTCACTCTTGGGGACCACCAGGAGTGCATATTAGGAGATTCTGCACCAACAGCCCATGACTATTCGACCACTAATTTTTACTGGAAAAAGCAAATTAAGAGCTTGGAGTGTGGAATTTACTGATATTGTCGCCAGGAGCAGTGAAGTGGAAAATACTGGCCAAAATTTTTCATTCCTCCTGTATTTGTCATTGGGATTTTGTTAAATGAATAAAAGAACTCCATTTTCCTCCTTGGCATTTTGGCACATTGGAGCTCTGATATACTTTATAATAAAATGCTTGGGCATGGGTTGGCTGGGGGAGTGTTAATTTAAGGTCTGCACTAGATATTCTCTTTTTGGTCCAGTGCCACCGGGCTCATGTGTAAGTAGACCCCACATCCCTTCTGATCAGAAGTTTACCTTTATTGCACAATATCTAGTTATATGATATGACCTGGGAGTTGTAACAATGAAATCCATTCAACTTCTGAAAGGCCGGGTGATGAACACTCTCGTGCGATGAAGCCAATTGTAAACAAATGGGTTGGTTTATTTTCCAAAAAAATATGTGGACTGGAGAATTCTAACCTATTTCATGAGGCTCCTCGTAACATAGAAAATAAAGCCTGTGACACTCTCCCTGTTAGCAGACTAAATACACTTTTCTTACCAGTAATTTCTCTGAAGCTAGTCAGCACTAAACATCCCTGACTTTTCTTCTTAGCTCAACAGGAGGCAAACAGCCTGATCTCCAATTCGCCCCCCAGCTGTTGCATCTGGGGATTGGCCAGTTCAGCTGCCAATCAAGCCTACTATGTTGGATAACTGTTTTAACAACAACAACTTGTATAGTACCTTTAAAGTAGTAAGGCGCTTCATAGGAGTGTTATAAGACAAAACATTTAACACTGAGCCACATAAGGAGAAATTAGGGCAGGCGACCCAAAGCTTGGTCAAAGGGGTAGGTTTTAAGGAGCATCTTAAAGGATGAAAAGAGAGGTAGCGAGGCGGAGAGGTTTAGGGAGGGAATTCCAGAGCTTAGGACCTAGGCAACAGAAGGCACGGCCGCCAAGAGTTGACCGATTATAGAAACATAGAATCTAGGAGCAGGAGTAGGCCATTCGGCCCGTCGAGCCTGCTCCGCCATTCAATACGATCATGGCTGATCATCCAAATCCAGTACCCTGTCCCTGCTTTAATCCCCACAGTACACATATCCCACCCTACCCCCGTAACCCCACGTATTTAATTCCCCCTAACATATCCCATCCTATCCCCATAACCCCACATATTTAATCCCCCCTAACACTAAGGGTCAATTTATCATAGCCAAATCAACCTAACCCGCACATTTTTGGACTGTGGGAGGAAACCGGAGCACCCGGAGGAAACCCACGCAGACACGGGGAGAATGTGCAAACTCCACACAGACAGTCACCCGAGGTCAGATTCGAACCCGGGTCTCTGGCGCTGTGAGGCACCAGTGCTAACCACTATGCCACCGTGTTGCCGATTATAATCAGGGATGTTCAAGAGGGCAGAATTAGAGGAGCGCAGATATCTCGGAGGGGGATGGGGGTTGTGGGGCTGACAACTAACCCATTTCCTTTTGAAGGGGACTCATCAGAACTCGTTGACACTTTGTTCCAGTGGCTCCAGTTTTTTTTCCTCTATTTAGTTTTTCAAAAAACTGCTGGACCCTTAGGATTTTAATCCTTACAATGCTGAATCTGACTTTCATGTAAAAAAAAAACCCAGCATAATTTAAACCACAAATGCTGTCATTTTTCTTTGTCAATTAGTAGAGTGTAAAGGAGTTCTGTTGCCATGCAGGATGAAATGTGTTTATCTAACAATTGCTTCAGAACCCTGCAGATATTCTACTTGCTGCTTTTGTATTTGTCTGGGAAAACGTCAACGATAGAACCAAGCCTAACAGTAACTTTTTTTAACAATTCATTCGTCGCTGGCAAAGCCAGCATTTCTTGTCCATCCCCAGTCGTCCTTGAGAAAGTGGTGGTGAGCCACCTTCTTGAACCGCTGCAGTCCGTGTGGTGAAGGTACTCCCACAGTGCTGTTAGGGAGGGCGTTCAAGAATTTTGACCCAGCGACCATGAATGAATGGTGAAATATGAACATACGAACAATGATGGACAGGCAAAGACCCTCTGGTCCCTCCAGCCTGTCCCACACAAAAATATGTCCAAGTCAGGATGGTGTGTGACTTGGAGAGGAATTTGGAGGTGGTGGTGTTCCCATGCGTCTGCTGCCGTTGTCTTTCTAGGTGGTAGTGGTCGCGGGTTTGGGCGGTGCTGTTGAAGGAGCATTGGCGAGTTGCTGCAGTGCATCTGGTAGACGGTACACACTGCAGCCACGGTACGCTGGTGGTGGAGGGAATGAATGTTGGAATAAACGGGTCTTTTTCCGAGTGGCAGGCAGTGACTTGTGGGGTACCGCAGGGATCGGTGCGAGGACCCCAGTTATTCACAATATATATTAATGATCTAGACGAAGGAACTAGATGTAATATCTCCAAGTTTGCAGATGACACAAAGCTGGGTGGGCGTGTGTGCTGTGAGGAGGATGCAGAGAAACTCCAGTATGATTTGGACAGGTTGGGTGATTGGGCAGATGCAGTATAATGTGGATAAAAGCAAGGTTATCCACTTTGGTGGCAAAAACAGGAAGGCAGATTATTATCTGAATGGCAATAGATTGGGAAAAGGGGAAGTGCAACGAGACCTGGGTGTCCTTGTGCACCAGTCGCTAAAGGTAAGCATGCAGGTGCAGCAGGCGGTTAAGGCGGCAAATGGTATGTTGGCCTTCATAGCGAGAGGATTCGAGTACAGGAGCAAGGAGGTCTTGCTGCAGTTGTACAGGGCTTTGGTGAGACCACACCTTGAGTATTGTGTGCAGTTTTGGTCGCCTTATCTGAGGAAGGATGTTCTTGCCATGGAGGGAGTGCAGCGAAGATTCACCAGACTGATACCTGAGATGGCAGGAATGACGAATGAAGAGAGATTGGGTCGATTGGGCTTGTATTCGCTAGAGTTTAGAAGAATGAGAGGGGATCTCATTAAAACTTATAAAATTCTAACAGGACTAGACAGGAAGGATGTTCCCGATGGTCGGGGAGTCCAGAACCAGGGGCCACAGTCTAAGGATAAGGGGTAAGCCATTTAGGACTGAGATGAGGAGGAATTTCTTCACCCAGAGAGTGGTGAACCTGTGGAATTCTCTACCACAGAAGACAGTTGAGTCCAATTCATTAAATATATTCAAGAAGGAGTTAGATATATTTCTTAAGGCTAAAGTGATCAAGGGATATGGGGAGAAAGCAGGGACAGGGTACTGAATTTGAATGATCAGCCATGATCGCATTGAATGGCCTACTCCTGCTCCTATCTTCTATGTTTAAGCTGCCAATCAAGTGGACTGCTTTGTTCTGGATTGTGTTGAGCTTTTTGACTGTTGTTGCTGCACCCATCCGCACAAGTTGATCACATTCCTGACTTGCCTTGTAGATGGTGGGGAGGGTTTGGGGAATGAGGAGGTGAGCCACTCGCTGCAGAATACCCAGCCTCTGACCTGCTCGAGCAGCCATGGAATTTATATGGCTGGTCCAGTTGAGTTTCTGATCAATGGTGACCCCCTAGGATGTTGATAGATTCAAGGATGGTAATGCCATTGAACGTCAATGCGAGGTGGTTAGATTCTCTCTTGTTGGAGGTGGTCATTGCTTGGCACTTGTGCAGCACGAATGTTATTTGCCTCTTATCCGTCCAAGCCTGGATGTTGTCCAGGTCTTGCTGCATGCAGGCACGGACTGGTTAATTATCTGAGGAATTGCGAATGGAACTGAACACCGTGCAATCATCAGCAAACAGCCCCACTACTGACATTATGATGGAGGGAAGGTCATTGATGAAGCAGCTGAAGATGGGGCTGAGATGATTGGCCTCCAACAACCACAACTATTATCCTTTGTGCTCGGTATGACTCCAGCCAGTGGAGAGTTTTCCCCCTGATTACCATTGACTTCAGTTTTACTCGGGCTCATAGAATCATAGAATGGTTGCAGCACAGAAGGAGGCCATTTGGCCAGTCGAGCCCGTGCCGGCTCTCTGCAAGAGCACTTCAGTTCGTCCCACTCCCCCGCCTTTTCCCCGTAGCCCTGCAAATTCTTTTTCTTCAAGTACTTATCCAATTCCCTTTTGAAAGCCATGATTGAATCTGCCTCCACCACCCTTTCAGGCAGTGCATTCCAAATCATAACCACTCGCTGTGTAAAAAAAGTTTTTCCTCATATCACTTTTGGTTCTTCTGCCAATCACCTTAAATCTGTGTCCTCTGGTTCTCGACCCTTCCGCCAATGGGAACGGTTTCTCTCTATCTATTCTGTCTGGACCTCTCATGATTTTAAACACCTTTATCAAATCTCCTCTCCATCTTCTCTGCTCTAAGACGAACAACCCCAGCTTCTCCAGTTTATCAACGTAACTGAAGTCCCTCAACCCTGAAACCATTCTTGTAAATCTTTTCTTCACTCTCTCCAAGGCATTCACATCCTTCTTAGTGCGGTGCCCAGAATTGAACACAATACTCCAGTTGAGGCCAAACCAGTATTTTATAAAGGTTCATCTTACTTCCTTACTTTTGTACTCCATGCCTCTATTTATGAAGCCCGGGATCTCGTATGCTTTTTTAACTGCTTTCTCAACCTGTCCTGCCACCTTCAACGATTTGTGCACATATATCCCCAGGTCTCTCTTCGTGCACCCCCTTTACGCTTTAGTTTATATTGTCTCTCCTCGTTCTTCTTGCCAAAATTTATCACTTTGCACTTTTCTTTGTTAAATTTCATCTGCCACGTGTCCACCCAGTCCACCAGCCTGTCTATGTCCTCTTGAAGCCCATCACTATCCTCCTCACTGTTCATTTTACTTGCAAGTTTTGTGTCATCTGCACATTTTGAAATTGTGCTCGGTACACCCAAGTCGAAGTCATTAATATATGTCAAGAAAAGCAGTGGTCCCAGTACCGATCCCTGGCGAACACCACTGTATACCTTCCTCCACTACGAAAAACAACCCTTCACCACTACTCTCTGTTTTCTGTCACTTAGCCAATTTTGTATCCATGCTGCCACTGTCTCTTTTATTCCATGAGCTTCAACTTTGCTGGCAAGCCTATGATGTGGCACTTTATCAAACACCTTTTGTTAGTCCATGTACACCACATCAACCGCATTGCCCTCATAAACCCTCTCTGTAACCTCATCAAAAATCTCAATCAAGTTAGTTAAACACGATTGCCTTTAACAGATCCATGCTGTCTTTCCTTAATTAATCCACACTTGTCCAAGTGACTGTTAATTTTGTCCCGGATTATTATTTCTAAAAGCTTCCCCACCACCGAGGTTAAACTGACTGGGCTGTAGTTGCTGGGATTATCCTTACACCCTTTTTTAAACGAGGTTTAACATTTGCAATTCTCCAGTCCTCTGGCACCACCCCCATATCTAAGGAGTATTGGAAGATTATGGCCAGTACCTTCGCAATTTCCACCTTTAGTTCCCTCAGCATCCTTGGATGCATCCCATCCGGTCCTGGTGACTTCTCTACTTTAAGTACAGCCAGCCTTTCTAGTACCTCCTCTTTATCAATTTTTAGCCCATCCAGTATCTCAACTACCTCCTCTTTCACTATGAATTTGGCAGCATCTTTTTCCTTGGTAAAGACAGATGCAAGGTGCTCATTTAGTACCTCAGCCATACCCTCTGCCTCCATGCGTAGATCTCCTTTTTGGTCCCTAATCGGCCCCACCCCTCCTCTTACTACCTGTTTACTATTTATATGCCTATAGAAGACCTTTGGATCCCTTTTTATGTTGGCTGCCAGTCTATTCTCATACTCTTGCCCCTCTTATTTCCTTTTTCACTTCCCCTCTGAACTTTACATATTCAGCCTGGTTCTCACTTGTATTCTCAACCTGACATCGGTCATACGCTCCCTTTTTCTGTTTCATCTTAGTCTCTATTTCTTTTGTGATCCAGGGAGCTCTGGCTTTGGTTGCCCTGCCTTTCCCCCTCAAGGGAATGTACTTCGACTGTACCCGAACCATCTCATCTTTAAAGGCAGCCCATTGTTTGATTTCATTTTTGCCTGCCAATCTTTGATTCCAATTTGCCCGGGCCAGATCCGTTCTCAACCCACTGAAATTGGCCCTCCTCCAATTAAGAATTTTTACTCTAGCTTGCTCCTTGTCCTTTTCCATAGCTAATCTGAACCTTATGATACTATGATCACTGTTCCCTAAATGTTCCCCGACTGACACTTGCTCCACTTGACCCATCTCATTCCCCAGAACCAGATCCAGCAATGCTTCCTTCCTCTTTGGGCCATAAACGTACTGATCAAGAAAGTTCTCCTGAACACACTTCAGTAATTATTCCCCCTCTCTGCCCTTTACACTATTACTATCCCAGTCTGTATTAGAATAATTGAAGTCGCCCTTTATCACTCTGTAATTTCCCTGCAAATTTGCTCCTCTATATCCCTCCCACTAGTTGGTGGCCTATGGAATTCACCTAGTAGTGCAATGGCACCGCTATTGTTTCTGAACTCTAACCAAATAGGTTCTGTCCTTGACCCCTCCAGGACATCCTCTCTCTCCAGCACTGTAATATTCTCCTTAATCAATACTGCCACCCCACCTCCTTTCTTTCCTTCCCTATCTTTCCTGAACACCTTATATCCAGGAATATTTAGTACCCAATCCTGCCCTTTTTTGAGCTAGGTCTCCGTTATCGCCACAACATCATATTCCAATGTGGCTATTTGCGCCTGCAGCTCACCAACCTTATTTACCATACTTCGTGCGTTTGCACACATGCACTGTAAACCTTTCTTAGACCTTCTTGTATTCTCTTAGTCTGACCCCATCTAATACCATACTATTTCTAGTGCTATCTGTTTCTCCCAATCCTTTGTACACCTTGTTTCTCCTTTCTAATGCTACATCCTGCTGCCCATCCCCCTGCCAAATTAGTTGAAGCCCTCCCCAACAGCACTAGCAAACCCCCCCCCGCCCCGCAAGGATATTCGTCCCAGCCCTTTTGATGTGCAACTCATACGGCCTCCCTCTAAACTGGTCCCAATGTCCTAGGAATCTAAAGCCCTCCCTCCTGCATCATACTGACTAGCTCATGGCACCGGGATCAATCCGGAGATTACTACCTTTGAGGTCCTGCTTATTAATCTCTTTCCTAGCTCCCAAAAATCTGCCTGCAGGACCTCATCCTTCTCTCTACCTATGTCGTTGATACCGATATGGATCACAACCACTGGCTGTTCACCCTCCCCCCTCGGAATGTTCTTCTGCCGACGCTCAGTAACATCTTTGACCCTGGCACCAGGGAGTCAACATACCATCCTGGAGTCATGTCTGTGGCCGCAGAAACGCCTGTCTGTTCCCCTCTGTAAGTGGTTTTCTCGGGCCCACCGAAAACACACCTCTTACTCCAAGTTCTGGACAATAGGGATTATATGGAACAGATCAGACTCAGACACCCATTTGAGCTCAACCGTATTGTGTTTAATAGGATTAACAATATCACTCGTAACAGTACAAAACAATACAACCCTGGCTTGTCCAACAAGCCATACCGTGCTAAATTACCACGGTCTAATAAAAGAACCCTCCCGTGAAATAAACTAACACAGGACCCCATCACTAAACTCCTCTAAGGTTTGGTTGGGACTTACAATCACCTCCTCACACAGCTAAGTGGTCTTGTGGATGTGTAGGAGCAGGCAATATGCTCACCCCGATTGCCCGTTGTCTTGCTTGCAGCTTCTTCCTGTACGTCTCGCTCCTGGTAAATGCCCCAGAACTCGTTGCACAGGAGAGGAAGCCCCTGTACCTGTCTGGCTGTGGGCAGGGAACAGAGATTAGGTGTCCTGCCACCACATGGGGACCGAGAAACGGGTTAGTGTTGGTCCCGACCGGAAAGAT
Organism: Squalus acanthias; assembly: GCA_030390025.1. NCBI lineage: Eukaryota > Metazoa > Chordata > Chondrichthyes > Squaliformes > Squalidae > Squalus > Squalus acanthias. The sequence continues at coordinate 25,790,285 of CM059449.1, read as the reverse complement.
CTTGTATCATGATGTACATTATGAGGTAGGATCTTACCCCTGTTACATCCTTGGGGGCTGGTAACTCCTGTACTTCCTTTCTTTTTGCCTCATCTATCGCTCGCTCACCAGCCCTCACGGTCAGCCTGAGGAATTTGACTTCCTCCCGACCGATCTGGGCTTTCTTTGGGTTCACTTTAAACCCTGTCTCCCGCATCAGCCTCAACAGCTCGTCCAACAGTGGCCCGTGCTCCTCCCCCTCCACGGAGAACAAAAGCAGGTCGTCCACATACTGGATTAGCTGGTTGGGTCGGCTGAAGCCTTTGAGTGCGTCGGCCATACACTGGTGAAATATGGAGGGGCTGTTGTGAAACCCCTGGGGAAGGCATGTCCAGGTGTACTGTTGCCCTTTAAATGTAACGGCAAATTTGTACTGGTATTCCCATTTGAGGGGAACCGACCAGAACCCATTGGAGATATCCAGCACCGTGAACGTGGTTGCGGTCGCTGGAATGCTCCTTATGGGGTCAGCAACAGCCGCGACTGTGGGCGCGCAGGCTGGGATATTTTTATTGAGCACCCGATCGTCCACGGTGGCTCTCCATGACTGGTCGGGCTTCTTAACTGGCCAAAGTGGTGAGTTTACGTGGGTGGCTATTGGCCTCAACACCCCCTGTTCTACGAGGGATCCCAGTGCCGTCTCTAAGTCAGCTTCTGCCTCTCTGGGGAAACTGTACTGTTTCTGTGGCTGTGACATGGGGTCCCCTTGCACCTTGACTTCTACCCCTGTCACCCTGCCACAGTCGTGCTTGTGAGTGGCGAATGCGGTGAGGTTGTCCCGCACGTTCGCCTGATACTTGGCTGGGGTATTACAGACCAACTGCTCTAGGTCGTAAGTCCCCTTGGGCTTCATAGTACACACACTACCCCTTCCTTCCCTATATCTTGGGATCACTAGCACCTCCTCGGCTTTATCTGAATCCACTGCCCCCCATAGGCAGTGATTCCTTAAATCCACAATCACTCGGTTGGCGAACATAAAGTCAGCCCCGAGGACTCCTGATCCTGGCTGTTCCCATTGCATCAGGACACACTTCCACGTGGTATGGAGGGATCCTAGTTCTATGGCCAGGGGTTTTGAAATTGCCCCAGCCTGCTCATTCCCTGTGAACCCCACGAGTCTGGATGGGACCCTGCTAGACCAGGGTGAATTGGTCGGGTTTTTTGAATGGACCACCGTGCTGGAAGCCCCGGTGTCCACCAAATATTTCCCCTGCACCGTCTCCACCCCCATCTTTACACAGGGCCTGCTCCACTCATCGTACGTGAGCGGACATAGGTACTCAGGCTGGGCGCGTTCTAGTCAGGGTGGGGGGCGTACGGGTGCGGTAGCGCTTCACTGCTCACGGCAGCGTCTAACTTGCCTTTGTCCTTCCCCATAGCCTTCCGTAGGGCGGCCACCAGAAGCTCGAACGACTCGTCGGTCGTCCCCTCTGCCTCTGTAACATGTGGCTTTTGCACTGGAGGACCCCCTGGGACTGGTCTCCTCCCTTTGGGGAACGGGCAGTCTCGCCTCCAGTGTCCCGTCTTCCCACACCCGAAACAAGTCCTGGACTTGTCGGTACTAGCCCCGGACTTGTCGGTACTAGCCCCTTCCTGTCGCCATTCCTTCCTATTACCCTCACTGGCTTTTATTTCGTGGACCCTTCCCTTTGGTTTGACCTCCTCCCCGGAATCGGCCTTAAAGGCTAGACTCAGCTTTCTGAGCATGCCTGAGAGGTCCTCGGGGTCAAACCACGCTTCTGACCCTGATCCTTGGCAAGCTGTTCGCCACAAGGACCCTGAGCCAGTGATTCCTGGGGCCCCTATCAACTGCGCGCGGTCGAGCGTCCCTCCAGTTGCCTTTACATACACAGGCCATAGCCTGTCCGCAAATGCATCTGGTGCCTCGCCAGCCAGCTGCCTAGTCCGTTCTACTTGTAAGAACGGGCTACCCTAGGTATGCCCCATGGCCCTCAGGATCTTGTCTTTCAACCCCTCTGTGGTGCCCCACCCCCAGCTTTGTGGCTGCGGATAAGCTCTGATGCAATCCCCCGTCAAGGTAGAACAGCATCAGCCTGTTGACCTCGCCCTCACTACATCCATTGACCCCCCCTATCTGTTCTACTTCCATAAACTGAACTGAGGGGTCCCCATCCCGTTTGAGCTTGGGCGTCCCTGATAGCATGGCTTGCAACTGAGGGGTTGTGTACGGGACCACGTAATCGCTCTGCAGCGGGCCCTGGTCACCATTTGGTGCGGGTGGACCGAAACTTCTGCTGCCGCAGAGGCCACATTGGTCTCGGTGGTGCTTCAGGCGCCGGTCGGACTTCCCTGTCCTGAGCCCCATCATCAGGCTCCTGACCCTCCTTGTCCCAGTCTACCCCGGTTTCCCCCGGTGACATTAAACAGGCCATACCTCTGGCTCCGGACAAGGCTTGGGTCAATTTTTGGATCCTTTCCTTACATTGTCCGTGATCTGCTTCCTAATAGCCTCTACTCCTGGCTACTTTATAAGCTATCTTTATATCCCTTAGCTGGCCCTCCAAGCTGTCAGCTCTCACTATTAGCCTCGCATTTTCTTCCTGTAGGGCCTGCTGGTTTACCTTGGCCTCTGTAATATGACACTGTAGGTATTCAACCATGTTACGGGAGGTCTCTTCTTGCGCACGTCTTTCCTGCCTTTCCTTGTGCAGTTCCTCTAATAGTCTACTCCCAACTATCTCCCTCACGTCTGACCTATCCTCAGACTCTAAGTTCGTTCCCTAGCTTTTCAACCCGTTCCCTGAGCAGTTGAACTTGCTTCTGCAGACACAGGAGCCAAATCGCTTTCTCCTTTGACTTGCTGTGATCCCTGCTACCTGTCCACTCTGCAGTCCTATCCTGGGGACTCTCGGAGCACAGCATCTCCAGCACCCATGGCTGAGACACATTAATCCTATTGAACACGTAGGAGGAAATCCTATCCTCCATTCCCGGTCTCTTGCCCTTAAAACTGTCCATGATCTGACACAAAACCTATCGTCCTGCCACGGTCTCCAATCTCTAAGTGGTTTTCTCGGGCGCACCGAAAACACACCTCTTACTACAAGTTCTGGACGATAGGGATTATATGGAACAGATCAGACTCAGACATCCGTTTGAGCTCAACCGTATTGTGTTTAATAGGATTAACAATAACACTCGTAACAGTATAAAACAATACAAAATAACAACAGAAAACGCTGGAAAAACTCAGCAGGCGAGGCAACATCCGTGGAGAGAGAAACAGAGTTAACGTTTCAGGTCGAAACCCTTCGTCGGAACTGAGAGAGCAAGAAATAAACAGATAAAAATGCAAGGGGGAGGCTGGGGGGAGGAATAAAAGAACAAAAGGGATGGTCTTTAGTGAGTAGAGACATTGAGAGATGCTCAAGGCAAGACGAGATGGTAATGGGACAGTGTAAGGGATTCTGACCCTGCGTGTCTCGCAGCCTGTGAGATTCACGCGGCTCTGTGCAGCCTGTATGTCAGTGCGGGTTTAGGCCTTGTTGCCTGTTCTGGTCTCCAGCCAGTCTGGGAGCACTAGACACACCTGTGAGTGGTTCGAATCACTCGCCCTTACGGTTCTAGACACTGGACTTAGATGCGAGAGCAGTAATGGAGATGAAACTCATGTAGACTCGGTTGAATGGTACGAAATGGAAAATCTTTATTGCATGATATTTAAGATTACGAAATACATGTCATAAGCACAGATTAATGACAGTACAATCTTACAAGCAGTTATATAGCTGATCCTAGGGAAACGAGGAACGAACGACACACCGTAAATAGGGGCACACATTACAAGTATCCTTAATACTTAAACCCTCCCCTATCAATATCTGTCCTAGCTAGATTCGTAGGATTTCGAGACTCATGCTCACCACTCGTGATAACTCGGAGAAATTCCGAATAGCTGATCGGATGTTTTTCACCGCAGCACCCACGTGTCGATCAGGAGATCTCCTGGTCCCACTTGTTTACTTGCTTCTGCTCCGGCTAGCAGGCTGGACCATCTGCTGTGATGAAGATCTGTGTTGGTTGGTTTAACAGGCACAGTCCGAATACAGCCCAGTCAATATCATCTTTGACGATCCGTTCTTGCAAGTTCAAAGAAGTCTTCCTGGCAAAGAAAACTTGGCTGTTCGACCTACAGGCACGGTCGGGATTTACTGACCGTGGCGATGAGTATGGTCTTCCTCTCTTCTCATTTCATCTCATCTCATCTCATCTCATCTCGGGCCTTTGGTTCCGATGCCAGTTACCAACATAGGTCTTCGTTACGTGACACGAGGTAGATCTGAACGGATCAGAAAGTTCAACAGTCTTTTTCAAAGAGGCACCAGGCAAGCAGGCACAAGACTACGAGTCAAAACACAGGAGCAGCCACGAGGTTACGAGTCGATCGAATAAGAGAATAAGAGAAAGATGGACGGTTGGAGCTTGTAATTATAGTACAAAATCTTCCGTTTCCCGCCCAACCTTAATGTCCTTTCTTTTGTTTGGGTCTGGCGCTCAAATGTCTTGTATGGGTGATCTCCGTTGTTAATGGGTTTCGGGGCTACTCGTAAATGTCTGAGTACCTGTTAATATTTCTCCCATTGTTAAATCGGTCGGTGTTCTCCCTGGAGGGGTTTTGGGGCTTCCAAGTGTTTTGTATAACTACCTACTAACAGCTCTCTCATCGTAGAGTCGTTGGGATTTTACATATTAATGTCTTTTGGATGGGCCCTTGATTACTCGGTACAATAGCTTTCATTCGTACCTGGGAGACCGATTTCAGTATTTATGTGTATACTGCAAACCCATAATGTCTCGTGTATTATCTTCACTGTGCTGAATCTTAATCGATCTTGCACAAATGTTTATTGGAACGCCATCTTGTCTGCCTGTCGGAAAGTCTAGAATGTTCTGTCACGAGGTGCGGCGGCCATTTTACAGGCTGCTTGTGTCCACTTTGAGAAACCTGACAGCATTCTGCTGAAATAAAAGCTGTTTGAACGAGACTCTGTGTTTTCTCCTTATTAATAAAATCGCGATATATTGCGAATTCTACAGTCCCTCCTGTTGATGCGAATAACTCCGCTTATCGTATCAAAAAATCATAGTGGTGAGCAATATTATCTCGATTTCTCTCCGAATCCAGCAAATTAATCCCATAACTTTAACCTAAATAGGGTCTCTGTGTCGTCCTTATTTCCCAAGAAAATTACATTTTATATCACCGTGGGCCTTTATTTGCCCTTAAACTTACACCACTTGTTTTCCTTCCCGGCGTAACCAGGCCGATGCCTCTCGTATCACCTGTATATCCATCTTTTATTCAGGGAAAGGAAAAACAAAACCCAAAACCAAACAATCATTTTTTAACTATAACACCATCACCAAAAATAATCAACACCAACTCTTAACATGTCGAGTTCCAAACGTATTTACAGTCTTTGAAAATCATGATCGAGTACAAACTTCCGCGGCGCACGTGGCGAGCGGGAATGACGCCATTTTCCGATTACACGGTGCTTTCATCGTGCACGTAACGTTCTCGCCACTCTCCCGTGTTTTCATGCTTGGTGAGGCGTTTGTCTCTTTTACAATGTACGACCAATAGGTACACTACAATAAACACTTGACATACGACTAAAATGTGGGAGGCTATTCTGATCCATGAAGGCACTTCAATATTGGTGAACAGATTCCACCACGGTGGAACTACTATATCCAGAATGTCTGTTCCTATTTCGACAGTTTTCTGTTCTAACGTGTAAAAATGTTTCTGTGACACCGCGACGGCTTTTAAAAGCTTGGTGAGGTGTTCAGGGAGAGGGGGAATGAGGTATCCGAAATGCGCGACGAATCGTTGCAAGTCGGTGAAATTCTCTTTTACTGTGAGATGAACAGTGGATGGTTCAGGGATTGGGATAATTCGCTGTTGTGCTACTTGAACTTCCGCCCTGGGTTTAAAACAGAAACTGCTGTCACTCACCGGACACCGGCTACGGTTTCCATGCTGGTAGTGTTGCGCTGCAGTGGTAACACAATATGTTCCACCCCCGATGTATGCTACCTGCGGAGGCACATGATCTTGTGCCATTGCCTCCATGGTACAATTCATGGACTTGGCGCCAGTCGTTCTGAACCCGCACTGTGGTGTTAAAAAGGCATTCAAGTGCTGGGGGCACAGTATTATGTGTGCTCCCCTGCCACGACAACCAGAGAGATCTGTACCTGTCATCGTTTGCTCCCAGCGGATGACGTAGGGTGGAACCGCTGCATAGCGAATGTGGGCTCCCCCCTGAATGACACCAATGTTCTCTACCCGATACACCGGGGCGGGCTTTGCTGTGTCGCCCAAAACCGGCATGCGTAAAACTATACCCATAATGGTATGGTTTGATCGTCCGCAGTCCACGGGGACTGGGTATGCTTCTGAAGCTAGCCTGAGCTGGCACGGACTTAATGCGTTCTGAAAAGGGTGGAGCGCCCGCAGGTGTTTGTTACTTATCCAGGACGGGACCAAACCTTGTTTTAAATCCTCCAAATTACTGCGGCCCTCGCCCAGTAACCACGCCCCGTAAAGCACGCACACCTCGTTCTGCGCAGCTTGATCGGATGCATTCCGATCTTCCCTAATCAGGGCATTTACCGTCTTTGCATGTTTCTCCAGCTCTGCTATAATTTCCTTTAAATGGAGAGTCATGGCTTGGTCCTCGTGTAGACCCGACCCTACCACTTTATTCTCATCTGTTAGAATGTCTTTTAATTGCGTTTTTAGACCATTAATCTGGGTCTGCAGCTCCACACTGTCTAGAGCGTTGACCACAGATGTACCCGTGTTAAAAGCAGTGAACGCATCGTTCACCAAACCCCTTCTTTGCCTCCCTACTTGATCCAAAACTTCCTGTGGTGCGGTGTACAAACTTGTTTTATCAATTTCCGCGAAATCGAATTCGTAAAATTGTCTGAACATCTTGGTCAACAGGACCTGATACAACTGTTCCGTCTTTTTGGGGCACCACTCTGGTAACCGCACCTCGGTGAGATTTAAAATCACCGAGGCCACCGCGTAATGTACCCCCTGAAATAGTATCTGGTCTGTGGGGACCAGTACCAAACCATTCCCGGGTCCCTTACTAGTTTTAGGGCACCCTTCTTCCTCAGCTAGAACCACCGGAATCGTGGGCGGGGCTTTGCGTGGGCGCGTAATGAGCTCAGTGGCATTTACCGGGATCGAAGAGTATGGGGCTCCGCACCCCCTGGTGCTCGCATCCCACCTCATCCCCTGTCCGTTATCCTGCCACTGATTAATGAAAAATATGGATATGCCTTTGGGGCAAGGGTATTTTGACCCCCACATGCATACATAAATTCCCTCGTCCGGTTCCCACCATTTGTCCCAACAGACTTTCACTTGTCCGTTTGTCCCCGTAATTGTCCGATGGGTATTATTACCCAGTCGTTCCCACTCGACCGACGAGTTCCTCATAGTTTTGCTCAGCTTTCGCAGCCACCACCATCGGCTCAATGGGACATTCCCACTACAAGTCAAACAAATCCGTTTGCCGACGGTGACGCTGATCCTGGGTGCGATGATCCTTACTTTGGGGCACATTAAAGAAGTCTCTTTGTAGGCAAACCCCGATGTGCTAGAATACTCCGTTGAGTTCGTTCCCAGCCATCCTGGCCACCTTCCCTTGTGGAAATAGGTGCTGGTCTCCTCTGCCTCCCGTCTTCCGGTCCCATCCACCGCGATGGGGGCCGTGTCCCCGGAACATCCAAACACCACGACATCCTTGGTGCGGCCTCGATAGGCCAATCCACATCCGATTGCCACGAGCAATACTAGAATTCGTTCCATCCTTCCTTGGTTCCTGTGATCAGATAGAATGAGGTAGCCAGCCTCGCAAGAGTCTCTGGCTTTTGTGAAGGGTGAGCGGGTCCCCTGACCTCGCCTCGCGTAAACTTCAACGTTCGCTGAATAAACTTTAACTAAACCTATCTTTAAAGCTCCCATCATTTTATCGTTTTCTGTTAAAATTACTACAATCTTAACCTTATTAAAACTATAAACTTAACCTTGAACTATGAACTTAAAACTTATTACTATACAGTGCCGCCCGTTCTCAGGGCGGCCCCTTTAACTTCTGAGAAGGCTGCTGCGAGCTCTTCCCGACGGTGGGAGGGCACTGACCCTTCCCTTTGATCTGCCGCAGCCTGTTGCTGCACTGATTCCTTCCTCTGATCTGCCGCAGCCTGTTGCTGCTGCGATGGGGCCGGGCTGTATCTGGGTTGCCTTAACCTTAAGTCTACGCCTTGGGGCAGTCTGGGGACATGACCACATCCTCCTGGGCTGGGGTTCTCTACTTGACCTACGGGGAGTTGCCATGGGCGGGGGTTCCGTGACTGACGGACCGGGTTCCGAGACTTCCATCGGGACGACCTGGGGTTCCACCACAGTCGCTGGCTCCGCCTCCGCTGACTCCGCCTCCCTAACCTCGGGGCTCGCAGTTTGTGGCTCCGCCCTGCTCGGCCCAGCAGGCGGCCCTTCACTCGAGATCTCTGCCTCCCCCGAGGGCGGGACGTTCAAAGCGGGCGGCTCTGTCTCTGGGGTCCTCACCGTCACTCCCTGTGCTCCCACAGCGGCTGGCCCCGCCTCCCCTAGCTCCTCCCTCCTGTCTTCGGGACCTGCAGCTTGTGTGTCCACCCCGTGTGGATCTCTATCTGCAGCCCGTATCCTCCCTATACCTAAAATGGGACCGTTCCCCAAAAACCACTCGTCTTCATCACTATCCTCATCTGACTCGAGTTCCCGGAATTCTCCCTCATCTGACTCCCAACCCCACAAAAATGCTTCATGATCTTCCAGGATGTCTCCTCCCCTGATGCAAGCTGCTTTGCCTGCCTGTGTGCCTTGTGGTCCTACCTGGGGCTGCGAGTCCCCACTCGCAGGTTTTTCCCCTGTGGTTTTCCCTTGTGCACCTGGCTTGTACAGTTTGCACTGGTTTACATCCTCATACTCCCGGCTTTTGGCTACCCTGTAGGCTGCTTTTATCTCACTAAGCTGCGCTTCTAGCCTGAGCACGTCTAACTTTCCCATTGATCGGGCGTTCTCCTCCCGCAGGGCCTGCTCTCTAAGCTGCCCTTCCAGCCCATCTATTTTCCCTATTAAGCGGGCGTTCTCCTCCCGCAAGGCCTGCTCACCGCAGACCCCCTCCTGTGCGTGTCTTTTAAAAGGACACAGGTAGGCAGGCTGCGTGGGCTCTAGTCATTGGGTACTATTAGACGGTCCTGCGGCACCTACGGGGCCGGTTGCGACCGCCACCTTTCCATGTGCACTCAATAGATTGCGCATGGCTCCTAACACTACTTCGAGGTCGTCGGGAGGGGTGGGTGCATTAGCTTCCCTAGCCGGGACAGGCGCCTGGGCTCGGACCGCGGGATTTTTATCCCTGGAATCTTTCCAAGGGTTCCTGCAATGCTTGCGCCAGTGCCCTGTCTTCCCACACCCGTAACAAGCATTACTTGCCTGTGGGGCGCGATTACCCTCCTGATGCCACTCTCTTTGATACGGGGCTGCGGGTCGTACCTCATGTACTTTTCCCTTAAGGGGACGTGTTGCCATACCCCTTATATTGCGATATCCTAACGTGAGTCGATTCAAGACCGACTCTTCCGTAATGTTGGGGTCATTGGGATCAAACCATGCTTTTGCCTGCTCTCTGACGGCTGGTAAACTGTTGGCTATTATGCACCTAAGCCAATGAGCTAAACCGGCGCCTTCCACATCTTCGCGCTCGGGCGCACCTGGACAGCTGCGCTCATATACTGGCCACAGCCTGTCGGCAAAAACCTTCGGGGGTTCTCCCTCCATCTGCACTGTCTGTCCCACTCTAGCAAACGGACCTTCATCGTTCGCCCCCAACACTTCCAGGACCTCATTCTTTAATGCCTCATAAGTCTTGGTTCCCCTCTTGCTCTCGCCTGAGAGACACTGAAGGACCGAGCTGTCTAATGAGAACAGCAGCATTTTTGCTGTTTCCCCATCATCGCAGCCGTTAATGGCTGCGGCTTGCTCAACTTCTCTGAAATGTACGGAAGGGTCGTCTGACTCAGACAGCTTCCGTACGTGACTGATCATAGCCCTCAGCTGGTGTGAGCTGTGAGGCAACAGAAGCTGTCTGAGGAGATCCCCTGGTTCTTCCCCACCGTTTCTGTTTGGGCCCCTTTTAATACCCGTTACTGGATACAACGGTCCCTTTTCCACTTCTTTCTCAATGGGCTCTTTCGTTTCTTCCATTGCTTCCTCCCTAACCCAGGTTTCCGAATAGCTGGGTGGCGCGGAGGGCGCAGTGGCTACTACTTCCTCTGCTTTACTTGGTGGGGATTTCTTAAACTTCTCACTTACTAGCGGCTGGTGTGCTGACGGACTGATAAGGCACACCATGCCGTGCGCTTTGTTCACGGCCTTTTTGAGGTGCTCTATCTCTTTTTGGCAGGCGCTATGATCGGCTCCCTGAAACTTATCCTCAAGGGCCAACTTATATGCCGCCCTAACCCCCGTTAAGCTCTCTTCCTGAGTTCTTATCTGGGCAGCTTGGCGGGCACATCTTTCCTTTAACCTGCTCTCATTTAACTTTGCCTCAGTGACCTGGCACTCGAGGTAATCTATCCTTCTTTTATGGTGACTGGAGATTTCCTGCCGTTCTTGGTGCAACGCACTTAAATTCCTTTGCATGTTAGAGGCACCTGCAGGAAGAATGGCCAGCCAGAGACCTAGGTCTGCACCTCGATTTGATAACGTCACCCTGCAAGCTTTAATTGAGGGAGCCAGAGCTAATAAGGAGGTGCTCTTCCCTTCTTCAGGGAGGAAGAAGCCTTCCCATCAAACCAAGGCTGTGTGGATCCAGGTGGCAGAGGAGGTCAACTCGTTGTCCATAACCCGCAGAACCTGGCTTCAGTGCAGGAAGAGGTTTCATGACCTGCTGCGCACTGGAAAAGTGAGTATGAATTTCCCATCACCCTCATTCTGATCCCCATTGCCTCTCCTCACCAGCACTCAGCTTTGACAACCTCTTCCTCCACATCCCACTTGACACTGACATCCCTGCACCCTTACCCATTCCCTCTCTCTGTATGGTCACATTCACCTAACTATTCGACTATGCAGCCCTCACACTCCCTGTCGCTGTGATGCTATCAAAACAACTTACAACACACAGGCAGGGCCCATGGTCTTGCCACCTCACTCCGAATTTGTCTCCTAACCATCAATGATATAGATTCTCTACACTCACTCCTTCATTCTCACTCAAACTCCACTTGTCTCCCTCATTGCAGGAAAAGAGAGCTCACAATAAGAGGGAAAGAGCGAGGACAGGAGGAGGGCCACCCTCAGTAGCCCAGCTCACCCCCTGGGAGGAGGCGGTCCTGGAGATCATGGGAGTGGAGGAGGATGCGCAAGTGGGGGACGGACAGACGGGTGCATCAGAGCAAGCTGGTGACAGAATAGTTTATCATCTCTCTCATTGACATTGCATGAGTCACTGATAATGATTCTGATGCTCCAGCAGACTGACTTATGATCATCTGCAATATGCATTGTGCATGTAACCTTGGACTCACATCTCTGACTCTTTCCTTTACTCCCCCCCAGGACTATCGCGAGCACCCGTCCCCACCGTCCAGGAGGAAGAGCATGAGCCTCACGACTCCTCAGAGGAAGCTGCAAACTCTGAGGTCACCGCGTCAGCAGAATTCAGCGCACCCAGCACCAGTGCAGACACTCACACCTCGGAGGGAACATCGCGAGATAGAGTAGTGTTGTCAGCTGGTGTATCACAGCTCACAAGTGAGCATCAGCAGATAGTGGAGACAGGGACAGCAGTGGAGAGTCCTAGTCGGAGGGCGCAGGACTCTCCTAGCTCGGCTCAGCTGCATGTCGACCCTCTGCCTCTGGGTCCATCCATAAGATCAGCGGTGCTGGAACTCCAGGAACAGATGCAGGAGTCTCTGGCAATTTTGTCTCCAGGGTCGCTGCGAGTGTGGAGCGAATGGAGGAGTCCATAGCGAACATGAGCAGAGCCTTTGTGGAGTCATTGGCGCATGAACGCATCACCACAGAAAGGATGGCTATGGCTATGGAGGAGATAAGTCGCCAGAGTGTAGAAAATATGGTCTTTGTTCAGAATAGACTGGCATCTCTTGAGGAGCGATGGTCATCTATTGAACACAGAAACCAGACCTTCATGGAAGTCCTTCTGAGTAGGACTTCCAGTGCAGATACGGGTCCCCATGGCCCCGCTGATGTGCAGCAAGGTGCTCTCAATCCACTTGCAAGCGCTGAGGTGGGGCTGACCCATGAGAGGGATGTTAGTGGCAGACAACAAGGAAGTGGGGGCTCCTCTCCAAGCGCTCACACGACCAAGCCACTGCAAAGCCCTCGATCAGAGCCCCACCAGAGTCCTCACCCAACTGAGATCGGCATCTCAACCCCTGCACAGCCACAGGAGCAGCAGACTGTTGCCGAGCCCTCACAGGCTCGCAACCCCAGAGGACGCCCGCCAAAGGTGTCGAGGCAGGAGCAGCAAGAAAGTGAGCAAGGGGCCTCCACATCTGCTGAAGCCACAGGGGAAGCACCACGTAGGAGCACGCGTAAAAGAAAAATAATGCACAAGTAGTCACAAGGGTAGTCACTTGGGTGTAATGTTGTGTTTAATCTTGAAATGCCAGCACTTGCTTGGTGTGATTAAAAATTCTGCTGGCAAACTGCTGAAGTTGTGGCGTCTGTCATTTCGCAAATGGGACTTCCACATTGAGGGCTTAGGATGACTTGCAATTGTCAGTATGTGGTCAGAGTGATAGGAATCCGCAGGTTCCTGGCCATTGTCAATGGTCTGATAAGAAGGTGCGAGGCAAAAGTGTTTGATTGTGCAGGCTAAGCAAATCTGGTCAAGTGCGTCCCTTGCATCTCGGGCAGCAATGTGGCCTTCTGGCCTGTGCAGCTTCAGGTGGGTGAGGAGCAGCTTGGCAATTCTGTTGATGCTGCTGCTGCTGGTGGTGCTGTTGTTCCATGGTTCTGCTGCTGCCACGGCTGGTCTTCGTCCGAATCTGATGTCCAGGAGGAAAGGAAATAAATGGTTCCCATGCTTCTGGTATATGCCTCAGTTGAGAAAGCGCTCGGTCAAGGTGGTGAGAGGGGTTTCCCAGGAGGTCACATTGGAGATGGGTGTCAGGCTCCAAACTTCCACAGCTGTGGTTATGCCATATAAAAGTTCCCCCAGACCTCAGACAATAAAGTCCTACCAACTGCAAATGATGGCTGATCACATCTCCTATTTCATGGTTGAGCTGCAGCTGATAGTCAGCAATCCAAATGTACTACCGCCAGGTTTCACATTCGTGGTTCAGAACAGGCGTGCTTCACGTGGAAAAAGGGTTAAAATCACAAAGTCCTTTCAAAATGGCATTATAGAGGCAATTTAGTTCTTGTTAAGGGTCTTATCGGCCTATCCCGCCTCTTGGAGGCGGGACGGAGTCGGGACCAGCAGACACGATTTAATGAAAATTGCGTGGAGGCGGGCTTGTGTCCGCCCGCCAGTTTTCGCAATTTTAACCCCCCACACGCCTCCAAGCCCGCCTCCACGGGTCAATGAAAATTCTGCCCAATGAGTGCTGATTACTGGATGTCTGTCGTTTCCTGAGTTGATGGCCCCCATTAGCAGGTAATGGGTTTCAATCTCAAACCGAACTTGCTTAACTGGCTTATCTCCTGGAAGATAATGGCCTGGCCATCTCCTGCCTTCCACCAGTTTCGGTTGGGACTGTGCTTTATTGATGTGAGGGCATAGAGTCTCTGAGTTACCTCTCAGGGTATTGTTCCCAGTAATCATGTTAGATGGTGATGACGTCAATCGGCCTGGGTTCCCTTCCACCCAGCCTATCAGTGTGAGATGGCCGTTTGCATATGAATGCACCTTAGTCAGGTTAGCCTGGCTTGCAATGCTATTCCCTAAGCCACTCCCACAAGCTTGCCCAACAGTATAGTTCTTTCTTGGGGTTTTGGATATAAAATATGATTCATAAAAATGGCCAGAAAGCTGGTGCTACACCTAACTATTGAATCCCCCACCACTATTGTTTTCCCAATCTCCCTTCTTCCCCCCCCTCCCCACCCCCAGCCAAGTACAGCTGAGCCACCCATGGTGCCATGGACTTGGCTTTGGCTGTACTCACCAGAGGAACCAATGCCCTCACCAGTATACCGGTTAGAGTGTGAGATGCACTCTGGGGACTCCTGCGCCACCTGCCTGGTCCTCCTTGTCTGGCGGTCACCCATTCCCTCTCTGCCTGCACACACTTAAGCTACGGGGTGACCACCTCCTGAAACGTGCTATCCACATAGCTCTCAGTCTCGTGGATACACCGCAGTGACACCAGCTGCTGCTCCTCCAGCTGATGACACTTCCTGCACACGGGAAGCGTCCTGGAGTTCCCACATGGCAAAACATGTGCATTCCACGTGTCTGAGATGTCCTGCCATGCCTCTATTTATTTAATAGATTATTAACTAACTTAGCAGAAATAAACTCGAGACTTACACTTTAGGTATTTTTACTCTGACGTCACTCTTTCAAATTCTGCCTGTGTTGAGTTGCTCCCAGCTCTGCTCTCGCTGCCTCTGGTCTTGGGCCTGCTCTGCCGCCGCACTATTTATCCAGCTCTGCTCTCGCTGTCTCTGGCCTTGGGCCTGCTCTGCCGCCGTGCTATTTATCCAGCTGTGCTCTCGCTGCCTCTGGTCTTGGGCCTGCTCTGCCGCCGCGCTATTTATCCAGCTCTGCTCTCGCTGCCTCTGGTCTTGGGCCTGCTCTGCCGCCGCGCTATTTATCCAGCTCTGCTCTCGCTGCCTCTGGTCTTGGGCCTGCTCTGCCGCCGCGCTATTTATCCAGCTCTGCTCTCGCTGCCTCTGGTCTTGGGCCTGCTCTGCCGCCGCGCTATTTATCCAGCTCTGCTCTCACTGCCTCTGGTGCCAAACTTGGTCGAATGCTGCCTTGATGTCAAGGGCAGTCACTCTCGCCTCACCTCTGGAATTCAGTTCTTTTGCCAATATTTGGACCCTGGCTGTAATGAGATCTGGAGCTTAGTGATCCTGACTGAACCCAGACTGAGCATCAGTGAGCAGGTTATTAATGAGTAAGTGGTTTGATGGCGCTGTCAACAACACCTTCCATTACTTTGCTGATAATTGAGAGTAGACTGATGGGGCAGTAATTGGCAGTAGTTGAGGCAGGGACCGTTTCATCTTTGAAGGGCAGAATAGATGAACATTTGAAGCAGAGGAAGATACAAGGCTGTGGGGAGAGCAGAGCAGTGGAATTGGTTTTGAATTGGGGTAGTAAAGCACTGAATGGCCTCCTCCTGTGCTATAAACTTATGGCCCTATTAAAGCTTTAAGTCTTAAGGCTTTGAATGACACTGAGTGTAACATATTCCATATCTTTTAGTGGAGGCATTAAAATAAGCAGGCCAATAATATAACGGACAAGGGTGTTTCATATGAACTGTTAAACCTTGGTACACTGCATGGTAAAATTTGAAGGACCATGTGTTTTGGGAAAGAAGAAATGGACTTGTATTCTAATCATCCATTAGTGAAAACCTTTGCTTTGTTCATTTTTGCATCGATGCAACTCATTGTATGTTCACATCGACAGGTACAAAACGGAAAAAGCAGACAACTGGGCCTCTGTCTGCAGATCCCAGTGTAAATAATCCTGATGATCTTCAGCATATTGTAAGTATTGGGGTCAAATACAAGTGACAAGTTAGAAATACAACTGTTACTCTGAATCTTTCTGTAACTGAACATTCCTGCAGTTTTCTCACATTATTGTAGACAGAAATGGAAGATGCTGTTTCATTTTGCTGTTTGAGTGGAGAATGGGAAAGGTTTCAATATCTCCTGAGAAAAAGCCATGCCCGCCACAGTGCTGACTAGAAGCAGAGATGTTTGCTCCCAGTGCGACACAGATAAAGGGGATTATTTCTCATCAGCTATGCTCTGTTGAACATTTAAAAGGGAAATGAAACAAAACCAAATATCACCTTGTAGGCAAAATGTACAAGATGAAATTAAATAGCTTAATATTCAAGAGTTTAACGCCAGAAGTTTGAAAGTTTGTAACAAATTTGCCTTTGGCAAATTGCAATAAATAATCTATTGAAAAGAACCTAAACTTTAGAAAATGGGGGGAAAAGTGCTGCATGTCTAGAGATGATTTAAATTGCTGCATTAAAACACTATAACTGCATGGTCCATAGTAAACGCACTTATTGTTAAACCTAGACGGGGTGATATTTGTTTTTTCAAAAAACTTGACTAATAAAACTCGTTATTCCTGTCTAAATGGGAAAAACTCCATTGAAAGCATCCTTAAAAAGGGATAAATCAAATTCAAATGACCAAGTGTTACATTTTTGTATAATTAATTAAAATAAAACCTTTTTTCAGCTGTTTGCAGACATTTTAATTCACTTCTGTGTTTTTACTGCAGGAGCTGACGGAACTATTCTTAAATCCATGAGCACAGCTGCCAGTGAAGAACTGCCTTAAATCTAGGAGCACTCCTACCATCGAGGAATCATCTTAAATTTGGAGTTTGAATACCGGGGAACTACGAGCTCCCGGCTCATTATTTTTCAATTTTGAAGAGTGGAAAGTCACAGGGTGTGGATGTGCAGTTTCTCTTATGAGCTCTTGCCGAGTGCTGAAGCACTAGCTCAACGCATAACTTTAATAGTTTTACAGTGAATATAACTGTCTCTCAGCCTCATGATTGCTGCCTTTTGGAATAGACAAGAGTGTGTGGCCATCCCATGTGGTCTCCATATGATAAACGGTGGTTAAGGGGCAATAGTTACTATATTTCATGCACTTTTTAGCATATATTACCATCAACGTTCTCCCTAAGCTGCGCGGCCGCGCACCAATCGGGAGGTACTGCGCAGGCCACTCACCAGCTGTTACGCTGGAGAAGATACTGTGCATGCGCAGCAATTATAAAGGGTCTGTGCAGGAATAAAGCAAATTAGAGGGAACATTGATCATGAGGCAGAATTTTGAGATCTTGCGCCATCTGTGGGGCTTCACACAGCAGGTGGTTTATCAGAATATAGCAGGAACATTGACTACAATTTTGCATTCATTAACGTCATTTTTAATTTGTTCCCTTGGGTACTTTGCCCTTCCTGCCCCTCTCCCATCCAATCTCTACCCAACACCTCACTACTCCTCTGCCTTTCCCAGGGTTGAATCCAATGGTCCCATTCTGGCTTCTGACACTGCATCCTTAACAAGCAATAACCTCAACTGCCTCATCCTCCTCCAGGCAGCTTTCACGCTCGGTGTGCCTGTCGCCCTCCTTCCAGTTCTGCTCCAACGCCCCCCCAGCCCCAAGACTCTGCTGGAGGATCAACAATCGTCAATTCCCCCTCTGCGTTTCCTGTCAGAATGCCAGTTCACTCTCAAATGAGGCCTGTCATCCACCAGATTATTGTGGATGATTGTATTGACTGTCTGGCTTTGACAAACCAGGTAACGTTTGACAAAAACTTGCCCTTTAATAATATAAAAGCAAAATACTGCGGCTGGAAATTTGAAATAAAAACCAAAGATGCTGGAAATACTCAGCAGGTCAGGCAGCACCTGTGGAGAGAGAAACAGAGTTAACGTTATCTGAAAGGTTAACTCTGTTTCTCTCTCCACAGATGCTGCCTGACCTGCTGAGTATTTCCAGCATTTTATGTTTTTATTGCCCTTTACTAACTTCCTCCACCTGGCTGTACTTTCTACCAGTTGACCAACTCTAACTGCTGCAGTGGTGGCATGGCCCTTATCACCAAATCACACCAGCCTCCTCTTCAAGTGGCTCACCCTGTTCCACCCCTTTCAAAATCTTCATTTGTTTCACACCCCTAAGCACCACCCCAAGTCTCTCCGGAGATATCCTCCCTCAGCCTCTGCACTGAGCGACTCCTCATCCTCTTGATTTGAATCTCCATCTCAGTTACCCTTGCTCTCTCCTCTGAATTCATTGCCCTTCCATCGTAAACCTTTCCTCCATATAAAAATTCTCCACCCCATATTCCTGGCCATCCCTTCAACCTCATCATCTCCTGTTGAATCTCTACTTCTGTGGTCTTAATTATTGACAAGACCATCTCTGAACCCTGCCTTGTTTCCCTCCTATCCTCTTTAGACCCACTTCCTTCTGCATCCACTCGTGGGGGGAAAAAAACACTTCCCCCAAATCACTTGCAACTGATTTTCCAAACTCCCACCTACCCAACCTTTGACCCTCCATTCGCTACGGTACCTCTGCAGTTGTTGATTTGCTCACTCATACCCTCTCCTCCTCCTTTGCTCACTCATACCCTCTCCTCCTCCTTCAAAGCTCTTCAAAACTTTCACTCTCTTATCCCTGTTGTTCTCCCGGTACAACTCGCATCTTTGCCACCTGAAGTCCAAGTGATACAAACTTCCATGTACCGTATGGACAACTGGCTGAACCATTTACTGCCAGATCACTGGAATTCACTGCCTGAAAGGGTGATGGAAGCAGATTCAGTAGTAACTTTCAAAAGGGAATTGGATAAATATTTGAAAAGGAAACATTTGCAGTGCTGTGGGCGAAGAGCCGGAGGGCTGGGACTAATTGGATAGATCTTTCAAAGAGCTGGTACAGGCACGATGGGCCGAATGGCCTCCTTCTCTCTGCTGTATCATTCTATCTGACTGGACCATGTTGAGCTCTACCGAGCCTCACTCTGCTAAAACCCTCCATTATTTGAGGATCATCCTAGAGGGTAAAAGTTCCATTTTTCTACTACCACCAGCCTGCTTAAATGTTTTTTTTCCCCTTCCCCCGCACCCTCATTTCTAACAGCAAATGCAAACAGCTCATGCAGTTCTTTGTTACCAAATTCAAGACCATCTGTTCAGCTGCCTCTTCTGTTTCCCCCTTTTCCACTAAGCCTTTCCACTCCCCCTGGCGCTGAACCCCTCAATTCTCATTTCCTCCTTCCCCCATGCCCTGTCCAAGCTCATCTTGTCCATGAGACCTACCTTGCTTCCTCCACTATGTTCCCACTAAACTTCTGACCATCCAACTTCCTCGCCTGGTCCGCGTGCAACATTATAAATGGCTCTCCTTCCTCCGGCTTTGGTCACCCATCCTGCTAACTTCTCATTTGGCTCATGGTTTATTCTTTCTTTCCGCCTCTGTGAGGTACATTAAAGGTGTGAGATGACGATGGCACAAGATCTGAGAAAATTCTGCCTTAAAGGGTTTTGGTTCATCGCAGCGTTCGTCTGCTTAATGGAGACCAATGTTCCCTTTAATTTTTTTTGGGTGCTTGGCCCATTCAAAATACTGTGCATACACGATTTTTCCTATTTAAAAGCCGGTGAGCCGGCTGCGCAGGAGCTGCAGAGAGCTGGGCAGCCACACAGCTTAAAGGGAACATTGATGGAGACTGCCATTTATGGCGGAGCCTTAATGAATGAGAATGTATTCAAGTGAAACATTTGATTTTCTATTGTAACTTTTTTTAATTTTTTTAATTTTTTTTTTTAATTTATATATTGAATGTATTTTTTTTTGTATTTTTGTGGATAATGCTAGCAAGGCAGCATTTATTGTCCATCCCTAGTTACCCTGAGACCATGAGGTTTTTTATGATTAATTGACCTGGCATCTACTACTTTTTGTGGGAGAGAGTTCCACACTTCTATTGCCCTTTGCATGAAGAAGTGTTTCCCAACTTCTCTCCTGAATGGCCTGGCTCTGATTTTAAGGTTATGTCCCCTTGTCCCAGACTCCCCATCAGCGGAAAATAATACCTTTATTATATATGTTTTATACACAGGTGGTAGTTTGGGAAGATGAGTTCAGCTGAACAGACAATCCTGGGATAAACATTCAAAGGAAAAGAAGTACTCCTATGTACAGAGTGGACAGGTTGAGAGCAGGAGAGCCCTCAGTCACCACTTAGTACCTTGGTGTTAGAGGGCACTGGCTGCTGGTACAAAGGGTCAGAACTGATAGACTCTCAACTCTCCACCATTGCACCCCATCCGGCTCCTGACCAGGATTGCTAATGTTTTGAAGAAATATTCTAGGCAAGAATGGGATCAGCAGTTCAATTTGCCCCAGCCCATCCCATTCTCGGCTCTCCATGTTTCTACTGGTGGTGTGGCCAATACTGTGTAAACCATTGTGATGGAGATTAATATTTTATTACAGAACAATTTCTCCCAATAAGTTATGCTGATCTCTCTAACTTTTACTAGCAACCTTTATCCCACATCATTTCTCCAAGTATCCCTCAGTAACTCCACATTTTTACAAAAAGAAAAGAAAGATTTGCATTTATATACAACCTTAGGACATCCCAAAGTGCTTTACAGCCAATGAAATCCTTTTTGAAATAAAAACAGAAAATGCTGGAACTACTCATCAGGTCAGGCAACATCTGTGGCAAGAGAAAGAGAGTTAACGTTTCAGGTCGATGACCTTTCATCAAGTACTTTTTGAACTGTATTCACTGTTGTAATGTAGGGAAATGCGACAGCCAATTAATGGACAGCAATCTCCCACAAACGGCATTGAGGTAATGACCAGATAATCTGTTTTAGGTGTTGGTTGAGAGACACCGGGGAGAATTTCCCCTGCTCTCCTTTGAACAGTGCCATGGGATCTTTTACATCTCATCCAAAGGATGGCACTTCTGACAGTGCAGCATTCCCTCAGTACTGCATTGGAGCGTGCTCAAGTCTCTGGAGTGAGACTTGAAACCACAACCTTCTGACTCGGAGGCGACTGGACCATTATCACTATTTATTGCTATTAGAATTCCAGGGTAGTGTATAATCTGATACTTGGAACATATGGAGCGCAGCATAAACCCATACTAAGGAAGGCAGGCTACCTTCCTCATTCATTGAAAGTTAAATTGAGACCAATAAACTGTCACAGTGTTATCATTTACAACTTCTCAAGTCCAAAAGCTTGGTGATAAGTTTTAAGGAAGGTCTTAAAGGAGGAAAGAGGCATAGAGGTTTGGGGAGGGAATTCCAAAGCTTAGGTCCTAGACGACAGAAGACACAACCACCAATGGTGAGGCAAAGAAAGTGAAACTACTCGTGCATTTCATTGCATCAGCCAACTCTGACCTATCCCTGAGTACTCTGAAGGGGGAGTCAGCCTCATAGCAAGACGCTTCTTTGCCAAAGCCCCTTACGAGGACTTCGCTTAAGCAGTTCGTGATACTGATTAAGCCTTGTGCACAGCCCTGGACATCTAAACCCATCACACAGTGTCTGGTACAATGCAAGCTTCTCTGCACCATGTTAAAGACAGAGGTCTGTTATATAGCCGGTGAACAAATTCTCTGAGACTTGGGAGAATTGCGAGTAAAACACTGGATATCAGCACAGGTGCTCATGTATCCAGGGCTGAGTATCTACCATGATTGGGTTGTAGAGGGCCAAGCAGCTGTGCTTGAATCTTCACATCTCCAACTAGTGGGACCAGCATTCCAATACCCCAAAACCTTTCAGTTTCACAATCATAAGGAGTGGAAATGTTTGGCACTTAATTATTTGCTGGGCCTGGTACTATGTGCAGTAGCTGGCACAAGTCATCCAAGGGTTCTTTAGTGAATTGAAGTGTGCAAAGATGCAGCTTCTCACTCAGTCCCTTGTAAGATCGTGGGAGCCTATAGACTCGTAGAGGGAGACTGTAGTGGGCTCGATGCTGTTGCACTCTCTTTTGATCTCTGGTCTGCTCTTCCTCCATGAATAAGTATAGAGGAATCCATATAAGGAAACACATTCTGTTCAACAGTATCTTTTAATATGAACGGGGATTGAAAATTTAGTGGTGAGCAGAGAGTCCCTCACTCTGTCAGTTTAAGGTTCACCTCAACGGCTCCCTGAGGGGAAAAATGCCCCAGATTTTCAGGCAAACCTGAGATATGGGCCAAAGTTGTCAAGGCAGGAAGCAGCTTTAAATGCAGCACCACCATCAGGATCAACTGATCTGGTCAACCAGTTCATCTTACTTATATGGTTGTAAGCCACTGAGTGCAATGGGAACAGACAGGTTTGTCTTCATCCCATCATTTCCATAATATCTACACATTTGCACTGCTGAAGGGGGGTGGGGGGAGGTGGGCAGAGCAAACAGCCCTCCACCCAAGTCACAAACCAGATCCTCCGCCTCTGAAACCATGTAATCTACCTATGTAGAATTTCTAGTTGTCCAATATGAAATGCACACTCTTCCCCGCCCCCCACAGGGACAGAAACATCTGAAAACATCAGACAGGAAAAGACCCACTGACTCATCGAGCCTGTCCCATGTAATTGAGATGCTCTCGGCCTCACAACACAGACTCTCCCCATCCGCCCGGAGAAGAGGAATCTCCTGGAAGAGGCGATAAAACAGGTAAAAACCCAAGCCAATTAAGGGGAGAAGTCTGGGAAGTTCCTCTGCAACTTCTTTAGTCCAGGAGATCACATTGACCCTGACTTATATTACAGGCGAGTGTCTCACCTCCTGACGCCCCAAAGCCTTTCCACCATCTACAAGGCACAAGTCAGGAGTGCGATGGAATACTCTCCACTTGCCTGGATGAGTGCAGCTCCAACAACACTCAAGAAGCTCGACACCATCCAAGACAAAGCAGCCCGCTTGATTGGCACCCCATCCACCACCTTAAACATTCACTCCCTCCACCACCAGCGTACCGTGGCTGCAGTGTGTACCATCTACAAGATGCACTGCAGCAAATCGCCAAGGCTTCTTCGGCAGCACCTCCCAAACCCATGACCACTACCACCTAGAAGGACAAGGGCAGCAGACGCGTGGGAACACCACCACCTCCAAGTCACACATCATCCTGACTTGGAAATATATCGCCATTCCGTCATCGTCGTTGGGTCAAAGTCCTGGAACTCCCTCCCTAACAGCACTGTGGGAGTACCTTCACCACACGGACTGCAGCGGTTCAAGAAGGCGGCTCACCACCACCTTCCCAAGGGCAACTCGGTATGTGCAATAAATGCTGGTCTTGCCAGCGACGCCCACATCCCATGAAGGAATTAAAAAAAGGATACCTATCTCCCGTATGAGGTGATCTCCTCCCCAGCCAGAAACATGTCCTGCTACCTTTTGAAGGAATACAGTGAATCAGCGTTTACTGCACGAGCCGGCAACCTGCTCCACAGGTCCACTATTCTCTGGGAAAAGAAGAACTGCCCAATATCCAACCTGGTTCTGCATGACCCCTGGTCCACCCTAACCTATCCAGTTGAAATAATTTGTCCATGTAAACACAATCTAGTCTCTTCATTATTTTATAAACCTTGATCCAATCACCATTGCGTCTACGCTTCTCTAAAGTATACAGTCCCAGCTCACCGAGCCTGTCTGGGTTACTAAAGTGTTTTAAACCAGGAGTTAATCTTGTGGCCCTCCTCTGCCCCCTTTCCAGAGCCTCAATATCTCCCACCATGTGAGGAGACCAAAATTGGACACAATATTGTAACTGAGGCCTAACACATGCCACTTACCTAAGTCCTTAGCTCAGGTACAGTTTGTCTGATCTTAGGGACATCCAGATACGTGCAGCCAAAAACATGCAGCTTACCGTTACAGAGCAGCAGACAGCTTCCCTCTGCTTGTCCTATAGGACCACCCCTCCCGGGTGGGGGATTTGCTTTGACCCTGCATTGTGTGAATAACAGGTACCAGGAGCTCCTCACAAGAGGCATGGTGAACAGCACAGTTTATCATAAATCATATGAGTGCATTGCCACTGTCCTTTGTTGGACATGTTGGGGAGTTAGAGTTAATAATCAGACTGAGCTATAGGAACCATAACTGGTCGATGGACCAGCAGGTTGTCTGGAAACACAAGGAGAGAGGGAACAGTAGGGTGAGCGAGGGTGGGGGGTGAGGGAGATGAATTATATTCCGCTCCCGATGTCTTCTTATCATCTGCAAGGAATCCCTGTGCAAGGAAATACATGACTCGAACATGGACCACGAGTGACTAATGTATAACTTTAGAGATTAGTGTAACAAATATAAGCAGAGGGATCAATTAACCATTGCATAGAATGGATGTCTGTTACAATTTGGATAAATAAGCTGCCCCTGGGAAGGCCCGGAGATTGCTAAATCATGAAGTCTGAAGGTAGTTAATCATGAAGGAGCTAGACAGGGTTAGAAGTCTAAAGGTCTACATATCTGTGAAATGTACTTTTGAAGATATATGAGGACGGTTTTCAGGTAGCTGGAGAGAGAGAGAAACCCAATGGTACCCTCACACTGTATAGATTGATCACCTATGCTGTATGAATAAAGTCTGTTCCATATACTCCACTGTTGTGAACGTCTTACTCGAAGTGTGTTGCAAGAACCACAGAGGGAAGGAGGTTGACTCAACATCCTCTGACCGCAGCACAATGATGCTCCGTGGAATGGTGTCAATAGAGTGCTCAACTTTCATGCTACTGGCTCATTCCAGGCTGCAATGGGGACCTCATCCTACGCGCTCTCATCCCACGTACTCCCCGCGTGGGAGACTTCTACTGCCTCCCAAAGATACACAAAGCCAACACACCCGGACGTCCTATTGTATCAGGCAACGGAACCCTGTGTGAGAACCTCTCTGGATACGTCGAGGGCATTCTGAAACCCATCGTACAGGGAACCCCCAGCTTCTGTCGCGACACTACAGACTTCTTACAGAAACTCAGCACCCACGGACCAGTTGAACCAGGAACACTCCTCGCCACGATGGACGTATCGGCACTCTACACCAGTATCCCCCACAATGACGGCATTGCTGCGACAGCCTCAGTACTCAACACCAGCAACAGCCAATCTCCAGACGCCATCCTACAACTCATCCGCTTCATCCTTGACCACAATGTCTTCACCTTCGACAACCATTTTTTTACCCAAACACACGGAACAGCCATGGGGACCAAATTCGCACCCCAATACGCCAACATCTTCATGC
The DNA here is from genome assembly GCA_030390025.1 of Squalus acanthias. Classification (NCBI taxonomy): domain Eukaryota; kingdom Metazoa; phylum Chordata; class Chondrichthyes; order Squaliformes; family Squalidae; genus Squalus; species Squalus acanthias. Next base: position 25,765,157 of record CM059449.1, on the reverse strand, counting down.
ACAAGTTCGAGCAAGACTTCTTCACTGCACAGGACCTCCAGCCAACGCTGTACACCAGATACATCAACGACATTTTCTTCCTTTGGACCCATGGCAAAGGATCACTGAAAAGACTACACGATAACATAAACAAGTTCCATCCCACCATCAAACTCACCATGGACTACTCCTCAGAATCGGTTTCATTCCTGGACACACGAATCTCCATCAAAGACGGACACCTCAGCACTTCACTCTACCGCAAGCCCACGGACAACCTCACGATGCTCCACTTCTCCAGCTTCCACCCTAACCACGTTAAAGAAGCCATCCCCTATGGACAAGCCCTGCGAATACACAGGATCTGCTCAGACGAGGAGGAACGCGATGGACACCTACGGACGCTGAAAAACGCCCTCGTAAGAACGGGATATGACGCTCAACTCATCGATCGACAGTTCCGACGGGCCACAGCGAAAAATCGCATAGACCTCCTCAGAAGGCAAACACGGGACACAACCAACAGGGTACCCTACGTCGTCCAGTACTTCCCCGGAGCGGAGAAACTACGCCATGTTCTTCGCAGCCTTCAACATGTCATCGATGACGACAAACACCTCGCTAAGGCCATCCCCACGCCTCCACTACTTGCCTTCAAACAGCCGCCTAACCTCAGAAGTACCATCGTTCGCAGCAAATTACCCAGCTTTCAGGATAACAGCGACCACGGCACCACACAACCCTGCCACGGCAAACTCTGCAAGACATGTCAGATCATCAACACAGATACCATCATCACACGTGAGGACACTACCCACCAGGTACATGGTACATACTCATGTGACTCGGCCAACGTTGTCTACCTCATACGTTGCAGGAAAGAATGCACCGCGGCATGGTACATCGGTGAGACCATGCAGACACTGAGACAACGTATGAACGAGCACCGCGCAACAATCGCCAGGCAGGATTGTTACCTCCCAGTCGGGGAACACTTCAGCAGTCAAGGACATTCAGCCTCGGATCTGCGGGTAAGCGTTCTCCAAGGCGGCCTTAGGAAAACACGACAACGCAAAATCATCGAGCAGAAACTGATAGCCAAGTTCCGCACTCATGAAGACGGTCTCAATCGGGATCTTGGGTTTATGTCACGATACATGACGTGATCCGGACTCGAGTCGTCGTTGGCTTGTTCACAGATGTGATTCCCAGTAAAAAAGTAAAAATTTTAAAGTTAATCGTTTTACATACAGACGGCAGCTTTTGACACGTTAGACCCCATGCGACTCCACCTCATTGTCTCAGTTGTATCTTGCTATGTCTTTGATGTGGTACCTTCCTGGCTGACCTGATTAACTTTATCACACCTCGGCAGATAAACAGTCAGGATGATTGAATTCAGTTGTCTGCAATTGTAAGTTACACATGCATTGTTCTCTATCTATATATGCTTTGACGATTCTGTATCTCCTCACTTCACCCGACGAAGGAGTTGTAACTCCGAAAGCTTGTGATTTAAAATAAAACTGTTGGACTATAACCTGGTGTTGTGCGACCTCTCAATTTTGACCTCTATAATGTCAGCCAATGTGCTGTCAGGGCCTGTATTCACCCTGTCGCTGATACCATCGTTAGGATAATTTAGGAATTCGTCCATTTTGCGATGACTCTAAAGCAGCCGCATGAAAGGGCCATTCAGTTCTCCCATGGTTTTTGGTTCCCTAAAGTTCAGAGGGCAATAAATGGCACCCATTTTGGACTGTGAGCCCCTGAATTCAACCGACTGAATTTCTTGAATAGAGAGGGATTCCTCTCCCTCAATGAGTTCTCCATAGCAATGCCAAATTTGGAGTGAGTTGTTACGACACTTCTGTCATGAGGAACTCCACCATACCAGCTTAATTCAGAGAAGACTGGCAAGATAGCTTCTAGGCAACAGGGTGTTCCCCTTGCTTCCATGGCTCACGACCCCACTTCGAGTGCCAACCTCACCAGCTGAATATCGGCGCAATGAGATACATTCATCACTAGAGTTATCATTGAGAATCATAGAATAATGCAGCACAGAAGGAGGCCATTCGGCCCATCGTGCCTTTGCTGGCTCTTTGGTAGAGCGATCCAATTAGTCCCACTCCCCTGCTCTTTCCCCATAGCTCTGTAAATTTTTCCCTTCAAGTATTTATCCAATTACCTTTAGAAAGTTACTATTGAATCTGCTTCCATCCCTGCTTCAGCCAGTGTATTCCAGATCATAACAACCCATTGCGTAAAATGATTTTTCCTCATGTCGCCTCTAATAAGAGAGTAAAGTTTCTGATTGGATGGTTTCATTGCATTTGAAGATCTGGAGGGGCACTGCAGTATGTTCCTGAGCAGGCCTCTTGCATCGTGGCTGCTGTCTGCGGCCTACACAACTTGGTTATTCAGAAAAGAATGGAAATAGAATCCCAGGAAGAGGTGGGCCCAGCTGTTCAGGGGCTGAGGAACATGGATCTCAGCCTCAAGAGGCACCAGAGTCAAAGAAGGCACCAGCCCAACTGTCAGGTAAATTTGTAGGTAGATTATTAGTAACACAATATCCTAGGATTAAAACTCTTCCCTTTGGAAACTTCCATCACAGATGCTCCCCAGCCTTTATGCCCACGCAAATCATTCTATGACAAAACATCTGTCTTTGTGTCTCACGAAACAGACATGCTAGTGCACCCCAAACAGGCCTTGCGAGACCAAATGAACTCATCAAACAGCAGAGCCAATTCACACAACATCTCATTTATTATTCTGTTACACAGCACACCTTCAATGCTCTACTTATCACCGTGCTTCCCCTGGGATGTATGTGCTTTCCTTTGACCTATTATGGTGCTTCTTCTAGGTGCCACCTGACAGACAATGTCACAAGAGGTCCTATCAGAGTTGTACTTACAGGTGTAGCGATTATTGCTGGAAAATGTGGGCACTTTCATAATGTGTCCACGTAGGAGGTTTACTTAGGAGTTTCCAATGGAATGCCCACTCCACGTACTGTTGAAACACTGGCTGTCGAGCAGCCAACTGGGCGGGGGTGGGGGAGTGGGCGTGGGCGTGGGGTGTCGAGAATGAGACGGGACAAGATAAGAACAGTGGATGAATAGTATAGTAAGTAGCAAGGTCACTGAGAATAGAAGCAGAAAAAAATAACCTTTATTTGGCGATAGCAGCATTTTATTTTGGTGGATACGCGAAAGAATGAACAGAAGGGCTTTTCTAGGAAGTGTTGGGACAGCTGGAGTTGGGCGGGCGACGCAAAGAGCAGCCGAAGGCTTAACATTGACCAACACAAGAATCTGAGAAGAATCAGGAGCAGGATAAGAACATAAGAAATACATAGATACATAGATACATAGAAGATAGGAGCAGGAGTAGGCCATCCGGCCCTTCGAGCCTGCTCCGCCATTTAATGAGATCATGGCTGATCCTCCAATTCAGTATCCCGTCCCCGCCTTCTCTCCATAACCCTAAACCCCTTTTGCCTGTAGAAATATATCTAATTCCCTCTTAAATATATTTAATGAGCTGGCGTACACTGCCCTCTGTGGCAATGAGTTCCACAGGTTCACCACCCTCTGAGTGAAGAAATTCCCCCTCATTTCTGTCCTAAATGATTTAGCCCTTATCCTTAAATTATGTCCTCTAGTTCTGTTCTCACCCGCCAAGGGAAACATTCCTTCTGCATCTAGTCTGTCTAGACCTGTCAGAATTTTATACACTTCTATGAGGTCCCCTCTCAATCTTCTAAACTCCAGTGTGTACATCCCTAAACTACATAGTCTCTCCTCATAGGTCAATCCCGCCATTCCTGGTATCAGCCTGGTGAATCGCCGCTGCACCCCCTCCATGGCAAGAACATCTTTCCTCAGATGAGGCGACCAAAACTGTACACAGTACTCGAGGTGTGGTCTCACCAGTGCCCTGTACAGCTGCAGCAAGGTATCCCTGTTCCTGTATTCCAACCCTTTTGCTATGAAGGCCAGCATACCGTTTGCCTTCTTGACCGCCTGTTGCACCTGCATGCTCGCCTTCAGTGACTGGTGTACAAGAACACCCAGGTCTCTCTGTACTTCCCCCTCTCCCAATTTATTGCCATTTAAATAATAATTTGCCCTCCCGTTCCTGCACCCAAGGTGGATAACTTCGCACTTGTCCACATTATAGTGCATCTGCCATTTATCCGCCCAATCACCCAGTCTGTCCAAATCGCTCTGGAGCTTCCTGGTCTCCTCCTCTGAGCCCACCCCCCCTCCTAGTTTAGTGTCGTCTGCAAATTTGGAAATGCTGCATCCGACTCCCTGATCCAGGTCATTAATGTAAATTGTGAACAGCTGGGGACCCAGGACAGATCCCTGTGGTACCCCACTTGTTACTGCCTGCCATTCAGAAAATGAGCCGTTTATTCCAACTCTCTGTTTTCTATCTGACAGCCAGTTCTCTATCCACGTCAATACTTTCCCCTTTATCCCATGAGCTTCAATTTTCCATGCTAATCTTTTATGTGGGACCTTATCGAAGGCCTTTTGGAAGTCCAGGTACACCACATCTACTGGCTCTCCCCCATCTATTTTACCAGTTACTCCCTCAAAAAATTCCAATAGATTAGTCAAGCACGATTTACCCTTTGTAAATCCATGTTGACTCTGTCCTATCCTGTCCCCATTTGCTAAGTGCTCTGCTATTTCATCCTTAATGATGGACTCCAGCATTTTGCCCACAACTGATGTAAGGCTTACAGGTCTGTAATTACCTGCTTTTTCCCTACCCCCCTTTTTGAAAAGTGGGGTAACGTTAGCTACCCTCCAATCCATGGGCACTGTTCCCGAGTCTAATGAATTCTGAAAAATCATACTTAGTGCATCCGCAGGAGTCGGCCATTTGGCCCTTCGAGCCGGCTCCGCCATTCAATCAGATCATGGCTGATCTTTTACCTCATCTCCACTTTCCTGAACTATCCCCACATCCCTTGATACCCTTAATATTTAAAAATCTATCGATCTCTGTCTTGAATATACTCAACGACTGAGCCTCCACAGCCCTCTGAGGTAGAGAATTCCAAAGACTTCTCTCTCCCCCCCTCCCTTGGATCTCCCCTCTCACTCCACCTCCGATCCCCCCTCTCTCTTCCTCCAATCCCCCCCTCTCTCCCTCCGATCCCCTCTCCATCCCCCCGATTCCCCCTCTCTCTTCCTCCGATCCCGCTCTCTCCCTCCGATCCCCCCTCTCTCTACCCCCTCTCTCTCCCTCCGAACCCCCCTTTCTCTCTCCCTCCGATCCCCCCTCTCTCCCTCCGATTGCCCCTCTCCCACCGATCCCATCTCCCTCTCCCTCCAATCCCCCTCTCCCTCCGATCCCCTCTCTCTCTCCCTCCGATCCCCTCTCTGTCTCCCTCCGATCCCCTCTCTGTCTCCCTCCGATCCCCTCTCTGTCTCCCTCCGATCCCATCTCCCTCTCCCTCCGATCCCCTCTCTCTCTCCCTCCGATCCCATCTCCCTCTCCCTCCGATCCCCTCTCTCTCTCCCTCCGATCCCCTCTCTGTCTCCCTCCGATCCCCTCTCTGTCTCCCTCCGATCCCCTCTCTGTCTCCCTCCGATCCCCTCTCTCTCTCCCTCTGATCCTCCTCTCTCTCCCTCCAATCCCCCCTCTCCCTCCAATCCCCCTCCTATCTCCCTCCGATCCCCCTCTCGCTCTCTCCCTCCGAACCCCCCTCTCTCCCCTCCCCCCTCTCTCTCCCTCCGATCCCCCCTCTCCCCCCTCTCTCCGAACCCCCCTCTCTCCCCCTCTTTCCCCCTCCAATCCTCTCTCTCTCCCTCCGATCCCCCTCTCTCTCCCTCCAATCCCCCTCTCTCCGATCCCCCCTCTCTCCACCTCCGATACCCCTCTCTCTCCCTCCAATCCCCCTCTCCCTCCCTCCAATCCCCATCTCTCTCTCCCCTCTCTCTCTCCCTCCGATCTCCCCCTCTCTCTCTCCGATCCCCCCCTCTCCCTCTCTCTCTCCGATCTCCCCTCTCTCCTCCTCTCTGTCCGATCCACCCTCTCTCCCCCTCTTTCTCCCTCCGATCCCCTTGCTCTCTGTTTCCCCTCTCTCCCCCCCTCCGATCTCCCCATTCTCTCAGTGTTGACTCTGCCCAATCCTATTATTATTTTCTAAGTGCTCTGTGACCACGACCTGAATAACAGATTCTGGCAATTTCCCTTCTACTGATGTCAGGCTAACTGGTCTGTAGTTCCCCGTTTTCTCTCTCCCTCCTTTCTTAAATAGTGGGGTTACATTTGCAAGCAGAAGCGGAATCGTTTATGGAATACCAAATCAGCGGGGCAGGCGTCCCACAAATACAATTTCATACATGAATATAAAAAAATTACAATCAGAAGTGAGGCAGAACAGTGCTAACATTTCTTTATGGGCCCAGAAGCAGACAGGTGGGTGGGTGGGTGATGGAAAACAGCAGCAGGAAGCCAAGATGGCAGAATATATATGTATTTAAAATACATTTATAAATCATCTAAAACCTGAAAATACAAAATTAAAAACATACTCAGTGAAACTAAAGTTTAAACCCTTGCCTGCACAGAAATGGAGATGTGATCTGAGTGGGGGAAACGATTCAGATATTTGGTTTATAGAGCCACCCAGTGGTCATATTGTGCATTTACAGATCTTTACAAGTTTACAGTGGTGGGCGTAAGAATTTATAATGAAAATAGTTTACACAAAAATATTATAACAGGAAGTAATGTATTGTAAACAGGAAGAACACACAGACTTAAGAATTTTTTAACAAAGATTTATATAGATAGTCAACAGGACGGGAAACATCAGTTGATGTTTTCCCCTGTGGATGTATCTGTGGAAACAGAATGACAATTTCTCCTCTTATTTCACCACCAACGGGAGCAGAAGTATTACTATATGAGCAGCTAGCAAAGAGATTGCTACCTTACCATTTCTGGCAGGTTTTGTTGTGGTCAGCCATGGCTCAGTTCGTAGAATAATATAGCACAGAAGGAGGCCATTGGGCCCATCGAGTCTGTGCCGGCTCTTTCGAAGGGCAATCCAGTTCGTCCCACTCCCCCGCTCTTTCCCTGTATTTTCTTCTCCTTCAAGTATTTATCCAATTCCCTTTTGAAAGCTACTATTGAATCTGTTTCCACCGCCCTATCAGGTAGTGCATTCCAAATCCTAACCACACCTTGTGTAAAAGGTTTTACTCATGTCGCCTCTGGTTCTTTTGCCAATCATCTAAAATCTGTGCCCTTTGGTTAACGACCCTTCAGGCATTGGAAACAGTTTCTCCTTATTTACTCTATCTAAACCCTTCATGGTTTTAAATACCTCTATCAAATCTCCTCTTAGCCTTGTCTGCTTTAAGAAGAACAACCCCAGCTTCTCCAGTCTATCCATGTAACTGTAATCCCTCATCCTTGGAACCATTCTAGTAAATCTCTTCAGTGCCTTCACGTCCTTCCTAAAGTGTGGTGCACATGTTGTGGGTTCAAGTCCCACTCCAGAGAGTTGAGCACAAATTCTAAGCTGACACTCCAGTGCAGTACTGAGGGAGCGCTCCACTGTCTTTTGGATGAGACGTTAAACCGAGGCCCCGTCTGCCCTCTCAGGCAGATGTAAAAGATCCCATGGCACTATTTCAAAGAAGAACAAGGGAGTTCTCCCCAGTATCCTGGCCAATGTTTATCTCTCAACCAACATCATTTGAAAAAAAATGACCTGGTCATTATAACATTGCTGTTTGTTCGCGAACCTGCTGCCGTGCCTCCTACATTACAACAGTGACTACACTTCAAATTACTTCATTGGCTGTAAAGCGCTTTGGGACATCCTGAGGTCATGAAAGGCGCTATATAAATGAAAGTCTTCCTTTCTTTTATCTCACTCTCAGCAGTGCTCTGACCCTGGCAGCAGGAATTAGCCGCTTCCACAGACAGGACAGCAGGCGAAGGAGGGAAATATTGAGTGTAATTTTAACTTTGGGCGATGATGTAAAATCGACTATATCAAATAAGTTGCCCATTATCCACCATGCCTGCTTTTCCATTCCATTGAAGTCAATGGAAATAAAAATTGGGAGAGATGTAGAATGGGCTGCCGACTTGCTATCACCCGTTTTATACTATCGCACAAAGTCAAGATCTACCTCCATGACTTTAAACTCACAATCTAGGCTGACACCCCAGTTCAGTACAGAGGGAGTGGTGCACTCTCAGAGGAGCCCTCTTTTGGGAACAGCATTAAACCGAGACCCTGTCCACCTGTTCAGGCGGATGTAAAAGATCCAATGGCAATTTTTTTAAAGAAGAGCTGAGAAATCTTTGGGTGTCCTGGCCAATATTTATCCCTCATACAACACCACCAAAACAGAATAACTGGTTATTGATCTCATTCCTCTTGTGGGATCGTGCTGTGTACCATTTGCCACTGTGTTTGCCTACATAACAACAGTGATTGCACTTCAAATAATTTATTGGCTGAAAAGCGCTTTGGGATGTCCTGTGGGTGTACAAGATGCTCCATAAATGTACATCTTCCTTTTTAGTGTGGGACACGGTCATAGAATCATAGAATCATTACAGCACAGAAGGAGGCCATTCAGCCAGTCGAGCCCGTGCCGGCTCTCTGCAAGAGCATTTCAGCTAGTCCCACTCCCCCGCCCTTTCCTCATAGCCCTGCCAATTTTTTTCCTTCAGGTACTTATCCAATTCTCTTTTGAAAGCCAGGATTTTATCTGCCTCCACCACCCTTTCAGGCAGTGCATTCCAGATCATAACCACTTGCTGCGTAAAAAGGTTTTTCCTCATGTCGCCTTTGGTTCTTCTGCCAATCACCTTAAATCTGTGTCCTCTGGTTCTCGACCCAGGTGTACCAGAATCATTAGTTTACCCCCTTCAGTGATTTACAATTAAAAATACTGTGCCACAATGCATTGTATTCTGAATAGTAAATTAGAGAGGAAGTATTTTTTCTGGACTTCTGCTGTTTTTAAGCTCAGCTTCAATGGATTTCAAGCTCTGCGTGTACCAGTGGATGACCAGCAGGAGTCAGACAGTCTGGATCGGATCCTGAATAATGTGGTTTAATTGACAGAGGCAGTGACGGTTCTGTAAACCCTTTATCTGCTCACTAATATGGAGGGATGATGTGACTTGGTAGAAATTCCACCCTGGGCTTCCTTTTCCATTTTGTTGAATGTCCCAGAGAATTTCCCAGCAGTAAAAAAATTGCCGATCAACGAGCTGTACTGTTGCTGAACAGGGATTAAGTGAGACTGTAGTGTTGGGCATGGTCTGACCCACTTCAGTTCAATTCTCCCTGCCCAACTTGAGCTCTAGATTACACTGTGTGATATTAGGAATGGATGTGTCAACATGTTTCTCTGAAATTCCTTTCTCCCCTATTTTAACAGCAATGTAAAGCAATTTCCTGACTACCATTCTGCTGACTGGGTGTCAGCTGTGGTTCAATGGTAGCACTCTCGCCTACGTGTCAGAAGATTGTGGGTTCAATTGCCACTCCAGCGACTTGAGCACACTAAATCTAGGCTGGCACTCCAGTGCAGTACCGAGGGAGCGCAGCACTGTCGGAGGTGCCGTCTTTCAGATGAAACATTAAACTGAGGCCCCATCTGCTCTCTCAGGTGGATGTAAAAGATCCCATGGCATTATTCCGAAGAAGAGCAAGGGAGTTCTCCCCAGTGTCCTTACCAATATTTACCCCTCAACCAATATCACTAAAACTGATTATCTGGTCATTATCACATTCCTGTTTGTGGGAGCTTGTTGTGTGCTAATTGGCTCCTGCGTTTCCTACATTACAACAGTGACTACACTTGAAATGTACTTCATTGGCTGTAAAGTGCTTTGGAAAGTCCTGAGGCAGTGAAATGTGCTGTATAAATGAAAGTCCTTTTGTCTTTCTTTCTTCCATCACTTTACTGATGAGACGTAGGAGGCTGATAGGCCAATAACTGGCTCTTCTCTCAATTATACTGCCCAACTAAACAATCAATGTACCTGTAATATTGTACTGAATTAACCTGGGACATGATTTCTGTAAGTGAAGCTGCATTGTAACCGATTTAAACAAGCCAACACCAAATCTAAATCATGATGCCAAACTCATTTTCTATGGTGGGCTTGATCCGATATCCTGGCACTTGGTGTGGGCCGCATTCAGGAAAAGTTATTAAAATAGAAATAGATGAAGATAAACTATATTGGTATTTACTTATATTAAGATTTGAATTACTGCGACTGTTGCTCCGATACCTGGCACCTCTTAGCTTGAATCATTGCATCAACATTTGGAGCAAATGACTGGGCTGAGGCCTGTCTTGGATAAAATCATGAGGACACTTGTCACTACAGAACTTTGTGCCCCAACCACTAACCCTGGAAGTGAATTCCACAGTCTCACAACTCACTGTGTAAAGAAGTTTTTCTTGATCACTGTTCTAAATCACTTACATTTAATCCTGTATCTATGGCTCCTCAGCTTGACCGTTCAAACACTGGTAGCAGCCTGCTTCTAACTACCACATCCCATCTTTCATAATTTTAAATATTTCTATCATATCGCAATGGAATATGTGTAAAAGTGAGAAGGATGAGTTCTAACAGAAAGGACACAAAGTTATAATGAGCCCGAGACTGAGCCACCTACCTTTCTGGTGAGGAATACACCCGTCTTGTTTAACTTCCTGTACTCCTAATCTGTGAAACAACCACAACTGGCCTTAGTGAGTATTGGCTTTAAAGCACAAGCACATAATACTCTCTGCTGCACATATTGCAAGCATTATCTCTGGGTCCTCCACAGTGGGGAAAAAGAGCAAGAAGAGAGGAAAAGAGGAGCACTTCCTTCCCATGGTAATCTGCACCCTTTACTCTGTAACCTTTTACCAAATAAAGTATCTCGCTTGGAGCTTTTGTCAAGATGTCTTTGGATGAACTTAAACCCCTGCTCTGCTGCATTTGGAGTAACAATTGACAACTTGGCCGACGTGCATCATCGATGCATCACAATGACTATTGACACCTCATCATTACCCTGAGGGATTCAGGGTTAGTGGTTATTGGTTAGGATTGGGGTTAGTGTTTGGGGTCAGGTTGTTAGGGTTAGAGGTTAGTAGTTAGTATTAAAAGAAAGGACAGACTTGCATTCATACAGCACTTTTCATGACCTCAGGACGTCCCAAAGTGCTTTACAGCCAATGAAGTAGTTTTTGAAGAGTAGTCACTGTTGTAATGTAAGAAATGTGGCAGCCAATTTGAGCTCAGTAAGCTCTCACAAAGAGCAATGTGATAATTACCAGATAATCTGTTTCAGTGATGTTTGTTGAGGGATAAATAATGGCCAGGACACCAGGGAGAACTTCCCTGCTCTCCTTGGAATAGTTCCATGGATCTTTTACATCTATCTGAGAGAGCAGACGGGGCCTCGGTTTAACGTCTCACCCGAAAGATGGCACTTCTGACAGTGCAGCACTCCCACAGTACTGCACTGGGAGTGTCAGCCTAGATTACGCGCTCAAATCTCTGAAGTGGGACTTGAACCCACAAGTAGGGGTTAGGGTTTGTGGTTAGAAACCAGTATTAACAACACCATGGACATTAGATGTATTTTTTCTCATTCAATGTTTCTTACATTACGCAGACGAGTCACAAAACAGTCGCTTGAATTGTTTGTTCAAGGAACCTTCTTTTGGCCCGAGTCCGATTTCCTTCCTTCTTTCACATCTCTACATTTCTCACAGAGAAAGACTTCAGGTGTGTTAGACTTTGGGATTTTGGAACAAGAACAGGCAGATCCAAGTGTTCCACTGGTTACATTCAGTTATCGGACTGCCTGCAAAGGTCTCCTGACAATAACATGTCACCAGGTTCTAGCAGTCGGCAGCTGCTTCCACCATCATATCTTCATCCATTACCCGCCTTTCACCTTCACTGGAGCAGGTTTCACCACCATGACCATTCCTCCTACTGAGGCGCTGAGATTCCCATTTTTTCGACTCAATGTAAACGGTCCCTGGATTTGGTCTCAGGGTGTAAGTGGTCCCTGGATTTGGTTTCTCAGAGTAAGTGATCCCTGGATTTGGTCTTCCGGTGTAAGTGATCCCTGAATTTGGTCTCTCAGTGTAAGTGATCCTGGATTTGATCTCACGGTGTAAGTGGTCCCTGGATTTGGTCTCACGATGTAAGTGGTCCCTGGATTTGGTCATACGGTGTAAGTGGTCTCTGGAATTGGTCTCACGGTGTAAGTGGTCCCTGGATTTGGTCTCACGGTTTAAGTGGGCCCTATATTTGGTCTCTCGGTGTAAGCGGTCCCTGGATTTGGTCTCAGGGTGTAAGTGGTCCTTGGATTTGGTCTCAGGGTGTAAGTGGTCCTTGGATTTGGTCTCTCGGTATAAGTGGTCCCTGGATTGGTTCTCAGGGTGTAAGTGGTCTCTGGATTTTTTCTCTCGATGTAAGTGGTCCCTGGATTTGTTCTCAGTGAGGAATCTCGCTATCACCACCTCCTTATCCAGATAAACCTAGCAACTACAGGCCAGTCACTTTAACATCAGTAGTGGGGAATCTTTTAGAAACAATCATCAGGGACAAAATTAACAGTCACTTGGACAAGTGTGCATTAATTAAGGAAAGCCAGCACGAATTTGTCAAAGGCAAATCGTGTTTAACCAACTTGATCGAGTTTTTTGATGAGGTAACAGAGAGGGTTGATGAGGGCAATGCGTTGACGTGGTGTACATGGATTTCCAAAAGGCGTTCGACAAAGTGCCACATAATAGGCTTGCCAGCAAAGTTGAAGCTCATGGAATAAAAGGGACAGTGGCAGCATGGATATGAAATTGGCTAAGTGACAGGAAACAGAGAGTAGTGGTGAACGGTTGTTTTTCAAACTGGAGGAAGGTATACAGTGGTGTTCCCCAGGGGTCAGTTCTTGGACCACTGCTTTTCTTGATATATATTAATGACTTGGATGTGGGTATACAGGGCACAATTTCTAAATTTGCAGATGACACAAAACTTGGAAGTATAGACTTCAAGAGGACATAGACAGGATGGTGGAATGGGCAGACACGTGGCAGATGAAATTTAATGCAGAAAAGTGCGAGGTGATACATTTTGGTAGAAAGAATGAAGAGAGGAAATATAAGCAAAAGTGTACAATCCTAAAGGGGGTGCCTGAACAGAGAGAGCTAGGGGTTTATGTGCACAAATCATTGAAGGTGGCAGGGCAGGTTGAGAAAGCAGTTAAAAAAGCTTACAGAATCCTGGGCTTCATGAATAGAGGCATAGAGAACAAAAGTGTGGAAATTATGATGAACCTTTATAAAACACTGGTTCGGCCTCAACTGGAGTACTGTGTCCAATACTGGGCACCGCACTTTCGGAAGAAAGTGAAAGCCTCAGAGAGGATGCAGAAAAGATTTACGAAAATGGTTCCAGGGATGAGGGACTTCAGTTACATGGATAGATTGGAGAAGCTGGGGTTGTTCTCCTTGGAGCAGAGAAGGTTGAGAGGAGATTTGATAGAGGTGTTCATAATCATGAGGGGGTCTGGACAGAGTAGATAGAGGGAAACTGTTCCCATTGACAAAAGGGTCAAGAACCAGAGGACACAGATTTAAGGTGATTGGCAGAAGAACCAAAGGGAACATGAGGAAAAACTTTTTTAAGCAGCTAGTGGTTACGATCTGGAATGCACCGCCTGAAAGGGTGGTGGAGGCAGATTCACTCGTGGATTTCAAAAGGGAATTGGATAAGTAGCTGATGGGAAAAAATAAAGGGCTACGGGAAAGGGCGGGGGAGTGGGACTAGCTGAGGTGCTCTTGCAGAAAGCTGGCATGGGCTCGACGGGCCTAATGGCCTCCTTCTGTGTTGTAACCATTCTATGATTCTACACCAGTCCGCTTCACTCATCCAGCTGTTCATCCCATTCTCAGCTCTTTCATTTTCTCAGCCTTCCTGCTTTGCTCCTTTTAACGGAGGGGTCAAGTGGGACTTCTCCCGGTCGATCCCCACCTCTGCTGTTCCCTTTCCCCCCGGGCCGGGCCCCACCTTGTGCCGCGGGCTCGCTGTGATGTGAAGGGGTTGTGGAGCCGCCGAGCGGAGGAGCGCGGCGCCCCGCTGCAGAGAGACTGAAGGCGGCTGGAGGACGGGCTCGAGCCGAGCGGCAAAGCCCAACGGCAAAAGCGCGAGAGAGAGAGAGCGGGAAAAAGGAGAAGCTGTGATTGGCGGATCAGCGAGCGCGGGCCGGGGTAGTGAAAGCGGTTGAGGAGCGGGCGCGAGCCGACAATCAAAGGCCAACAGCGAAAGCGCGAGCGGCCGGAGTGTGAGAGAGAGAGCGGAAAAAGGGAGGCTGTGATTGGCGGATCGGAGGGGAGGAGGGGCCGGGCGGGGGAGCCTGTAAGCCGCGAGGGGTCAAACAGTTTTCAGTTTTCCAAAAGTTCAGACCCGGTGGAACAAATTTCAGGCTAAACTATTCTTTACTTAAAATCAGCAAGACGTTACAAGTAAGTGCCCAAAATACAACCCGTACTCAAATCATTTACCTGTTATAAGCAAGCAAGGAATGACAATCGTACTCAAATCATTTACTTATTACAAGCGAGCACGCGCGAATCTCAATCATTTACTTTAAGCTCAAATGATCATAAAGCAACGCCACATACGTGAGGTCAATTCAGCGATGACTAGACCTATGACTTTAACTGGCAACTGACCAGGTCGCCCCGACTGCAGCCGCGAGTGGTCAATTGACCATCTTTTATACCACAAAACTTGGCAGCTGTCCCACAGCATTCATGTCCTGAACTGTGTGAATAGCCTTGTTTTCTCTCTCTCTCATCCTCCTTTTCTATCTGTTTTGACGCTCAGACGTTCAGGGGTTGAAAAAAAAGCCGTCGTTTTTTGCATCTGAGGGTTGACTCCTGGTGCTCACAGAATTTAAGATCTTATCTTTTGGAGAGAGAAACACCAGCTCGCAAGCACATCATTTATTATACAAATGTTTCTTGCCCGCAAAGCTGGTCGGTACATTTGGTCACTTTAGATTCAGTCAGGTTTACTGTGAACGGTGTATTCTTACAAGCCCCGGGAAAAAGCGGTTCAGAAAGTCTCGGCGCTCCTCATTCACCTTTTTAAAAATTCATTCATGGGATGTGGGCGTCGCTGGCAAGGCCGGCATTTATTGCCCATCCCTAATTGCCCTTGAGAAGATGGTGGTGAGCCGCCTTCTTGAACCGCTGCAGTCCGTGTGGTGAAGGTACTCCCATGGTGCTGTTAGGGAGGGAGCTCCAGGATATTGACCCAGCGACGATGAAGGATCGGCGATATATTTCCAAGTCAGGATGGTGTGTAACTTGGAGGTGGTGGTGTTCCCATGCGCCTGCTGCCCTTGTCCTTCTAGGTGGAAGAGGTCGCGGGTTTGGGAGGTGCTGCCGAAGAAGCCTTGGCGAGTTGCTGCAGTGCATCTTGTAGATGGTACACACTGCAGCCACGGTACGCCGGTGCTGGAGGGAGTGAATGTTTAAGGTGGTGGATGGGGTGCCAAACAAGTGGGCTCCTTCGTCCTGGATGGTGTCGAGCTTCTTGAGTGTTGTTGGAGCTGCACTCATCCAGACAAGTGGAGAGTATTCCATCACACTCCTTCCTTGTGCCTTGTAGATAGTGGAAAGGCTTTGGGGAGTCAGGAGGTGAGACACTCGCTGCAGAATACCTAGCCTCTGACCTGCTCTTGTTGCCACAGTATTTATGTGGCTGGTCCAGTTAAGTTTCTGGTCAATGGTGACCCCCAGGATGTTGATGGTGGGGGATTCGGTGATGGTAATGCCATTGAATGTCAAGGGGCGGTGGTTAGACTCTCGCTTGTTGGAGATAGTCGTTGTGTGGCACGAATGTTACCTGCCACTTATCAGCCCAAGCCTGAACGTCATCCAGGTCTTGTTGCATGTGGACATGGAGTGCTTCATTTTCTGAGGAGTTGTGAATGGCGCTGAACACTGTGCAGTCATCAGCAAACATCCCCATTTTTGACCTTATGTTGGAGAGAAGGTCATTGATGAAGCAGCTGAAGATGGTTGGGCCTAGAACACTGCCTTGAGGGACTCCTGCAGCAATGTCCTGGGACTGTGCTGATTGACCTTCAAACACCACAACCACCTTCCTTTGTGCTAGGTGTGATTCCAGTCAGTGGAGAGTTTTCCCCCCGATTCCCATTGACTTCAGTTTTACGAGGGGTCCTTGATGCCACACCCGGTCAAATGCTGCCTTGATGTCAAGGGCAGTCACTCTCATCTCATCCCTGGAATTCAGCTTCTTTGTCCATGTTTGGACCAAGGCTGTAATGAAGTCAGGAACCGAGTGGTATTGGTGGAACCCAAACTGGGCGTCAGTGAGTAAGTGCCGCTTGATAGCACTGTCGATGACACCTTCCATCACTCTGCTGATGATTGAGAGTATACTGATGGGGCGGTAATTAGCCGGATTGGATATGTCCTGCTTCTTGTGGACAGGACATACCTGGGCAGTTTTCCACATTGTCGGATAGATGCCAGTGTTGTAGCTGTACTGGAACAGCTTGGCTAGAGGCGTGGCTAGTTCTGGAGCACAAGTCTTCAGCACGATAGCCGGGATATTGTCGGGGCCCATAGCCTTTGCTGTTTTCAGTGCGCTCAGCTGTTTCTTGATATCACGTGGAGTGAATCGAATTGGCTGAAGACTTGCTTCTGTGATGGTGGGGACCTCAGGAGTAGGCTGATATGGATCATCCACTCAGCACTTCTGGCTGAAGATGGTTGCAAATGTTTCAGCCTTGTCTTTTGCACTCGTGCTGGGCTCCACCATCACTGAGGATGGGGATATTCATGGAGCCTCCTCCTCCCGTTAGTTGTTTAATGGTCCACTACCATTCACGACTGCATGTGGCAGGACAGCAGAGCTTTGATCTGATCCATTGATTGTGGGATCACTTAGCCCTGTCTATAGCATGCTGCTTCCACTTTTTAGCATGCATGTAGTCCTGTGTTGCAGCTTCCCCAGGTTGGCACCTCATTTTTAGGCACGCCTGGTGCTGCTCCTGGCATGCTCTTCTACACTCCTTATTGAACCAGGGTTGGTCCCCTGGCTTGATGGTAATGGTAGACTGAGGGATATGCTGGGCCATGAGGTTACAATTCTGCTGCTGCTGATGGCCCACAGCGCCTCATGGAAGGCCAGTTTTGAGCTGCTAGATCTGTTCTGAATCTATCCCATTTAGCACGGTGGAAGTGCCACACAACACGATGGAGGGTGTCCTCAGTGTGAAGATGGGACTTCATCTCCACAATGACTGTCCGGTAGTCACTGCTACCAATACTGTCATGAATAGATGCATCTGCGACAGGTAGATTGGTGAGGACAGAGAGTAGGAATAAATGGGGCTTTTTCGGGGTGGCAGGCGGTGACTAGTGGGGTACCGCAGGGATCAGTGCTTGGGCCCCAGCTATTCACAATATATATCAATGATTTGGATGAGGGAACCAAATGTAATATTTCCAAGTTTGCTGACAACACAAAACTAGGTGGGATTGTGAGTTGTGAGGAGGATGCAAAGAGGCTTCAAGGCGATTTAGACAAGTTGAGTGAGTGGGCAAATACATGGCAGATGCAGTATAACGTGGAAAAATATGAAGTTATCCACTTCGGTAGGAAAAACAGAAAGGTAGAGTATTATTTAAATGG
The DNA here is from genome assembly GCA_030390025.1 of Squalus acanthias. Lineage (NCBI taxonomy): Eukaryota > Metazoa > Chordata > Chondrichthyes > Squaliformes > Squalidae > Squalus > Squalus acanthias. Next base: position 25,747,409 of record CM059449.1, on the reverse strand, counting down.
TGATAGATTGGAAAATGTTGATGTACAAAGGGACCTGGATGTCCTTGTACACCAGTCACTGAAAGCAAACATGCAGGTGCAGCAAGCAGTTAGGAAGGCAAATGGTATGTTGGCCTTCATTGCAAGAGGATTTGAGTACAGGAGCAAGGATGTCTTACTACAGTTATACAGGGCCTTGGTGAGACCATACCTGGAGTACTGTGTGCAGTTTTGGTCTCCTTACCTAAGAAAGGATATACTTGCCATAGAGAGAGTGCAGCGAAGGTTCACCAGACTGATTTCTGGGATGGCAGAACTGTCGTATGAGGAGAGATTGGGTCAACTAGGCCTGTATTCACTAGAGTTTAGAAGAATGAGAGGGGATCTCATTGAAACGTATACATTTCTGACAGGGCTAGACAGACTGGATGCAGGGAGGATGTTTCCCCTGGCTGGGTGGTCTAGAACGAGGGGTCACAGTCTCAGGATAGGACATTTCGGACTGAGATGAGGCGAAATTTCTTCACTCAGAGGGTGGTGAGCCTGTGGAATTCGTTACCACAGAAGGCTGTGAAGGCCAAGTCACTGACTATATTTAAGAAGGAGATAGATAGATTTCTAGACACAAAAGGCATCAAGGGGTATGGGGAGAGAGCGGGAATATGGTATTGAGATAAAGGATCAGCCATGATCGTGTTGAATGGCGGAGCAGGCTCGAAGGGCTCTATTTTTCTATGATGAGGTCCAGTAGGTTTTTTCCTCGTGTTGGTTCTCTCACCACCTGTCGCAGGCCTACACTGGCAGCTATATCCTTCAGGACTCGGCGAGCTCAGTCGGTAGTGTTGCTACCGAGCCACTATTGATGATGGACATTGAAGTCCCCCAGCCAGAGTAAATTACGTGCCCTTGCTACTCTCAGTGCTTCTTCAACATGGAGGAGTACTAATTCATCAGCTGAGGGAGGGCGGTAGGTGGTAATCAGCAGGAGGCTTCCTTGCCCATGCTTGACCTGAAGCCATGAGACTTCATGGGGTCCGGAGTCAATGTTGAGCACTCCCAGGGCCACTCCTTCCTGACTGTGTAACCACCCCTGGTGGGCCTGTCCTGCTGGTGGGACAGGACATACCCAGAGATGGTGATGGAGGAGTTTGGGACATTGGCTGAAAGGTATGATTCTGTGTGTATGGCTATGTCAGGCTGTTCTCCCAATTTTGGCACAAGTCCCCAGATGTTGGTGAGGAGAACTTTGTAGGGTTGACTGGGCTGGGTGTGCCGTGTCCGTAGCCGGTGCCGAGGTCGATGCCGGGTGGTCCATCCGGTTTCATTCTTATTATTGTGTTTCGTAGCAGTATGTTACAACTGAGTGGCTTGCTAGGCCATTTCAGAGGGCTGTGGGACTCGAGTCACATATAGGCCAAACCAGTTAAGGAAGACGGATTTCCTTCCCTAAAGAACACTAGTGAACCAGATGGGTTTTTACAACAATCCGATAGTTTCATGGTTACCTGTTTCACTGATACTAGATTTTTATTCCAGATTTATTTAATTAACTGAATTTAAATTCCCCAGCTGCCGTGGTGGGATTTGAACTCACGTCTCTGGATCATTAGTCAGGGCCTCTGGATTACTAGCCCAGTGACATTACCACTATGCTACCGTTCCCTGTCCAGGTTTCCTGGGGAGGGGGCGGACACTGGGTAAAATCTCCCCCTCGCCAGTCCGCCTCTGAGAGGGAGGTCTGAGGGCCCGTTTCAAACTGTTCCACCGACCCCCCCACCCCCCCCCGGACCTCATGTTTAACACTCCTTGTCTCACATTAAAATGCTCCATTTTGGTCACATCACTGTCCCACCATCCATTCTGACACTGGGATACAACTCTTCCCAAATAGCATTCCCTGATTTTGCAAAAAAAAAATGCCTGCAAAGATCATTTTCTCCCCCCACCTAATTCAAACCCAAAGCATTGAAGATTGACCTGATTGAATTAATGGAGAAACAAGGTCAAGTAATTACCTGTAACATGATTGGCAGAGATTTGGCATTTGGGCTGTTAAGTAAGATACCTTGCTGATAGCCTCAGCAACTAAACAGTGCGGAAACATTGATGGCACTCTAAGAGTGAACTGAATATAATTGTGAACAGATTAAATTGTAGAAGAACTGTGTGGTGCATTTGGTGAGCTTTCACCTCTCAGACCTGAGCACAGATTCTGCCCAGACTGCCACAAAGACAATCTCCTTTCTCCGAGGATCCCCCTGCAAATAGGTTTGTCAGCTCAAACTCAAGTTCCCAGCTTCACAGCACAAAACCGCCTAGAATTCAGCAGAACTTGGCAATAAAACACAACGCCATTCAAGGACAGGGGTGACTGCTGTGAGCAATGGAAATATCACACTTGTGCAATGGGGCTGATCCTCTGAAGCTGCTGTTAAAGAATGGTGTTGGGACAGAGCAGAGGAAACCATGCCCTGAATCTCATTCCCACTATTCCTGATCAACCAGTACTTGGTGGATTAGCACAGGGGTACCGCTTTACTCTGTAAATAATCTGTGAACTACCTGCCCTGGGAGTGTTTGATGGGACAGTGTAGAGGGAGCTTTACTTTGTATCTAACCCGTCCTGTACCTGCCCCGGGAGTGTTTGATGGGACAGTGCAGAGGGAACTTTACTCTGTATCTAACCCATGCTGTACCTGACCTTGGAGTGTTTGATGGGACAGTGTAGAGACAGCTTTAGTCTGTATCTAACCCATGCTGTACCGGACCAGGGAGTGTTTGATGGGGCAGTGTAGAGACAGCTTTAGTCTGTATCTAACCCATGCTGTACCGGACCAGGGAGTGTTTGATGGGGCAGTGTAGAGTGAGCTTTACTCTGTATCTAACCCGTGCTGAACCTGGCCTGGGAGTGCTTGATGGGACAGTGTAGTGGGAGCTTTACTCTGTATCCAACCCGTGCTGTACCTGCCCTGGGAGTGCTTGATGGGACAGTGTGGAGGGAGCTTTACTCTGTATCTAACCCGTGTTATACCTAACCTCGGAGTGTTTGATGGGACAGTGTAGAGACAGCTTTAGGCTGTATCTAACCTGTGCTGTACCTGCCCTGGGAGTGTTTGATGGGACAGTGTAGAGACAGCTTTAGGCTGTATCTAACCTGTGCTGTACCTGCCCTGGGAGTGTTTGATGGGGCAGTGTAGAGTGAGCTTTACTCTGTATCTAACCCGTGCTGAACCTGCCCTGGGAGTGCTTGATGGGACAGTGTAGAGGGAGCTTTACTCTGTATCTAACCCGTGCTGTACCTGCCCTGAGAGTGTTTGATGGGACAGTGTAGAGGGAGCTTTAGGCGTATCTAACCCGTGCTGTACTGGACCTGGGAGTATTTGATGGGACAGTGTAGAGGGAGCTTTACTCTGTATCTAACCCATGCTGTACCTGACTTGGGAGTGTTTGATTGGGCAGTGCAGAGGGAGCTTTACTCTGTATCTAACCCATGCTGTACTTGACCTGGGAGTGTTTGCTGGGACAGTGTTGAGAGAACTTTACTCGTATCTTACCCATACTGCACCTGACCTGGGAGTGTTTGATGGGACAGTGTAGAGGGAGCTTTACTCTGTATCTAACCCATGCTGTAACCGACCTGTGAGAGTTTGATGGGACAGTGTAGAGGGAGCTTTACTCTGTATCTAACCCGTGCTCTCCCTGACCTGGGTGCGTTTAGTGGGACAGTGTAGAGGGAGCTTTACTCTCTATCTAACCTGTGCTGTATCTGCCCTGGGAGTTTTTCATGGGACAGTGTAGAGGGAGATATATGCTGTCTCTAATCCAGGCTGTACCTGACCCGGGAGTGCTTGATGAAACAGTGTATGATATAATGACAGCCCATATGTCATGATTTCAGCAGCTAACAGAACAAGACATTCAGGAACTGAGCATGCATTGAGATGGTATCACTGCTTCCGTGCCTGTTTACAGTGTTTCACATTGGACAAGTTGCTGGAGATGGCAGATGGGGGAAGGTCATTCAAAGTTTAACATTCTCAAAACTCTATAACAATAAGAAGGAAGTTAATCATTTCCTGAATACAATACAATCATTTCTCAACCTCCAGGACTTCCAGATGACATTACAGAAAACAATGATGTGCTCTCTCCATGGCTGACAAACTTTAATTGAGAGGTCGCACAACACCAGGTTATAGTCCAACAGTTTTATTTGAAATCACAAGCTTTCGGAGCTTACTACTCCTTCGTCGGGTGAAGTGAAAAGATACAGAATCGCCAAAGCATATATAGATAGAGAACAATGCATGTGTACCTTACAATTGCAGACAACTAAATTAAATCATCCTGACTATCTGCCGAGGTGTGATAAAGTTAATCAGGTCAGCCAGGAAGGTACCACATCAAAGACATAGCAAGATACAACTGAGACAATGAGGTGGAGTCGCAGGGGGTCTAACGTGTCAAAAGCTGCCGTCTGTATGTAAAACGAAAAGCTTTAAAATTTTTACTTTTTTACTGGGAAATTTTTTACTTTTTTACTGGGAATCACATCTGTGAACAAGCCAACGACGACTCGAGTCCGGATCACGTCATGTATCGTGACATAAACCCAAGATCCCGGTTGAGACAGTCTCCATGAGTGCGGAACTTGGCTATCAGTTTCTGCTCGATGATTTTGCGCTGTCGTGTGTTTCTAAGGTTGCCTTGGAGAACGCTTACCCGCAGATCCGAGGCTGAATGTCCTTGACTGCTGAAGTGTTCCCCGACTGGGAGGTAACAATCCTGCCTGGCGATTGTTGTGCGGTGCTCGTTCATACGTTGTCTCAGTGTCTGCATGGTCTCGCCGATGTACCATGCCGCGGTGCATTCTTTCCTGCAACGTATGAGGTAGACAACGTTGGCCGAGTCACATGACTATGTACCATGTACCTGGTGGGTAGTGTCCTGACGTGTGATGGTGGTATCTGTGTTGATGATCTGGCATGTCTTGCAGAGTTTGCCGTGGCAGGGTTGTGTGGTGTCGTGGTCGCTGTTATCCTGAAAGCTGGGTAATTTGCTGCGAACGATGGTACTTCTGATGTTAGGCGGCTGTTTGAAGGCAAGTAGTGGAGGCGTGGGGATGGCCTTAGCGAGGTGTTTGTCGTCATCGATGACATGTTGAAGGCTGCGAAGAACATGGCGTAGTTTCTCCGCTCCGGGGAAGTACTGGACGACGTAGGGTACCCTGTTGGTTGTGTCCCGTGTTTGCCTTCTGAGGAGGTCTATGCGATTTTTCGCTGTGGCCCGTCGGAACTGTCGATCGATGAGTCGAGCGTCATATCCCGTTCTTACGAGGGCGTTTTTCAGCGTCTGTAGGTGTCCATCGCGTTCCTCCTCGTCTGAGCAGATCCTGTGTATTTGCAGGGCTTGTCCATAGGGGATGGCTTCTTTAACGTGGTTAGGGTGGAAGCTGGAGAAGTGGAGCATCATGAGGTTGTCCGTGGGCTTGCGGTAGAGTGAAGTGCTGAGGTGTCCGTCTTTGATGGAGATTCGTGTGTCCAGCAATGAAACCGATTCTGAGGAGTAGTCCATGGTGAGTTTGATGGTGGGATGGAACTTGTTTATGTTATCGTGCAGTCTTTTCAGTGATCCTTCGCCATGGGTCCAAAGGAAGAAAATGTCGTCGATGTATCCGGTGTACAGCGTTGGCTGGAGGTCCTGTGCAGCGAAGAAATCTTGCTCGAACTTGTGCATGAAGATGTTGGCGTATTGGGGTGCGAATTTGGTCCCCATGGCTGTTCCGTGTGTTTGGGTAAAAAAATGGTTGTCGAAGGTCAAGGATGAAGCGGATGAGTTGTAGGATGGCGTCTGGAGATTGGCTGTTATTGGTGTTGAGTACTGAGGCCGTCGCAGCGATGCCGTCATCGTGGGGGATACTGGTGTAGAGTGCCGATACGTCCATCGTGGCGAGGAGTGTTCCTGGTTCAACTGGTCCGTGGGTGCTGAGTTTCTGTAAGAAGTCTGTAGTGTCGCGACAGAAGCTGGGGGTTCCCTGTGCGATGGGTTTCAGAATGCCCTCGACGTATCCAGAGAGGTTCTCACACAGGGTTCCATTGCCTGATACGATAGGACGTCCGGGTGTGTTGGCTTTGTGTATCTTTGGGAGGCAGTAGAAGTCTCCCACGCGGGGAGTACGTGGGATGAGAGCGCGTAGGATGTTTTGAAGGTCTGGATCGAAGGTCTTGATCAGTCTATTGAGTTGGCGGGTGTGTTCTTTGGTCGGATCTGCGGGTAGCTGTCTGTAGTGTTCCTGGTTGTCCAGTTGTCGGTATGCTTCTTTACAATAGTCCGTTCTGTTCTGTATGACGATGGCTCCTCCTTTGTCCGCTGGTTTGATGACGATGTTGTGGTTGGTCTTGAGAGCGTGGATGGCATTGCGTTGTGCTCGGGTGACATTCTGGACTGTCTTGTGAGTGCGGCTGATGAATCTGGCGTTGATTCATCTCCTGACAGCTTGAGCATACATGTCAAGCTTGGGGCAGCGACCCTCAGAAGTACCATCGTTCGCAGCAAATTACCCAGCTTTCAGGATAACAGCGACCACGACACCACACAACCCTGCCACGGCAAACTCTGCAAGACATGCCAGATCATCAACACAGATACCACCATCACACGTGAGGACACTACCCAACAGGTTCATGGTGCATACTCATGTGACTCGGCCAACGTTGTCTACCTCATACGTTGCAGGAAAGAATGCACCGCGGCATGGTACATCGGCGAGACCATGCAGACACTGAGACAACGTATGAACGAGCACCGCGCAACAATCGCCAGGCAGGATTGTTACCTCCCAGTCGGGGAACACTTCAGCAGTCAAGGACATTCAGCCTCGGATCTGCGGGTAAGCGTTCTCCAAGGCAACCTTAGAAACACACGACAACGCAAAATCATCGAGCAGAAACTGATAGCCAAGTTCCGCACTCATGGAGACGGTCTCAACTGCGATCTTGGGTGTATGTCACGATACATGACGTGATCCGGACTCGAGTCGTCGTTGGCTTGTTCACAGATGTGATTCCCAGTAAAAAAGTAAAAAATTTCCCATTAAAAAAGTAAAAATTTTAAAGCTTTTCGTTTTACATACAGACGGCAGCTTTTGACACGTTAGACCCCCTGCGACTCCACCTCATTGTCTCAGTTGTATCTTGCTATGTCTTTGATGTGGTACCTTCCTGGCTGACCTGATTAACTTTATCACACCTCGGCAGATAGTCAGGATGATTTAATTTAGTTGTCTGCAATTGTAAGGTACACATGCATTGTTCTCTATCTATATATGCTTTGGCGATTCTGTATCTTTTCACTTCACCCGACGAAGGAGTAGTAAGCTCCGAAAGCTTGTGATTTCAAATAAAACTGTTGGACTATAACCTGGTGTTGTGCGACCTCTCAATTTTGTCCACACCAGTCCAACACCGGCATCTCCGCATCATGACAAACTTTAGCCAGAGAGTGATGGAGTCACAAAGACCAAGATGATCCCATGTTTGTTGCCCGGTCTTTGCTGCATTCGCTATTTGCCTGGCTCGAGTGGTGCAAGTGACTTTAGTGTCCCTGGGTTACTAGCGAAACAATGATCATACACGGTTCCCTCTTCATGTGGCCCATGTTGTTATTGCACCTGTGCGGAAATTGGGTCAGGACCGGATTCACAGTGTGAAAGGCTGGGGAGTTGGATAGGATGCATTGTGTGAAAGGGTGGGGAGTTGGATGGGGTGCAGTGTCAGTGTGAAAGGGTGGGGAGTTGGATGGGGTGCAGTGTCAGTGTGAAAGGGTGGGGAGTTGGATGGGGTACAGTGTCTGTGTGAAAGGGTGGGGAGTTGGATGGGGTACAGTGTCTGTGTGAAAGGGTGGGGAGTTGGATGGGGTACAGTGTGTGTGTGAAAGGGTGGCTGGTTGGATGCGGTGCAGTGTGTGTGAAAGGGTGGGGAGTTGGATGGGGTACAGTGTGTGTGTGAAAGGGTGGGGAGTTGGATGGGGTACAGTGTCTGTGTGAAAGGGTGGGGAGTTGGATGGGGTACAGTGTGTGTGTGAAAGGGTGGGGAGTTGGTTGGGGTCCATTGTGTGAAAGGGTGGGGAGTTGGATGGGGTGCAGTGTGTGTGTGAAAGGGTGGGGAGTTGGATGGGGTTCAGTGTGTGTGTGAAAGGGTGGGGAATTGGATGGGGTTCAGTGTGTGTGTGTGAAAGGGTGGGGAGTTGGATGGGGCGCAGTGTCAGTGTTAAAGGGTGGGGAGTTGGATGGGGTTCAGTGTGTGTGTGAAAGGGTGGGGAGTTGGATGGGGCGCAGTGTGTGTGTGAAAGGGTGGGGAGTTGGATGGGGCGCAGTGTCAGTGTTAAAGGGTGGGGAGTTGGATGGGGTTCAGTGTGTGTGTGAAAGGGTGGGGAGTTGGATGGGGTTCAGTGTGTGTGTGAAAGGGTGGGGAGTTGGATGGGGCGCAGTGTCAGTGTTAAAGGGTGGGGAGTTGGATGGGGTGCAGTGTGTGTGTGAAAGGGTGGGGAGTTGGATGGGGTTCAGTGTCTGTGAAAGGGTGGGGAGTTGGATGGGGTACAGTGTGTGTGTGAAAGGGTGAGGAGTTGGATGGGGTGCAGTGTGTGTGTGAAAGGGTGGGGAGTTGGATGGGGTTCAGTGTCTGTGAAATGGTGGGGAGTTGGATGGGGTACAGTGTCTGTGTGAAAGGGTGGGGAGTTGGATGGGGTTCAGTGGCTGTGAAATGGTGGGGAGTTGGATGGGGTGCAGTGTGTGTGTGACAGGGTGGGGAGTTGGATGGGGTGCAGTGACTGTGTGAAAGTGTGGGGAGTTGGATGGGGTACAGTGTCAGTGAAAGGGTGGGGAGTTGGATCGGGTACAGTGTCTGTGAAAGGGTGAGGAGTTGGATGGGGTGCAGTGTGTGTGTGAAAGGGTGGGGAGTTGGATGGGGTCCAGTGTGTGAAAGGGTGGGGAGTTGGATGGGTTGCAGTGTGTGTGTGAAAGGGTGGGGAGTTGGATGGGGTTCAGTGTGTGTGTGAAAGGGTGGGGAGTTGGATGGACTTCAGTGTCTCTGTGAAAAGGTGGGGAGTTGCATATGGTTCAGTGTCTTTGTGAAAAGGTCAGGAGTTGGATGGGGTTCAGTGTCCTTCTGAAAGGGGGAGTTGGATGGGATGCACTGTGTGAAAGGGTGGGGAGTTGGATGGGGTTCAGTGTGTGTGTGAAAGGGTGGGGAGTTGGATGTGGCGCAGTGTCAGTGTTAAAGGCTGGGGAGTTGTATGGGGTTCAGTGTGTGTGTGAAAGGGTGGGGAGTTGGAAGGGATACAGTGTGTGTGAAAGGGTGGGGAGTTGGATGGGGTGCAGTGTCAGTGTTAAAGGCTGGGGAGTTGTATGGGGTTCAGTGTGTGTGTGAAAGGGTGGAGAGTTGGATTGGGTGCAGTGTGTGTGTGAAAGGGTGGGGAGTTGGATGGGGTGCAGTGTCTGTGTGAAAGGGTGGGGAGTTGGATGGGGTACAGTGTGTGTGTGAAATGGTGGGGAGCCGGATGGGGTACAGTGTCTGTGAAAGGGTGGGGAGTTGGATGGGGTTCAGTGTCTGTGAAAAGTTGGGGAGTTGGATGGGGTGCAGTGTGTGTGTGAAAGGGTGGGGAGTTGGATGGGGTGCAGTGTGTGTGTGAAAGGGTGGGGAGTTGGATGGGGTGCAGTGTCTGTGAAAGGGTGGGGAGTTGGATGGGGTACAGTGTGTGTGTGAAAGGGTGAGGAGTTGGATGGGGTGCAGTGTGTGTGTGTGAAAGGGTGGGGAGTTGGATGGGGTTCAGTGTCTGTGAAAGGGTGGGGAGTTGGATGGGTTACGGTGTCTGTGTGAAAGGGTGGAGAGTTGGATGGGGTGCAGTGTGTGTGTGAAAGGGTGGGGAGTTGGATGGGGTTCAGTGTCTGTGAAATGGTGGGGAGTTGGATGGGGTACAGTGTGTGTGAAAGGGTGGGGAGTTGGATGGGGTGCAGTGTGTGTGTGATAGGGTGGGGAGTTGGTTGGGGTCCATTGTGTGAAAGGGTGGGGAGTTGGATGGGGTACAGTGTGTGTGTGAAAGGGTGGGGAGTTGGATGGGGTTCAGTGTCTGTGAAAAGGTGGGGAGTTGGATGGGGTACAGTGTGTGTGTGAAAGGATGGGGAGTTGGATGGGGTACAGTGTCAGTGAAAGGGTGGGGAGTTGGATCGGGTACAGTGTCTGTGAAAGGGTGAGGAGTTGGATGGGGTGCAGTGTGTGTGTGAAAGGGTGGGGAGTTGGATGGGGTGCAGTGTGTGAAAGGGTGGGGAGTTGGATGGGGTGCAGTGTGTGCGTGACAGGGTGGGGAGTTGGATGGGGTGCAGTGTCTGTGTGAAAGGGTCGGGAGTTGGATGGAGTACAGTGTGTGTGAAAGGGTGGGGAGTCGGATGGGGTGCAGTTTCTGTGTGAAAGGGTGGGAAGTTGGATGGGGTACTGTGTATGTGTGAAAGGGTGGGGAGTTGGATGGGGTGCAGTGTCTGTGAAAGGGTGGGGAGTTGGATGGGGTTCAGTGTGTGTGTGAAAGGGTCGAGAGTTGGATGGGGTTCAGTGTGTGTGTGAAAGGGTCGAGAGTTGGATGGGGTTCAGTGTGTGTGTGAAAGGCTGGGGAGTTGTATGGGGTTTAGTGTGTGTGTGAAAGGGTGGAGAGTTGGATTGGGTGCAGTGTGTGTGTGAAAGGGTGGGGAGTTGGATGGGGTGCAGTGTCTGTGTGAAAGGGTGAGGAGTTGGATGGGGTACAGTGTGTGTGAAAGGGTGGGGAGTTGGATGGGGTACAGTGTCTGTGTGAAAGGGTGGGGAGTTGGATGGGGTTCAGTGGCTGAAATGGTGGGGAGTTGGATGGGGTGCAGCGTGTGTGTGACAGGGTGGGGAGTTGGATGGGGTGCAGTGACTGTGAAAGTGTGGGGAGTTGGATGGGGTACAGTGTCAGTGAAAGGGTGGGGAGTTGGATCGGGTACAGTGTCTGTGAAAGGGTGAGGAGTTGGATGGGGTGCAGTGTGTGTGTGAAAGGGTGGGGAGTTGGATGGGGTCCAGTGTGTGAAAGGGTGGGGAGTTGGATGGGTTGCAGTGTGTGTGTGAAAGGGTGGGGAGTTGGATGGGGTTCAGTGTGTGTGTGAAAGGGTGGGGAGTTGGATGGACTTCAGTGTCTCTGTGAAAAGGTGGGGAGTTGCATATGGTTCAGTGTCTTTGTGAAAAGGTCAGGAGTTGGATGGGGTTCAGTGTCCTTCTGAAAGGGGGAGTTGGATGGGATGCACTGTGTGAAAGGGTGGGGAGTTGGATGGGGTTCAGTGTGTGTGTGAAAGGGTGGGGAGTTGGATGGGGCGCAGTGTCTGTGTGAAAGGGTGGGGAGTTGGATGTGGCGCAGTGTCAGTGTTAAAGGCTGGGGAGTTGTATGGGGTTCAGTGTGTGTGTGAAAGGGTGGGGAGTTGGAAGGGATACAGTGTGTGTGAAAGGGTGGGGAGTTGGATGGGGTGCAGTGTCAGTGTTAAAGGCTGGGGAGTTGTATGGGGTTCAGTGTGTGTGAAAGGGTGAGGAGTTGGATGGGGTGCAGTGTGTGTGTGTGAAAGGGTGGGGAGTTGGATGGGGTTCAGTGTCTGAAAGGGTGGGGAGTTGGATGGGGTTCAGTGTGTGTGTGAAAGGGTGGGGAGTTGGATGGGGCGCAGTGTCTGTGTGAAAGGGTGGGGAGTTGGATGTGGCGCAGTGTCAGTGTTAAAGGCTGGGGAGTTGTATGGGGTTCAGTGTGTGTGTGAAAGGGTGGAGAGTTGGATTGGGTGCAGTGTGTGTGTGAAAGGGTGGGGAGTTGGATGGGGTGCAGTGTCTGTGTGAAAGGGTGGGGAGTTGGATGGGGTACAGTGTGTGTGAAAGGGTGGGGAGTTGGATGGGATACAGTGTGTGTGTGAAAGGGTGGGGAGTTGGATGGGATACAATGTGTGTGTGAAAGGGTGAGGAGTTGGATGGGGTGCAGTGTGTGTGTGTGAAATGGTGGGGAGTCGGATGGGGTACAGTGTCTGTGAAAGGGTGGGGAGTTGGATGGGGTTCAGTGTCTGTGAAAAGTTGGGGAGTTGGATGGGGTGCAGTGTGTGTGTGAAAGGGTGGGGAGTTGGATGGGGTGCAGTGTGTGTGTGAAAGGGTGGGGAGTTGGATGGGGTGCAGTGTCTGTGAAAAGGTAGGGAGTTGGATGGGGTACAGTGTGTGTGTGAAAGGGTGGAGAGTTGGATTGGTGCAGTGTCTGTGTGAAAGTGTGGGGAGTTGGATGGGGTACAGTGTCAGTGAAAGGGTGGGGAGTTGGATGGGGTTCAGTGTCTGTGAAAAGTTGGGGAGTTGGATGGGGTGCAGTGTGTGTGTGAAAGGGTGGGGAGTTGGATGGGGTGCAGTGTGTGTGAAAGGGTGGGGAGTTGGATGGGGTGCAGTGTCTGTGAAAGGGTGGGGAGTTGGATGGGGTACAGTGTGTGTGTGAAAGGGTGAGGAGTTGGATGGGGTGCAGTGTGTGTGTGTGAAAGGGTGGGGAGTTGGATGGGGTTCAGTGTCTGTGAAAGGGTGGGGAGTTGGATGGGTTACTGTGTCTGTGTGAAAGGGTGGAGAGTTGGATGGGGTGCAGTGTGTGTGTGAAAGGGTGGGGAGTTGGATGGGGTTCAGTGTCTGTGAAATGGTGGGGAGTTGGATGGGGTACAGTGTGTGTGAAAGGGTGGGGAGTTGGATGGGGTGCAGTGTGTGTGTGATAGGGTGGGGAGTTGGTTGGGGTCCATTGTGTGAAAGGGTGGGGAGTTGGATGGGGTACAGTGTGTGTGTGAAAGGGTGGGGAGTTGGATGGGGTTCAGTGTCTGTGAAAAGGTGGGGAGTTGGATGGGGTACAGTGTGTGTGTGAAAGGATGGGGAGTTGGATGGGGTACAGTGTCAGTGAAAGGGTGGGGAGTTGGATCGGGTACAGTGTCTGTGAAAGGGTGAGGAGTTGGATGGGGTGCAGTGTGTGTGTGAAAGGGTGGGGAGTTGGATGGGGTGCAGTGTGTGAAAGGGTGGGGAGTTGGATGGGGTGCAGTGTGTGCGTGACAGGGTGGGGAGTTGGATGGGGTGCAGTGTCTGTGTGAAAGGGTCGGGAGTTGGATGGAGTACAGTGTGTGTGAAAGGGTGGGGAGTCGGATGGGGTGCAGTTTCTGTGTGAAAGGGTGGGAGTTGGATGGGGTACTGTGTATGTGTGAAAGGGTGGGGAGTTGGATGGGGTGCAGTGTCTGTGAAAGGGTGGGGAGTTGGATGGGGTTCAGTGTGTGTGTGAAAGGGTCGAGAGTTGGATGGGGTTCAGTGTGTGTGTGAAAGGGTCGAGAGTTGGATGGGGTTCAGTGTGTGTGTGAAAGGCTGGGGAGTTGTATGGGGTTAGTGTGTGTGTGAAAGGGTGGAGAGTTGGATTGGGTGCAGTGTGTGTGTGAAAGGGTGGGGAGTTGGATGGGGTGCAGTGTCTGTGTGAAAGGGTGAGGAGTTGGATGGGGTACAGTGTGTGTGAAAGGGTGGGGAGTTGGATGGGGTACAGTGTCTGTGTGAAAGGGTGGGGAGTTGGATGGGGTTCAGTGGCTGAAATGGTGGGGAGTTGGATGGGGTGCAGTGTGTGTGTGACAGGGTGGGGAGTTGGATGGGGTGCAGTGTCTGTGAAAGGGTGGGGAGTTGGATGGGGTACAGTGTCAGTGAAAGGGTGGGGAGTTGGATCGGGTACAGTGTCTGTGAAAGGGTGAGGAGTTGGATGGGGTGCAGTGTGTGTGTGAAAGGGTGGGGAGTTGGATGGGGTCCAGTGTGTGAAAGGGTGGGGAGTTGGATGGGTTGCAGTGTGTGTGTGAAAGGGTGGGGAGTTGGATGGGGTTCAGTGTGTGTGTGAAAGGGTGGGGAGTTGGATGGACTTCAGTGTCTCTGTGAAAAGGTGGGGAGTTGCATATGGTTCAGTGTCTTTGTGAAAAGGTCAGGAGTTGGATGGGGTTCAGTGTCCTTCTGAAAGGGGGAGTTGGATGGGATGCACTGTGTGAAAGGGTGGGGAGTTGGATGGGGTTCAGTGTGTGTGTGAAAGGGTGGGGAGTTGGATGGGGCGCAGTGTCTGTGTGAAAGGGTGGGGAGTTGGATGTGGCGCAGTGTCAGTGTTAAAGGCTGGGGAGTTGTATGGGGTTCAGTGTGTGTGTGAAAGGGTGGGGAGTTGGAAGGGATACAGTGTGTGTGAAAGGGTGGGGAGTTGGATGGGGTGCAGTGTCAGTGTTAAAGGCTGGGGAGTTGTATGGGGTTCAGTGTGTGTGAAAGGGTGAGGAGTTGGATGGGGTGCAGTGTGTGTGTGTGAAAGGGTGGGGAGTTGGATGGGGTTCAGTGTCTGAAAGGGTGGGGAGTTGGATGGGGTTCAGTGTGTGTGTGAAAGGGTGGGGAGTTGGATGGGGCGCAGTGTCTGTGTGAAAGGGTGGGGAGTTGGATGTGGCGCAGTGTCAGTGTTAAAGGCTGGGGAGTTGTATGGGGTTCAGTGTGTGTGTGAAAGGGTGGAGAGTTGGATTGGGTGCAGTGTGTGTGTGAAAGGGTGGGGAGTTGGATGGGGTGCAGTGTCTGTGTGAAAGGGTGGGGAGTTGGATGGGGTACAGTGTGTGTGAAAGGGTGGGGAGTTGGATGGGATACAGTGTGTGTGTGAAAGGGTGGGGAGTTGGATGGGATACAATGTGTGTGTGAAAGGGTGAGGAGTTGGATGGGGTGCAGTGTGTGTGTGAAATGGTGGGGAGTCGGATGGGGTACAGTGTCTGTGAAAGGGTGGGGAGTTGGATGGGGTTCAGTGTCTGTGAAAAGTTGGGGAGTTGGATGGGGTGCAGTGTGTGTGTGAAAGGGTGGGGAGTTGGATGGGGTGCAGTGTGTGTGTGAAAGGGTGGGGAGTTGGATGGGGTGCAGTGTCTGTGAAAAGGTGGGGAGTTGGATGGGGTACAGTGTGTGTGTGAAAGGGTGGAGAGTTGGATTGGTGCAGTGTCTGTGTGAAAGTGTGGGGAGTTGGATGGGGTACAGTGTCAGTGAAAGGGTGGGGAGTTGGATCGGGTACAGTGTCTGTGAAAGGGTGAGGAGTTGGATGGGGTGCAGTGTGTGTGTGAAAGGGTGGGGAGTTGGATGGGGTGCAGTGTGTGAAAGGGTGGGGAGTTGGATGGGGTGCAGTGTGTGCGTGACAGGGTGGGGAGTTGGATGGGGTGCAGTGTCTGTGTGAAAGGGTCGGGAGTTGGATGGAGTACAGTGTGTGTGAAAGGGTGGGGAGTCGGATGGGGTGCAGTTTCTGTGTGAAAGGGTGGGAAGTTGGATGGGGTACTGTGTATGTGTGAAAGGGTGGGGAGTTGGATGGGGTACAGTGTGTGTGTGAAAGGGTGGGGAGTTGGATGGGGTGCAGTGTCTGTGAAAGGGTGGGGAGTTGGATGGGGTTCAGTGTGTGTGTGAAAGGGTGGAGAGTTGGATGGGGTTCAGTGTGTGTGTGAAAGGTTGGGGAGTTGGATGGGGTTCTGTGTGTGTGTGAAAGGGTGGAGAGTTGGATGGTGTGCAGTGTCTGTGTGAAAGGGTGGGGAGTTGGATGGGGTGCAGTTTCTGTGTGAAATGGTGGGGAGCTGGATGGGGTGCAGTGTCTGTGTGAAAGGGTGGGGAGTTGGATTGGGTACAGTGTGTGTGAAAGGGTGTGGAGTTGGATGGGGTACAGTGTCTGTGTGAAAGGGTGGGGAGTTGAATGGGGTTCAGTGTGTGTGTGAAAGGTTGGGGAGTTGGATGGGGTGCAGTGTGTGTGAAAGAGTGGGGGATAAACGCAGCAGCAGACCTGCAACAACAAGAGAAAACTGCAGTGTGACGTCAGAGGTAAGACAGGGTAGTGACTGTGCGCTAAGTTTTAAGTTAACATATAGCATATAACTAAATTTTTAAAACTAAGCGAGGTAAATAATTTGAATAACACTAAACTAATTAATTAAATAAATTAAATAATGGTAGAACAGGAGATGTGTTGCTGCTGCAATATGTGGGAGCTTTTGGACATTTTTGTCCAGGGCGACTACATCTGCGGTAAGTGTCTGCTGCTCGAGGAACTTCGGCTCCGAGTTGAAGAGCTGGAGTCTGAGTTGCAGACATTGCGAGACATCAGGGAGGGAGAAAGTTACCTGGACCTTTTGCTCCAGGAGGCCGCCACACCCCTTAGATTACATACTTTAGAATTCACACGTGGTCTGGGACAGGAGGGTGTGACTGCGAGTGATGCAGGTCCGGGGATCCAGGAGGTAGTATTGCAGGAGCCTCAGTCCCTGCACTTGTCCAATAGATTCAAGGTTCTTGCAACCCTTGTGGACAAGTGCGGGGACTGCGGGGAGCAAACTGACCACGGCACCGTGGTACAGAAAGCCGTTCAAGTGGGGGGAGTAAAAAGGGAGATGGTTGTAGTAGGCGACAGTATAGTAAGGGGGATAGACACTCTTCTCTGCAGCCAGGAGCATGAGTCCCGAAGGCCATGTTGCCAGGGTAAAGGACATCTCCTCCGGGCTGGAGAAGAACTTGGAGTGGTAGGGGGAGGATCCAGTTGTCGTTGTCCACATAGGTACCAACGACATAGGTAGGTCAAAGAAAGAGGTTCTGCTGAGAGAGTTTGAGCAGCTAGGGACTAACTTAAAAAGCAGAACCACAAAGGTAATAATCTCTGGATTATTACCTAAACCACAAGCAAATTGGCATAGGGTCAATAGGATCAGGGAGATGAATGCGTGGCTCAAAGATTGGTGTGGGAGAAGTGGGTTTCGATTCGTGGGGGCACTGGCAGCAGTACTGGGGAAAGAGAGAGCTGTTCCGTTGGGACGGACTACACCTGAACCATGCTGGGACCAGAATTCTCGCGAATCGAATAACTAGGGAGGTAGATAGGGCTTTAAACTAAATAAGCGGGGTGAGGGTCCCGGCGGAGAGAAATCTAAAATGCTAAAGAGAAAAGACAAGGAAGCAGTGCAGGAAAATGATTGGGGTAAGGATAACCAGATTGTGTCAGGAAGGGACAGAGCGTACAAACAAGAGTGCACCAACATATAGGGTCCGGGTAAGAAAAAATGGTAATAAGACAAATAGGGCCATAGTACAAATTTTTTTTAAGATGTCTAAAAAATGTTACAAAGACAAATCTAAAGGCACTGTATCTGAATGCACGAAGCATTCCTAATAAGGTAGATGAATTAACAGCGCAAATAGATGTAAACAGATACAATATAATTGCGATTTCGGAGACATGGCTGCAGGGTGACCAAGTCTGGGTGCTGAATATCCAAGGATATTCGATATTTAGGTAGGACAGGCAAAAAGGAAAAGGAGGTGGGGTGGCATTGTTAGTAAAGGATGAAATCAGAGCAATAGTGAGAAAGGATATTGGCTCAGAAAATCAAGATGTAGAATCAGTCTGGGTGGAGCTAAGAAGCACCAATGGGCAGAAAACATTGGTGGGAGTTGTCTATAGGCCTCCAAACAGTAGTGGTAATGTAGGGGATGGCATCAAACAGGAAATTAGAGATGCATGTAACAAGGGTACTACAGTAATCATGGGTGGCCAAACCAAATTAGCAATAATACTGTGGAGGATGAATTCCTGGAGTGTGTACAAGATGGTTTTTTAGACCAGTACGGTGAGGAGCCAACTAGGAAACAGGCTATCCTAGATTGCGTATTGTGCAGTGAGAAGGGGTTAATTAATAATCTTGTTGTGCGGGGTCCTTTAGGGAAGAGTGACCATAACATGATAGAATTCTTCATTAAGATGGAAAGTGAAGAAGTCCAATCCGAAACTAGGGTCCTAAATCTAAACAAAGGAAACTACGAAGGTATGAGGAGTGAGTTGGCTATGATAGATTGGGGAGCTTCATTAAAAGGCATGATGGTGGATAGGCAATGGCTAACATTTAAGGAACGAATGCATGAATTGCAACAGTTATACATTCCTTTCTGGCGCAAAAACACAAAAAGAAAAGCGGACCAACCATGGCTAACAAAAGAAATTAAGGATAGTATTAGATCCAAAGAGGAGTCATATAAAGTTGCCAGAAAAGGTAGCAAGCCTGAGGATTGGAAGCAGTTTAGAGTTCAGCAAAAAATGACCAAGAGATTGATTAAGAGGGGAAAAATAGAGTATGAGAGTAAACTTGCAAGGAACATAAAAGCAGATTGTAAAAGCTTCTACAAGTATGTAAAAAGAAAAAGATTAGTGAAGACAAATGTAGGTTGCTTACAGTCAGAAACAGGAGAATTTATAATGGGGAACAATGAAATGTCAGAGCAATTAAACAAATACTATGGGGGGAATTTTGCCAGCCCTGGGGAGGCGGGTATGAAGGTGGGACTGCCGGGAAAATGGCAGAAACTGGGAGCGGGTACCAACCCCGCTCCCAACCCGCCTCCGTGCCATCTTCCCGGGAGGTGGGTCCCCGATTTGCGCAGGGACCCGTCTCCTAGAGGCGGGAAGGGGATTACAGTCCCTTAACTGCCTGTTCAGGCAGTTAAGAGGCTTATCCCCATTTTACCCACACAAGTGCGGGCTTCCCGACGGCTGCGAACATCGCCAGGGTCAGTGAGGCAAGCAGTGGGTCTGCGGGGGTGAGAGGGGTCGGAAAGTGCGCTGTGGAGTGATGGGTGCAAGTGGAGAGGTAAGTATGGGAGGTGAATGTAAAGTGTTCGAAAAAATTTACTTAGCTTTGTTTTTTCTGCAGGCTTCAACACTTGGGGATCCGGAGGCTCCTCATCTCAACGGCAGAGATGACAGAATGGCTGTTGCATTCTCCGATGCAGCAGCCATCTGATTTCTGCTGAGGAAAGAGGTTTGGTGAGTCTTCAGTACAAGGACTCACCATAGAACAGAGATTGTCAGTGTTTAACAGCTTCTCAAAGCTGTCAAACGCTGACAATTCATCGATCAAAAATTTTTGACAGATGAAACGTCATACGCTGACGTCCTCTGTCACCGGCTTTCCCTTAATTGGCCTGCTAAGCCCGCAGGGTGGGCTTAACCAGGTCAATCAAGGGAAAATAGCGTGGGTTGGCCGGACGTTGTTGGGGGCAGGACTGAAACCCGACAACTAGCACTCCCGCCCCCAATGCATCCCCATTGATAAAATCCAGCCCTTTGGTTCTGTCTTCATGGAAGAGGACACAAATAACTTCCCAGAAATGCTAGGGAACAAGGGTCTAGTGAGAAGGAGGAATTAAAGGAAATTAGTATTAGTAAAAAAAATAGTGCTGGAGAAATGAATGGGACTGAAAGCTGATAAATCCCCAGGGCCTGATAATCTGCATCCGAGAATACTAAAAGAGGTAGCCATGGAAATAGTGGATGCATTGGTTGTCATCTTCCAAAATTCTATAGATTATGGAACAGTTCCTGCAGATTGGAGGGTGGCAAATGTAACCCCACTATTTAAAAAAGGAGGGAGAGAGAAAACAGGGAACTACAGACCGGTTAGCCTAACATCAGTAGTAGGGAAAATGCTAGAGTCTATTATGAAGAATGTGATAAAAGGAAAATATCAACGCCATTAGACAAAGTCAACATGGATTTATGAAAGGGAAATCGTGTTTGACAAACCTACTGGAGTTTTTTGAGGATGTAACTAGTAGAATAGATAAGGGAGAACCAGTGGATGTGGTGTATTTGGATTTTCAGAAGGCCTTTGATAAAGTCCCACATAAGAGGTTAGTGTGCAAAATTAAAGCACATGGGATTGGGGATAATATACTGGCAGGGATTGAAAATTGGTTAACAGACAGGAAACAGTGAGTAGGAATAAATGGGGCTTTTTCGGGGTGGCAGGCGGTGACTAGTGGGGTACCGCAGGGATCAGTGCTTGGGCCCCAGCTATTCACAATATATATCAATGATTTCGATGAGGGAACCAAATATAATATTTCCAAGTTTGCTGACGACACAAAACTAGGTGGGATTGTGAGTTGTGAGGAGGATGCAAAGAGGCTTCAAGGCGATTTAGACAAGTTGAGTGAGTGGGCAAATACATGGCAGATGCGGTATAACATGGATAAATGTGAAGTTATCCACTTCGGTAGGAAAAACAGAAAGGCAGAGTATTATTTAAATGGTGATAGATTGGGAAATGCTGATGTACAAAGGGACCTGGGTGTCCTTGTACACCTTCACTGAATGCAAACAGGCAGGTACAGCAAGCAGTTAGGAAGGCAAATGATATGTTAGCCTTCATTGCAAGAGGATTTGAGTACAGGATGTCTTACTACAGTTATACAGGACCTTGGTGAGACCACACCTGGAGTACTGTGTGCAGTTTTGGTCTCCTTACCTAAGAAAGGATATACTTGCCATAGAGAGAGTGCAGCGAAGGTTCCCCAGACTGATTCCTGGGATGGCAGGACTGTCGTATGAGGAGAGATTGGTTCGGCTAGGCTTGTATTCACTAGAGTTTAGAAGAATGAGAGGGGATCTCATTGAAACGTTTAAAATTCTGACAGAGCTAGACAGACTGGATGCAGGGAGGATGTTTCTCTTGGCTGGGGGGTCTAGAACGAGGGGTCACAGTCTCAGGATACGGGGTAGGACATTTCAGACTGAGATGAGGAGAAATTTCTTCACTCAGAGGGTGGTGAACCTGTGGAATTCGCTACCACAGAAGGCTGTGGAGGCCAAGTCACTGAATATATTTAGGAAGGAGATAGATAGATTTCTAAACACAAAAGGCATCAAGGGGTATGGGGAGAGAGCGGGAATATGGTAGTGAGATAGAGGATCAGCCATGATCATATTGAATGGCGGAGCAGGCTCGAAGGGCCGAATGGCCTACTCCTGCTCCTATTTTTCTATGTTTCTATGTGAATTGTGTGAAAGGGTGGGGAGTTGGATGGGGTGCAGTGTCTCTGTGTGAAAGGGTGGGGAGTTGGATGGGGTGCAGTGTCTCTGTGTGAAAGGGTGGGGAGTTGGATGGGGTGCAGTGTATATGAAAGGGTGGGCAGTTGGATGGGGTACAGTGTGTGTGTGAAAGGGTGGGGAGTTGGATGGATTGCAGTGTCTGTGTGAAAGGGTGGGGAGTTGGATGGGGTGCAGTGTCTCTGTGTGAAAGGGTGGGGAGTTGGATGGGGTGCAGTGTATGTGAAAGGGTGGGCAGTTGGATGGGGTGCAGTGTGTGTGTGAAAGGGTGGGGAGTTGGATGGGGTTCAGTGTCTCTGAAAGGGTGGGAAGTTGGATGGGGTTCAGTGTGTGTGTGAAAGGGTGGGGAGTTGGATGGGGTTCAGTGTGTGTGTGAAAGGGTGGGGAGTTGGATGGGGTGCAGTGTGTGTGTGAAAGGGTGTGGAGTTGGATGGGGTGCAGTGTGTGTGTGAGGGTGGGGAGTTGGATGGGGTTCAGTGTGTGTGAAAGCGTGGGGAGTTGGATGGGGTTCAGTGTGTGTGTGAAAGGGTGGGGAGTTGGATGGGGTTCAGTGTGTGTGTGAAAGGGTGGGGAGTTGGATGGGGTACAGTGTGTGTGTGAAAGGGTGGGGTAGTTGTATGGGGTGCAGTGTGACCTGGGTCTGGAGGGGTTTGGATGTTTAAGAGTAACTGATGAGGTACTTTTGGTTAAGTGAATTTGTTGATAATACAAATGTCACTTTGCTTCTCCTGCTTTTTAAAATGTTAAATCCAATAATTCTAACGTATAAATGTGTATAAAATTAAACAATATTTTTCTGGGAATCATGCCCCTGGACCCCCTGGAAATGCACCACCAATTTTCAACATTTGGGTCTCCCCTTCGTGCTTGTGTGTATTTATAGTTTCTTCCCTCCCAAGTGAAGAATGTTGTTTACGCTATAAATTACAAACCCTGTTTGACGACATGTTTTCACACTACAGCAACAACAACTTGTATTTATATAGTGCCTTTAACGTAGTAAAAGGTCCCAAGGTGCTTCACAGGATCAAATAAAATTTGACACCGAACCACATACGGAGATATTAGGGCAGAAGACCAAAAGCTTGGTCAAAGAGTTAGGTTTTAAGGAGCATCTTAAAGGAGAAAAGCGAGGTAGAGAGGCGGCGAGTTTTAGGGAGCTTAGGGCCTTGGCAGCTGAAGGCACGGCCACAAATGGTGGAGCGATTAAAATTGGGAATGCGCAAGAGGCCATAATTGTAGGAACGCAGATATCTCGGAGGGTTGTCGGGCTGGAGGAGGTTACAGAGATAAGGAGGGGTGAGGCCCTGGAGGAATTTGAAAACAAGGATGAGAATTTTAGGACTTGGTGCGAATTAGGACACGGGCAGCAGTTTTGGATGGCCTCAAGTTTAGGGAGCGTAGAATGTGGGAGGACAGCCAGGAGAGCATTGGAATAGTCGAGTCTGGAGATAATAAAGGCATGGATCAGGGTTTCAGCAGCAGATAAGCTGAGGCAGGGACACGACTGAGACATTCTGGAGGTGGCAGCATATTTGGAGGCTGTGCCAGTTTCGTTTTGTTGCTTTTGCTCAGCTTTTGCTGGTGTTCTAGGTTGGCAACACACAGCGCTACACTTTCCACCTGCGCTACCCGCTGGCCCAGCCACCTCGGCGGTAGAGTTAGGGGTTACAGCAGGGAACATCGGGCAAAACTCACTGCACAAGTAACGAGGAGCAAGTGCAGGTGGCAGGAAGGAGTTGTTCACCT
The DNA here is from genome assembly GCA_030390025.1 of Squalus acanthias. NCBI lineage: Eukaryota > Metazoa > Chordata > Chondrichthyes > Squaliformes > Squalidae > Squalus > Squalus acanthias. Next base: position 25,724,753 of record CM059449.1, on the reverse strand, counting down.
CATAGCCTCCCTCAGAAGCTGAGGCCTACGATTCTTGCTGGCCTCATTTTTTCGGCCTTTCTCACTCTAAATTTTTCACCTTGCATATTTTAGATCACTCTCATGGTTAACTCCTAAATCACTGCACCAAGACTATCTTCACTACACTGATATTTACATTAAGACCACCGTATTTTAATTACTCTCAGAGGTGAGCCCTGAAAAATCCCTTACCTCATTTCCTCATTTTCAAACCTACCAGTGCCATAGGGTCAGTCTCAGTTCAAAACCTCAGTGGTATCTACTTTAAAATTGAACCATACCTTCCTGCTTAACAAACCAAAGCTAAAGGCTACCATTAATACTATGTAAAGAAAACTCAATTGCAATATAACATTAGGAGAGTTCAAGTCAGTCTGATTAATCCTTTCCTTACACTGTCAGCTATCCATAAGAAAACAACAAGTTGTATTTATATAGTGTCTTTAACGCAGTAAAATGTCCCAAGGCGCTTCACAGAAGTGTTATCAGGCAAAATTTGACACCGAGCCACGTAAGGACATATTAGGACCGGTGAGCAAAAGCCTGGTGAAAGAGGTAGGTTTTAAGGAGCATCTTAAAGGAGGAGAGACGGAGAAGTGGAGAGGTTTAAGGAGGGAATTCCTGAGCTTAGTGTCCAAACAGCTGAAGGTACGGCCGCCGATGGTGGGGCAAAGGAAATCGAGGATGCACAGAAGACCAGAATTGGAGGAACGCAGAGTTCTCGGAGGGTTATAGAGCTGGAGTAGGTTACAGAGATAGGGAGGGGTGAGGCCATGGAGGGATTTGAATGCAAGAATGAGCATTTTAAATTGGAGGCATTGCTGGACCGGGAGCCAGTGTAGGTCAGCGAGCACAGGGGTGATGGGTGAACAGGACTTGGTGTGAGATGGGAGGCCGGCCAGGACAGCTTTTGAATAGTTGAATAGCAAAATACTGCGGATGCTGGAAAACTGAAATAACAACAGAAAGCGCTGGAAAAACTCAGCAGGCCAGGCAACATCCGTGGAGAGAGAAACAGAGTTAACGTTTCAGGTCGAAGACCCTTCGTCAGAACTGAGAAAAAAGCAGGAAATGAAACAGATGAAAAAGCAAGTTTGGGGGCTGGGGGAGGGAATAAAAGAACAAAAGGGAAGGTCTGTGAGAAGTAAAGAGACATTAAGAGATACACAAGGTGAGACGCGATGGTAATAGGACAGGTTAAGAAACAAAAGATGGCTCTAGATAAAGTGTGAAATGCGCTGGCAGAATGAAAGACAGCTGCCATGTGGGAGAGAGAGAAAAAAGAAAAGGCACAAACCAAAAGTGTGGATAAAAAATATATAAATATGGTAGGGGCCGAGGTTATGATCTGAAATTGTTGAACTCGATATTGAGTCCGGAAGGCTGTAAAGTGCCGAATCAGAAGATGAGGTGCTGTTCCTCGAGCTTACGCTGAGCTTCCGTGGAACAATGCAAGAGGCCGAGGACAGTGAGGTCTGAGTGGGCGTGGAGCGGTGAATTAAAATGACAGGCGACCGGAAGCTCGGGGTCACCCTTACACCTCCAAATCAAAGGTGTTGCTATGGGTACCCACATGGGTCCTAGCTATGCCTGCCTTTTCGTGGGATATGTGGAACACTCTTTGTTCCAGTCCTACTCGGGTCCCCTCCCTCACCTCTTTTTCCGGTACATTGATGACTGTATCGGTGCCGTTTCCTGCTCTCGCCCTGAACTAGACAATTTCATTCACTTTGCCTCCAATTTCCACCCTTCCCTCACCTTCACATGGTCCATCTCCGACTCTTCCCTTCCCTTCCTCGACTTCTCCGTCTCCATCTCTGGGGATAGGTTATTGACCAACATTCACTACAAGCCCACTGACTCCCACAGCTACCTGGACTACACTTCCTCCCACCCCGCCTCCTGTAAGGACTCTATTCCATTCTCCCAGTTTCTCCGTCTCCGCCGCATCTGCTCTGACGATCCCACCTTCCATACCAGTGCTTCCGACGTGTCTTCCTTTTTCCTCAACCGAGGATTCCCCTCTACTGTGGTTGACACGGCCCTCGACCGTGTCCATTCTATCTCCCGCACTTCTGCCCTTACCCCTGCCCCTCCCTCCCAGAACAACGATAGAGTTCCCCTTGTCCTCACCTTTCACCCCACCAGCCTCCACATTCAACGGATCAGCCTCCGCCATTTCCGCCACCTCCAGCGTGATCCCACCACCAAACGCATCTTCCCCTCACCTCCCCTTTCAGCATTCCGTAGGGACCGCTCCCTCCGAGACAACCTAGTCCACTCCTCTATCACCCCCAGCACCCCTTCCCCTTCGCCCAGCACCTTCCCGTGCAAGTGCAGGGGATGCAACACGTGCCCTTATACCTCCCCCCTTCCCACTCTCCAGGGCCCCAAACACCCCTTCCAGGTGAAACAGCGATTTACTTGTACTTCCTGCAATCTAGTATACTGTATTCGCTGCTCACGATGTGGTCTCCTCTACATTGGGGAGACCAAACGCAGATTGGGTGACCGCTTTGCGGAATACCTCCGTTCAGTCCGTAAGGGTGACCCCGAGCTTCCGGTCGCCTGTCATTTTAATTCACCGCTCCACTCCCACTCTGACCTCACCGTCCTCGGCCTCTTGCATTGTTCCACGGAAGCTCAGCGTAAGCTCGAGGAACAGCACCTCATCTTCCGATTAGGCACTTTACAGCCTTCTGGACTCAACATAGAGTTAACAATTTCAGATCATAACCTCGGCCCACACTTTTGGTTTGTGCCTTTTCTTTTTTTTTCTCTCTCCCACATGGCAGCTGTCTTTCATTCTGCCAGCGCATTTCACACTTCATCTAGAGCCATCTTTTGTTTCTTAACCTGTCCTATTACCATCTCGTCTCGCCTTGAATATCTCTTAATGTCTCTTTACTTCTCACAGACCTTCCCTTTTGTTCTTTTATTCCCTCCCCCAGCCCCCAAACTTGCTTTTTCATCTGTTTCATTTCCTGCTTTTTTCTCAGTTCTGACGAAGGGTCTTCAACCTGAAATGTTAACTCTGTTTCTCTCTCCACGGATGTTGCCTGGCTTGCTGAGTTTTTCCAGCGCTTTCTGTTGTTATTTGAATAGTTGAGTCTGGAGGAAACAATGCTATGATTTGTAGTAAGAAAACACATTTTGCACAGAGTAAGATTTTAAACCTTTATTAGTAAATTCTTTCACAATGAAAATTACAGACATCATGTTAATCTGTTTGAGCAATGCATTTGTTTCTCTCAAATTTACACAAAATGGTTAGCATGAATTGGAATTCCTTTTTGATGTCTTTTTTGGGCAGCTTTCCAAGTCATTTCCCTGTAATTTATAAATAATGTCATTAAATTGTTAGCATGACAAGTGAAAGTTGCAAAGACTAGTAGCAAAGAATAAAATACACAATAAATAATTAAAAAGTGTCAATTATCTATCTACAATATTTTAAAAATCTTACATCTGTATGTAATTGCTGCCTACAATATCTTATTTGCTGTTGTCACAGTTTTGTATCAGCTTTTTCCATTATAATTTTCAATGCCCACAGTTTATAATGAAAACTTTCTATGTAAACGTGTCACACTGTAATTACACCCTCCCACCACTGGTGGTGCTGTGCAGTCCTCAGTTTTGTGTCTCCTAGCTCCTCAGCTTGTACTGCAGAGAAACTCCTATACTCCACATTTCTACTTCCCAAATTGTCAAATGTTTTCTATCTAACTACAGATAATAATATAAAATCAAAGTTTTATATAAAAATACGGGCAACATGTATTACTTTATCTGGGTCTGTTGTAGACTAATTGATAGAGATTGACTGTTGTGATTAGTCAACAACTGCATTATCATTGTATCATGTGACTACCAGGATGGTAGAAGGGAAACTAGATGGGCCCTGGTCTTTTTTGGTCTCGCAATTCCTATCTTCCTATGTTTATGCCCTGGTCCAATTATTCTTGCCCTCTAAACTCCTATTTCACCTGAAGCCTAACTTGGTCTTCCCTCTCTATGTTCAGTGCCACGGGAGATGGACTGGTGTATATTAATTTATCCCTTGGTGGATATGAATTTCAGTTCAAGGTCTGTTAGAGAAGTCTTGTGCCTAGACAAGGATCTCCATCACCCATTTTTGGTGGTGAGTGAGTGACCCCCTCCCTGGGCCTCCCTTGCTCCAACCGGCAACCTTTGTTGCATTTCTGGTGACTGAAGAGGACCCTGCTACATTAAATTGCATGCGAACAGATACCAAATTGATCTGCGCACAGATTCTCTCTAAGGGAAATCTGAAATAAAAACAGAAAATGCTGGAAATACACATCATCCTGAAACTCTGTTTCTCTCTCCACAGATGCTGCCTGACCTTCTGTGCTGAATATTTCCAGCATCTGTTTTTATTTCCTCTAAATAGTGGGGGGGGGGGGGGCAGATTGTTCCCATAAAAAAAACCAGAGTGACTCTTTACACCACTCTGGCCAATGAGTTGGAGGCGGGGCTTATAGACAAACAGTGAAAAGTGAACAAATTTTATTTATTCAGCAATGCACCCTAAAAGAAACTGACACCACTGCTTGCTGAGCTGCAGTTAACCATTTCAGGTCGAAGTATAAAGTAAAATGGTACGATAGCAAAATACTGCGGATGCTGGAAAATTGAAACAACAACAGAAAACGCTGGAAAAACTCAGCAGGCCAGGCAACATCCGTGGAGAGAGAAACAGAGTTAACGTTTCAGGTCGAAACCCTTCGTCAGAACTGAGAAAAAAGCAGGAAATGAAACAGATAAAAAAGCAAGGGGGAGGCTGGGGGGAGGAATAACTATGGTAAGTAGACTCCACGGATGTTGCCTGGCCTGCTGAGTTTTCCAGCGTTTTCTGTTGTTATAAAGTAAAATAGTTCTGTTGCTTCAGAACTTGTTGCTGAAAGCTGCTGGATCTCTGCACTAAACAGGAAGAACACTCCTATTTAATCCGTGTCTAATGCCAAATCTAGCCTGTTCTTAGTGCAGTTGCCAATTTCACTACATACTAGTCGAGCTCCCGTGTCGTTGCACAAAGTGGGGAGTCAACATCAGGGGTAGTCTTCAGGTGAAGCAGGGTAAGAGTTGGAGGGGGGTGGGGAGGGGGGAATATTTAGACCAAATAAGTGCAGAGTAATCCGCTCCTCATTTTAAAGTTGCACATTCTATCCTGTGAATAGCTGCCAGTGAAACATGTCAAAACAAGTTAGAAATTAATACTTGACAGATCTAGACAGGGAGGGGCGAGATAAACGCTTTTCAAACTTCGTCCTCCTTTTGCAAATAATAGATTTTAAAAAACATAAACTCCTGAGGTCGTTACGTTGGGAAACCATACCTGCAGTCTTCTGTTCCCCTCGGTTCTCTTTACGTGAGCAGCATTTTTCCCGAGCTCTTCCAGGTAGCGATCCCGGTAGGTGGACACACTGACGATTCCCACTTTGCCCACGAACCTGTAGGAAGAGCGGAGCGTTAACAAAGAACCAGGGACTTGGACACTTTGACCAGCCGTTTGTAACTTCCCATCTCACCTTTCCATCGAAAGCTGATACCACTTCATGGAAACTGTTGCCATTTTTTTCGTTGATTTTTTATTTGGATTTTTTGGCAACTCGGCCGATGTTAAACCGAACAGACCCAATCTCTATGTGGCAGTTAACATTTGTGTAAACACTATCAGTCACACCCCTTTGGCTTTTAGTTTCACATTTCCAGTTCCTTCTGGGAATCCGGAAGTTCAGTTTAAAAATATAAGAGCCTTTGAGCAGCTTTTACTGACTTCATTGAACAGCTACCCGGTTACAAACAGCTTTAATCCCGAAACCCAGCTGCTGATCCACCATCACCTTGGCCTGTCCTGGGTGAAATTCTTCACACATGTTTCTGAATTGGCCCTGAGCTATTCGGGAGTCTCCCAGTGGATTGGAAAATTGCACAAGATGGGGCCAAAAATTGCAAGAGTTTCCTCAATTTGTTGAGAAATTGCCAGCTAGTATTGCAGCTCCCCCCACCCCTCCGCTCCCCTAATGTCCCCCCCCCTTCACGCACCCCAACTCTCTGCACCTCTCCCCCCACCCCTCCGCTCTCCTGACGTCCTCCACTGCACCCCTCCGCACCACTCCCCTGCCATACCCTCCCCTCAGGTGAAGCAGAAAATGTGAAGAATGTTTACTCCAAGGCATCTGTAACCAGCAGTTTTTAAGAAAGAAAAGAACTTGCCTTTATATAGCAACTCACAACCTCAGGAAGTCCCAAAGTGCTTCACAGCCAATTAAGTACTTTTGAAGTGCAGTCACTGTTATAATGTAGGAAACGCGGCAGCCAATTTTTGCACAGCAAGGTCCCACAAACAGCAATGAGATACTGACCAGATAATCTGTTTTTAGGTGTTAGTTGAGGGATAAATATTGGCTAGCACAACACGGGAAGCTCCCCTGCTCTTCTTCAAATAGTGCCATGCGATCTTGGGGCCTCGGTTTAACATCTCATCTGAAATACGGCACCTCCTACAGTGCAACATTCCCTCCATACCACACTGATGTGTCAGGCTAGATTCTATGCTCAAGTCTCTGGAGTGGGACTTGAACTCATAACCTTCTGACTTACAGATGAGAATGATACCAAATGAGTCACAGCTGAGGAGAAACAAAATGTGATTCAGAGATTTAAAAAATGAAAATGCTAGAAATACTCAGCTGGTCAGGTGAGAGAAACAGAGTTAACGTTTCTGGTCAATTACCTTTTGTCAGAACTGGAAAAAGTTAGATATGTAAGATATTTTATGCAAGCGTAGGGGGCAGGGAAAGGGGGAGGGGAGGAAAGAACAAAAGGAAAGGTCTGTGATAGGGTGGAAGGCAGGAGAGATTAAATGTTGAAAAGTATGATAGTACAAAGCAAAATGAGATGGTAATGGGAGAAGTAAAGAAACAAAAGATGAGTGTAGAAGAGGTGTAACTGGGAATGGCAGAATCATCAACAGCTGCCATGTGGAAAAAATAGGGGCAGAGGTTATGGTCAAAATTGTTGAAACCTATTTTGAGTCCAGAAGGCTGTAAAGTTACTAATCGAAAGATGAGATGCTATTCCTCAAGCTTATGTTGAGCTTCGCTGGAATAGTGTAAGAGGCTGAGGACCAAGAGGTCAGAGCGGGAGTGGAGCGGAGAATTAAAGTGACAGGCGACCGGAAGCTCGGGTCATGCTTACGGATTGAATGGAGGTGTTCTGCAAATCGGTCACCCAATCTGCATTTGGTCTCCCCAGTGTAGAGGAGACCGCATTGTGAGCAGCGAATACAGTATACTAAATGGCAAGAAGTACAAGTAAATCGCTGTTTCACCTGGAAGGAGTGTTTGGGGCCCTGGACAGTGGGAAGGGGGTAGGTATAAGGGCAGGTGTTGCATCTCCTGCGCTTGCACGGGAAGGTGCTGGGCGAAGGGGAAGGGGTGCTGGGGGTGATAGAGGAGTGTACTAGGGTGTCTCGGAGGGAGCGGTCCCTACGGAATGCTGAAAGGGGAGGTGAGGGGAAGATGCGTTTGGTGGTGGGATCACGTTGGAGGTGGCTAAGAAGGCATACGGAATGCTTGCCTTTATTAGCCGTGGCATAGAATACAAGAGCAGGGGTGTTATGCTTCAACTGTATAAAACACTAGTTAGGCCTCAGCTGGAGTACTGCGTGCAGTTCTGGTCACCACATTACAGGAAAGATGTGATTGCACTAGAGAGGGTACAGAGGAGATTTACAAGGATGTTGCCGGGAGTAGAGAATTTTAGCTATGAGGAAAGGCTGGGTCTGTTTTCCTTGGAACAGTGGAGGCTGAGGGGAGACCTTATTGAGGTGTATAAAATTATTAGGGGCCTAGATAAAGTGGATAGAAAGGACCTATTTCCCTTAGTAGAGGGGTCAAAAACCAGGGGGCACAGATTTACAGTAATTGGTGGAAGTTTTAGAGGGGATTTGAGGGGAAATTTCTTCCCCCCAGAGGGTTGCGGGCGTCTGGAACTCACTGCCTGAAAGGGTGGTAGAGGCAGGAACCCTAACCCCATTTAAAAAGTACTTGGATGTGCACTTGGGATGCTCTAATCTACAGGGCTACGGACCAAGAGCTGGGAAGTGGGATTAGGCTGGATAGCTCTTTGTTGGCCGGTGCAGACACGATGGGCCGAAATGGCCTCCTTCCGTGCTGTACCTTTCTATGATTCTATGATATTGGAATATCGTGCACCTTTTTCCGTCCATTAATATTAATAAAAAATATATATGAACCAATGAAAAAGGACAGGAATCGACCAGCTGGCCCGTCAAGCCTGCCCCATCCCACGTGGTGCAACCTATGCACACCATTAAACTCACCTCCAAACCCCCCCCCCACCCCCAAGCCCACTCCACTTCTCCCTCCGCAGCCCTCCTGGAGGGGCAAAAAAGAAACAATGAGGCCAATTTAGGAAAAAGAAAATTCCGCTCCGACTCCCACAGCCAATCAAGCAAATATTAAGCGATCAATTCATCCTTAAATCTGGAAGTAAGTTTCGGGTTGGTTCAGTGAAAAAAGAAAGAATTTGCATTTATACAGCACTTTTCACGACCTCAGGATATCTCAAAGTGCTTTACAGCCAATGTAGTACTTTTGACGTGTATTCACTGTTGTAATGTAGGAAACATTATAAACATTTCTGGTAAGCTGTGGCTCAGTTGGTAGCGCACTCGCCTCTGAGTCAGAAGGTTGTTGATTTATAGTACCACTCCAGGGACTTGAGCACATAAAGCTAGGCTGACACTCCAGTGCAGTGCTGAGGGAGTGCTGCTCTGTCGGAGGTGCCGTCTTTCGGATGAGACTTTAAACCGAGGCCCCGTCTGCTCTCTCATAGTGGACGTAAAAGATCCCAAGGCACTATTTCGAAGAAGAGCAGGGGAGTTATCCCTGGTGTCCTGGGCCAATATTTATCCCTCAATCCACATAACAAAAACAGATGATCTGGTCATTATCACATTGCTTTTTGTGGGAGCTTGCTGTGCGCAAATTGGCTGCCGCGTTTCCCGCATTACAACAGCGACTACACTTCAAAAGTACTTCATTGGCTGTAAAGCGCTTTGAGACGTTCGGTGGTTGTGAAAGGCGCTATATAAATGCAATTTCTTTCTTTTTGAAAGGAAGTTGCAAAGTCAGCCAAAAAATGAGGAACTGTGTAAGGAGCAATGTGGAAAAGCAACATTTTAGCCAAGTCTGTCGGAATATGTATGATGAGTTTCATACGGGTTTTAGCTGCAGAAGATGCAAGAGGATTATCTAAAAGGAGAATTATTTAAGGAGCAAATTGAAAGCAGGATTGTAGGCAAGATTTGAAGTGCGCATCAGTAAAAATGTTTTTACACAGACTGTATCACAAGAGTTGCCGCAGCTGCACCTCAAGGTGTTACATCAATACAGGAAATGCCAGCAGCAAAAACTGACTTCTTATCTTTTCTAATCTTCTCACAGACAGTGTTGGGAAATTCTGTCTCTTGTCACAGTGCTCCGAGTGTAGACTTAGCCATCAGTTGTGAAACGAGGGCTGTCTCTGCCGCGCCTCAGCTTGTCTGCTGCTGAAACACTCATCCATGCTTTCGTTACCTCTAGACCCAACTATTCCAAGCTCTCCTGGCCGGCCTCCCACCTTGCACCCTCTATAATCTTGAGTTCATCCACAACACTGCTGCCCGTATCCGAACTCGCACCATCCCGTTCACTCATCACCCCCTGTGCTCACTGACCTACATTGGCTCCCGGTTAAGCAACGCCTCGATTTTAAAATTCTCATCCTTGTTTTCAAATTCATCCATGGGCTCGCTCCTCTCTATCTCTGTAATCTCCTCCAGCCCCACTACTCTGCGCTCCTCCAAATCTGGCCACTTGAGCATCCCCGATTTTAATGGCTCCACCATTGGAAGCCGTGCCTTCAGCTGCCGAGGCCCTCAGCTCTGGAATTCCCTCCCTAAACCTCCCTGTCTCTCTACCTCTCTTCCCTTAAGACACTCCTTAAAACCCACCTCTTCATCTGCCCTAATATGTGGCTCAGTGTCAAATTTTGTTTGATAACGCTCCTGTGAAGCGCTTTGGGACATTTTACTATGTTAAAGGCTCTATATAAACGCAAGTTGTTGTTGTTCCAGCATGTATTCAGTTCCTCTCTTCCATTTCACTGCACGTTCTCCAGGTCTTTCTGTGATCCCAGCAACAAACAATACAAATTAATCAGACTAATCAAAGAATGATCCCATTTATAGGGGAAGGATGGGTGGGGTATGTTATGTTACACAAGATATTTACAGTACAAAAGGAGGCCGGCTTTTTACTAGAGCAATTCAAAGCTAATCCCACTGCCCTGCTCTCTCCCCAGAGCCCTGTAGCTTCCTCTGCTTCAAATATTTATCCAACTTTCCTTTGAAAGGCGTAATCGTTTCTGCCTCAGCCCCTCCCTGTGGCAAAACATTCCAAGCTCCATTTAAAAAAAAAAATGCTTATTAATTCTTGGGATGTGGCCGTTGCTAATAAGGCCAGCATTTTATTGCCCATCTCTAGTTGCCTTGACAAGGTGGTGGTGGGCCTTCTTCTTGGACTGCTGTAGCCCGTATGGTGAAAGTGCTCGCACAGTACTGTTAGGTAGGGAGTTCCAGGATTTAAAACCATCATTGCACCCGACCCCGTCAGTTTCCCGATGGGCGGGTTAGGCCAAAATTTGCCCCCTCAGTGCAAGGTGCAGACAAACAAAGAGAACAAAAGGTTCAAATAGATAATTAAAGTGCAGGCAGATCAAGTCATAAAAGAAGCCAAGAGGATTTTATAAATAGGGGCATAGAATATAAGAGTAAAGAAGTATTTTTTTATTCATGTGGGCCAGCATTTATTGCCCCTCCCTAATTGCATTTGAGTGGCTTGTTAGGCCATTTCAGAGGGCAGTTAAGAGTCAACCACATTGCTGTGGGTCTGGAGTCACATATAGGCCAAACCAGGTAAGGATGGCAGATTTATTTCCCTGAAGGACATTAGTGAACCAGATGGGTTTTTCTGACAATCCAGTAGTTTCATGGTCACCATTATTAATACTAGCTTTTTATTCCAGATTTATTTAATTAACTGAATTTAAATTCCCCAGTTGGTGTGGTGGGATTTAAACTCACATTTCCGGATCATTAGTCCAGGTTTCTGGATTACTCCAGTAACATAACCACTATGCTACCGTTCCCGATAAATATGTACAAAAGGTTGGTTAGGCCACAGTTAGAGCACCGGGTGCTGTTTCAGGCACGCTATTACAGAAAGGACATTGAAGTCACAGGGAGCTTACAGTGTAGATTCACCAGGGTGATGCCAAGGCTGGAAAACCATATGAGGACAAAACTTGAGATACTGCGACTGAGAGAAGGTTTAATAGAGCTCTTTAAAATGAGGAAGGATCTGATAGAGTTAACAGGGAGAAATCTATTTCCTCTGCTTGGGGAGTCAATGATCAGGGGTCATCAATTAAACATTGTCACTAAGACGATGAGGAGGAGGTGAGGAGAAATTTCTTCATGCAGATGTTTGTTGGAGTTTGGAATATTTTGCCACAGGGAGCAGCTGAGGCAGAAACGATGACATCTTTCAAGGGAAAATTGGATAAATATTTGAAACAGAGGAAGATATGGGAAGAGAGCAGGGCAGTGGGGTTAGTTTTGCATTGCCCTGGTAACCAGCCTCCTTCTGTACTGTAAACATCTGGGGGGTCTACAACTAAATTCAAACAAAGTATTTGGGAGTTTCTGATCCAATAACCAGTCATGACTATTTCAACACACTCCTGGCTGGCTTCCCACATTCTACCCTCCGTAAACTTGAGGTCATCCAAAACTCTGCTGCCCGTATCCCAACTCACACAAGTCCTGTTCACCCATCACCACTGTGCTCGCTGACATACATTGGCTCCCGGTTAAGCAACGACTCGATTTAAAAATTCTCATCCTTTTTTTCAAATCCCTCCATGGCCTCGCCCCTCCCTATCTCTGTAATCTCCTCCAGCCCCACAACGCGCCCCCACCCCACCCCCGAGATATCTGCACTCTTCCAATTCTGGCCTCTTGAGCATCCCTGATTATAATCGTTCCACCATTGGCGGCCGTGCCTTCAGTTGCCAAGGCTCTAAGCTCCGGAATTCCCTTCCTAAACCACTCTGCCTCTCTACCTCTCTTTCCTCCTTTAAGATGCACCTTAAAACCTACATCTTTGACCAATCTGCCCTTATGTGGCTCGGTGCCAAATTTTGTTTGATAACGCTCCTGTGAAGCGCCTTGGGACTGTTTATTACATTAACGGCTCTATATGAATACAAGTTGTTATTGTTTTTAATGATTAATCATGTTATACAAATAAGCAAGTATGATGAAGAGTAAATGAGTAATCAGACACCAATGCAGACATGACATTGTTTTCCATATAGTAAAATTCAAAGGGAAACTGCAAATGTTGGAAATCTAAAATAAAACCAGACGAGAACGATAGGTGGTGGGGTGTAATCCTTCATCGGAACTCAAAACTGAAAGACAGAAAGGCATTTTAGTAAGGTTAGATAGAAAGAATTGCATTTATATAGCACCTTTTGTGACCACAGGACGTCCCAAAGCTTTCCAGTCAACAAAGTACTTTTGAAGTGTAGTCACTGTTGTAATGTAGGAAACACAGCAGCCAATTGTGCACAGCAAGGTCCCACAAGCAGCAATGTGATAATGACCAGATGATCTGTTTTTCGGTGTTGGTTGAGCGATAAATATTAGGACACTGTGGAGAACTCCTCTGCTCTTCTTCGAAATAGTTCCCAGGGAACTTTTACATCCACCTAAGAGGGAAGTCGGGGCCCCCGTTTAACATTTTATCCGAAAGACAGCACCTAGGACATGTTCAAGTTTCTGGAGTGGGACTTGAACCCACAACTTTCTGATCATGAGGCGAGAGTGCTACCACTGAGCCTCGACTGACACAAGTAAAAAAATGAAGAGAGAAAAGAGGGGAGGAGGAGAGGGTAAGTAATGACTTCCCCACCCCGGATTGGTTCTCTCCCCCTCCCGCATTATGATATGCAAGTTCCCATGTATGATAAATGAGCATTGGACACCAGTTAAATTGCATATGACAATAATTGCCATGGTGGAAACATAGAAGATAGGAGCAGGAGTAGGCCATTCGGCCCCTTGAGCCTGTTCCGCCATTTAATGAGATCATGGCTGATCATCCAAATTCAGTACCCTGTCCCTGCTTTCTCCCCATATCCCTTGGTCCCTTTAGCCTTAAGAAATATATCTAACTCCTTCTTGAATATATTTAATGAATTGGCCTCAACTGCCTTCTGTGGTAGAGAATTCCACAGGTTCACAACCTATGCGTAAAGCATGATGAACCTTGCACATGCAGTTGCTCATAATCTGTTTCCTTCTTGCAAGTACAATATTGAAGAAGTTCGTCTCTCAATCTAAATTCCAGGTTTAAAACTAATTGGCACCTTGTATGGCATAAACTCAGTTAATCCCTGACACTAATATATCCTGCAAATAACTAGTGTTGTTCTGTACAATTGAGCTGAGATGAAAGAACAACATTGTACATGCTGTAACAGAAGTTATAGCTCCCAAGCAAATCATCTTGCTTAATCGTCAAAACTGGGTCAGTTTCCAATTTTTTTAAAACTTTCACTTCTTTATAACATATGCATGTTTATCGCAGAAACCGAAGGGCAAATTATGTGCTGAAATAATTACAGGAAAAGAACAACTTGCTCCATTCACCCCCAGCACATACATAACCCTGGTGTAATATCAGTTTGTTCTTTTTTTTTAACTACGTAAATTTATTATCAAAGACAAAGGTTGTGCTTGTAATAAGTCAACTTGTCTTCCTTGTAAAGGGTCTTTGATCGTTAACAATCTTACCAATCCTCTGTGATGTTTTTCTATGTTTAAAGTGCTGTTGAAAGGTTTGTAATCATGAGGAGTGTCAAATCTGGTGACATGCTGGAGGACTATACCTCACATGTGGCGGCCATTCTTCATGTGTCTGCCATGATCATGGGTGCTGGGAGGCTTTTCAACTGTGGTGGATAACGCAGCCAAGCCCTTATCTAATGTGCACACATGTTTTCTAGCAGGGTAGTCTGGAGGAGTGGAAACAGTGGGCTGGTTGTGCCCTTTTCTAGAGAGAGAGAGAGAGAGAGAGAGATAGAGAAAGGAAGAAAGAAATAATCTACAGTATATAGCTCCTTTTATGACTTCAGGACACCCCAAAGCTCTTTACAGCCAATAAGCACTCTCGCCTCTGAAGGTTGTGGGTTCAAATCCCACTCCAGAGACTTGAGCACAAAATCTAGGCTGACACTTCAGTGCAGTACTGAGGGAGTGCTGCACTGTTGGAGGTGCCGTCGTTCGGATGAGACGTTAAACCGAGTCTACCATCTCGGGAGCACGTAAAAGTTCACACGGCACTACTTTGAAGAACAGGGGCGTTCTCCCGGTGTTCTGGTCAATATTTATCCTTCAACCAATATCGCTAAAACAGATTATCTGGTCATTATCACATTGCTGTTTGTGGGAGCTTACTGTGCGCAAATTGGTTGCCGTGATTCTTACAATACAACAGTGACTATGCTTCAAAAAGTACTTAATTGACTGTAAAGTGCTTTAGGACATCCTGAAGTGGTCAAAATCGTCTTAATCTTGAAAGCTCCAATTGACCCCCAGCATCCACAGCCTTTTGAGGGAGAGAATTCCAGATTTCTACTACCCTTTGTGTAAAAAAGTGCTTCCTGCTTTCACTTCTGAATGGCCTAGCTCTAATTTTAAGTTTATGTCCCATCATTCTGGATTTTCCGTATCTACCCTATCGAGTCCTTTTAACATTTTAAACACCTCAATCAGATCACCCCTCAATCTACTATAATCAAGGGAATACAACCCAAGTTTATGCAACCTGTCCTTATACTTTAAACCCCTAAGCACTAGTATAATTCTGGTGAATCTGCGCTGCACCCCCTCAGAGGCCAACATATCCTTCCTGAGCTGCGTTGCCCAGAACCGAATGCAGTACTCCAGATAGGGTCTGACCAAGGCTCTGTACAACTGAAGCATAACTTCCCTTTGTATTGCAGCCTCCTTGAGATAAAGATATGTGGGATATGAAGCTACAATTCGGATCGTATTCATAACGCGGATGAGACAGCCTTTGTTTTGGAAGTGCACCCTGGACAACACACTACATCGAGGGACATCCGTGTACTGGGGGTACACAACATAGAGCCCGTGCTTCAATTCTTCTCACCACCAACATGACTGGAACAGATGAGCTACAGTTGCTTGTAAGTCAAAAAAACAATGATACACTTACATCAACAAAATTAGTGGTCCTAGCCTGTCGACACAAGTGGGTCGGACTGTACATTAAGTGATAAACATCACAGGGTAACTTTTCAGCTTGCACACTACCATTGTGGTGGGGCACCCGACTGGAGCACATACTGAGAAACCACACTTGCATAACCCATAGTTTCCCAACCATGAATTTTACCCTCGTGTCTTCCAATCCCCTAATGACGTAGAGAACATGTTTCCACTTGTGGGGAAGAGTCCAAAACTAGGGGCCATAAATACAAGATAGTCACTAATAAATCCAATAAGGAATTCAGGAGAAATTTTACTCAGAGTGGTGGGAATGTGGAACTCACTACCACATGGAGTAGTTGAGGCGAATAACATAGATGCATTTAAGGGAAAGTTAGATAAGTATGCGAGGGAGAAAGGAATAGATATGTTGAAAGAATTAGATGAAGTCAATCGAGTGGGAGGAGGCTCACGTGTAGCATAAACACCGGCATAGACAGAATGGCCTGTTTCTGTGCTGTAAATGTTATGTAATGTTATTCTCTTTAATCTTTTAAGGCCGGCCATTTAAATATGTGTTTTTTTTAATGTATTGGCAGGGGATCCACTACCTACAGTGAAGGATAGAGGATCTATTGTACTGTTCTGGTGTTGTAGAAACCCATTGTTGACTCAGTATCGGCCATGGTAACAAAGGTAAAACATTTTATGAGACTGTAGAATCACAAAACTGCCTCACACCAGCTTGTGACTTTCTGTCCAAAAAACAATGAACGGAAAATCCCCAGTTTCCAGATATGAGCTCCCGGTGAATGCAGGGAGTGAGAAAGCCGAAAACCCCCCCTTTTGTGTGGAGCTGTAATGACTCCTAATGTGACCCATAGGCTGTGATATTCCGCTCCACCTCCTGCGATGCACAGCGGGGAATTCCACACCCCTCAACCTGTGAATTTGTGACCATTAATTTAAAGATAGGGATATCCCAGTCATTGGGGTAACTTTGGGCGCTGGTATAAGACTGCCGATATTGAACTAGCCTCCCATTGTACACCACGCCGTTATAATTTAGACGAGCAACCGCTTATACAGCAGTAACCATGTAAAATGCATGAAGTGCTTTAATCATAATTATGCACACACTGTACTGCACAGACATATTCAATTAATAAACAAGCCATCTTAAACAATGTTCCATTGGGCTTTATTTTATAAATATTTCATAGAGGTTAAAATCTTGCTGAGCCTGCTTCAGACCACAGCGTGCTGGGATTTCCCAACAGTTTGCAGTGGAATTTTTACCACATTGCTGCATTATTCCTTTAATTTGCAAAAATATTTGTACCTATGGGCACTGCAACCCTGAGCCTGGATTTTCGGGTTAGCGTGTTAACACTGGCATTAAAAGAATGGCCCTTGTAAAATCCAGTCTTTAGCGTGTGCTCTGTTACACGAATGGACCAAGTTTAGGCTTCTCTGCCAATGGTGCTGGAGAGACATTTGCCCAACATTGCGTCCGACTGCCTGCTGTATTCAACAGTTATTAGGTTAGTCTCCTGCTCAAGGCAGCGTTAGCCTTGTGCCAAGAGCCAGCCAAAACAGGGGATGTGGAAAATCTGGACAGCAGCTCAAATTTAACGGGATGTGCACACTTACAGGTAAGTGGTTACATAGGTGGACAAATTTTGTTGCAGCCTTTATCATGCTTCAAAATGAATTAAACTTTTTTGTCAGTCTCTGCCAAGTCTGGGGGCAGGGGAGGATAGTGCCCAATAAGAATGATGTGAAAGGAAGTCTAAGGCAGAGCCATGAAATGGATTCTATGGGTAAGTGATGGAGTGGTCCAGTGTCAATCTCATTGTTTGATGGCTGGCAATGTGAACATGTGCACATTGCAGGAAAATCTACTGCCATATTTTTCACACAGTTTTGTTATTTAATAAGGCACATACCAGGAGCAGAGGAGCAGAAAATCTCCTTCTTTCATCCAAATACAACATATTTACACACAAACACACATTTTTTTGTCCCATTCCCGTCATACTAAGCCTCTACCCACACAATGGTTGCAGCATTTTGCCAACTGTAGAAGCTGGTAGTGCAAAGCAGGAGTAAGGAATTATTGTCATTGAAAGGAGGCTGAGATTTATATAAAATGAAGCGGAAACAGAATAGAGGGATGAAAGGATGGTTCCTTCCTGGCAATAGTGCTCCTAGATGTGGGATGCTTCCTCCTTGATGATTCTTTCCTGGCAATAGTGCTCCTAGATTTGGAATGTTTTCTTCTTGATGGTTCCTTCCTGGCGCTAGTGCTCCTAGATTTAGGATGCATCCTCCTTGATGGTTCCTTCCTGGATTTGAGATGGTTCTTCCTCATCAACAGAGTTTCTACAGAAGTAAGATAAAAGTGAAGTAAACAGCTAAAAACACATCAACAACTACTTGCATTTATATGGTGCCTTTAACGTAGTAAAACGTCCCAAGGTGCTGCACGGGAGTATTATAAGACAAAAAATTTGACACCGAGCTATATAAGGAGAAATTAGGGCAGGTGACCAAAAGCTTGGTCAAAGAGGTAGGTTTTAAGCAGCGTCTTGAAGAAGGACAGAGAGGTAGCGAGGTGGAGAGGTTTAGGCAGGGAATTCCAGAGTTTAGGGCCTAGGCAACAGAAGGCCATGGTTGAACGATTATAATCAAGGATGCTCAGGAGGGCAGAATTAGAGGAGCGCAGATATCTCGGGGGGGGTTGTGGGGCTGAAGGAGATTACAGTGGCGAGGCCATGGAGGGATTTGAAAACCAGGATGAAAATTTTGAAATCGAGGCGCTGCTTAACTGGAAGCCAATGTAGGTCAGCGAGCACAGGAGTGATGGGCAAAAGGGACTTGGTGCGAGTTACGACACGGGCAGCTGAGTTTTGGATAACCTCAAGTTTACGTAGGATAGAAAGTGGGAGGCCAGCCAGGAGTGCGTTGGAATAGTCATGGACCATGTACAGCAGGCACCTCAAAGCACTGGAGAGGTACCACCAACGCTGCCTCCGCAAGATCCTGCAAATCCATTGGCAGGATAGGTGCACCAACGTCGTGTTCTCGCTCAGGCCAACATCCCCAGCATCGAAGCTTTGACCACGCTCGATCAGCTCTGTTGGACGGCTCTACTCGGAGCTCCGACACGGCAAGAGAGCCCCAGGTGGGCAGAGGAAACGCTTCAAGGACACCCTCAAAACCTCCTTGAAAAAGTGCAACATCCCCACTGACACCTGGGAATCCCTGGCCCAAGACTGCACAAAGTGGAGGAGAAGCATCTGGGAAGGCGCCGAACACCTCGAGTCTCTTCGCCGGGAGCAAGCGGAAGCCAAGCACAAGCAGCGCACGTCAACCCAAGCACCCCACCCACCCGCCCCTTCAAACTCCGTCTGCCCCACCTGTGACAGAGACTGTAGGTCCCGCATTGGACTCATCAGTCACCTGAGAACTCATTTTTAATGTGGAAGCAAGTCATCCTCGGTTCCGAGGGACTGCCTAAGAAGAAGAAGAGAAGGAATAGTCAAGTCTAGAGGTAACAAAGACATGGATGAGGGTTTCAGCAGCGGATGAGCTGAGGCAAGGGCGGAGACGGGTGATGTTACGGTGGTGGAAATAGGCAGTTTTTGTTATGCTGCGGATATGTGGTCGGAAGCCCATTTTGGGGTCAAATATGACACCAAGATTGCGAACAATGTGGTTCAGCCTCAAACAGATCTTAGGGAGAGGGATGGACTCAGTGGCTAGGAAATGGAGTTTGTGGCGGGGACCGAAAACAATGGCTTCAGTTAATTGGAGAAAATTTCTGCTCATCCAGTACTATATGTCAGACAAGCAGTCTGACAATTTAGAGACCGTAGAGGGTCGAGAGAAGAGGTAGTGAGGCAGAGCTGGGTGTCGTCCGCGTACATGTGGAAACTAACGCTGTGTTTTCGGATGATGTTGCCAAGGGGCAACATGTAGATGAGAAATAGGAGGGGACCAAGGATAGATCCTTGGGGGACATCAGAGGTAACGATGCAGGAGCGGGAAGAGAAGCCGTTGCAGGTGATTCTCTGGCTACGATTAGCTAGATAAGAATGGAACCAGGCGCGTGTAGTCCCACCCAGCTGGAGGATGGTGGAGAGGCGTTGGAGAAGGATGGAGTGGTCAACCATGTCAAAGGCTGCAGACAAGTCAAGAAGGACGAGGAGGGATAGTTTACCTTTGTCACAGTCACAAAGGATGTTCTTTGTGACTTTGATGAGAGCGTTTTCGGTACTGTGGCAAGGACGGAAACCTGATTGCAGGGATTCAAACATGGAATTGCGGGAAAGGAGGGCATGGATTTGGGAGACAACAACACGTTCAAGGACTTGAGAGGAAAGGGAGGTTGGAGATGGGCGGTAGTTTGCAAGGACGGAGGGGTCAAGGGTTTTTTTTTTGAGGAGAGGGGTGATGATGGCAGATTTGAGGGAGAGGGGGACAGTACCTGAGGAGAGAGAAATGTTAACAATGTAAGCTAACATGGGAGCCAGAAAAGGAAGTTGGGTGGTCAGCAGTTTGATGGGAATAGGGTCGAGGGAGCAGGAGGTGGGTCTCATGGACAAGATGAGCGCAGAGAAGTCATGAGGGGAGATCGGAGAGAAATTGGAGAAAGATGTGAGTTCAGGGCTAGGGCAGGGGGGAACCTTAGAGGAAGTTTGGCCCGGTGGGCCATGGGAAGGAAGGGAAGTGGCAGAGGTGAGAGGGGTGGAATAAGGTGAGTTGCTCAAAGGAGGAGAAACTGCCGGAGGAATAGGGGGACAGACCAAGGTGTAATTTGGTGAGGAGAGCCACACCGCCACCACAGCAGTCTGAGCAGGGCAAGAGGTGGAAGGTATAGCCAGGCGGGGAGGCTTCATTTAAGGGTAAGGTGTCATCACCCCTCAACCAAGTTTCCGTCAGGGCCATGATGTCGATGCAATCATCCATGATAAGCTCATGGGTGGCAAGGGCCTTGTTCACAAGTGTACGGACATTCTGGAGGGAGATGCGGAGAGGGTCGGTGATGGCTGCCCCGCTGCCAGCGTCCACAGGGTCAGCGCTGGAGGGGCTGAGTTGGATGGGGAGGAGATTGATAAGATTTGCCCCCAGTGGGCGCACTGGGCGGGAAGGTCGGCGAGTGAGTAGGATGGGACAGTTGGGGTTGCTGCTCGTAAGGCGGCAGCGACAAGCGCCTCGATGGGCCCTTCGTAGGATGCCAAGAGAGCCACAGAGGGAAGCTAAGAGGGAGTCAAGCCTGGGACGGCGGCAGGAGAGTAGGAAGGTCGAAGAGTAATGAAGGATTGGGGTAGGGATTTGGGAGGGTAGTGTATCCGAGAGAGGAGAGATGAAAGGTGGCACGACGACATTAGAGAGCGGTTAGGGAAGGATAGAGAGAAAAGGAAAATAGGGGGAAAAAAGTGGAAGTGGCTTGGGTTCAGAGCGGCAGCCAAAGTGCGCACACGAATGGACATGGGACAACCTCAGGTTACATAGGGCTGTTTAAATGTAATAATTAATGGAATACATATTTCCTGGTAGCAGGGAATAGGTTGAGGACAATAGTAGGGAGACCAGGGTCAAAGTCAGAGGTCCCATGGAAGGACAAAGCCGACGTAAGCAGGATGGGACCGGTACGAAGCATTGACGAACCGCTGTCCAAAGCAGGTGAGTGAAGTCCAGAAGCTATTTGAAGGGTAGAGAGTTCGAGGATGGAGGTTGTTGCTGTAGGAATGAAAGTCGGTAGCGATGCAGAAAGATGATGGCTAAATTGATGCAAGTTGGAGGTCACTGTAGATCAAAGCGGCGGAGAAAAAGTAAAACCACAAGCCAGTGACCAGCAAAGCTGAAAACCGCTAGAACGAGTCACCAGACAGCAAGTGGAGCAACAGCTGCTAGCTAGAGGCCAGCAGAGCTGAAAAACCGGTAGAACCAGTTCAGCAGAGACACAGCCGCAGTTTAAAGGTAAAAATCTTTTTGCAGCAGAGATAGAGACACAGCAGGTAAGTCTTAGTGTAATCCAGTGCAGAAACGTAGTGTAATCCAACGTAGTTCAAAGCAGGGGCCTGGAAATTCTGCAGGGTTTGCCTGGCCTCCAGCCGTGACTTCATTGAAAAGCCAGTGGAATCCCCATGGGAGATTGGGAAAACCCCCCCATGGAAAGCCCAGGTTTATTTTTTTAAATGCACAAAAATATAGAATCAATGATCAGTAACAATTGGTACCTTAAAGTTGACCCCTCTTCTGCAGATGCTGCTTGCAGTTGCACCTCTTCCTTCAAATATCAATAAGAAACTTTATTAGTTGAATCTTTCAACAAATATCTCCACCTTTGAGTGATATAATGATGGAAGGGGACTGGGTTCACGAGGAACCTCCTTCCCATCAGAATTTTCCAACAGACATGAAAGGGGTGGGGTGAGGAGGGTGGCGGGGAGACCCAGTGGAACTGAGCCCCACCCCGAATCCCAACCCCCACTGGACTTGAGTCTACCACCTGCCCTCCCAGGCTCAGGAATTTCTGGGTTGGACAATGAGGGGCAGATTTTCCTCTTCCTGCGCCTGGTCCTATTGGATTGCCTGGGTTCAGCAGATACGGGGAAATCAGCACACATCCGTAATGGTGTCTGCCCGGGTCGCCATCCACTGTGGACATGCGCTCCTCACGGGACGATTTTCCTGTATTCACTGCACAGGGGCAGGAACAGGAAAATGTGCCCCTAAATGTGTTCACTATGGGCCACACAATAATATATGGACAGTAATTCAAATCATCTCTATATATAGTATTAGCACTTTCAGTACTCAAATATCTTCTGCAGTTCCTGCTCTTTTCAATAGATCCAACATTTACTGCACTTTTTTTTTGTAAATATTCACCCCTCATCCTTTTCTGATCGCACCAACGATTTTGATTCGTGATATTTTTTTTAAAATATGCTTTTCTCTCATTTATTTAGAGGAATATGTTGTCGTTACAAAAAAAGGTCATCTGAAATAGGTCTGAACTCTTAGCCAGGCAAGTTTAGAAGGGAATTGTAAGGGCTGAGACTCCTGGTGCTCCACACCACTTCCAGAAGTTCAAGGGAGGGGAGAGGGAGTCGGGGTCAGGGGTGGAGCTGCTGGCTGCTAATTTGATCAGATGATGATGACGGTCTCCCAAAACCTGGGGATGAGGTGATTTGCATGAAAGGGAGGGCGTCCATGGCATTTACAGGACTGTGCGGGCACTGCCATGTAGGATGGTGGGGGCAGAAATATCAGAGCGGCACCATGCCACTTTGTCTAGGGGGTGAAGGACAGGGATGTGGCCATAGTGGAAAAGTACTGCTGCAAATGCTCTGTTGTCGCTTCCATAATGGTAGTTGATCACTCTGCGATGAACAGTTCAGAGCAATGGCTTTATTTCTACCTCCTGACTCCCCAAAGCCTTTCCACCATCTGCAAGGCAGGAGTGTGATGGAATACTCTCCACTTGCCTGGTTGAGTGCAGCTCCAACACACAAGAAGCTCGACACCATCCAGGACAAAGCAGCCCGCTTGATTGGCACCCCATCCACCACCTTAAACATTCACTCCCTCCACCACCGGCAAGATGCACTGCAGCAACTCGCCAAGGCTTCTTCGGCAGCACCTCCCAAACCCGCAACCTCTTCCACCTAGAAGGACAAGGGCAGCAGGCGCATGGGAACACCACCACCTCCAAGTTCCCCTCCAAGTCACACACCATCCTGACTTGGAAATATATCGCCAATCCTTCATCGTCGCTGGGTCAAAATCTTGGAGCTCCCTCCCTAACAGCACTGCGGGAGTACCTTCACCACACGGACTGCAGCGGTTCAAGAAGGCAGCTCACCACCACCTTCTCAAGGGCAATTAGGGATGGGCAATAAATGCTGGCCTTGCCAGCGACACCCACATCCCATAAACGAATTAAAAAAATAAAACTTGTCTCTTTATCCCAATACTTACAGGCCTGAGAGGTTGGTCAAGATCTTCTTCACTTTGACATGCAGATGGGGTTCTAGTTGTTTGCTTTTTCCTTTGTTTTCTATCTGTTGATGTGAACACACTTTGAGTTGCATCAATCCATGAATGAGCTGAATAACATTTTGACCACTGAATGATTCGAGTGATCAGTTCAGAAGTAGTTAGGGCAGAATTTCCTGTTCCTGCTCCTATTGGATCGCCTGGGAATACACAAAATCGGGTGGGGAGGAGCGTGTGGTTTCCGAGTGGGAGCCCGCCCGATTTTCCTTCTGCTGAAAGGTCATCGACCTGAAACGTTAACTCTGTTTCTCTCTCCATAGTTGCTACCTGATCTGCTGAGCATTTCCAGCATTTTCTGTTTTTATTGCAGATTTCCAGCATCCGCAGTGTTTTCGATTTCCCTTGTATTTGCTGCACCCTGAACATCCAATAGCCCCAGGTGCAGGAACTGGAAAATCTGCTCCAATTGCTCTTTTCCAATACACTCTGACCTTGAAATCCCACCATGCAAAATCATGTACCAAGAGTTAATAGCCTTTTACGAAACTCCCTTGTCCATTATTTTAACTGGCCTGTTTATATTAATTAGCAGACAAAGCTATTACATGTTACACTCAGTGGAATTTCAACACTTTTATCACAAGATAAATACAGATAAGGAGTCATTCAGCCATCTTAATTCATGCATCCAGAGAGACCCGAATGTCCTCTGATTCAACATTGAATCATTTCTTAACTGATTCCAGGGTTGTCACCTCCACTATTCTATCCGGAGTCCATTCCATGTGTTGGTCACTCTTTGTGTGATGGAGACCTTCTGGATATCAGCCTTAAATTTACCATTTACTAGTTTAAACCTGTGCCCTCTTGTCCTACTCTGGTACTGTAAGGCAATGTTCCTGATTTACCTCTTCCATTCCCTTAACTATCTATAAGATCACCTCTCAGACCCTTCCTTTCCAGGCTGAAAAGCCCAAGACTTTCTCGACTTTCCGCGTAACTCAGGCCCCCCGACACTATGAACCTTGTGGCTCCTCGCTGCACTGCCTCCAGTACTTGAATGTCTCCTTTGTGTCGCAACGACCAGAACTGGACAAAGTATTCAAGGCGCAGTCTGACCAGAGCCCTGTACAATTTGATCATGACTTCCTCTGACCTGTATCCTATTTTGGCTGTGCAGTCATATGTAGTCTTGTATTAAGTGGCCATTATATAACTGGCTTATTCCCATTTGTCAGTAAAGTCTGATGATGAGGTAGGAATGGTGCCCAAGTACATTAACGGGCATTGGAAATACTAAGTGAGCTGAAATGCCACTCAGGACATAAAGTAACAGAATGAAGAATGTTATGTATGAAAATTACTGGCAAACACCAAGGGAAGGTGATTCAAAGACCCTGCAAGAACTTTTAAACTCGTTCATTTTCTCTCTTAGTTTCTGGGAGAAATTAGCATTTAACCAATGGGCCTCAGCAGAGACCAAAGAGAATTCAAACAAGGAAACTGGGGACAGATCAGGAAGTAACTAAAGAGAAGTAGGGATCCCAGTGAGGAAGGGAGAATCAGGAACCTGCCAGCCACAAGTTACACAGGCAGCAGGAAGCTGACTTGAATGGAAACTCAGACAAAGCCACCACAGCAAACTGCGCTAATACAGGGAATCACTGTTATGCTGAATCGTTGAAAGCTTTCGGTGAAATTCAGTATAGAAACAACGCAAATTATGATAATTCTAAACATCAGTCAGCAGTTTTAAATAGAAACCGTGATCTCTCCAACTCATGCATCAATTCTGAAATCACTATTCTAAAGGGGATCTGGCAATACTGGCTCAGGAGAAAATATTGCCTCAGTAGAAAAAGGAAGAAAGACTTGCATTCACACAGCGCCTTTCATGACCTCAGGACATCCCAAAGTGCTTTTATGTGGCTCGGTGTCAAATTTTGTTTGATAACGCTCCTGTGAAGAGCCTTGGGACGTCTTACTACATTAAATACAAGTATTTACTACATTAAATACTTGCTATATAAATACAAGTTATTGTTGTGATTGAGTAATACAAATAAGCAAGTATGATGATGAGTAAATGAGTAATCAGACACCAATGCAGACATGACATTGTTTTCCATATAGTTAAATACAAAGGGAAACTGCAAATGTTGGAAATCTAAAATAAAACCAGAAGAGAAAGATAGGTGGTGGGGTGTAACCCTTCATCGGAACTCAAAACTGAAAGACAGAAAAGCATTTTAGTAAGGTTAGATAGAGAGAAAGACTTGTATTTATATAGCACCTTTCGTGACCACAGGACTTCCCAAAGCTTTCCAGTCAACAAAGTACTTTTGAAGTGTAGTCACTGTTGAAATGTAGGAAATGTGGCAGCTAATTTGCGCACAGCAAGCTCCCAGACACAGCAATGTGATAATGACCAGATAATCTGTTTTAGTGATGTTGGTTGAGGGATAAATATTGGCCAGGACATCTGGCAGAACTCACTATTCTTCTTCGAGATGGTGCCATGCGAACTTTTATGACTACCTGAGATGGTTTAATGTCTCATCCAAACAACAGCACCTCCGGCATCGCAGCACCACCTCAGTACTGCACTGGGGCTGTCAGCCTGGATTTTGTGCTCAAGTCAGTGGAGCGGGACTTGAACCCATAACCTTCTGACTCAGAGGTGGGAGAACTACCAATTGAGCCATAGAATCATAGAAGATAGGAGCAGGAGTAGGCCATTCGGCCCCTCTAGCCTGCTCCGCCATTCAATGCGATCATGGCTGATCATCCAAATTCAGTACCCTGTCCCTGCTTTCTCCCCATATCCCTTGATCCCTTTAGCCTTAAGAAATATATCCAACTCCTTCTTGAATCCACAGCTGAAAGAAATGAGCCGTAAAACACCTACCTTGTAGAATAAGCAAAGCTTGAGCTTAGTGAGTGCCCACTAATCCCAAGAGAGTGACTGCCCTTGACATCAAGGCAGCATTTGACCGAGTCTGGCATCAAGGAGCCCTAGTAAAACTGAAGTCAATGGGAATCAGGGGGAAAACGCTCCACTGGCTGGAGTCATACCTAGCACAAAGGAAGATGGTTGTGGTGGTTGAAGGTCAATCATCACAGCCCCAAGACATCGCTGCAGGAGTTCCTCAGGGCAGTGTCCTAGGCCCAACCATCTTCAGCTGCTTCATCAATGACCTTCCCTCCAACATAAAGTCAGAAATGGGGATGTTCGCTGATGACTGCACAGTGTTCAGCACCATTCGCAACTCCACAGATAATGAAGCAGTCCATGCCCGCATGCAACAAGACCTGGACGACATTCAGGCTTGGGCTGATAAGTGGCAGGTAACATTCGCGACACAGAAGTGCCAGGCAATGACTATCTCCAACAAGCGAGAGTCTAACCACCTCCCCTTGACATTCAATGGCATTACCATCGCCGAATCCCCCACTATCAACATCCTGGGGGTCACCATTAACCAGAAACTTAACAGAACCAGCCACATAAATACTGTGGCAACAAGAGCAGGTCAGAGGCTAGGTATTCTGCGGCGAGTGTCTCACCTCCTGACTCCCCAAAGCCTTTCCACCATCTACTGTACAAGGCACAGGTAAGGAGTGTGATGGAATACTCTCCACTTGCATGGATGAGTGCAGCTCCAACAACACTCAAGAAGCTCGACACCATCCAGGACAAAGCAGCCCGCTTGATTGGCACCCCATCCACCACCTTAAACATTCACTCCCTCCACCACTGGCGTACCGTGGCTGCAGTGTACCATCTACAAGATGCACTGCAGCAACTCGCCAAGGCTTCCTCGGCAGCACCTCCCAAACCCGCGACCTCTTCCACCTAGAAGGACAAGGGCAGCAGGCGCATGGGAACACCACCACCTCCAAGTTCCCCTTCAAGTCACACACCACCCTGACTTAGAAGTATATCGCCAATCCTTCATCGTCGCTGGGTCAAAATCCTGGAACTCCCTACCTAACAGCACTGTGGGAGTACCATCACCACACGGACTGCAGCGGTTCAAGAAGGCGGCTCACCACCACCTTCTCAAGGGCAACTAGGGATGGGCAATAAATGCTGGCTTTGCCAGCGACGCCCTGATCCCATAAAACAAATTTTAAAAACCCAGATTGACAGGCGCCTTAATACTCTTGCTCAATGAATATTCCGCTGTGCCTGGTTTGACGATTGCGCCTCACACCTATTAATTTTTATGGTGTAAAATCACGGGCTGAGGTTGCGGAATTTTCCAGATAAATGCTCCTGGTCTGTGCCAGGACTGCTGCATCGGAAAATCTGTATGTGCATTGGTAAAATATCACCGCGCATTACTTGACCTCTCATGACTGGAGTGTTCTGGTGAGGTCAGATTATTCTGTTATTCCTCCTTAAACTTGCTTCTCCGTGAAAGTAAGAACAAGGTCGCAAGCAATTTACAGATGAGGAAGGCCATTCGGCCCATCTCAGTTGATCCATCCAGAATGACCCAAAAGCCCACCTTGAATGATTCAATTAGCCACGGATTAAGTGCAGGTACTCAATGAGGTTCTGACCATGGTACGTCAATGAAAGAAGGTCTGAATCCCATATGCCTGGCGCTGGCTGCCTCAGACTGTAGTAGAACAACTAACAGAGCACATTATAAACGGAGCACCAGAACTTCTTTGGAGAGGGCTGTCATGGGCTGGCCAGCACATGTGCGGAAAATGCCAGCCCGTAAGTTACAGTCAGGCTTAGTTCTAGTATGAAAACTTTCCTTGAAAAATGCCAAAAAGCTGGAATGAGAATTCCCACTCTCAAGGTTAAGTACTGAACCGTAAGGAGTAATATTAACGTAACCCGCCCGGTGTGAAACTGACCGGTGCCGATGAGCAGCCAATTACACTCCCTGCCGTATTTTACTTTCCATTGACTTCTAAAATGAGCAGACAGTCCACACCATCTGGTTATCTAAAATGACCCCCTCCACCCCGCCACACCCCACCCCGCAACTTCCCCATACTGGCAGACAACCACATCTCATCCTGCATTGCGACAGGCCTCATTTACACCCTGCTAATTGACAGATAAGTGGCAGCAATGGGCAGTTGCCAATGGCAGAAACCTTAAATTTAAAAGCTTCCACACCCAGCCCATGTCATAGCATTTCACTGTGAAGAAGGCCAGAGCTCGAATGTATACACCACTATCCTAGAAAAACAGAGTCTTCTTTCACCGATTGAACAAGATTCCAATGACAAAAGCAAAACGTACAGTCGTAACATCATGACCTGGAGGTGCAGAATTTCCCAATATGCACTCCCGGTGTGCGTCAGGAGTGACCAAAACCGAGAATCCCAGCCACAGAATCCAGCCCACTATGTGTCCATTACAATAGCCTCCATTTTAAAATTCTCATCATTGTGTTCAAATCTCTCCATGGACTTGCCCCTCCCTATCTCTAACCACCTCCAGCCCTACAATCCTCCGAGAAATCTGAGTTCCTCCAGCTCTGGCCTCTTGTGCATCACCCACTTCCTTCGCCCTACCATTGGAGGCCGTGCCTTCAGCTGCCTGGACCCTAAGCTCTGAAATTTCCCCCCCCCCCCCAAAAAAAAACCTGTCCCTCTCCCTCTCTCTCTCCTCCTTTAAGACGCTCCTTAAAACCTACCTCTTTGACTAAGCTTTTGGTCACCTGTCCTAATGTCTCTTTCTTTGGCTCGGTGTCAATTTTTATCTGATTACGCGCCTGCAAAGCGCCTTTTAACATTTTACTACATTAAGGATGTCACACAAATGCAAGTTGTTGTTGTTTCGGAGCAACCTGTACCTGTACCATCATTACTTACAACATGTGACGTAAACTGCAAAGACTAGAAGAAGAATAACTAATGGCACCACCACAGCAGGAATTATACTTGATTGTAGATTGGCTGCTGGTTCACATCCTTTACCTGCCAATAGAGAGCATCATGTCAATATACGAACTGCAGTTCTAATCAGCATATTAGTTGGAAGTCCGAAGTAATGTAAAAAGATCCAAAACAAATCTATTATATATTATTAAAAATCTTGTGTATGTGCACACTTCCTGTCCAACTTCCTGTTGTCATGATTTTTGATCATGCTTTTATGTCAACATTTAACATTAAGATTGCCTATGTAAACATTTAGAAAAGAAATCTGTAACAATGTGGTTGCAAGCTCTGGCCAATAGGTGGCACTGTGGGGTGGAGTTTCTTAAGTTTCTCTCCTAACACCGTCACCATCTTGAATATATATTTTTTTGTAGATACATCAGCTGACTACGGGCTGCGTCAGAGACAATTTACTAGTACAACAACAACAACAATTTGTATTTATATAGCGCCTTTAACGTAGTAAAACCTCCCAAGGCGCTTCACAGGAGTATTAACAGACAAAAAATTTGACACCGAGCCACATAAGGAGAAATTAGGGCAGGTGACCAAAAACTTGGTCAAAGAGGTAGTTTAAAGGAGCATCTTAAAGGAGGAAAGAGAGGTAGCGAAGCGGAGAGGTTTAGGCAGGGAATTCCAGAGCTTAGGGCCGAGGCAGCTGAAGGCACGGCTACCAATGGTTGAGCGATTATAATCAGGGATGCTCAAGATGGCAGAATTAGAGGAGGGCAGAAATCTCGGGGGGGTGTGGGGGGGCGGTTGTGGGGCTGAATGAGATTACAGAGATAGGGAGGGGCGAGGCCATGGAGAGATTTGAAATTAAGGATGAGAATTTTGAAATCAAGGCGTTGCTTAACCGGGAGCCAATGTAGATCAGCGAGCATAGGGGTGATGGGTGAACGGGACTTGGTGCGAGTTAGGACACGGGCAACCGAGTTTTGGATGACCTCAAGTTTACGTAGGATAGAAAGTGGGAGGCCAGCCAGGAGTGCGTTGGAATAGTCAAGTCTAGAGGTAACAAAGGCATGGATGAGGGTTTCAGCAGCGGATGAGCTGAGGCAATGTTACGGAGGCGGAAATAGGCGGTCTTAGTTATGCAGCGGATGTCTGGTCGGAAGCTCATTTCAGGGTCAAATATGACACCAAGATTGTGAACAGTGTGGTTCAGCCTCAGACAGATGTTAGGGAGAGGGATGGAGTCACTGGCTAGGGAATGGAGTCTGTGGCAGGGATCGAAAACAATGGCTTCGGACTTCCCAATATTTAACTGAAGAAAATTTCTGCTCATCCAGAACTGGATGTCGGACAAGCAGTCTGACAATTTAGAGACCGTGGAGCGGTTGAGAGAAGTGGTAGTGAGGTAGAGCTGGGTGTCGTCAGCGTACATGTGGAAACTGACGCTGTGTTTTCGGATGATGTTGCCAAGGGGCAGCATGTAGATGAGAAATAGGAAGGGGCCACGGATAGATCCTTGGGGGACACCAGTGGTAACGCTGCAGGAGCGGGAAGAGAAGCCGTTGCAGGTGATTTTCTGGCTACTATTAGATAGATAAGAATGGAACCAGGCGAGTGTAGTCCCACCCAGCTGGAGGATGGTGGAGAGGCGTTGGAGAAGGATGGAGTGGTCAACCATTTTAAAAGCTGCAGACAATAAATATATAAAATCATACAGCACAGAAAGAGGTCATTTGGCCCATAGTGTCTGTCCCGGCTCTTTGAAAGAGCTTTCCAATTAGTGTCACTCCCCTGCTCTTTCCCCATAGCGCTGCAAATCTTTCCATTTCAAGTATATATCCAATACCCTTTTTAATGTTACTATTGAATCTGCTTGCACTATTAGTTCAGGCAGTGCATTTCAGATCACAACAAATCGCTGTGTAAAAACAAAAACTCCCCCTGGTTCTCCAACCCTAGAACCCCTCTGCATCTCTACTCCTCTCACTCTCCCTTTACCCCACCACCGGCAGCTGTGCCTTCAGCTTCCTGGAACTCACGTTCTGGAATTCCCCTCTTGAAACGCTTCCGCCTCCTCACCTCCCTCCCCTTCTTTAAGATTCTCCATCTCTTTGAGCAAAGTTTGAGTCACCCTTCTTTGGCTCAGCGTCCAGTCTCCACATGCCTCTGTGAAGCACCATTGAATGTGATTCTGCATTAAAGGTGTGATGTGTATAGGTCTTCTTTCACTCTGTGGTGCCTTTACTATAAAAGCGGATTCCTAATACATCATGGCAGTGAGCCTGCCTTTTATATCTATTTCCATGTATGGATCTGGCTAGTGACACCAGGAAGATACCAGGGATGGGAAACGATAGTTATGCATTTTTATAGCGCCTTTCACAACCTCAGGACATCCAAAAGTGCTTTACAGCCAATAAAGTACTTTTGAAGTGTAGTCACAGCAACGTGATAATGATCAGATAATCAGTTTTAGTGATGTTGATTGAGGGATAAATATTGGCCAGGACACCGGGGATAACGCCCCTGCTCTTCTTCGAAATAGTGCCACGGGATCTTTTATGTCCACCTGAGAGGGCAGACGGGGCCTCGGTTTAATGTCTCATCCGAAAGACGGCACCTCCGACAGTGCAGCGCTCCCTCAGTACTGCACTGATGTGTCAGCCTAGATTTTGTGCTCAACTCTCTGGAGTGGGACTTGAACCCACAACCTTCTGACTCAGAGGCACGAGTGCTACCAACTGACACCATGATATAAGGATAGACTTGAGAGTCTGCGACTATTTCCACTGGATTTCAGAATTATGCAGGGTTTTGACAGAGTGAACAGGGAAAGACTATTTCCTCTGGCTGGAGAATCAATGACCACGGATCGTCAATTTAAAATGATCACCGAGAGGGTAATTTAAACTTTGGGCGGCAGTGTAAAACGGGTGATATTGGATCGGCCGCCCATTATACACCCGCCCAATTTTCCTTTCCATCGAAGTCAAAAGTTAAAATTACCACCCAGAGAGTGAGGAGAAAGGCTTGAAGAAATTTCTTTACTCAAGAAATAGTGCCAGTGGTTGAGACAGGTACCATTGCATCTCTTAAGGGAAAATTGGATAAATATTTGAAGCAGAGGAAGATACACAGCTAAGGGGAAAGAATGGGGCACTGGGGTAGATTTGGATTGGTCTAGCAAAGAGCTGGCACAGACACAATGGGCCAAATGCCCTCCTTCTGCACTGTAAAATTCAACGGTTCGATGGCTCCCCATGAAAACTGTGGCAAAAATGACTGAGCAATTAGCTCTCCTAATCATGGTTTTCCTCATGGGTTGTTACTTCAGAATTGATTTGTTGGCTACAACTTTATCATTGAACACGTCGAAGTTTGACTTCCGATTAAAGACTCTTGTAAACAATATCGTCAAAGAAGGCTTTTTATTATATTTTACTTGCAAGGAGACTGCAACCATAGCCCAATTAGCTATGATGACAGACTGCCGAATCACAGAAAATGGAGTATTCTTATACAGTATAATATCACATGACATGTTGTTTAAGGTAAGCTAAGTTAACAATTAGAAAAAACACATTAGAAATGCCTTACAATGAGACTAGCTAATCTCTATAAAATGGAGTCTATCTATTTTACTTCTCTTACCAAGGCCAAGGCGACTGGTTTGTTTACTTTACTAGCCCTTGGTTATCTCAATATTAAGCCTGTTTTCTTTTGTGCAGGCAGTCTTTTGCTGACAGCATAGTCTAAGAATTTAAAGTTATTTTCAGAAAAGAACATAACAATGGATTTTTTTCCTTTTCCACACAAGTCAGAGTCGGCCATTTTATTAGTTTAAATTCAAGGACACCATTTTGTCCGAGACCTCACCAGCTTGTTTCATTATTTCCGCAAGTAAAATACCTGACGCACATATCACAATGATTCCACCCAATGGAGTTACTACATCCAGCGTGACACGGCAAACTGGGAACAAATAAAACAGAAAGAATCACAGAGAGCACAGGTTACACTCACACTCAGCCTCCAGCTGTGCCTCTGGGGAATGCAACTGGTCAAAAAGTACAGGGAAGATTTTCCTGTTCCTGCGCTTGGGATTTCTGGATCATCTGGGTGCAGTGAATACAGAAAAACCGGTGGGGAGGAGCACACGCCCCTAACAGAGCCCATTCCATTCTCCATCCATTTAAATTAACGGACAGAAAATCAGGTGGCCTCCCTTATAGATGTCTGCTTCTCTGCCGGAGTCTCTGGGAACGGTAGTATAGTGGTTGTGTTACTGGACTAGTAATCTCGATGCCTGGACTAATGATCTGGGTAAGACATGAGCTCAAATCCCACCATGGCAGCTGTGGAAATCAAATTCAGTTAATTAAATAAATCTGGACTTAAAAAGCTAATATCAGTACTGGAGATCATGAAACTACCAGATTGTCATAAAAACCCATCTGGTTCACTAATGTCCTTTAGGGAAGGAAACCTGCCGTCCTTACCCGGTCTGACCTATACGTGACTCCAGACCCACAGCAATGTGGTTGACTCTTCACTGCCCCTCTGAAATGGCTTGGCAACTCAGTTGTCAAGGAGGTGGCTCACCACCACCTTCTAAAGGGCAATTAGGGATGGGCAATAAATGTTGGCCTTGCCAGCAATACCCACGTCCTGTGAATGAATAAAAAAAATAGCTGTGCCCAGGTGATCCAATAATTCCAGCAGCAGGAACATTTTCCCCATTACCAAGGTTGTGGTTCCTGTGTCAGTGTGTAGGTGTCAGCTGTGGTTCAGTGTTAGCACTCTCACTTCTGAGTCATAGGTTCAAGTCCCACACCAGAGACTTGAGCACGTAATCCAGGCTGGCACTTCAGTGTGACACTGTCGGAGGTGCCGTCTTTTGGATGAGACCTTAAACCGAGATTCTATTTGTCTTCTCAGATGGATGCTAAAAGATCCCCTGGTAAAACACTGGTTCGGCCTCAACTGGAGTATTGTGTCTAATTCTGAGCACCGCACTTTAGGAAGGATGTGAAGGCCTTAGAGAGGGTGCAGAAAAGATTGACGAGAATGATTCCAGGGATGAGGGACTTCAG
Source organism: Squalus acanthias (assembly GCA_030390025.1). Classification (NCBI taxonomy): domain Eukaryota; kingdom Metazoa; phylum Chordata; class Chondrichthyes; order Squaliformes; family Squalidae; genus Squalus; species Squalus acanthias. The sequence continues at coordinate 25,690,361 of CM059449.1, read as the reverse complement.
TTACGTGGATAGATGAGAGAAGGTTGTTCTCCTTAGAGCAGAGAAGGTTGAGAGGAGATTTGATAGCGGAGTTCAAAATCATGAGGGGTCTAGACAGAGTAGATAGAGAGAAACTGTTCCCATTGGCGGAAGGGTCGAGAACCAGAGGACACAGATTTAAGGTGATTGGCAAAAGAACCAAAGGTGACATGAGGAAAAACTTTTTTATGCAGCGAGTGGTTAGGATCTGGAATGCACTGCCTGAAAGGGTGGTGGATGCAGACTCAATCGTGGCTTTCAAAAGGGAATTGGATAAGTACCTGAAGGAAAAAATTTGCAGGGCTACAGGGAAAGAGCGGGTGAGTGGGACTAGCTGAAGTGCTCTTGCAGAGAGTTTGACAGGCTTGACGGGCCAAATGTCCTTCTTCTGTGCTGTAACCATGCTACGATTTTATGAATATTTGAAGAGGAGCAGGGAAGTTCTCCCTGGTGTCCTGGTTAATATTTATCCCTCAACCAAAAACTAAAATCAGACAACCTGGTCATTTACTTCATTGCTGTTTGTGGGACCTTGCTGTGTGCAAATTGCCTACCAAATTTCCTTCATTGAAACAACAACAACAACTTGTATTTATATAGCGCCTTTAATATAGTAAAATGTCCCAAAGCACTGCACAGGAGTATTTTAAGACAAAAAATTTGACAACAGTGACTACACTTCGGAAAGTACTTCATTGGCTGTAAAGCACTTTGGGACGTCCTGAGGTTGTGAAAGGTGCTGTAGAAACACAAGTTCTTGCAGTGCACAGCATTCTCAGTCTAATTTCTATAAGGTATAGAAGATCATCACTAATACACCCCAGACCATCAACAAACCATGCTCTCGAACATTTTTAAAAATCCACTCAAATTACAAAAATAGGAATGAATTTTAAAAATGTTATTCCTCTCAGTTCTTGCTCCCAGTTTGTTCCTGGTCTCTCTAGTGAAATTAAAAGTGACAATGTTACTGTTTTAGGGCTTTCCTCTCGGAGTTCATTGTGAAACCTTGCACTGGCCCGCTCTGAACTTACTTTGCGCTCTGTCAGTCCGTTTATTTTGGTCATTATTTGTTTCACAAGTACAGCATAGCTGGAGGCCATTCGGCCCATTGTGCCTGTGCCGGTGATAGTTCATTGTCTGGAGCTATCAGCAAAGAAACTCTGCTCATTGCTTCTGACTCTCTCTGACCCTTGACCCCAATCCCAAGGAGGGGAAAGGGGTGGTTATTAATACATCAGGGACAGGCGCCTGAGCCAGCGATGCCCACCCAGCATAAGCAGTGAAATCTGAGAGCAGCAGCCTGCCACTCGGGGACAGGGAGCCACAGGCTGACCCGATTAATGACAAGAATAACTTGCATTTATATAGTGTCTTTAACGGAGTAAAACATCCCAAGGTGCATCACAGGAGCGTAATCAAAAATAATTTGACACCGAGCCACATAAGGACAGGTGACCAAAAGCTTGGTGAAAGAGGTTGGTTTTAAGGAGCATCTTAAAGGAGGAGAGAGAGGTAGAAAGGCGGAGAGCTTTAGGGAGGGAATTCCAGAGCTTAGGGCCTAGACAGCTGAAGGCACGGCCGCCAATGGTGGAGCGATTAAAATCGGGGTGCACAAGAAGTCAGAATTGGAGGAGCGCAGAGATTTTGGAGGGCTATAGGGCTGGAGGAGATTATACAGATAGGGAGGGGTGAGGCCAGGGAGGGATTTGAAAACAAGGATGAGAATTTTAAAATTGAGCTGTTACCAGAACGGGAGCCAATGTAGGTCAGCGAGCGATGGGTGAACGGGACTTGGTGCAAGTTAGGATACGAACAGCTGAGTTTGGATGAGCTCAAGTGTAATGACTTAAAGGCTTTCCAAATTTCTCAGTGAAGCTCTGACTCTGGTAGGTTTACACCCCCGACGTGCTGCTCCTGCACCTTGCTTGGTCCTAATTGCAGTATGCGAACTGAATGGCAGTAGAACTGGGCTCTCCTGTCTCATGTCTCTCTTACACAAGCAGCAGTAGAACTGGGCTCTCCTGGCCTCATGTCTCTCTTATACAAGCAGCAGTAGAACTAGGCTCTCCTGTCTCATGTCTGTCTCACACAAGCAGCAGTAGAACTGGGCTCTCCTGTCTCATGTCTCTCTTATACAAGCAGCAGTAGAACTGGGCTCTCCTGTCTCATGTCTCTCTTACACAAGCAGCAGTAGAACTGGGCTCTCCTGTCTCATGTCTCTCTTACACAAGCAGAAATATAACACGGCTTCTTGAAAAAAGATGGATGGGAGACCAGGAAAGAAGATCAAGTTGCATGAGAGAAAAATAAGGACAAATGCACACTCTGTTGCAGTAATGGGATCAAGGAAATAATTTGCTCAGTGATGAGGCCATAAATGTATTCACCAACACTCGTGCTTGTTTTAGAAGCCAGTGGCCAATTACATAGCAACGGCAGGACTTATAGAAAGGGCATTAAAGCCACAGAGAATGCACTATGTAGATTAACAGGATGAGGTTAATGGGATTCCTTAAATGGAGCAGAGATTGCTAAGAGGAAATTTAATGTAGGGTATTAAAAGAATGATACAAATAAGAATGCAACTCATGTTTGAACTTACGTTTGGTCGACAAGATCTTATTTAACCTTTTCGAGTCACAGCCCACCATACTACAAGATGATGATATGGTTAATATTAGCAGGATACATAAAAGCACCAACATAAACAAGGTGATTTTAGAAGGTCCTATTAAAAGAACAAAAGATGAATAAAATTACACACATTCACAGGTTAGATAAAAAATACAAACAAAACGAGATATACCTTAAGGGAATTCTTTACTTATAGACCATAGATATTTACAGCACAGTAGGCAGCCATTTGGTCCATTAGGTCTGTGCCAGCTTGTTGCTAGAGTGATCCACAACTAATCGCACTGCCCCGCTCAATCCCCATAGGCTCCCCAATTTTCCCTTAAAAGATGTAATGGTCTCTGCCTCAACCGCTCCCGATAACAGAGCATTCCATGCTCCAACAGCCCTCAAAGTAAAGGGATTCTTGCTAACCTCGCTCCTCACTCTCTGTGACAAATTTAAATTGATGCAGTCACATTTCCTACATTACAACAGTGACTACACTTCAAAAGTACTTCATTGGCTGTAAAGTGCTTTGGGATGTCCTGAGGTCATGAAAGATGCTGGATAAATGCAAGTCTCTCTTTTTTGGGCTCTCAGGCTAGCATCATAACCACTACACTACCACACCCACTGGATGACATAGTATGTCAGAAGTATTGTAGAAATGCAATTACCAACTGAGAGAGAAAACAAATAGGAACACACGCAGTACCTTCAGCCTGTATCCAACACATAAAGGCAGCGAAAAGAATGATAAACGAAAGCATTGCGGCAAACTGCAAGAATAGTAGCATGTTTCGTTGAAACTGAAGACCTGGAAAAATAAGTAAACGGATATCAACATTACTCATAGAATCATAGAATGTTACAACACAGAAGGAGGCCATTCGGCCGATTGTCCTGTGTCGGCTCTTTGAAAGAGCTATCCAATTATCCCACTTCTCTGCTCTTTCCCCACAGCCCTTCACTTTTCCCCCTTCAAGTATTTATCCAGTTCCCTTTTCAAAGTTACTATTGAATCTGCTTCCACCACCCTTTCAGGCAGAGAATATTCATACATTTGAATTAATCACCACATACATAGGGGACCAGAATTTAAGATGACTTAGGCGTCACATTTAAATGTTTCACAGTATCTCAACTATTAAATTGTAACAGTTTTAAACAAATCTTTCTTACTTATTGTTTTGCTGTCCTCATGCAAACATGAAATTAATACACCACTCCAGACTAGAGTAGCAAAAATCAGTGCAGCAAAGGTCAATCCCAGTGTGTAATGATACAGAGGTGGAAAACCTGAAATAGAAAATATTATATTAAACTTATACTATTTTCAAACCATATTACAAATTGCAACCAGGGATTTTTTCCCCCCTTAAATATGTAGTTATTGCTTGGTAGCCTTGGAGAGGGTGTAGAGGAGATTTACTGGAATGATGCCAGGGATGAGGGACTTCAGTTCTGTGGAGAGACTAGAGAAGCTGGGGTTGTTCTCCTTAGAGCAGCAAAGGTTAAAGGGAGATTTAATAGAATTGTTCAAAATCATGAGGGGTTTTGATAGAGGAGGAGGGTCAGTAACAAGAGGACACAGATTTAAGAAAATTGGCAGAAGAACCAGAGGTGAGATGAGGTGAATTTTGTTTAGACAGCAAGTTGTTATGGTGTGGAATGCACTACCTGAAAGGGTGATGGAAGCAGATTCAATAATAATTTGCAAATGGGAATTTGATATATAGTTGAAAAGGAATAATTTGCAGGGCTATGTGGAAAGAGCAAGGGGAGGAGGACGAATTGGATAGCTCTTTCAAAGAGCTGGCATAGGCAAGATGGGACGAATGGCCCCTTTTTGTGTTGCGTGATTCTATGACCAAAGTGAGGTGTATTAGTGATGGAATAGAGTACTTCCCACTTCAGGGACTCAATGCTAGCATCACGTACCCCTCCTGGCTCCCAAGGTGAGATATCATACTCTTAAGACGCAATATAAAAGTACCCTCCACTCTGCCCCAACAATATACCTCTATACCTCGACTCCACCCTCAGAATTACCCTTTTGGCACTCGAGGGTAATTTTAACCCAACTCGCCAGGCGGGAATCCCACGGGATCAGATGGAACACCGGTTTTACAACCCCATCCAATATTACTCTCCAATGACTTCAATGGAGAGTAAAATTGGGGAGGCTGTAAAACCAGCGTTGCACCCGATCCCGTCAGTTTCCCAACAGGCGGGTTCAGTCAAAATTGCACTGTGATAACTTAAAAGATGATTTTGCACTTTGGCGCTCCTGGTAAATACCAGGAGCCTATATCGGGAAATTGTGCACTACCAGTCTGTGATTTTCCATCCTACTCCTTTGTCTTGCCATGGAAATTTCTGGGTCAATTGTGGTACAGTCCATATAAAAATGGAGAATAACGATACGCAATGTTATTCCCACATTAACACCCTTAGTGAGGCTGAGTGCAAAGGATATCAGTGGAATATTGTTTTAACTAATAAATGGAATTCACTGGCTGACTTGACTCACCATAAATAGAAAGATAATACGAATTGTTCTTCTTGCTAACAGGGTTTTCCACGGTGCAAGTGTATTTCCCACAGTCTGATTTTATGGCTTCAGAAATAATCAACTTGCTGTTGTTTTGCACTAACTGATAACGTTGGCCATTCATTATCATATCGTCATCTTTTGTCCACAGAATGGAACTCGCATTGCCCGCCAACGCTTGACAGATCAGTTCAATGGTGGTATCCACATCAGTAGAATTACTGCTGATCAGAGGCTCAGACAGTGGTTCTGTGGAGACAATGCATGAACAGTTAAACAGGTCTGAGCATTAAGGTAACATCATTGCTGCACATTGCGTGTGCAGTGCAGCTAACGAGTTCTGTCCTTCACATGTACCTCACAATACTTCCGTCTGTTAGGAGACTGATTCTTGGATATATTGTAAAGCTACTTATTGCCATTATACATGTAAAGTCATATGATTTACAGAGTTTGGACAGAATTTCTTGTCTGACAACAATAGTGTCTCATCAATTCTCAGTAACAGATACAGGGAATGAATTGATCAAAGAATCCTGCTACTGATCTCATGATAAACTAGTACAGAAAGGTAGGGGCTGAATTTCTTTGGCCTTTATGGTTTTTAAAAATTCATTCTTGGGATGTGGGCGTCGCTGGCAAGGCCAGCATTTATTGCCCATCCCTAAATGCCCTTGAGAAGATGGTGATGAGCCGCCTTCTTGAACCGCTGCAGTCTGTGTGGTGAAGGTGCTTCCACAGTGCTGTTAGAGAGTTCGTTCCAGGATTTTGACCCAGCAACGATGAAGGAACGGTGAGGATGTAACTGGTAAAATAGATAAGGGAGAACCAGTGGATGTGGTGTATTTGGACTTTCAAAAGGCTTTCGATAAGGTCCCGCATAAGAGATTAGCATGTAAAGTTAAGGCACATGGGATTGGGGGCAAGGTATTGACTTGGATAGAGAACTGGTTGGCAGACAGAAAGCAAAGAGTTGGAATAAACGGGTCTTTTTCCGAGTGGCAGGCAGTGACTAGTGGGGTACCGCAGGGATCGGTCCTTGGACCCCAGCTATTCACAATATATATTAATGATCTAGACAAGGGAACTAGATGTAATATCTCCAAGTTTGCAGACGACACAAACCTGGGTGGGCGTGTGTGCTGTGAGGAGGATGCCGAGAAACTCCAGCATGATTTGGACAGGTTGGGTGATTGGGCAGAAGCATGGCAGATGCAATATAACGTGGATAAATGCGAGGTTATCCACTTTGGTGTCAAAAACAGAAAGGCAGATTATTATCTGAATGGCAATAGATTGGGAGAAGGGGAAGTGCAACGAGACCTGGGTGTCCTTGTGCACCAGTCGCTGAAGGTAAGCATGCAGGTGCAGCAGGCGGTTAAGAAGGCAAATGGTATGTTGGCCTTCGTAGCGAGAGGGTTTGAGTACAGGAACAAGGATGTCTTGCTGCAGTTGTACAGGGCCTTGGTGAGACCACATCTTGAGTATTGTGTGCAGTTTTGGTCGCCTTATCTGAGGAAGGAGGTTCTTGCCATGGAAGGAGTTCAACGAAGATTCACAAGGCTGATACCTGGGATGGCAGGAATGACGTATGAGGAGAGATTGGGTCGATTGGGCTTATACTCGCTGGAGTTTAGAAGAATGAGAGGGGATCTCATTGAAACTTATAAAATTCTGACAGGACTGGACACAGGAAGGATGTTCCTGATGGTCGGGGAGTCCAGAACCAGAGGTCACAGTCTAAGGATAAGGGGTAAGCCATTTAGGACAGAAATGAGGAGGAATTTCTTCACCCAGAGAATGGTAAACCTGTGGAATTCTCTACCACAGAAGGCAGCAGAGGCCAATTCATTAAATATATTCAAGAAGGAGTTGGATATATTTCTTAAGGCTAAAGGGATATGGGGAGAAAGCAGGGACAGGGTTCTGAATTTGGATGATCAACCATGATCGCATTGAATGGCGGAGCAGGCTAGAGGGGCCGAATGGCCTACTCCTGCTCCTATCTTCTATGTTTCTATGTTTCTATATATTCCCAAGTCAGCATGGTGTGTGACTTGGAGGGGAACTTGGAGGTGATGGTGTTCTCATGAGCCTGCTGCCTTTGTCCTACTAGGTGTAGGCATCACAGGTTTGGGAGGTGCTGTTGAAGAAACCTTGGCGAGTTGCTACAGTGCATCTTGTAGATGGTGCACACTGTAGCCACGGTGTGCTGGTGGTGGAGGGAGTGAATGTTTAAAGTGGTGGATGGGGTGCCAATCAAGCGGGCTGCTTTGTCCTGGATGGTGTCGAGCTTCTTGAGTGTTGTTGGAACTGCACTCATCCAGCAAGTGGAGAGTATTCCATCACACTCCTAACTTGTGCCTTGTAGATGGTGGAAAGGCTTTGACACTCACCACAGAATACGCAGCCTGACCTGTTCTTGTAGCCACAGTATTTATGTGGCTGGTCCAGTTAAGCTTCTGGTCAATGGTGACTCCCAGGATGTTGATGGTGGGGAAGCTGAGAATAGTGATAAACTTCAAGAGGACATAGGCAGGCTGGTGGAATGTGCGGACACGTGGCAGATGAAATTTAATGCAGAAAAGTGCGAAGTGATACATTTTGGTAGGAAGAACGAGGTGAGGCAATATAAACTAAAGGGTACAATTCTAAAGAGGGTATAGGAACAGAGAAACCCAGGCGTATATGTGCACAAATCATTGAAAGTGGCAGGACAGGTTGAGAAAGCGGTGAAAAAGCATATGGGATCCTGGGCTTTATAAATAGAGGCATGGGGGAAAAATTTGATTGGTTAGCGCCTCCTGTTAGCGCCTCCGGGGGGGCTAGGAACTTAGCGCCGCTCGCGAAATTAACCAGTTGTTTTGTGGCGGTGCTAAACACTACCGCCACGATCTCCTGCGCTCGTAGATCGTGATGTCAGTCAAGCGTGCAACGCCTCGGTAGCGCCCTGGACCGGATATTGAGTCGCACCCCCTGCCTTAGCGCCTGCCGCTGGGAACGACAGGTAGAGGGGAACGTTTTCAAGTCGGGAAGGGGCTGGGGGAGCGCTATTTAAAGGCGGGCGCTTCTTGCCTTTTCTTGTCGGCAAAATTTTTGGTTTTAACGCTGTCCTAAGGAGTTTTGGCCCTCAGCAACACATTTGAGGTTCCTAAGCGCCGAGCTCTTTTCCTGGGCCTATCCATTAGTGCTTCCAACACAATTGCTTTTGAGGACTCTCCAGGCCGAGATTCAAGGCTGCAATGAGCAGGGTGTGACTGGCCAGCAAGATGGCCCCTCCCCTTTAAGAACTGGATGGCACCAGTGTGTCTGGTTTCCATGGTAATTGGCATCGCCTGAGCTTCGGTAGCATTCTGAGGTAGCGCCTTGCTCCCTGACGTATGCGCCTTGAGAGGTGTGTAGCACTTGATTTAGCGCTCAAATCACCTCCAGGGGCGATAGAGGCGAATTTTACAGTCGGAGGCAATAATTAGCGCTGGGCGCTAAACTTTGCGCCCGGCCGATATTAGCTCCCCAAAATGGGCGATACCCAATTTTTCCCCCCATTGAGTACAAAAGCAAAGAAGTTATGATGAACCTTTCTAAAACACTGGTTCGGCCTCAACTGGAGTATTGTGTCCAATTCTGGGCACCGCACTTTAGGAAGGATGTGAAGGCCGTAGAGAGGGTGCAGAAAAGATTTACAAGAATGGTTCCAGGAATGAGGGACTTCAGTAATGTTGATAGACTGGAGAAGCTCAGGTTGTTCTCCTTAAAGCAGAGAAGGTTGAGAGGAGATTTGATAGAATCATAGAATGGTTACAGCACGGAAGGCGGCCATTCGGCCCGTCGAGCCCGTGCCAACTCTCAGCTAGTCCCACTCCCCCGCCCTTTCCCCATAGCCCTGCAAAAAATTTTCCTTCAGATGCTTATGCAACTCCCTTTTGAAAGATAAGATTGAGTCTGCCTCCACCACCCTTTCAGGCAGTGCATTCCAGATTTTAACCACTCGCTGCGTAAAAAAGTTTTGTCTTACGTCACCTTTGGTTCTTTTGTCAATCACCTTAAATCTGTGTCCTCTGTTTCTCAACCCTTCTGCCAATGGGACAGTTTCTATCTACTCTGTCCAGACCCCTCATAGTTTTGAACAGCTCTATCAAATCTCCTTGCTCCACTTGACCTACCTCATTCCCCAGAACCAGATCCAGCAATGCCTCCTCCCTCATCGGGCCGGAAACATACTGATCAACAAAGTTCTCCTGAACCCCTTCTCTGCCCTTTACACTATTACGATCCCAGTCTATATTAGGATTGTTGAAGTCCCCCATTATTAATACTCTATAGTTCTTGCACCTCTCAGTAATTTCTCTGCAAATTTGCTCCTCCATATCTTTCCCACTATTTGGTGGTCTATATAATACACCTAATAGTGTAATGGCACCTCTATTATTTCTTAACTCTATCCATATAGATTCTGTCCTTGACCCCTCCAGAACATCCTCCCTCTCCAGCACTGTAACATTCTCCTTAACCAATACTGCCACACCACCTCCCATCTTTCCTGAACACCTTATATCCAGGAATATTTAATACCCAATCCTGCCCTTTTTTGAGCCAGGTCTCAGTTATTGCCACAACATCATATTCCCAAATGGCTATTTGTGCCTACAGCTCACTTACCTTGTTTACTGCACTTCGTGCATTCACATACATACACTGTAAATCCATCTTAGACCATCCTGTATTCTCTCTTAGTTGGACCCCACCTAATATCTTACTATTTCTTACTTTGGTGCTCTCTGCCTCTCACAATCCTTTGAGCACTTTATTTCCCCTTTCTAATGTTACATCCTGGTACCCACCCCCCTGCCAAATTAGTTTAAACCCTCCCCAACAGCACAAGCAAACCCCCCCGCGAGGATATTGGTTGCAGCCCTGTTGAGGCTGCAACCCGACTGGCCTGTACAGGTCCCACCTCCCCCAGAACCGGTCCCAATGCCCCAGGAATCTGAAGCCCTCCCTCCTGCACCATCTCTCCAGCCACGCATTCATCTGCTCTATCCTCCTATTTCTACTCACTTGTGCGTGGCACCGTGAGTAAACCGGAGATTACTACCTTTGAGGTCCTGCTTTTTAATCTATTTCCTAGCTCCCTGAAATCTGCCTGTAGGACCTCATCCCTCTTTCTACCTATGTCATTGGTACCAATATGGACCACAACCTCTGGCTGTTCACCCTTCCCCCTCAGAATGTTCTGCAGCTGCTCAGTTACATCAGATAGAGGTGTTCAAAATCATGAGGGGTCTAGACAGAGTAGATAGAGAGAAACTGTGTGCATTGCTAGAAGGGTCGAGAACCAGAGGACACAGATTTAAGGTGATTGGCAGAGAAACCAAAGGTGGCATAAGGAAAAATGTTTTTACACAGCTAGTGGTTATGATCTGGAATGCATTGTCAGAAAGAGTGGTGGAGGCAGCTTCAATCGCTTTCAAAAGGGAATTGGATAAGTACCTGAATGAAAAAAATTTGCAGGGCTGCGAGAAAATGGTGGGTGGGTGGGATTAGCTGAAGTGCTGTTGCAGAGAGGCGGCAAGGGCTCGACAGGCTGAATGGCCTCCTTCTGTGCTGTAACCATTCTATGATTTGGCGATGGTAATCCCATTGAATGTCAAGGGGAGATGGTTAGATTCTCTCTTGTTGGAGATGGTCATTGCCTGGCACTTGTGTGGCGGAATGTTACTTGCCATTTATCAGCCCAAGCCTGAATGTCATCTGAATGCATTCGAGACAGTTTCCTGGAACAATACGTCATAGAACCAACCAGGGAACAGGCTATTTTAGATCTTGCATTGTGTAATGAGACAGGGTTGATTAGTAATCTCATAGTAAAAGATCCTCTGGGGAAGAGTGATCATAATATGTTAGAATTTCACATTGAGCTTGAGAGTGAAATACTTAAATCTGAAGCGAGAGTCTTAAACTTAAATAAACATAGCTATGAGGGGCGAGTTGGCTAAAATAGATTGGGAAATTAGATTAAAAGGTATGACGGTAGATATGCAGTGGCAGACATTTAAAGAAATATTCCAAAACTCTCAGCAAATATACATTCCATTGAGAAATAAAACTCCAAGGGAAAAGTGATCCATCCGTGGCTAACTAAAAAAGTTAAGGATAGTATTAAATTAAAAGAAGAGGGTTATAATGTTGCGAAGATTAGTAGTAAGCCTGAGGATTGGGAACCAGCAAAGGCTGACCAAAAAATAGATAAAAAGGGAGAAAATAGAATGAGAGTCAATGAGCAAGATATATAAAAACAGATTGTAAGAGCTTCTACAAGTATGTAAAAAGGAAGATAGTAGCAAAAGTAAGTGTTGGTCCCTTAGAGGCTGAAACAGGTGAAATTATTATGGGGAATAATGCAATGGCAGATTTTAAACAAATATTTTGTATCTGTCTTCACAGTAGAAGACACAAAAAGTATACCAAAATTAGTGGGGAACCAAGGGACTTACGAGAGTGAGGAACTTAAAGTAATTAATGTCAGTAGAGAAAAAGTACTAGAGAAACTAATGGGTCTAAAAGCCGACAAATCCCCTGGATCTGATGGCCTACATCCTAGGGTTTTAAAAGAGGTGGCTGCAGAAATAGTGGATGCATTGGTTGTGACCTTCCAGAATTCCCTAGATTCTAGAACGGTCCCAGTGGATTGGCAGGTACTAAATGTAACCCTGCTATTCAAGTGGTACAGTAGCATTATGTTACTGGACTAGTAATCCAGAGGCCTGGACTAATGATCTGGAGACGTGAATTCAAATCCCGCCGTGGCAGCTGGGGCATTTAAATTCAGTTAATTAAATAAATCTGGAATTAAAAGCTAGTATCAGTAATGGTGACAATGAAACTTCCAGATTGTTGTAAAAACCCATCTTGTTCACTTAATGTCCTTTAGTGAAGGAAATCTGCCGTCCTTACCTGGTCCGGCCTATATGTGACTCAAGTCCCACAGCAATCTGAAGTGGCCTAGCAAGCCACTCAATTATATCAAACCTCTACAAAGAAGCATGGACTGCAGCAGTTGAAGCTCTCCACCACCTTCTCAAGGGCAAGTAGGGATGGACAATAAATGCTAGCCTTGACAGCGACGCCCACATTCCTTGAACGAATAAAAAAAGAGAGAGAAAACGGGGAACTACAGGCCAGTTAGCCTGACATCAGTCATCGGGAAAATGCTGGAATCCATTATCAAGGAAGTGGTAACAGGACACTTAGAAAATCATAATTTGATCAGGCAGAGCCAACAAGGGTTTAGTTTTGCTGAGAGGTTGTTTCCCCTGACTGGAGAGTCTAGAACGAGGGCGCATAGTCTCAGGATAAGGGGTCGGCCATTTAAGACTGAGATGAGGAGGAATTTCTTCACTCAGAGGGTTGTGAATCTTTGGAATTCTCTACCCCAGAGTGTGAATGCTGAGTCCTTGAGTATATTCAAGGCTGAGATAGATAGATTTTTGGACTCTAGGGCAATCAAGGGATATGGGGCTCAGGCGGGAAAGTGGAGTTGAGGTCGAAGATCAGCCATGATCTTATTGAATGGTGGAGCAGGCTCGAAGGGCCATATGGCCTATTCCTGCTCCTAATTCTTATGTTCTTATGCTGCATGCAGGCACGGACTGCTTCATTATCTGAGGAGTTGCTAATGAAACTGAACACTGTGAAATCATCAGCAAACATCCCCACTTCTGACCTTATGATGGAGGGAGAGCTATTGATAAAGCAGCTGAAGATGGTTGGGCCTAGGACACTGCCCTGAGGAACTCTTGCAGTGATGTCCTGGGACTGTGATGATTGGCCTCCAACAATCACAACTATTTTCCTTTGTGCTAGGTATGACTCCAGACAGTGGAGAATTTTCCCCCTGATTCCCATTGACTTCAGTTTTACTGGGGCTCCTTGATGCCACACTTGGTCAAATGCTGCCTTGATGTCAAGGGCACTCACTCTCACTTCACCTTTGAAAATCAGCTCTTTTGTCCATGTTTGGACCAAGGCTGTAATGAGGTCTGGAGCCGAATGGCCCTGGTGGAACCCAAACTGGGCATCAGTGAGCAGGTTATTGGTAAGTGCTGCTTGATAGCACTGTCGACGCCACCTTCCATCACTTTGCTGATTTTTGAGTGTAGACTGATGGGGCAGTAATTGGCCGGATTGGATTTGTCCTGCTTTTTGTGGTCTGGACATACCTGGGCAGTTTTCCACATTGTCGGATAGATGCCAGTGTTGTAGCTGTACTCTAATAGCTTGGCTAGAGGTGCGACAGCTGGAATGTTGTTGGGGCCCATAGCATTTGCTGTATCCACTGCGATCACCCGTTTCTTGATATCATATGGAGTGAATCGAATTGGCTGAAGACTGGCTTCTCTGATGGTGGGGACCTCAGGAGGAGGCCAAGATGGATCGTCCACTCAGCACTTCTGGCTGAAGATAGTTGCGAAAGCTTCAGTCTTGTCTTTTGCACTCATGTGTTGGGCTCTGCCATCGTTGAGGAAGGGGGTGTTCATGGAGCCTCCTCCTCTTGTTAGTTGTTTAATTGTCCACTACCATTCACAACTGGATGTGGCAGGAATGCAAAGCTTTGATCGGATCCGTATTGGTATTGAAACGCCACACTTGGCATGGGCAGGGACTAGCAGGGTTGAAATTGGAAGAGGGCCATATTGCACCAGATCCCCGGCCCATTTTTCCCCCTGTGAGATTAGGAGAAATTTCTTTACGTAGAGTTGTTAGAGCATGGAGATGCTTCGTGACTGGAATTAGTGAAGGGAGAGACCATTGCATCTCTTAAAGAAAGCGATTCTGGCACTGCCCACTGTGCAAGTGCTGCTGCCTCTCACGTCCCAGCAACCAATGTTGGCTTAAACTTTCCCACTGCCCAGTTGTGCCCCTGCTGCTTGTTGCCAAAATGTTTAAGGATTGTGACTTGTGAGGCCAACAGGGAATCGCCAGAGCAACGAGAAAGAACGAATTGCATTACATAGCACCTCATCACATCTTACAGATATATTCCTAAAGTGCTTCATGTACAATGAACTACTGCAAAGTGCGGTCATATCAGCAAACTCAGCAAGCACTTTACACAAGATCCCACAAAAAGCAATTAGATGAAAAAGCTAATCTCTTTTTTGGTGGTGTTAGTCAAGGAAATAATTTTTAAAACCAACTTATAATTTTAAACACTTCGATTAAATCTCCTCTTAACCATCTCTGCTATAGGGAGAATAATCCCAGCTTCTCTAGTCTCTCCACGTAACTGAAGTCCCTCATCTTTGGTATAATTCTAGTAAATCTCTGTGCTCTCTCCAAGGCCTTGACATTCTTTCTAAAGTGTGGTGCCCAGAGGTATAAATTCCTCCTCTGTGAATGTGCCAGGAGTACTTATTCAGCCTGTGATTTTCCATCCATTAATACCAGAAAGTCATGTAATAAAACCTGAATTTGATGTATTCAAAAAATACATACTGCGTCAAAGAATATACTGTTATAAAACAGTGTATTCTCTGACTCACTATGAGCAATGCCACGGGAGATCTACTCATGTTATATTAAAATGGGACATATGCACGTACAGAGGTGACACTTGGCTAAGATCAAGTGGCAGTGCTTGTTCTTATGCTAATTGACCTTGAGTTGCGATACTTGTTTTTCTGGTTTGGGTGGATCTTTATGCTGGCTCTGGCCTAACGCCTTTTGAAAAGCAAACTCTCCCTGCTATTGGTGGATCTTCATGCTGGCTTTGGCCTAACGTCAATCAGGGAAGAGAGATCTGTATAGGAGATGGCATCCAGCCGAGGAGCGAGCCAGGGAGTCCGGAACACTGTCCGAGTCACAGTGAAGAAGCTGGAAGGAGGAGCGCCGATCGACCGCCCACTCTTCGTGAAGAGGATCCTGACTGCATGCTGTGGATTCAAAGCCGGGGACATCTTCGCTCTGCAGGATTTCCCGACGAGTGGTTACTTTGACGTAACCTTCAGAAACGTCACTGGATGCCTGAAGCTTTTGCAGGCTTTGAAGGAGAAGAGGAGTGAACCCCTGCTGCCCATCCTGACTGCAGAGCCGCTGTTCACTCTGCCGATGCAGAGGAAGCGCACACAGTGCACATGTACAACCCCCATGTCGTAAGAATGAGCCTTACGCGTGGTGAACTTAAAGTAAGCTTTAATCAACTAAAAAGGTGCTACATACAAAAGAGGTCTTACTCTATGCCTCTCCAGGATCCAACTGATCAGCCCAGTATTTATCCTGGACTAATCACAGGAAGTGATGTAATAAAGTTCGAGTCACAGGAAGCTGTATTGTGTTACCACACCCCACATCCCAGTCGTTGATGTGCTGACATTCCTCGCTTGATGTTGATGAGGTCGGCAACAGCATGGACATAAAGGACTTTTTTGGGATTTGGACGAGTAAGCGCCAGATCCCAGTAACCTTGAAGGTGGACGCCAATGGAGCCATCCTGCACCCCCCCTCCAGCTTCACCATTGGAGGAAGTCGGGGATACATGATGTACGCCGGACAACCCAGGGTATGTCGAACCTGCGGGAAATCCGGGCACGTGGCGGCAAACTGCACAGTGGTCATCTGCCGGAACTGCAAGCAAGAAGGCCACCAGACAAAGGTGTGTAAGGAGAGTAAGTTCTGCAACCTTTGTGGTGAGGCTGGCCATCTGTACAAGGCCTGCCCCAAGCACAGCCTCAGCTATGCCCAGGCGGCAAAAAACAACAGGGCGTACAAGGAAGCAAGTGCAAGACAGGTTGTCGCAGAGGACACCCCTACTCCTACTAACACACCGTGTGAAGAAACCACGAGCCAGGACACAGAGAGGGACACGCAGCAAGAAAAGGGTGCCACCGCAAGCTGCCAGACCCTCAGCTCTAAGCCTCCCCGCCAGCAGACCGAGTCGATGGACGAGGAGCCAGCAGAGGGACAACAAGGAGACTGGCAGGCTGTAAAGAAAAAGACCTGCAAGAGTAATGCAGCCCAGAGAAACGTAAGAGCCGCAGTCATCTAGAGTCTTCTTTTGTTTCTTAACTTGTCCCATTACCTCTCCTTTTGCCTTGCACCATCATCCCTTTTGTCAGTCAATCTCTCCTGCCTTCCATCCTATCACAGACATTGTTCTTTCCTCACCTCCTCCCTGCCCCTACTTAAAAATCTCTCTTTTCTAACCTTTTCCAGTTCTGATGAAGGGTTCTGGAAGGGTTCTTGACTCAAAACGTTGACTCTGTTTCTCTCTCCTCAATGTTGCCTGACCTGCTGAGTGTTTCCAGCATTTTCTGTTATTTGACAAGGGCCATCTTTGGTTTAACGGCTAATAAATGTAACTTGATGTTTCCTGTGCAAAGGAACAGGACATGACCTGGACAATCTCAGATAGTTAATGTGACCTTGCTAATAGTTGCTAATGTATTCGATTCAGTGCCTCTATTGTTGTGGCCCAATCTGCCAGTAAGACCTCACAGGGGATGAGTCGCCACCTGTCTATTATGTCCTCCACCATTGTCCTGACTTATCTCTACGATTAGCATATCCTTCCTCAGATAAGGAGACCAAAACTGTGCACGGTACTCCAGATGTGGTCTCACCAAAGCCCTGTACAATCGTAGTAAGACTTCCTTACTCTTAAGAGCAGGGATTAATATTGTGGAGAATGTTTGAGAGCAAAACATTAGAAGCGAAATTCGTAAATTAACATCTTTACGTCACCATACGAGTAAACATTTCCAAGTCAGTCTGATTGGTTCTCCTGTCCAGGAAGAAAGAGGAATGTTTATTGCTGTGAAATCATAGCTTTTCCTGCTTTTCGTTTTTAATTCGGTAACACAGTTTTGTATGCGTTTTTCTGCACTTGTGAATAAGTACTGCATTTCTGACATATTATGTGGGGGGCGGGGGAGGGTGCTGGTTCACGAAGACAATATTTATTAATGGAAGTGATTGAAGTTGAAAATACCCGTTTTTGTTCAATTCTGTTTAATACTGTGATCTAAAGAACTGCAGCACTTCATATTTGTTAGGTGTCTGGTTGCATTGTGAATAATATTCTAATGACTATGTGGATGTACAGCACGTCAGCAGCCATCGGAAAGCTGCTGCTTGTGCAGCCATTGCTATAGTGACATGAGGGATGGACTAATATGTTGAAAACATTAAAATTAATACAAATTGCACGAATAGATATGCCTCTTTCAGCTCACCTTGGGCTTTTGGATTGTTTGTCGATGCATAACTATGTAACTGAGTGACATTTTTGAAGTGTTAATGCATTATTATGCAGTTCTTTTATATCCCAGTCAAAAAAATAGAGTTTGCACATGACGAACTAAAAGGTTTTAAGTAATTTTACCGTAAACAAACTTGCAGAATGGGCATGTAAATGACAAATGAATTTCAATAGAGATCAGAACCATCTTCAGCTGCTTCATCAATGACCTTCCCTCCAACATAAGGTCAGAAATGGGGATGTTCGCTGATGACTGCACCGTGTTCAGCGCCATTCACAACTCCTCAGATAATGAAGCAGTCCATGCCCGCATGCAACAAGACCTGGATGACGTTCAGGCTTGTGCTGATAAGTGGCAGGTAACATTCGCGCCACAGAAGTGCCAGGCAATGGCAATCTCCAACAAGCGAGAGTCTAACCACCTCCCCTTGACATTCAACGGCATTACCATCGCCGAATCCTCCACCATCAACATCCTGGGGGTCACCATTGACCAGAAACTTAACTGGACCAGCCACATAAATACTGTGGCAACAAGAGCAGGTCAGAGGCTAGGTATTCTGCAGCAAGTGTCTCACCTCCTGACTCCCCACCATCTAGAAGGCACAAGTAAGGAGTGTGATGGAATACTCTCCACTTGCCTGGATGAGTGCAGCTCCAACAACACTCAAGAAGCTCGACACCATCCAGGACAAAGCAGCCCGTTTGATTGGCACCCGATCCACCACCTTAAACATTCACTCCCTCCACCACCAGCGTACCGTGGCTGCAGTGTGTACCATCTACAAGATGTACTGCAGCAACTTGCCAAGGCTTCTTCGGCAGCACCTCCCAAACCCGCAACCTCTTCCACCTAGACGGACAAGGGCAGCAGGTACATGGGAACACCACCACCTCCAAGTTCCCCTCCAAGTCACACACCATTCTGACTTAGAAGTACGTCGCCGTTCCTTCATCGTCGCTGGGTCAAAATCCTGGAACTCCCTACCTAACAGCACTGTGGGAGTACCTTCACCACACAGACTGCAGCGGTTCAAGGCAGCGGCTCACCACCACCTTGGAATGGGCAATAAATGCTGGCATTGCAAGCGACGCCAGATCCCATAAGCGAATAAAAAAGTGTGAGGTGGTGCATTTTGGTAGGAGGAATGAGGAGGCAACCTAATCCTTGGGAAATAAGTTTCTAAATGGGGTAGAGAGGCAAAGGGATCATTAAAAGTAGCAACGCAGGTTAAAAAATTCACAAATCATTAAAAGTAGCAACCAGGTTAAAAAAGCCATAAAAGTGCAAACAAAGCACTGGGGTTCATTTCTAGAGGAATAGAATTCAAAAGCAGAGATGTTAAACTTGAATAGAACCTTGTGTGATTGTCTCATGATTTGCGACGGTGGGGTGGCAATATGGCATTACTGTATATATGCTATTAAGTGGTGGCTGTTGCTGCCGTTGTTGTAAAAGTTGTTGTTTAGTAAATTTGCCCATGGACAAAAAGGTCGCGCTCAAAGGAGTTTGTGGCCCACTCAGTACAAAATAAAATTAGAGGGACCATTGCTAACAGTTGATCCAACAATAACCAGACAAAGCAAAGTAATGCATGGAGCTTTCAACTTCTGAAGTAACGCTGACAAGAAAAGAATCTAACTGTACTCAAGTGGAGTTGCTTGCGTATACAGCTACAATGCATTGCGTGCACAGATTTATTTACATATTTAACCTGTAGCGGGCAAGGAAAGCACTATTTATATACTCGATTTATTGATTCATTTAATTTTTTTCCCTGAGCAATGTGGTACATCCACATATTTAAGATTTGTGTCTGAGAAAGGCTCTTACAATTCTTTTTCCAAATTCTTTCAGCAATCATTTGTACTCTGCTTTCTCTCCCATCTCAGCACCCTCCCCTTCAATATTGGTGTCAGCCACAGCTCAGTGGGTAGCACGCTCACCTCTGAGTCAGAAGGTCATGGGGTTCAAGTGCCGCTTCAGAGACCTGAGCATATAATCTAGGGTGACACTCCCAGTGCAGTGTCAGAGGTGCTGTCTTTCAAATGAGATGCTATACCGAGACCCCGACTGCCCTCTCAGGTGGACATAAAAGATCCCATGGCACTATTCGAAAAAGAGCAGGGGAGTTCTCCCTGGTGTCCTGGGCAATATTTACCCCTCAGCCAACATCGCTGATATGGTCACCTGTTTGTGGGACCTTGTTGTGCGCATACCTGCTGCCTTGTTTCCTACATTACAACAGTGACTACACCTCAAAAGTACTTCATCGGCTGTAAAGCAAAAGGTGTTATATAAATGTATGTCTTTTTTTCTTTCCTCATGCCCTCCGACTGCAAGCAACACCATGGGAGATCTACTAGCCCCTGTTACAAGAGATTTAAATTGATATTACGAAATAATAAATACACATAGCACTTACCAATGACATTCAGTGTTATCACTCTGCCTATGCTGTCATTTAAATTAATCTGCATTTTGTAGACTCCTTTGTCTTCCGCTTTTACATTTTTCAACAACAATGATCCGTTGGAAGAGAAGAAGGTACATCGATCCTTATACAAGTCGGTGACAGTGGGTATTTGTTTCACTTGGTAATCTAGAATTCGTATTTCTGAGAATGTCCACCGGATGTATTTTACAATTTTAGCATCTTCATCGTTGAATCCAGGCAACAAAATGGAAGAACCAGTGGCTCCAAACAACTTCAGGCTTGGCTTCCAGGTTACTGATTGACCTGACGGACAAGAAAAGGCGTAATTATCCAAGAGGGGCAGATATTTCCTCCTCAGAACATAGCAGGTGGAAGCACAAATTCGGGCACAGGCTGCTCACAATTCCAATTAATGGATGGTAAAATCATGAGCAACTTGTGCCTGAATAGGACGCAAAGGATGGGGGGAGGAAGTTCCAAAGAGTAGTGCTGAGGTGTGTGTGAAGGTTCTGTGATGGCTATGGAGTGGGGGAGGGTCACGCACAGTGACGTAAGAAAACTACTAGGCACTTGGTCTAAGCGTTAAACAAAGCTTTAATCAACTGTTTTACAACATGGAGGTCTAGTTGTGTCCTTCACTAGTTCCTGTTAAGAATGTCCTGCGCAAGCTGGGCCCGTGCCCGAGTATTTATACTCTCCCTGGACAGCGCCACCCGCAGGCTACTCAGTATTATTTCATAAGTCTTTCTTTCATGAATGACAGATTCATGTCACACAGAATGCCAGGGACTGAGTATTCATAGCAGAAGGTTAAAATTATGAGGGGTTTTGAGAGAGTAGATAGGGAGAATTTCTTTCCACTGGCAGAAGGGTCAGTAACCAGAGAACAGAGATTTAAGGTAACTGATAAAATTAGAAGGGAGATGAGAAGATTTTATTTTGCGCAGCGAGTTGTTGTGATTGGAATGCACTGCCTGTAAGGGTGTTGGAAGCAGATTCAATAGTAACTTTCAAAAGGGAATTGAATATATAATTGAAAAGGAAAAAAATATTGCGGGGCTATGGGGAAAAGGCAGGGGAGTGGGACTAATTGGATAGCTCTTTCAAAGAGCCGGCACAGGCACGATGGGCCGAATGGCCTCCTTCTGTGCTGTATGATTCTATCACTCTTAGTAGTGGAAGCAGTATCAGTATGAGTTAAAGTACTGGTGTTAGTAGTGGAAATAGTGGGAGTAGTATTCGTCGAAGTAGAAGTACTAGTAGAAATAATACTACTGCAAGTGGTAGAAGTAGTAGAGATGGTCGTAGCAGCAGTGCTAGAGCTAGTCAGAGAAGTAGTAGTAAAATTAGTACTAGAAGTGGTATCAGAAATAGTAGAAGTAGATGTTGTAGTAGACATAGAATTACTAGATGTAGTAATAGTAGTAGAAGCACTCCCTCCACCACCGGCGTACCGTGGCTGCAGTGTGTACCATCTACAAGATGCACTGTAGCAACTCGCCAAGGCTTCTTCGGCAGCACCTCCCAAACCCGCGATCTCTTCCACCTAGAAGGACAAGGTCAGCAGGTGCGTGGGAACACCACCACCTCCAAGTTCCCCTCCAAGTCACACGCCATCCTGACTTGGAAATATATCGCCATTCCCTCATCGTCACTGGGTCAAAATCCTGGAACTCCCTCCCTAACAGCACTGTGGGAGAACCTTCACCACACAGACTGCAGCGGTTCAAGAAGGCAGCTCACCACCACCTTCTCAAGGGCAACTAGGGATGGGCAATAAATGCTGGCCTTGCCAGTGACGCCCACATCCCATGAACAGATTTTTAAAAAAGGTAGTTGAAGTAAAAGTATTAGAGATATAATACTAGAAGTAGTCGTAAAATTAGTACCAGAAATAGTAGTAAAAATAATAATAGATGTAATGCCACTAGTGGAAGGAATAGAATACTAGTAGTAATAATAGTAGAATAATAATAGTAGAGGTAGTAATTATACAGACAGAGGGAGGCTCAGTGGGCAGCACTCTCACTTCTAAGTCAGAGGTTTGTGGGTTTAAGTCCCGCTCCAGAGGCTTGAGCACAAAAATCTAGGCTGACACTCGTGAGCAGGTGAGTTCTCCCGGGTGTCCTGGCCAATATTTATCCCTCAATCAACATTAAAAAAAAGAGATTAATTTGCTCGTTAGCACATTGCTGTTTGTGGGCGCTTGCTGTGCACAGATTGGCTGTCGCTTTTCCTGCATTACAACAGTGACTACACTTCAAAAGTACTTCATTGGCTGTAAAGTACTTTGGGACATCCTGAGATTGTGAAAGGCGTTATATAAATGCAAGTCTTTCTTTAGCAGTATTGGTAGAAATAGTCGAAGTAGGGAGAACTCCACAGCTCTTCTTCGAAAGAGTGCCATGGAGTCTTTTACAGCCACCTGAGGTGGACCTGTGTGGTTTAATGTCTCATCCGAAAGAGTTGTTTCCATGGCACAACCTTGCCGGAAGGGCGGCACAAAATCCCGTTTATATGGCCAAACCGGGTTTCCGCTGCTCTTCCAGTGAAATTACAATGGCCCTGAATTTGCGGTGGGTAACAACAGTGAACGATCAGCGTTCTCTGTCATTCTTACCGCTCTTTGGGTAAAGAAGTTTCTCCTGAATTCCTTATTGGATTTATTAGTGACTATCTTATATTTATGGCCCCTATCTTTGGTCTCCCCCACAAGTGGAAACATCGCTACATCTACCCCATCAAACCCCTTCATAATTTTAAAGACCTCCATCAGGTCACCTGACAGCCTTCTCTTGTCCAGAGTGAAGAGCCTCAGCCGGTTCAGCCTTTCCCGATACGGATAACCTCTCAGTTCTGGTATCATCCTTGTCAATCTTTTGTTTGCACCTTCTCCCAGCCTCTATATCCGTTTTTATAATATGGAGACCAGAACTGTGCACAGTACTTTGGTGTAACCAAGGTTCAATATATAGAAGTAGCAGGCCAAGTAGAATAGTAGATGTAGCAATAATAATAATAGGTGTCAGCCTTGGCTCAGTGGTATTATTCTCACCTCTGAGTCAGTAGGCTGTGGGTTCAAGACCTGCTTCAGAGAACTGAGCACATAGCAGGATCGGCCGCCCGTTCTACAATCCTCCCGATTGAAGTCAACTATAAGGAAAATCGCGAGAGGCGTATGATTGATCGATAGCCCCCGTTTTACACTATCGTCCAAAGTTAATAATTACCCCCATAATTTCTCGGCTGACATTGCACTTGCAAAACTATCAGAAGTGTTTTCATTCTGGCGAGAAGGCCTCTCCTGCCCTCTCAGGGGCATGTCAAAGATTCCCATGCACTGTTCGAAAAAGCAGAGGTGGGCCGTCGCTGGAATGTAACTTCCAGTGTCCCAATGAATGAAATAAATCTGACAAGGTGATATTGGAGATCTGGGGAAATGCTATGCAGGGGATAGCAGAGTTGGAGATGAAGGGAATCAGAGAGCAGCTAAAAGAGTGAAACAACCAAACTGAAATGACACAGACCTGACGGGCATTCAGACAGATGAATTTAACCGGAGCTGCCCTCCTGAATAAGCATTTCCCTTCCTGCGCAAACATCCATGCACCGCGAAAGACAAGCGGCAGACGCCCTGCAAACTTTTTAGCACCGATCGGGCTCACTTCTCAAGCAACTATTCCGAACGGCAGAGTTCGCACAAAAGTCTCGTTCTCCTTACCTGTGGCGGCAACAAGTTCAAAAGAGAGAGCGAATTGAACAAACGTGCAGAGGTTGGAGGCGAACATTTTAAAACAGCCTCCGCGTTTCCAGTTTTGAAACTGACGGAAGGGAACCAATGAAAGGACGCCTGTTAATATGACAGCACTGGCTGTTGCAATCATTATTAGAAAAGAAAGACTTTCACAACCACCCAAAGCGCTTTACAGCCAATGAAGTACTTTTTGAAGTGTAGTCACTTGTATCTAATGTGGCCATGATGCGGAGATGCCGGTGTTGGACTGGGGTGGACAAAAATGAGAAGTCGCACAACACCAGGTTATAGTCCAACAGTTTTATTTGAAATCACGAGCTTTCGGAGCGCTGCTCCTTCGTTAGGTGACGAAGGAGCAGCGCTTCGAAAGCTCATGATTTCAAATAAAACTGTTGGACTATAACCTGGTGTTGTGCGACTTCTCATTTGTATCTAATGTGGGAAACGCAGCAGCCAATTTACGCACATTGCCCACAAACAGCAATGTGATAATGACCAGATAATCTGTTTTAGTGATGTTGATTGAGGGATAGATGTTGGCCAGGACACTGGGGATAACGCCCCTGCTCTTCTTCGAAATAGTGGCCATGGGATCTTTTACATCCACCTGAGAGGGAAGACGGGGCCTAGATTTAACGTCTCATCCGAAAGATGTCACCTCCAACAGTGCAGTACTCCATCAGCACTGCACTGGAGTGTCAGCTGGATTTTTGTGCTCAAGTCCCTGGAGGGAGGACTATGAACCCACAACCTTCTGACTCAGAGGCGAGGGTGTTACCCACTGGGCCACTGGCTGACACATTGATGGAAATACATACATTACAATGACCCTGCTCTGTTTAGGGGCTAGTTTAATACAGCTCTTGACAACTGGAATGGCATTGCTATTTTACTAACTTTATTGTCTGTAATGAAGAATAGTTCTCAGCCTATGCTTTGATCCCCTCCCCTCCCCTCCCATGCCCCCTGTTTCACCTTCCTATCAGATAATCAATCTTTACAGTTAAAATCAGTGAATGTGGCGCTCTAATAGGATTTCCAATTACTGGCCTGTAATGCTCCCTCTAACATTTTAAAGAAAAAAAGACTTGCATTTATTGAGCTCCTTTCACAACCTCAGGACGTCCTAAAATGCTTTATAGCCAATTAAATAATTTTGACGTGTAGTCACTGTTGTAATGTAGGAAACGCAGCAGCCAATTTGTGCACAGCAAGCTCCCACGAATAACAATGTGCTAATGATCAGATAATCTGCTTTCAGGTGTTGTTTGAGGGATAACTATTGGCCGGGACACTCAGGAGAACTCCACAGCTCTTCTTCGAAATAGCGCCATGGAATCTTTTATGTCCACCTGAGAAGTGAACCTGTCTGGTTTAATGTCTCACCCGAAAGAGCTATTTCCACAGCATAACTTTGCCAGAAGTGCGGTACAAAACCCCGTTTATACGGGCAAACAGGGTTTCTGCTGCTCTTCCAGTGAAATTACAATGACCTGGAATTTGCGGTGGGTAAGAACAGCGAACGAACAGCTTTCACCATCATTCCCCCTCTGATACTGACCGTAACTTCAGGATCAATGCGGAAATCCTGAAGTTGCAGTCAGTCATTCACTGTTCCAACACAGTGCTCCAAAACGCTGTGCCCCCCTCCTCCCCCCATAGCCGGTAATCAGTGTAATCTGTCAAATCAGGGAAACTGACAAAAACTTTGACTCTTCCACGGTAATACCGCTGTTAAATGCCCCATTAAAAGTTAGACCCTTTTGGATTAGGTGTAACTGGGGTTTTAACAGCGTATTGACTGCTGAACAAACGTTACGGCCCTGAAAAGCTAATTTTAATTTTGTGGAGTGTCAAATTTATCCATGTTAATAAAAATTAACATTTTTAAGAAACTTAAAAAAAAATGTTTAATTAAAAAAAAAAATTGTTCACCTTTATTTCAGGTTTGCTTTTTCCCCATGTGAGAGCCCCAATCTTTGTTTGGCTCTCTCTAACATTTTTAAAAAGTTAGATTCAAAGGAGCTTACTCACTTCCCGGTTCTCGGTCCGTGAGAATTCTGCATTGCGATTGGCTGCTTAGACAGTCTGTAGATGTCGCAGCAGCCCGCGTTAGGGATTCCCCATTAACTTGCGTTGATTTGAATTACACGTCAGAAAAGCCGAACTTCTCGCCACAGAGATCGCGAGATCTTTGTGAGAAGCTTACTTCGGGGCCAGCGGTGAATGTCTTGCTTCGCCGCTGACCGCTAATTCCGGGCCCATGTAGCAAATCACTGACAATGTTTTGAGATTCCAGTTGCAGGCCTCCCACCACGGGTGGCACTGTGGTGAGCGACCCAGGTCTAACCACCATGATACAAAAGCAAAATTACTGCAGATGCTGGAAATCTGAAATATTAACTCTGTTTTTCTCTCCACAGATGCTGCCTGACCTGTTGCGTATTTCCAGCATTTTCTGTTTTTGTAATCGCCATGATGTTTTGACTTGCTTTGCCTGCAGGTAAGTTTCATTTTTCATTATATCCATTTCTTTGCGCTTTTAATTTTATATATCTATCTATTTTGATTTAGTTTAGTCACAAAGTTTGTCAGGGTTGGTTCTTCAAACAGCAGCATCTGCAAAGACCAGTGTTCTTAAGTTGCTCTACATCAGAGGATCGAATACTTAAGTCATCACTGTGCTGAGCACGTTCCTTCTCAGCCTCCTGGTTGTCGCTGTAAATATGACATTGCCTGTTAGCAGCATCGCTGCTCCTGAAGTTTGGACAGGCTCGGAAGCTCCCGGTTACTTTAACCAATATGGAGCCTTCAGGTGTGTTCCACCAAAGCGACACTGAGGGGCAATGTTCCCTGTCATGTGCATTCAATTTTCACACATGCGCCGTTATTTCCATTGAAAAGCCAGTGAACGGCCTGCACGGGACCGCCAGACTGCTGTGTGTCCGGGCAGCTTAGTGGGAACGTTGCTGAGGGGGTAATTTTAACCAAAGTCACCGGGCGGGAATCCCACGGGATCGGGTGGAACGCCAGTTTTACACCCCGCCCGATATTAATCTTCACTGACTTCAACGGAGAGTAAATTTGGGCGGGTTGTAAAACCAGCGTCGCACCCGATCCCGTCAGTATCCTGACAAGCAGGTTAGGTTGAAATTTCCCCCTAGAAGGGACAGGTAGGGCACTCAATCCGCTCCGATTTTTCAGCCATTTCTGATTCTATTACTGCCAGCAACTTTGTCCCTCACCCACCCTCAGGATCCTCCTACCCACCACTGCCAGCTCTCCCTCCCGCCAGCAGTGAATGCATTCTGCATTTGATTATATAACGCTCCTGTCCTCCCACAATAAAGGGGCGATGAGGAGAATTTTATTTACACAGCACGTTGTTATGATTTGGAATGCACTGCCTGAAATGGTGGTGGAAGCAGATTCAAGAGTAAATTCAAAAGGGAATTGGATGTATACTTGAAAAGGAATAATTTTGCAGGGCTATTTGGGATAGATCGGGGGGTGGGGGGAGTGGGATTAATTGGATAGTTCTTTCAAATAGCCGGCACAGACACAATGGGCTGAATGGCCTCCTCCTGTGCTGTAAGATTCTACGATTCCCCCGCACTGGTGGAAATACTACAGGGAGACTGCAGAAAACCAGCTAAAAAGGCGAACTCCCCTAAAACCCACTTACCAGCCACGGGTGGGTGCCAACCTCTTCCCGACACAGTTCCACCAGAACTACTGCCGAAAAGGAAAATCTATGGCCGCTGTGATTGGGATGCTTCTGAGAATCCTGGTGAAATGGGGCCTGTAGATACTGGCTTCCTAACAGTAATTGACTGCCCCTCTATGCAAAGAACATCCATCACAGAGTTGCAATTCCAAGATCAATGTTTTATTGGCTCCCGGTCCACCAACGCCTCGATTTAAAAATTCTAATCCTTGTTTTCAAATCATGGCCTCACTCCTCCCTATCTCTATAACCTCCTCCAGCCCTACAACCCTCCAAGAATTCTGCGCTCCTTCAATTCTGGCATCTTGTCCATTCCCCACTTCCTTCACCACAACATTGGCAGCTGTGCGTTCAGCTGTCCAGGCCCTAAACTCTGGAATTCCCTCCCTAACCGTATCCGCCTCTCTCCTCCTTTAAGACCCTCCTTCAAACCAGGGCTCCCAGAGTTAGATTATGGGGAGAGATTGCACAAACCAGGCTTGTATTCCCTGGAATATGGAAGGTTAAGGGGTGATTTGATTGAGGTTTTTAGGATTTTGAAAGGAATTGATAGGGTAGATAGAGAGAATCGTTTTCCGCTGGTGGGGCTCTAGGACAAAGGGACATAACCTTAAAATCAGAGCCGGGCCATTCAGGAGAGAAGTTACAAAACATTTCTTCAAGCAAAGCGTAGTAGAACTGTGGAACTCCCTCCTACAAAAAGCAATAGAGGCTGGCTCAATTAATAATTTAAAATCTGAGATCGATAGATTTTTGCTAGCCAAGGATATAAAAGGATATGGAGCCAAGGTGGGTGAATGGATGATCTCATTGAATGGCGGAACAGGCTCAAAGGGCTGAATGGCCTACTCCTGTTCCTATGTTAACTCTTTGACCAAGCTTTTGGTCATCTGCCCTAATATCTCCTTATATGGCTCAGTGTCCTGTTGTTTGATTATGATCTTGTGAAGCACCTTGAGATGTTTTACTACATTAAAGGCACTATGTAAGTGCAAGCTGTTGTTGTTGCTATAATGGTTGGGAAAGCATCCCA
The DNA here is from genome assembly GCA_030390025.1 of Squalus acanthias. Taxonomy (NCBI): domain Eukaryota; kingdom Metazoa; phylum Chordata; class Chondrichthyes; order Squaliformes; family Squalidae; genus Squalus; species Squalus acanthias. The sequence goes on along the minus strand of CM059449.1, from coordinate 25,661,962 downwards.
CAACACATTACATGTCCTTAGTGCCATAGCAACTAGGAACATTGCTTTCAGTCAGCAATGTTCAGTGATCTCCTTCACTCCTGGCAGTGGCCCACACTCTGCTGTCACTGGTGCCTGAGGCCTGTATCAGTGGTGCTCCTACTCCCTCTGCCCCCACCACCACCCTATCCAGTGGGGAAATAAGAACATAAGAAATAGGAGCAGGAGGAGGCCATTTGCCCCCTTGAGCCTCCTCTACCATTCAATAAGATCATGGCTGATCTTCCACCTCATCTCCACTTTCCTGCACTATCCCCATAGCCCTTGATTCCCATAATATTGAAAAATCTATCGATCTCTGTCTTGAATATACTCAATGACTGAGCCTCCACAGCCCTCTGGGGTAGAGAATTCCAAAGATTCACCACCCTCTGAGTGAAGAAATTTCTCCTCATCTCAGTCCTAAATGGCCGACACTTTATTCTGAAACGGTGACTCCTGGTTCTAGACTCCCAGCCAGGGGAAACATCCTCCCTGCATCTACCCTGTCAAACCCTGTAAGAATTTTGTATGTTTAAATGCGATCACCTCTCATTCTTCTAAACTCTAGAGAATATAGGCCTAGTCTACTCAATCCCTCCTCATAGGACAATCCCCCCATCCCAGGAATCAGTCTGGTGAACCTTCGTTGCACTCCCTCTATGGCAAGTATATCCTTCCTTAGGTAAGGAGACCAAAACTGTACACAATACGCCAGGTGTGGTCTCACCAGGGCCCTATATAATTCCAGTAAGAAATGAGGAGAAGTTTTCTTGACACGACGAGCTGTTATGATCTGGAGTTCACTGCGTGAAAGGGTGGTGGAAGCAGATTCAATTGTAACTTTCGAAAGGGAATTGGATATAAACTCGAAAAGGAAAACATTTACAGGGCTATGGGGAAAGAGCAGGGTGAGTGGGACTAATCGGAGAGCTCTTTCAAAGAGCTGGCACAGGCACGGTGGGCCAAACAACCTCCTTCTCTGCTGCAAGATTCTAATCTGACTGCTCCACAGCCACAGAAAGGTTAGATGGTAAGGTGGCTGCTTTCACTTCATGCCTGGGGAACTCCGATCCTTTTAAGAAGGAGACCGAACGGGAAGTGGGAAACCCATGCACAGGATGTGGAATTCCAGCGGGTGGCACTGGCCTGTCCGGTTGTAGCCCTGGCAATTCGCCAATGGCTGTAGAACAGACTGGGGGAGTCCCGGTAACAGGCGAGGAGCCTGAATGGCAATGAGTGACTCCTGCAGGGAGAGATGAATTCCAATGGCACCAGGTGACAATAGTAATCCAAGACATGAGGTGGAAAAGATTGGGTGGGCGGGGGCTGTCACAGGGGAGGAAGGGATAGTTGGGTTGAGCCCCAAGGCTGTCGAACCAGGCCGCAGGGCTCCTACGGTAGGCTAAATTTGGAGAACTGAGCCACTATATTTCGACTTTGCAGTTAAAGGCAATAATCATTGAAGGCCCGAGAGGGAGTCTCGGCTGCAGTAGCATGTGGAGAGGCAAAGAAGGTCAAGTGAGAGCCTTGTTACTTTGCGCAAAAAACAGAGCCAACCACAACCTGGGCTGGGGGGTGGAGCGGGGTTGGGGGTTGGGGTGGAGAGATAATACTCCTATATCATTATATAAAACTGAAAACATAAAAATCTCAAATGCAAAGCCTCACAATAAATCAGATTCATCCGACAGGAAAATTCAGTTCCAAAAAATAAATGTAGCTGACATTGGACCTGGCAGAAACAGTTCGGTAATTTGTGTTCCAGAGCCACCCAGTGTTCCAATTATGCAGTTACAAATCCTGACAGGTTTATATCACCAAATCCCATCATCAATGTGGACATAGGAACTTACAATGGGAAAAAGATGGAGCAAAAGTGAGACAAAAATGGGACAACAACTCGTGAAATTTTATAGACAGCAAATGTGCAGAAAGCAGATGTAAGATTTTTAATAAATTGTCGATATTTGATAAGAGCAAACACCTGGAAACAACATTCTCATAACATACACTTCATAAAATCTTTAAAGAAGGCCCCACGCCCACTGCTTGCCCCTTTCTTCGTGTCTTCAATTTTATATTTGAGCTTCGCAGTGCACTAAACATTTAAACACCTGGATTCTCTGCTTTCGGACGGCCAGGAGCACACATCAGGAATTGGTGACCCCCAGCCTGTGATATTAATGTTAATGGTGACAAATCATGGGCTGGGGGGGAGGGAGAGAGGGGGTGCGGAGTTTCCCGGTGAGCACATATTGAGGTGGGGATGGAGTTTCCCCTTCAGTGCCGGGAGAAATTCGGAAACACACCGTCCATGATTCTCCGTGCGTTAAAACTAATTGATGGAAAACCAGGAACAACTCCTGTCCGAATTTGTCATAATTACTTTGGAATATAGTAATTATGGAGTAATTAAATGAGGAGAACATTCAGCTCCTCGAGCCTGTTCTGCCATTCAATTAGATCATGGCTGGTCTGTATCTCAATTTACCCACCTTGGTTTTGTAACCCTTAATACCCTCACCTAACAAAAATCTATCAACCTCAGTTTTGAAATTTTCACTTGACCCTGAACCTCACAGCTTTTTGGGGAAGACAATTCCAGATTTCCACTAATCTTTGTGTGAAGACATGATCCTTGTGTCTGACAAGCTTGTGTGCCTGGGCCTTGTGATTTTCAGCACTTCCTTTATTCCCAAATTCTTCTGTAATAAGTGGAGAAGGTTCACTGTCTCCCCATTACAGGCAATGCAGTGGCCTTATGATAATTAAATGTTTATTACCCCTGTAAGGGGAGCAGTTTGTGATGCCCCATTACAGGCACTGCGGGTGTCTGATAATAATTAAATGTTCCTTATCACAGTAGCGGAAACAGCTTCAGGGACTCCCCAGGATTGCTCGTTAACAGAAAAGGATAGAGTTTCTCAGTGAATGTATCAGTGAAAGTGTACAGATGAGACATGTCATCAGCATTGTATAGTGACACCTGTCCTTTCTCATAGTCCAGGTAAACTCCCAGCTTCCGCGATTTCACTCTCAGGGAGAGGGCGGTACGAGGTGTGGTCATAGCTTTATATTGCTCTTCCGACTTTATCACAGCCCAGATTCCAGCCTTAGGTTGCACGATGAATTTTTCCTTCCTCGGCACAGACTCTGTGGCCACTCCCACAACCCAGGCTGTGCTCTTCCCCAACTCCACCTCCCAGTACTGTCTCCCTGATGTGAATCCCTCAGACCCCAGGACACACTGCCAGTAATTGAATCTCTTCGGGTTGTCAGAAACCAGCTGTTCTTTGTTATTGCATGTCACTCGGGTCCGGTTGTCAGACAGGGTGAGACGAGGATGTGCTGTTTTTGGATCCAGAGTCAGAGGAACTGGAACTGAAACAAAGAGAATGTTAATGCTGCTACTTGTGAGTTGAATCAGTTTGACAGACATTTAATTTCTACAGGTTCAGTTCCGACTGCAAATCAGGGCAGTTTTATAAACGGGACCTCCTGTAAAGTCCTACTCAGTGGTCCTGCTGTGATGATGTCTTCCATCTAAGGTGACTTCTCTATATACCCAGGAAGGAGTCACAGGTATCGACCTCAGAGCAGAATCGTTGAAACCTCCCCATTGTTAGCTCATTATTTAAGATAGAGAAGAAATCAGATCCTGGGAGTTATAGTCCCATCATTTTGGCTGCTGGTTTTAGGGAAGTTGCTGGAAGGCATTACACGGGATGCGATTTTTGATCAAAGAGTTCTGCGCTTATTAGGGATTCCCAGCATGTCTTCAGGAATGAGAGGTCCTCCCTTACTAAACTGATTATGCTCTTTGAGGAAGTGACCAGACAAGTGAACAATGGCACCTTTCTTGTGGCTGAAGCCCCAAGCTCTGGAATTCCCTCCCTAAACCTCTTCACCCATTTCTCTTCCTTGAAGACGCTCCTGAAAACTTACCTCTTTGACCAATCTTTTGGTCACCTGTCCTAATATCTCCTTATGTGGCTCGGTGCCAAATTTTGTTTGATAACGCTCCTGTGAAGCGCCTTGGGATGTTTTTCTAAATTAAAGGCGCTATATAAACGCAAATTGTTAATATTTACATTCCAAAAAGCCTTGGACAGGGTGCTGCAGATAATATTATAGGAACAGATCAGAGCATATCAGTCAAAATCCTGGAACTCTCTTCCTAACAGCACTGTGGGAGCACCTTCAGCACACAGACTGCAGCGGTTCAAGAAGGCGGCTCACCACCACCTTCTCAAGGGCAACTAGGGATGGGCAATAAATGCCGGTCTTGCCAGTGACGCCCACATCCCAGGAACAAATAAAAAAAAGTTACAGAAGAGGTATCAACCTGGACAGGGAAATGGTTAAAATCTGAAAGGGAGAGGTTAAATGTCAGAACAGGTTGCCTAAACTTGGCTTGTACTCCCTTGAGTTTAGAAGGTTGAGGGGCGATCTGATCAAGGTGTTTAAAATTATTAAGTGATTCAATAGGATGGATACATAAAAGCTCTGATGGGGGAATCCAGTAACAAGACAGCATAATCTTAAAATTAGAGGTTCCTCAGGAGCATGAATGAGAAAACCTGCACCCCAGCCTGGATAACAGCAGGGTGAGGGGTACGGTAGTGTAGTGGTTATGTTACTGGGCTAATAACCCAGTCGGACCTCAATTTAACTAATCTTGAGATTGTAGAATTTGCAAAATTATCGCGATTTCGAAATAATGAGATAGAGACATATGTTTTCGTATAAACAGCTTTATTTCAGCAAAATGCTGTCAGGTTTCAAAACGGACACAAGCAGCCTGTAAAATGGCCGCCACGCCTCGTGGCAGAAGGTTCTAGACTTTCAGTAGGCAGACAAGATGGCGTTTCAATAAACATTTCAGCAAGATCGGACAGGACTCAGCATATTGAGATAAGACAAGACGAGATCGTTTTGCATTTTTAACACCCAAGCAAGGAATATAAGTGCTGGAATCGGGTTTTCCATGCACAAATGAGAGCTATTGTACTGGGCAATCAAGGGCCCATCCAAAGACATTGATACACAAATTCCCCACGGCTCTACGATGAGAGAGCCGTTCGCGGGTACTCACAGCAAGAATTCGGAGGCCCCCAAAACCCCTCCAGGGAGACTCCTAGCCGGTTCCACAATGGGAGAAATATTAACGGGTACTCAGACAGTTACAAGTATCACCAAAACCCATTAACGACAAGTACCACCCCATACAAGAAGTTTGAGCGGCAAAACATGACAAAAGATGAACATTAAGATTGGGCGGGAGATAAGGAATTACAGTACTATAACTGTAGTGTCCAAACGTCCATCTTTCTCTTATCCCTGACGACTCTTGACGCTCTTATGCTCTTATTCCTTTGACTCGCTGGAGAGCTCTTGACTCTCATTCTCTGATCCGCTGATTTTCCGGGAGTCAACCTCATGGCTTGCCGCGAAGATCTGTGGAGAGCTGGTCTGCGAACGCCTGTAAGTGGGCGCACCATCCCGAGAAGTCGGTAAATGGTGTTGGAACCGAAGGCCCGAGAGGAGATGAGATGAGATAAGATGAGAAGAGAAGAAGACGACTACACGTGCTGCCGCGGTCAGTAAACCCCGACCGCGCCCGAAAAATCGATTAACCACTTCTTCGAATTCTATCGGCTGCTCCACAACTGGCCCTGGAAGACTTTTCTTCGAGTTCTACAGACAACCGGTGTAGGGCACAGGAAGACTCTTTTTCGAGTAGTATCAGAAATCCGAGACCAACACAGATCTTCATGACAGCAGACGGTCCAGCCTGCTAGCCGGAGCAGAAGCGAGTAAACAAGTGGGGTACAGAGACCCCTGATCAACACGTGAATAGTCAGGTGCTGTGGCGAAAACATCCGAGCAGCGTTTTGGAATTCTCCGAGTTATCACGAGCGGTGAGCATGAGTCTCGATCCTACAGATCTATATTAGGACAGGCATTGATAGGGGAGGGTTTTTGTTTTAAGGATAACTATAATGTGTGTCCCCTTTTACGATGTGTCGTGCGCTCCTCGTTTCCCTAAACCTAGTTTCATAAATGTATGTAAGCTTGTACTGTCATTAATCTGTGCTTATGACATGTATTTCGTAATCTTGAACAATATGCAATAAAGATTTTCCATTTCGTACTATTCAACCGGGTCTACCTGAGTTTTCTCTGCATTATTGCTCTCGCACCTAAGTCCAGTTTCAGAACCGTAAGGGCGAGTGGGTCGAACCACTCACAGGTGTCTAGTGTTATCAGGCTGGCTGGAGACCAGAACAGGCAACAAGGCCTAACCCCGCACTAGCACCCAGGCTAAGCACAGAGCCATCCGCATCCCTTACAAGATACCTCAGTTCAAATCCCACCATGGTAGGTTGAGAATTTTAATTGAGTTTTAAAAATCTGTTGTCAGTAAAAGTAACTATAAAGCTGCTGGATTGTCCCAACAGGTTCACGAATGTCCTCCAGGGAAGGAAACCTGCTGTCATTACCCGGTCTGGCCGATATGTGACTCCAGTCCCACAACAACGATGCTGATTCTTAACTGTCCTCTGAAATGGCTGAGTGAGCCACTCGGTTGTACCAAATCGCTACAATCAGTGGTTCAAGAAGAAAGCCCCTCACCATCTTCTCGGGGTGAAGAGGGAGGGGCAATAATTGCCGGCCTTGCCACATCCTGAAATTAATTTTTTTTTTAAATGAAGGAGTTGCCCGATAATAATACACAGGGAATGATACCTTGTGAAATTACTGCTCTCGTTTCCCTCCACACCTTGATGTATTTCAGTGGTCCACCAACTATATCCACAGGTAGCTCAGCGGAGACAGCTCCAGGATTGTGAACCTCAATCTCACACCTGTAAAAACAGAGCTGGGGATCAGTCCGTGTTAGAGAGAGAGCAGCGATCAGATCACAGAACGGCTTCTTTAAATCTGCTTACCTGGTCAAAAGAACTCAAATGTCCTGAGGGAAAAGGAACAGAATAAACGTTACTGAATCAGATTAAAGAGCTGCTGCTACGAATCTCTCCATGGACCTTTAACAAGGGACGGGATCGAGATACCAAGGAATTGGTCAGAAAATGACTCGCCAACTTTAACAAATTGTTAGATTTATTTCCAGCTGTTCCGGAGTACCTTCTTGCGAATGAACTTTGGGTTCAACAGGATGAGGGATGTCAATCAGTGCTGGGCAGTGGAAGGTTATGGTCGATTCCCAAATCCAGCTCTCTCGGTGTGGAATGGCACTAGTAAAGAGCGAAATATTAAAATTGCAGGCCCACAGGCACTGATGTCTGCACATTAGAAGAAGTTGGCTTGTGATTTCCTGACCAGTGCTCCCTGGGAACGCTCCTCCCCATTCCTCAGGCAACCTGACCTCTTTCCATTTACAGTTCTGGCCCTCAGCGTCAGCATCAAGCACTCCCAGGGTCAGGAACAGCAGAACCAGCAATGGAGCAAAGTCCCTCCTCTACTTCTCCCTGACAATGCACCTTATCCCCATTTCAGAAGAGCCCCACCTGCACTAAGATGAACTTTTCCACGTCCCACACCAGCACATCTGTAGCCTCTTTCAGTCTGATTGACAAAAGTGGTGGTTTATGCTGTGAGATCACACCCAGTAGGATCTGCACTGACATTTCCACAAACTCATTTCCTACTAGACCCTAAATGATTGAGGTCAAACCCAAGCCCAGAGATGAAAGTTCATTGTGTTAACCCACTGCCCCCCAGTCCCCTGAATGCTGCAGTTGACCTGATCTCACTGAGGGGGCTGGTTTGATCCCATTTACCCTTTAGATCAATCCCACTGACCGTTATTTCACTGTTCGTTTGGATTCCCTGTACAAGGAGGAGAGACATTTTGTACCTTGAGGAGCTCTGGGGCTTTTTGTATCTCCAGCCTCGCTTGGAGATCTCTTATCGCTCCTTCAAGAGAAGAGATTTCATCGAAGCTGCTCTTTAAATTGCTCTTTATTTTTTCTAGTATTTTATCTGCTTGTCGCTCCAGCTCTGCTTTCATCAGCTCTTCCTTCGCAGACAGGAACTTGTGCATCTTTTCAAATTCAGTCTTGATTTCCCTTCTCAGTGTGTTAACTTGGGCCTGGAACAGATTGAATAGCGAACTGAACAAACAATATTCATAATCCCAGTGTCCCTGGGCTCCGTGTGTCTTCTATAGAATAAAAGTCTTGTATCCATCGCAAATGCAAAAAGGGTTTGTCATGTTCTTTGTCACACTGTAAGTCGCACTGTCTGTCAGACTCCTTTGATTTCCTAATTATATTAATAAAAGACCAACAATTCCCAACAAGTCACTGTCAACAGAACAATTTAACTAAATATTGGATACCTGGGAGCGAGTTACAGGCTGGAATCTAATCGAGGGGTTCGGATGGTTTATGTATAAAATAATGGATACCTGTGAGTGAGTTACAGGCTGGAATATAATTGAGGGGTTCAGATGGTTTACATATAGAATAATGGATACCTGTGAATGAGTTACAGGCTGGAATATAATTGAGGGGTTCAGGTCGTTTATATAAAGAATAATGGATACCTGGGAGTGAGTTACAGGCTGGAATCTAATTGTCGGGTATTTAATAACTGATGCATAAAACTAAATGAATGAATCTAATCAAGAGTTTTAAATCATTATGGGAAAATAAAGACAGATTGGTTTTCTGAGTGTTTCAAGAGGTGAACTGAGGAATGGTAGCAGCTCACCGACTCTGTAATTTCTGCTTCGAATTTAGGGGCTGGCTAGTTAGGGACCAACCTAATTCTCAGAGCTGATACCAGACTGGAAGATATTCAGCTGGAAGAGGGGATCGTTGTCACAAGTTCGCTTTGTTTGGGTTCCAGCAGAACCACTCTGCTCCAGATATCATTACAGCCTTGGTCCAAACATGGACAAAAGAGCTGAATTCAGGAGGCGAGGTGGGAGTGATTGCCCTTGACATCAAGGCAGCATTTGACCGAGTGTGGCATCAAGGAGCCCTAGTAAAATTTAAGTCAATAGGAATCGGGGGAAAACTTTCCTCTGGCTGGAGTTATACCGAGCACAAAGGAAGATGGTTGTGGTTGTTGGAGGCCAATCATCCCAACCCCAGGACATCTCAGGGCAGCGTCCTAGGCCCAACCACCTCCAGCTGCTTCATCAATGACCTTCCCTCCAACATAAGGTCAGAAGTGGGAATGTTCGCTGATGACTGCACAGTGTTCAGTGCCATTCACAACCTCTCAGATAATGAAGCAGTCCGTGCCCGCATGCAGCAAGACCTGGACAACATTCAGGCTTGGGCTGATAAGTGGCAAGTATCATTCGCACCACACAAGTGCCAGGCAATGACCATCTCCAAAAAGCAAGAGTCGAACCACCGCCCCATGACATTCAACGGCATTACCACCGCCGAATCTCCCACCATCAACATCCTGGGGGTCACATTGACCAGCCACATAAATACTGTGGTTACAAGAGCAGGTCAGAGGCTAGGTATTCTGCGGCGAGTGTCTCACTTCCTGACTCCCCAAAGCCTTTCCACTACCTACAAGGCACAAGTCAGGAGTGTGATGGAATATGCTCCACTTGCCTGGATGAGTGCAGCTCCAACAACACTCAAGAAGCTTGACACCATCCAGGACAAAGCAGCCTGCTTGATTGGCACCCCATCTACCACCTTAAATATTCACTCCCTCCACCACCGGCGTACCGTGGCTGCAGTGTGTTACCATCTACAAGATGCACTGCAGCAAGTCGCCAAGGCTTGTTCGACAGCAGCTCTCAAACCCACGACCTCTACAACCTAGAAGGACAAGGGCAGCAGGCGCATGGGAACTCCACCCCCTCCAAGCTCCCCTCCAAGTCACGCACCATCCTGACTTAGAAATATATCAGCTGTTCCTTCATCGTTGCTGGGTCAAAATCCTGTAACTCCCTCCCTAACAGCACTGTGAGAGTACCTTCACCACACGGACTGCAGCGGTTCAAGAAGGCGGGTCACCACCACCTTCTCAAGGGCAACTAGGGATGGGCAATAATGCCAGCCTTGCCAGCAATGCCCACATCCCATGCATGAATTAAAAAAATCTTTGGCACTTAGAAAGGTATCAACTGCCAGGATTGGTTGCAGTCAGCATTGGGAATAGGATGGGAATCCAACACACTTTCTACGTTTTTAAAAACGTTTTCAGTTTACAGGCGGTCGAAAATATTGCAGTTCAGGAAGCAGCCTGCAGTGTGCTGGGACAGAAAACATTTTATTCAGTAAAACTCTCTTTCACTGTGTTAAACACTCATTCAGTCAGTTACGACACAAACCCCTAAAGGACACTCCTATATCTTTATCTGAAATAGCCCATTCTCCTGTCTTCTTGTCACAAACTCCAAAGGACACTACAACAACAACAACAACTTGCATTTATATAGCACCTTTAATGAAGTAAGGCGCTTCACAGGAGCGTAATCAGAGAAAAATTTATCCCATGAGGAGATATTAGGACAGGTAACGAAAAGCTTGGTCAAAAAGGTAGGTTTTAAAGAGCGTCTTCAAGGAGGAATGTATGGCGGAGAATTTAGGGAGGGAATTCCAGAGCTTAGGGCCTCAGCAGCTGAAGGCACGACCGCCACCTGCCTTTATCAGTAAAATCCCATCCTCCCCTTCTGTTTTACTTTGAACAACGAGAGCCAGTTGCTTGTGCAGTAACTCCAGTGATATTTTAATTTTTTCCTAAAACACAAAAACACATCAAGCTTGGAAAAGGAAACATTCCCTGTGTCTCTGACAGTGATACACGATGTTAGAACAGGGAGTGGGAAACATTCCCCGTGTCTCTGATAGTGATACACAATGGGATACACAGGGAGTAGGAAATATTAGAACAGGGCAGGGAGGTGCCGATTGTGAGTTATTCACAAACAAGGGAGTACGGGCCATGAACTGCTGCCAGTTTGCGAGCCGGCACAAACTCAGATTATTAGCACAAAGAGCGAATGAAGGACACGGGCTGCTAAAGTCCAACTGTTCTAAAAGAAACGACTTGCATTTATATAGCGCCTTTCACGACCACTGAACGTCTCAAAGCGCTTTACAGCCAATGAAGTAGTTTTGAAGTGTAGTCACTGTTGTAATGTAGGAAACGCAGCAGCCAATTTGCACACAGCAAGCTCCCACAAACAGCAATGTGATAATGACCAGATAATCTGTTTTTTGTTATGTTGATTGAGGGATAAATATTGGCCAGGACACCGGGGATATACTCCCCTGTTCCTCTTTGAAATAGTGCCGTGGGATCTTTTACGTCCACCTGAGAGAGCAGACGGGGCCTCGGTTTAACGTCTCATCCGAAAGGCGGCACCTCCGACAGTGCAGCGCTCCCTCAGCACTGCACTGGAGTGTCAGCCTAGCTTTGTGTGCTCAAGTCCCTGGAGTGGGATTTGAACCCACAACCTTCTGACTCAGGCGAGTGTGCTACCGACTTTTTAAAAATATATTATTTATTGAAAATTAAAAACATTTACAACATCATGATCATTCCATTGTATCATGCAAATCCATTCCGCTGCTCTGCAATCATTCCTCCACCACATATTAACATCAAAACCTGAAGTTTAAGTTGTCTCCCATAACCTATACTAAGCTATTGTACTTTAAAAATTGATCAGTAATCATGGCTCCACATAAGGCCAGTGTGCCTGATAATCCCCCCATCATTTAACCTCCGGCCTTTCCCTCCGCTCATGCTCCTTCCCAACTTTTCGGGCAGCTGTTGCTTTCTCCTGCAGGCTCGGCTCTTTATCACCTTCTGCTTGAACCTTCCCTGCAGTTTTAGCCTCTTCCTTACATTAGGTTTGGACCGAGGAGCTGCCCCTTCTCCCTCCTTCTGCCCCTCACTAACCTTTCCCTTTCCACATGATGCCACCCCACCCCTCCACTTCTATGTCTCTCCCCCTCTGACTCCTCACTCTCGAGCTCTTCTGTAACCTCCCATCCTTGCTCCCCGTCAGATACATAATCTCCCTTAGAGAGTCTTCCTGCTATCACGGTTTCTCCAACAGTTCCACTCCCTTCGGCCTCATCTCCACCGTTGACCCTTTCTCCCCGTTTCTTCTCTGGGACAATGGTGCATCTGCACCTATCTTGCTCCCGTCTGGCGTCTTTGTCTCTCCTCTCCCGTCCTGCTTCCCCTTTAAGGCTACTGCCTCTTGCACACTCTCCTTGTCTTGCCCCCTCCTGCTCCCTGAGATGTCCGACTCCCTGTCTTTCTTTAGAGTACTTACACTTACCCTGCAAACCGCTCCCACGTCCTCGCCCCTCGGATACCAGATTCTTCAGGGAGAGCCGAGCCGTTTTATGGCTCAACTCTGCCCTAGACCCGTGCTGCCCGTTGCTGTCTTTGTCCATTTCCACCATACTTGGTGTGTTTTCCACCATCTCCATCCTGTTCTCTGCCTCTTCCTGCGCACTTTTCTCCGTCCATTCACCAGCTGTGTCCTCCGCCTGCTCCGCTCCTCCAGCCACTCCACTCACACCTCCTGCTCCTTCTCCTTCTCCCATCTCCCATCTCCTCGTTACTCAAAGGGCTTCCTTCTGCCTCACACTAACAGTGGGTGAGGCCTTTGTGACACACCCCACAGCTCTCCGCCTTGCAGCTCCGAGTGATGTGTCCAGACTCGCTGCAGTTATAACAGTACAAGTCTGGACAGCTTCTTACAAGATGGCCGTGTCCAAGACAATAATAACAAACCTTCACCTGGTTATCATGCAGTACCCGGAAGTACTGCACTCCTTCCATTGTCTCGAATTTCATGCTATATGGCAATGACTTCACCCCCACTGGGAACAGGTTCCATCTGCTACCCGTGTTCCTGGATAGTATTTCCTCTTTAATGCCAAGCAAATTTTAATGTCCCATGACTCCAACTTTTTGATTAACACATCGTCCTCAATATAAACTAGCAGGTTTAAGAATGAGACCACCACCTCTTCAAAATATAGCAGAGATACCTCCAAGAACTTATCTCCAACCTTCAAACTCAGAAAAGTCTTTTCACCTCCTCTCGGCCACTGACCGTCACCTCGAACCCAACATTCGGCTTTGGTTGGCAGGCAAAGCAGCTTCCCTCACCGCAGTCCTCATGTACTACCTGGATAATATCCCAAGCTCGTATCTTCTTATTCTCGCACTGAACCACCACTGTGTTTTCTTTTCCAAACCTCCAGGGGTCCCGGCCCAAATCTTTGGGCCTTTTTTCTCTCTTCCCCCAACATTTTCTCCCCTGATTAAATTCATCCTGGGAACATTGTCCTCTGAGGGGCCCTGCACTGCAGGCCCCTCAGCAGCCAGATGGCTGCTGTTTCAGGACCAAAAAGGTCCTAAAACCTGAAAAAAAACCACCACCAACTTTTTACAAATTCACTCCAACTCCCTGCAGTAATCAAGCACCCAGCAGCACCTGCTCACTCCGAGCCCCTCCCACCTAGAGAGTGCTACCCACTGAGCCACAGCTGCCACGATAACTAAACTTTCACAGATAAAACTGCAATACGGTCAGTGGATAATTATAATTGTGATTTACATGTTGGTAAACTGTGCTGAATTTAGGCTGAAGGATCTTCTTGTTGTATGTGTATAAAATTAATTAAATTCAATATTCAGCAGTCATTAGGGTTAGGTGTGTTTAAAGGTGATACAGGTACAGATTGCATTTCAAACTAAATCAGTGTCGGACATGCAGAGAGTTCAGTGACCCAGTACCTGGTATTTCTGGGTGGCCTCCTTTATAGGGATCACATTGTGAGTTTGATGCTTGGAGCTCCAGCAGTCCACGTAGATCACTTTCTGCTCGTTTTCACAGAACATCTTCAGCCTCTCCCCGTGTTCCTCGCAGTACAACTCCTCCCGCTTTGTCGCCTTCAACTTCATCAGTGTGAGCTCCGTCATGATGTTGCCCGACACTGGGAGCAAGAGACATCTCCCAGGACCTTCTCCCGACTCTGAGACACCGAATCGGTGAACATCTCCAGGCAGATGGGACAGGTTAGTTCATGTGTTAGATCTGCAGACGCCATCTCGGTTCTCGCAGCCTCTCTCCTTCCCTGTTCAGTGCTTTCACTGTCAACTCTTGCTCCTTGCTGCAATTCCTGGCTTTCACTTCACGCAATCAGGCACAAACTCAGACTAAACAATATCAGCTGTCACTGCAAGAATTTAAAACACCCCCATTGTATCCATTTAAAACAAAATGTTTAAATAATATTCATATTTAGTCATGTCCAGTATTGTATATTTTATCATTGAATTGTGGACACTTGTCAGGTTTTTTTATTCTTGTGATGTGGGTGTCGCTGACAAGGCCAGGATTAATTACCCGCCACGAGTTGCCCTTGGGCAGGTGGTGGTGAGTTACTTCTTGAACCGCTGCAGTCCGTGTGGTGAAGGCGCTCCCACAGTGCTGTTAGGGAGGGAGTTCCAGGATTTTGACCCAGCGACGATGAAGGTACGGTGATATATTTCCGAGTCAGGATGGTGTGTATAATCCCAGTGTCTGTGTGTCTTCTAGAGGATTAAAGCTTTGTATCCAATATGGATTTGTCACACTTCAAAGTGTAACATGTGTGTCAAATGTGTTCGTCATACTGTACGTCACTCCTAATGTCACACAGATTGCCACTGAAGCTCGACTAGATAAGCAGATTCATAAAACAATCAACACATAACAACAACTCACTGCTGACTAAACAATTTAACTAAATATTGGATACATGGGAGTGAGTTACAAACCAAACATAATCAAGTGATTCAGCTGGTTTATGATTAAATAGTAGAACTCGGGAGTGAGTTACAGGCTGGAATCTAATCGAGGGGTTCAGATTGTTTAAATATAGAATAATGGATACCTGGGAGTGAGTTACAGGCTGGAATCTAATCGAGGGGTTCGGATGGTTTATATAAAGCGTAATGGATACCTTGGAGTGAGTTACAGGCTGGAATCTAATCGAGGGGTTCAGATGGTTTATATATAGAATAATGGATACGTGGGAGTGAGTTACAGGCTGGAATCTAATTGAGGGGTTCATGTGGTTTATATATAGAATAATGGATACCTGGGAGTGAGTTACAGGCTGGAATCTAATCGAGGGGTTCATGTGGTTTATATATAGAATAATGGATACCTGGGAGTTCGGTGAACAGAAAGGGAAACCTGGTGGGGGAGAGGGTCACATTGCAATATAGAAAAGGATATTTTCTCAAGATTGATTACAGTCAACCTTTGGTATCGGACTGAGAAAGGAAATAAGACCCTTGTTACGTTGTTACAATAATTAACAGTTTACAGACGGTCCCTTACATTGCAGTTCAGGGAGGAGCCTGCATTGTGCTGGGACAGGCAGCATTTTATTTAGTCAATCTCTCTCTCTCTCTCTCAGTGTCAAAAGCTCATTCAGGCAGTCGCAAACACAGGGAACTTTACACAAACCCTAAATGACACTCCCCTACCTTCATCTGTAAGATCCCATCCTGTCCTTCTGTTTTACTCTGAAGAGTGAGATCCATTTGCTTTTGGAGAAACCCCAATGATTTTTCCAATCGTTCCTGAAAGACAAAAAAAGCACAACAGGATTTGGAAAAGGAGCAGGAAGCAATCGGTCTCATGGACAAGATAATATTGGTTGCAAAACGTGACTGGTATTCCTTTGAGTATAGAAGATAGAGGGGTGAACTGATAGTGGTGTTTACAATGATAAAAGGACTCAATAGGGTAGATACAGAGAAACTATTTCCTCTCATGGGGAAGTCCATACAAGGGGCCACAATCTTAAAATTAGAGTTAGGTCATTCGGGAGTTAAATCAGGAAGCAGTTCTTCACGCAAAGTATAGTAGAAATCTGGAACTCTCTGCCCAGAAATGCTGTGGATGCTGGGGGTCATTTGTATCTTTCAAAACTGAGATTGATAGGTATTTGTTAAGTGAGGGCATCATGGGATATGGATCAAAGGCGCTTAAATAGGGTTGAGGGAGAGATCAGCCATGATCTAATTGAATGGCAGAACAGGCTCAAGTGGCTGAATGACCTCCTCCTGTTCCGATGCTCCTATGCCTCTTTTAAACTTTCTGTCCTCTCTGGAAAGTTTCTTAACACTTCTTGGAATCCTCTTATAACAGTCTTTCTCTAAATTAGGGATGGGGGAAAGCAGGGCTTTATACGTTAGATTCTACTAAGAGAAACCCACTTACAAGATTGAAACATTAATGACCAATTCAAGGCAACTAACTCAGAAATAATGATTCAATTAATTTGACCAAGGCCAGGGGCTACACTTCTCTTTACTGTGCTCATTCTTTTTATTCATTCTCAGGATGTGGGCGTTGCTAGCAAGCCCAACAATTATTGCTGATCCCTAATTTCCCTTGAGAAGGTGGTGGTCATCCTACTTCTGGAACCACTGCAGTCCATGTGGTGAAGATGCTCCCACATTGCTGTTAGGTAGGGAGTTCCAGGATTATGACATAGCGACGATGAAGGAATGGCTGATATATGTCCAAGTTGGGATAGTATGTGGAGGGGAACTTGGAGGTGATGGCGTTCCCAAGGGCAGCAGGTGGTGGAAGTCGCTGGTTTGGGAGGCGCTGTCAAAGAAGCCTTGGTGAATTGCTGCAGTGTATCATGTTGGTAGTTTATGACCAGGATGACCAGGACACTCCAATCATTCCAAGTCGAGGAAAGCTTCTCTCTCCACTCCTCTGGCATTCAGGTCTTGTGTTCAGATTAACAGTTTTAGGCAGGAGAAGGCCTTCGGCCCATCCAGCCCACCTTTCCACAGTGTTCCCTTGATGCATTTTTAATAACCCTGAATCCCATTTGTTGACAGGAATCTCTAATTCTTTCTTAGAACCCATTCGATCTTCTTGTTCCACCACCCATGTTCCACATACTCACCACCCTTTTAGTAAAAGAAGTTCTGTAACAAGGCTGTGATGAGCTCTGGAGCCTAGTGGTTCTGGCAGAAGCCAAGCGGAGAGTAGGTGCATTTTTAATGACCTCAAGCTGCAATAGGGGAGATTATTTGAAGCTGCAGGTAAGGTATATTGTGGGGGCAATGCAGAGAAAGCCAGAACCTGAATCTCATTCCCACTGGTGTAGGATTACTTTTATCTCTTGTTCAGAATACAAAAGGCTAAGAAATCAATTGAGACACTGTAGTTATTTTCTAACTTTAAAGAATTTAATTTGGCATACAACGTGACAGTTTGTATCAGAAAGAAAGTAGTAACTTTTCAACAAACCTTTTTCTTTTTAGTGCGTCAAACACTAGATAAAGGATTGATCAGATTCTTTGTCTTGGAGAGAAAACAAAGGTTCCTTTCCTACAGCGTCTTGTTCTGATGTCATTCGTGGTTCTCCTGAAAACCCTTGTAGAATGAACCCGTTTTAGATGGTTTCCGTTCCAAACTCTGCTGTTTAATTATCAAACATCAAAGAATAACTCATGAGTTTGCAAGCCTTGTTTCCTTGTCTCTGAAACTGTCTGCATTGTTTCTGATTATCAGTTACTCAAGAAATAATCTTACGAAGGCCTCATTTCGTCTGTCTAACACATACATTTCTCACGCTCTGCATCCTGGACTAAATGCTTCCTGACTTCAGTGATTATTGCTGTGTATGTGTCTGAAATACCAGGCAGTAATTATTACTGTGTATCTGTCTGAAATACCAGGCAGTGATTATCGCTGTGTATCTGTCTGAAATACCAGACAGTGATTATCACTGTGTATCTGTCTGAAATACCAGGCAGTGATTATCGCTGTGTATCTGTCTGAAATACCAGACAGTGATTATCGCTGTGTATCTGTCTGAAATACCAGGCAGTAATTATCGCTGTGTATCTGTCTGAAATACCAGGCAGTGATTATCGCTGTGTATCTGTCTGAAATGCCAGGCAGTGATGATCCCTGTGTATCTGTCTGAAATACCAGGCAGTGATGATCCCTGTGTATCTGTCTGAAATACCAGACAGTGATTATCGATTACAGCATGCAGACGATGCTTGCGTCTGCGCTCAGTCAGAGGTCGAACTCCAAACCATCGTCACACCTTCATGAGAGCATGGGCCTTACACTAAACATCCATAAGACAAAGGTCCTCTACCAACCTGCCCCCGCTACACAGTACTGCCCCCCGATTATCAAAATCCACGACAAGGCCTTGGACAACGTGGACCACTTTCCATACCTCGGGAGCCTACTGTCAACAAGGGCAGACATCGATGATGAAGTCCAACACTGCCTTCAGTGTGCCAGTGCAGCCTTCAGTCACCTGAGGAAGAGAGTGTTTGAAGACCAGGGCCTCAAACCCGGCACTAAGCTCATGGTCTACAGAGCAGCAGTGATACCCGCCCTGCTGTATGCCTCAGAGACATGGACCATGTACAGCAGGCACCTCAAAGCACTGGAGAGGTACCACCAGCGCTAGCTCTGCAAGATCCTGCAAATCCATTGGCAGGATAGGCGCACCAACGTCAGTGTTCTCGCTCAGGCCAACATCCCCAGCATCGAAGCTTTGACCACGCTCGATCAGCTCCGATGGACGGGTCACATTGTCCGCATGCCCGATACGAGACTCCCTAAACAAGCGCTCTACTCGGAGCTCTGACACGGCAAGAGAGCCCCAGGTGGGCAGAGGAAACGCTTCAAGGACACCCTCAAAGCCTCCTTGAAAAAGTGCAACATCCCCACTGACACCTGGGAATCCCTGGCCCAAGACCGCACAAAGTGGTGGAGAAGCATCCGGGAAGGCGCCGAACCCCTCGAGTCTCTTCGCCGGGAGCAAGCGGAAGCCAAGCGCAAGCAGCACACGTCAACCCAAGCACCCCACCCACCCGCCTCTTCAACCACTATCTGCCCCACCTGTGACAGAGACTGTAGGTCCCGCATTGGACTCATCAGTCACCCGAGAACTCATTTTTAATGTGGAAGCAAGTCATCCTCGGTTCTGAGGGACTGCCTAAGAAGAAGTATATGTCTGAAATACCAGGCAGTAATTATTGCTGTGTATCTGAAAGAAAAACAGAAAATGCTGGAAATACTCAGAAGGTCAGGCAGCATCTGTGGAGAGAGAAACAGAGTTAATGTTTCAGGTCGATGACCCTTCGTCAGAACTGGAAAAAGTTGGAGATGGAACAGGTTTTTAAGCAAGTGTAGGGGCAGGGAAAGGGGGGAGGGGAGGAAAGAACAAAAGGGAAGGTCTGTGATTGGATGGAAGGCAGGAGAGATTAAGAGACAAAAGGAATGATGGTACAGGCAAAAGGAGATGGTAATGGGACAAGTTAAGAAACAAAAGATGACTCCAGATGAAGTGTAAATGGCAGAATCATCAACAGCTGCCATGTGAGAGAGAGAAAAACAAGATAGGGGCAGAGGTTATGGCCTGAAATTGTTGAACTTGATGTTGAGTCCAGAAGGCTCTAAAGTGCCTACTCGCTGTGTATCTGTCTGAAATACCAGACAGTGATTATCGCTGTGTATCTGTCTGAAATACCAGGCACTGATTATTCCTGTGTATCTGTCTGAAATACTAAGCAGTGATTATCGCTGTGTACCTGTCTGAAATACCAGGCACTGATTATTCCTGTGTATCTGTCTGAAATACCAAGCAGTGATTATCACTGTGTATCTGTCTGAAATACCAGGCAGTGATTATCCCTGTGTATCTGTCTGAAATACCAGGCAGTGATTATCCCTGTGTATCTGTCTGAAATACCAGGCAGTGATTATCCCTGTGTATCTATCTGAAATACCAGGCAGTGATTATCGCTGTGTATCTGTCTAAAATACCAGGCAATGATTGTCCTGGTGGCTGTCACAGGGGAGGAAGGTGATGGCGGGGGGAAGGAGATGGTCTGGTTGTGCCCCAAGGCTGTTGAACCAGGCCCCAGGGCTCCTACAGTAGGTTAGATTTGGTGAACTGCACCACTATATTTTGGCCTCGTGGTTCAAGCCAGTAATCAACGAAGGCCCGAGTGGGATGTGGGAGAGGCAGAAAACGTCAAGTCTTGTTACTTCGCACAAAAGAACAGGGCCAACCACAACCTGGGGTGGAGGGGGGCGGGGGGATAACACTCCAGTATCATATAAAACACAAAAATCTCAAATTTAAAGCCTCAAAATAAATCTGATTCATCTGACTGGAAAATTCAGTTCCAAAAAATAAATGAAGCTGACATTGGACCCGGCAGAAACAGCTCAGCGATTTGTGTTGCAGAGCCACCCAGTGTTCCAATTATGCAGTTACAAATCCTGACAGGTTTATATCGTCAAATCCCATCATCAATGTGGACATAGGAACTTACAATGGGAAAAAGATGGAGCAAAAGTGAGACAAAAATGGGACAACAACTCGTGAAATTTTGTAGACAGAAATTATGTGTAGATGTAAGATTTTTAATAAATTGTCGATATTTGATAAGAGCAAACACCTGGAAACAACATTCTCATAACATACACTTCATAAAATCTTTAAAGAAGGCCCCATGTCCACTGCTTGCCCCTTTCTTACTTGCATTCGTGTCTTCAATTTTATATTTGAGCTTCACTAAACAGTTAAGCACCAGGATTCTCTGCTTTCGGACTGCCAGGAGCACACATCAGGAATTGCCAAACCCCAGCCTGCGATATTAATGTTAATGGTGACAAATCATGAGGGGAGAGAGGGGGTGCGGAATTTCCCAGTGAGCCCTTCCAGGGACCACAGAAACATGGTCCAGAATCCAGACAGATTATCCAGTGTGAATTTCTCCTTCCTCGGCACAGACTCTGTGGCCAGCCCCACAACCCATAGTATGTTTTTCCCCACATCCATCTCCCAGTAGTATCTCCCTGATGTGAATCCCTCAATGCCCAGGACACACGGCCGGTATTCAGACAGGGTGAGATGGGGATGTGCTGTTTTGGATCCAGAGTCAGAGGAACTGGAACTGAGATAAAGAGAATATTCCGCTACTGCTACTTGTGAGTTAAAACATGTTTGACACACATTTATTTTCTATATGTTTAGTTGGGACTACAAATCGGGGTAGGTTTATAAACAGGACCTTATGTAAAGTCCCACTGAGTGGTTGAAGGTAATACATCTGCTGTGATGATGTCTGTGCAGCTAAGGTAACTTCTTTATAGACCATAGAAGGAGCCACTGGTATCAACCTCCGAGCAGAATCGTTGAAACCACACCTGGCTGGACCTCGTCAAGTGCTGTCGTGCCAAACTCTCCTCTGTCCAAACGGCCCACTACTCCAGGATCATCCAAGACAGCAAAGATACCTCCGGCTTCTTTACTCCACTACCAATCGCCTCTTTAACCCCCCTCTCCCCAGCACCCTCCACCCTCACCTCTAACAACAAATATGGAGAGCTCATGGTCTTCTTTCTGATGAAGATTGAGACCATCAGTTCTGCTGCCCCTGTCGCTTCATCCATTCCTCTTGACGACCAAGCCAATTCCCTCTGCCCTAGCCCTGAACTCGTGTTCACCACCAAATTTCCTGGCCTGACCTCCAAGCCAGCTGACATTGTGAACGGTTCCCTCTCCTCAGGCACTGTCCCCTCGAGACAATAGAGAGTATGGGTCAGGGAAAGTTTGCTGACAGCCCAATGAGGCTTCTTATTTCTTCCCCTTCACCCGTCGCTCACTCTGTAGCCGGTGGGCACATCTGCCCAGCAGCGACAGGCCTCTCGATGTATTTGCACTGGGACTGTGTGCAGGACCACATCAAGCAGCACCTGGGAGTGCTTGGTGCTGATGCTGGTTGGCCCAAAGTAGGAAAGTGTTCATCCCCCGTCACTTAACAGCCTCCAGGCTGATGGGGCATTAAACCTGGGAGTGCTTGACCCGGAGATTGGAGCAGAAAGTAAACCACATTCCACTGCACTGACGATCCTCACTGTGAAGAGCACAAACAGGGAGATAAAGGAAGAAAGTATCAAGAGAAGGTCATCGAGGTCAGGTGGCCCATGAACAGGTTCCCTTCCCTCTGGTATTGGGCCCAAGCCATTGCCCCTCTGCTCTCCGATGATTGAAGAATCTGTCCAATTGAGGTGTTTAAGATAATTGAAGGATTTGATGGGGTAGATAGAGAGAAACTATTTCCTCTGGTGGGGGGAGTCCAGAACAAGGGGCATAACCTTAAAATTAGAGATAGACCATTCAGGGGTGATGTCAGGAAGCACTTCTTCACACAAAGAGTAGTGTCAATCTGGAACTCTCTCCCTCAAAAAGCTGTTAAGGCTGGGGGTCAAATGAAAATTTCCAAACAGATTGATAGATATTTATTCGGTAAGATTATTAAGCGTTTCGGAACCAAGGCGGGCAGATGGAGTTAAGATACAGATCAGCTATAATCTAATTGAATAGCGGAACAGGCTCAAGGAGCTGAATGGCCTCCTCCTGTTCCTTATTCTTTCTACTGTTTCCCTGTCTTAACAATCATCACACCCGGTGTCAGTCCAATCTGCAAGTAAAATATTTATTAAAGAGAGAAAATATAGACAGATTCACAACTAATTGTTATGGTGCTGGACACAGTTATCACAATTCAGGAGATCATTCTACTTCATTACATTCCAGAATAATGTGTCTGGGTCATAGTAGATTGAGATAGGGACAGAGGGATGGGTAGAGGCACTGAGCTAAATTTACAGAGTACACACTAACAGCAAACACCCTCACCCACCAGCAGAGGATCGGGGCAACATGGGCTGCTCGGGCAGTGGGTAAGGCTGCTCACCACGGCCGTGACCTCAGAAAACGTGCCCCACTGTTTTAACTAGTGAGCAGTGTGAGTGGTTCTGAGTTTGCGCCAGT
This sequence comes from Squalus acanthias, assembly GCA_030390025.1. NCBI lineage: Eukaryota > Metazoa > Chordata > Chondrichthyes > Squaliformes > Squalidae > Squalus > Squalus acanthias. Next base: position 25,639,070 of record CM059449.1, on the reverse strand, counting down.
TTGATTATTACACGGACTAAAGATGGGATAGAGTTTCTCAGTGAAAGTGTCAGTGAAAGTGTACAGGTGAGACATGTCTTCAGCATCGTAAAATGACACCTGTCCTCCCTCATAGTCCAGGTAAACTCCCAGGTTCTGGGGTTTCACTTTCAGATGGGAGATGACGTCTGGTATTTTCAATGATCTGTACTCATGAAGCTGGCCGATGACCCAATATCCATTCTCAGGTGAAGGTGTGATGTCTTCCTTCCTGTTGACAGACTCTCTGCAGACACCCACAATCCAGAGAGTCTTGTTTCCCAGACCCACCTCCCAGTAGTGTTTCCCTGATGTGAAACACATTGAGGTCAAAACATACAAGGATTTAACAAATCTTTCCGGCTGATCAGGAAGGTCTTGCTCCTTATTCCCGATCCTCACACGCGTCAGATCCTGGGACAAAATGAGTTGTTCGTTTGCTGTCTCTGGGTCCAGGCAGAGACTGAAACAAAACATGAATGCGAATCTGTTACTATAAGAAAACCAGGAATGAATCATGAGAGTTGTACAGACAGTGATGGGCCATCACCACTTTCCTCAGCCCAGGAACTGTGGAGCCCCAGGGACAGGGCGTCTGAAGAGATTTCTCACCTTTGAACCCTCACCGTTCCCTCAGCCCTATTTACACAGTGCAGGTTTTCATCAATCTATTTAAAATAAAGATCTTGCTCCAGGACAAGGTCTCATTGACCAGAAGCTGTAGGATCTCTGTCTCACTCCCTGAGCCCAGCCTGCTGTATTCTGGCACTTTTCTTGGGCAGTGGTGATGACCTTTCTAATGGCTGAATGGGACTGAAGAGGCGACAGTACTATTTCCGTCTACACAGCAGCCAATGGTGAGCCTGGAAACATGGTAATTTATTCTATGTGTGGAACCACAGAACGAAACTTGAGCTCATCCAAACTGCTGCCCGTTTCCTAAATCACACCAAGTCCCGTTCACCCATCACCTCTTGTGCTCGTTGACCTACATTGGCTCCCAGTCCAGCATTGCCTCAAATTCAAAATTCTCATCCTTGTGTTCAAATCCCTCCAAGGCTTCACCCCTCCCTATCTCTGTAATCTCCTCCAGCCCTACAACCCTCCGAGATCTCCGCCAGGACAACAGGCAGAGCTCCTTGCTCTTCTTCGAACTAGTGCCATGGGATCATTTACCTCCACCTGAGAAGGTGTAAAGTCTCATCCGAAGGACCGCATCTCTGACAGTGCAGCACTCCCTCAGTTCTTAACTGGAGTGTCAGCCTGGATTTTTGCGCTCACGACTCTGGGTTTGGACTTGAACCCACAACATTCTAACTCAGGGACGAGATGCCACGCCTGACAACTAAATATTCCCACCCGCAACTCCACTCACACATGAAAGGAGTGATACTCGGGGAAAATTCAGCTCCAAATAGCAGAGGATGACTTCAGTTGGCTTAACGAAATGGCTGGCTGTGCTGATATAGGCCTTAAACATCCTTGGGGGTTCCCCTGGTCTCCTTGGGAGCAGGCGACCAGTGGAACTCCCTCAGAAAATGTGTCTGTGAGTTGTGAGATGTTGAACTTTGACCTGCCCCTTACAAGGCAAATGATGGACCTGAGGAAGAGCCAAAGGTGAGGTCTCCCTAAGCTGGGAGTTCCCAGTCCTTGGCCATGGAAGGGGACATGATGTAGTCATGGCGGCTGGTACACCGAGTGAGGGAAGTGTATCAACCTCCATAAGGGTGCACGTGGGCCCCACCAGTGGCCTGGTAAGCCGATCAGAAGAGTGCCGAGGTCAGGTGATGTCCCTCAGTAGCAGATCCCTCCATACACTGACTATCATTAAATACAGGTTGTTTAACTTGGTGGGAGAAAGGTACCCAATAATATACAGAGAACAACACCTGGTGTCATCCAATGTATTAAACATCATTAGTCACATGGATAACAGTCGGGAGAAGGTGATATCCAGAGAATGATACCTGGTGAAATAACTGCTCTCAGTTCCTTCCACACATTTGACGTATTGGAATGGTCCACCAAATATATTCACAGCTAGCTCATTGAGGACATCTTCAAAATTCTGAACTTCGGTCTCACACCTGTAAAAACAGGGCTGTAAATCAGTCCGTGTTAGACAGACAGCAGCGATTAGATCACAGAACAGCTTCTTTAAATCTGCTTACCTGTTCAAAAGGACATCAATATCCTGAGGAAAAGGAAGAGAATAAGCGTTACTGCTGCTACAAATCTACAGGGCTGGAATCTGGACACCAAGGAGTTGGTCAGAAAATGCCTTGGTAACTTTAACTTATTGTCAGATTTATTTCCAACGGTTCTTGATTAACTTTTGAGGAACAAATTTTATGCTCGATAAGACAATAGATACCAGCGGGTTCAAGTCCCACTGCAGAGACTTGAACATAAACTCTAAGCTAATACTTCAGTGCTATCGTGAGCAGGTGCTGCACTGTCGGAAGTGCCGTCTTTCAAATGAGAATTTAAACTGTCCCTCTCAGGTGGACGTTAATGATCCCACGGCACTATTTGAAGAAGAGCAGGGGCGTACTCCCCGGTGTCCTGGCCAATGTTTATCCCCAGCCAACATTTTCTGGTCATTTATTTTATTGCTGCTTATGGGAGCTTGCTGTGCGAAGTTGGCTGCTGCATTGCAACACTGACTACACCAAAAATACTTAATTGGCTGTAAAGCTCCTTGAGACGTCCAGAGTTCATGAAAGGTGCTGTATGATGAAAGAAAAAGTTACTTTGATATACCGCCTTTCATGACCTCAGGACGTCCAGCAAGGTCCCACAAACAGCAATGACCGGATAATCACTCTTTAGGTGTTGGTTGAAGAATAAATATTGGCCAGGACTCCGGAGAAAACTCCCCATCTCCTCTTCAGAATAGTGGTATGGGATCTTTTACGACAGGGGATACGGGACCTCAGTTTAACGTCTCATCTGAAGGACGGCACCTCCGACAGTGCAGCGCTCCCTCAGTACTGCACTGGAGTGTCAGCCTAGATTTGTACTCAGGTCTCTGGAATGGGACTTGAACGCACAACCTTCTGACTCAGAGGCTACCACTGAGCCACGGCTAGCACCTCCATATAACTGCAATTCTTTTTCTTTTCTTTCAAGGCTGAAGAATGGAAGAACATGGGGTTAATAAACTTGAAACATTGCTTCCATTACATTGACTTGGGGCACAAAGGCACAGCTCTACCTACACTGCCTCAATGATGCACCTTAACCCCATCCTCAGAAGAGCCCCAACTGTACCAGTGTAGGCATCTCCAGTTCCCACCACAGCCCTCTGAGTCCAATCGCCAGCCAGTGCCACTGTTATGCTGTGTGGAGGAATTGCACTGAGATTTCCTTACCTCATTTCCCATTGGACCCTCAGCAGAAAGAGTAGACGTCCATCCCACCAATCAGATTGAGGCTAAACAAAGGCCCAGAGGTGAAAGGTCAGTTTGTTATCCCACTGCCCAACCCCGCAGACCCCTAAATGTTGTAGTGTTTCTACTGACCTGATCTCACTGAGGGGGCTGGTTTGATCACATTTACCCTTTAGATCAATCCCACTGACAGATATTTCACTGTTCATTTGGATTCCCCGTACAAGGAGGAGAGACATTTTGTACCTTTAGGAGCTTTGGGTCTTGTAAGTCCTCCTTCGCTTGTAGATTACTTAACGATCCTTCAATCGAAGATATTTCATCGAAGCTGCTCTTTAATTTTTTCTCCATTGCTTCTAATACTTTATCTGCTCGTTGCTCCTGCTCTGCTTTCATCAGCTCTTCCTTCACAGACAGGAACTTGTGCATCTTTTCAAATTCAGTCTTGATTTCACTTCTCAAGAGTGTGAACATGGGCCTGGAACAGATTGAATACCGAACGGAACAAACAATATTTATAATCCCAGTGTCCCTGGGCTCCGTGTGTCTTCTATAGGATTAAAGCTTTGTATCCAATATGGATTTGTCACACTTCAAAGTGTAACATGTGTGTCAAATGTGTTCGTCATACTGTACGTCACTCCTAATGTCACACAGTTTGTCACTGAAGCTCGACTAGATAAGCAGATTCGTAAAACAATCAACACATAACAACTCACTGCTGACTAAACAATTTAACTAAATATTGGATACATGGGAGTGAGTTACAAGCCAAACATAATTAAGTGATTCAAATAGTTTATTATTAAATAATAGATATTGGGAATGAGTTACAGGCTGGAATCTAATGGAGAGGTTCAGATGTTTTATCATATATAGAAGAATAGATACCCGGGAGTGAGTTACAGACTGGAATCTATTCGAGGGGTTCGGATGGTTTATATATAGAATAATGGATACCTAGGAGTTGGGTGAGCAGAAAGGGAAACCTGGTGTGCGAGAGTGTCACAATGATACATGGACTCTTTGCAATGTAGAAAAGGATATTTTCTCAACTTGATTATAGTCAACTTTTGGGATCAGACAGAGAAAGAATATAAGACCCTCCTTACATTGTTACAATAATTAACAGTTTATAGACGCTCCCTTAATTGCAATTCAGTGTGTTTGGGACTGGCAGCATTTTCTTCAGGAAAACACCCTCTCCAGCTGTGTCAAATGCTCATTCAATCAGAAGCAAACACAGGAAACTTTACACAAACCCTAAATGACACTCCTCTACCTTCATCTGTAAGATCCCATTCTCCCCCTTTCTTTTACTTGGAAATGTGAGATCCATTTGCTTTTGCAGAAACTCCAATGATTTTTCCAATTTTTCCTGAAAGACCAAAAGAGCACAATGGGATTTGAAAAAGGAGCAGGAAGTGATTTGTCACATGGACAAGATAATATTGGTTGTGGTACAGATCAACCATGATCTATTTGAATGGCGGAATACCTTCAACTGGCTGAATGGCCTCCTCCTGTTCCTATGCTCCCATGCCTCTTTTAAACTTGCTGTCCTCTCTGGAAAGCTTCCTAACATTTCTTGGAATCCTCTTCTTAACAGTCTTTCTCTAAATTAGGGATGGGGGAAAGCAGGGCTTTATACTTTAAATTCTACTAAGAGAAACCCACTTACAAGTTTGAAACATTAGTGACCAAATCAAGGGAACTAACTCTGCCACATGATCGGTACGTTTCTGGGGAATGAGGTGGGTCAGGTGGATCAAGTGTCAGTAGGAGAACATTTAGGGAACAGTGATCATAGTATCATAAGGTTTAGATTAGCTATGGAAAAGGACAAGGAGCAATCTAGAGATAAAATATCTAATTGGAGGAGGGCCAGTTTCTGTGAGTTGAGAACGGACCTGGCCCGGGGTAAATTGGAATCAAAGATTGGCAGGCAAAACTGCAATTGAACAATGGGCTGCCTTTAAAGAAGAGATGGTTTGGGTACAGTCAAGGTACATTCCCATGAGGGGGAAAGGCAGGGCAACAAAAGCCAGAGCTCCCTGGATGATGAACAAAGTAGAGAGTAAGATGAAGCAGAAAATAATGGCTTATGACAGATGTCAGGTTGAGAATACAAGTGAGAACCAGGCTGAATATTGAAAGTTCAAAGAGGAAGTAAAAAAAGAAATAAGAGGGGCAAAGAAAGAGTATGAGACTAGACTGGCAGCCAACATAAAAGTGAATCCAAAAGTCTTCTATAGACATATAAATAGTAAACGGGTAGTAAAAGGAGGGGTGGGGCCAAAAAGGAGACCTACGCAGAGGAGGCAGAGGCATGACTGAGGTACTAAATGAGTACTTTGCATCTGTAAAAAAGGAGGTAGTTGAGATATTGGATGGGCTAAAAATTGATAAAGAGGAGGCACTAGTAAGGCTGGCTCTGCTTAAAGTAGATAAGTCACCAGGGATGCATCCTAGGATGCTGAGGGAAGTAAAGGTGGAAATTGCGGAGGCACTGGCCATAATCTTCCGATCCTCCTTGGATATGGGGGTGGTGCCAGAGGACTGGAGAATTGCAAATGCTATGTCCTTGTTCAAAAATTGTCACTTAGACAAGTGTGGATTAATTCATGGAAGCCAGCATGGATTTGTTAAAGGCAAATCGTGTTTAACTAACTTGATCGAGTTTTTTGATGCGGTAACAGAGAGGGTTGATGAGGACAGTGCATTGACGTGGTGTACATGGACTTCCAAAAGGTGTTTGATAAAATGCCACATAACAGGTTTGCCAGCAAAGTTGAAGCCCATGGAATAAAAGGGACAGTGGCAGCATGGATACAAAATTGGCTGAGTGATAGGAAACAAAGAGTGGTGGTGAACGGTTATTTTTTTGGACTGGAGGAAGGTATACAGTGGTGTTCCCCAGGGGTCGGTACAAGGACCACTGCTTTTCTTGATATATGTTACTGACTTGGACTTGGGTATACAGGGCACAATTTCAACATTTGCAGATGACACAAAACTTGGAAGTATCGTGAACAGTGAGGAAGATAGGGATATACTTCAAGAGGACATAGACAGGCTGGTGGACTGGGCAGACACATGGCAGATGAAATTTAACGCAGAAAAGTGCAAAATGATACATTTGGTAGAAAGAACAAGAGGCAGTAAAAACTAAAGGGTACAATTTTAAAGTGGGTGCAGGAACAGAGAAACCTGGGGGTGTATGTGCACAAATGATTGAAGGTGGCAGGGCAAGTTGAGAAAGCAATTAAAACAGCATACGGGATCCTGGGCTTTATAAATAGAGGCATAGAGTACAAAAGCAAGGAAGTTATGATGAACCTTTATAAAACACTGGTTCGCCCACAACAGGAGTATTGTGTCCAATTTTGGGCACCGCACTTTAGGAAGGATGTGAAGGCTTTAGATAGGGTGCGGAAAAGATTTACAAGAATGGTTCCAGGGATGAGGAATTACAGTTACATGTATAGACTGGAGAAGCTGGGGTTGTTCTCCTTAGAGCAGAGAAGATTGAGAGGAAATTTGATAGAGGTGCTCAAAATCATGAGGGGTCTAGACAGAGTAGATAGAGGGAAAATGTTCCCATTGGCAGAAGGGTCGAGAAACAGAGCACAGATTTAAGGTGATTGGCAGAAGATCCAAAGACGACATGAGGAGAAAAAAATTTACGCAGCGAGTGGTTATGATCTGGAATGCAGTGCCTGAAAAGGTTGTGGAGGCAGATTCAATCATGGCTTTCAAAAGGGAATTGGATAAGTAGATGAAAGAAAAAAGAATTGCAGGGCTACGGGGAAAGGGCGGGGGAGTGGGATTAGCTGAAGTGCTGTTGCAGAGAGCTGGCACGGACTCAACGGGTCGAATGGCCTCCTATTGTGCTGTAACAATTCTATGATTCTATTCTATGGATCCTTTCAGAGGCATCACTCAACTGGATGGGTATGTGTCAGAAATAATGATTCACTTAATTTGACCAAGATCCTGGGGCTACACTTCTCTGGGCTGCAGCTCGTTCTTTTTTATTCATTCTTGGGATGTGGATGTCACTAGCAAGCCCAACATATATTGCCCATCCCTAGTTTCCCTTGAGAAGGTGGTGGTCAGCCTACTTCTTGAACCACTGCAGTCCATGTGGTGAAGATGTTCCCACATTGCTGCTAGGTAGGGAGTTCCAGGATTATGACATAGCGATGATGAAAGGTACGGATGATATATGTCCAAGTCGGGACAGTATGTGACTTGTAGGGAAATTTGGAGGTGATGGAGTTCCCAAGGGCAGCAGGCTCCTGTCCTTCTCGGTGGTGGAGGTCGCTGGCTTGGGAGGCGCTGTCGAAGAAGCCTTAGTGAGTTGCTGCAGTGTATCATGTTGGTAGTTCATGACCAGGACACTCCAATCATTCCAAGTCGAGGAAAGCTACTCTCACCACTCCTCTGGCATTCAGCTCTTGTATTCAGATTAACAGTTTTAGGTAGGAGAAGGCCTTCGGCCCATCCAGCCCACCTATCCACAGTGTTCCCTTGATATATTTTTGATAACCCCGAATCCCATTTGTTGACAGGAATCTGTCTAGTTCTTTCTTAGAACCCATTCGATCTTCTTGTTCCACCACCCATGTTCATACTCACCACCCTTTTAGTAAGAGAAGTTCTGGATCAAGGCTGTGGTGAGGTCTGGAGCCGAGTGGTTCTGGCAGAAGCCGAGCGGAGCATCAGGGAGTTGATTATTGGTGAGTAGGTGCATTTTTAATGACCTCAAGCTGCAATTGGGGAGATCATTTGAAGCTGCAGATAACGTTTTATTGGGGCAATGCAGAGAAAGCCAGAACCTGAATCTCATTCCCACTGGTATAGGATTACTTTTATCTCTTGCTCACAATACAAAAGGCTAAGAAATCAATCAAGGCACTGTAGTTATTTTTTAACTTTAAAGAATTTAATTTGATGTACAACGTGACAGTTTGTACCAGAAAGAAAGGAGTAGCATTTCAACAAACCTATTCCTTCCTAGTGCGTCAAACTCAAGATAAAGGATTGATCAGATTCTTTGTCTTGGAGAGAAAACAAAGTTTCCTTTCCTGCAGCGTCTTGTTCTGACATCGTTCGTGGTTCTCCCGAAAACCTTTGTAGAACAATTTTTTTTATATGTCCGCCTCGCTACCTCTCTTTCCTCCTTTAAGACACTCCTTAAAACCTACCTCTTTGACCAAGCTTTTGGTGACCTGCCTTAATTTATTCCTATGTGGATCGGTGTCAAATTTTTTGTCTTAAAATACTCCTGTGCAGTGCCTTGGGACGTTTTACTACGTTAAAGGCACTGTAAATACAAGTTGTTGTTGTTGTTGTGGTTTCCATTCCAAACTCTATGTTTAATTTTCAAACATCAAAGAATCTCTAATCAGTTTGCAGTCCTTGGTTCCTTATCTTTGCAACTGTCCACATTGTTTCTGATCATCAGTTACTCCAGGTATAGTCTTACGAAGGCTCCATTTCATCTGTCTAACACATACATTTCTTGCGCTCAGCATTCTGGACAATATAAGAATATAAGAAATAGGAACAGGAGTTGGCCATACGGGTGGTCAGGAGCAATGTGATCCCCTTGAAAACTGATAACGGTGATATTGTGAATGAAAATAAGGAAATGGTGGACTTGTTGAATAATTACTTTGCGTCAGTATTTACAGTAGAGGAAGGGGATAGCATGCCGGACATCCCAAGGAAACTAACATTGAATCGGACAGGGACTCACCAAAATTAATGGAAGCAAAATAACAGTAATGAAGAAAATAATGTTACTAAAGAGTAACAAATCCCCAGGACCAGATGGTTTCCATCCCAGGGTTTTAAAGGAAGTAGGTGAGAACATTCCAGATGCTCTAACTATAATCTTCCAGAGTTCTCTCGATTCGGAAACCGTTCCTTTAAATTGGAAAATTGCACGTGTCACTCCGCTATTTAAGAAGGGTGAGAGAGGGAAACCAGGGAGTTCGAGCAGTTAACCTAACATCTGTTGTCAGGAAATTACTAGAGCCTATAATTAAGGATAGAGTGACTGAACATCTTGAAAATTTTCCGCTGATCGGAGAGAGTCAGCATGGATTTGTAAAGAGTAGGACGTGCCTGACGAACCTGATTGAATTTTTTGAAGAGGTGACTAAAGTACATACGAACATACGTACATATGAATTAGGAGCAGGAGTAGGCCACTCGGCCCATCGAGCCTGCTCCGCCATTCAATAAGATCATGGCTGATCCGATTACTCCACATTTCCACCTACCCCTGAAAACTTTTCACCCCCTTGCTTACCAAGAATCTATCGACCTCTGCCTTAAAAATATTCAAGTGAGAAGTCGCACAACACCAGGTTATAGTCCAACAGTTTTATTTGAAATCACAAGCTTTCGGAGCTGCTGCCCCTTCGTCAGGTGAAGTGAAGGAATACGAATCGGCAAAGCATATATAGACAGAGAACTATGCCTGTGTAGCGTATAATGTCAGACGACTACAGTTAATCTTTCTGACTGCCTTTTATCACTCCTCGGCAGAGAAACAATCAGGTCAGTCAGGAAGGCATTATATCAAAGACATAGCAAGATACAACTAAGACAATGAGGTGGGGTCACAGGGGGTCTAAGGTGTCAAAAATATTATGCATTAAATGCATTAAAAATATTCAAAGACTCTGCTTCCACCGCCCTCTGAGGATGAGAGTTCCAAAGACTCACGACCCTCTGTGAGAAAAAATTTCTCCTCATCTCTGTCTTAAATGGGCGACCCCTTATTTTAAAACAGTGACACCTAGTTCTAGATTCTCCCACAAGAGGAAACATCCTCTCCACATCCACCTTGTCCAGACCCGTCAGGATCTTATATGTTTCAATCAAGTCACCTCTTATTCTTCTAAACTCCAGTGGATACAAGCCTAGCCTGTCCAACCTTTCCTCATAAGACAACCCGCCCATTCCAGGTATTAGTCTAGTAAACCTTCTCTGAACTGCTTCCAACGCATTTACATCCTTCCTTAAATAAGGAGACCAATACTGTACACAGTACTCCAGATGTGGTCTCACCAAAGCCCTGTATAACTGAAGCATAACCTCCCTACTTTGGTATTCAATTCACCTCGCAATAAACGATAACATTCTATTAGCTTTCCTAATTACTTGCTGTACCTGCATAGTAACCTTTTGCGATTCATGCACTAGGACACCCAGATCCCTCTGCATCTCAGAGTGCTGCAATCTCTCACCATTTAGATAATATGCTTCTTTTTTATTCTTCCTGCCAAAATGGACAACTTCACATTTTCCCACATTATACTCCATTTGCCAGATCTTTGCCCACTCACTTAACTTATCTATATCCCTTTGTAGCCTCCTTATGTCCTCTTCACAATTTACTTTCCTACCTATCTTTGTGTCATCAGCAAATTTAGCAACCATACCTTCGGTCCCTTCATCCAAGTCGTTTATATAAATTGTAAAAAGTTGAGGCCCCTGCACTGATCCCTTAGGCACACCACTCGTTACATCTTGCCAATCAGAAAATGACCCATTTATGCCTACTCTGTTTCCTGTTAGCTAGCCAATCTTCTATCCATGCCAATATGTTACTCCCTACACCATGAGCGTTTATTTTCCGCAATAACCTTTGATGCCGGACTTTATCAAATGCCTTCTGGAAATCTAAGTACAGTACATCCACCAGTTCCCCTTTATCCACAGCACATGTTACTTCCTCAAAGAACTCCAATAAATAGGTTAAACATGAGTTCCCTTGCACAAAACCATGTTGACTCTGCCTGATTACTTTGAACTTTTCTAAATGCCCTGCTATAACGTCTTTAATAATAGCTTCTAACATCTTCCCTATGACAGATGTTAAGCTAACTGGCCTGTAGTTTCCTGCTTTCTGTCTCCCTCCCTTTTTGAATAAAGGAGTTACATTCGCTATTTTCCAATCTAATGGAACCTTCCCCAAATCTAGGGAATTTTGGAAAATTAAAAGCAACGCATCAACTATCTCACTAGCCACTTCTTTTAAGACCCTAGGATGAAGTCCATCAGGACCCGAAGACTTGTCAGCCCGCAGCTCCAACAATTTGCTCAGTACCACTTCCCTGGTGATTATAATTTTCTTGAGTTCCTCCCTCCCTTCCATTTCCTGATTTACAGCAATTTCTGGGATGTTACTTGTATCCTCTATAGTGAAGACCGATGCAAAATACCTGTTGAATTCAACTGCCATCTCCTTATTTTCCATTATTAATTCCCCAGACTCACTTTTTATAGGACCAACGCTCACTTTGTTAACTCTTTTCTATTTTAAATATCTATAGAAACTCTTACTATCTGTTTTTATATTTCTAGCTAGCTTTCTCTTGTACTCTAATTTTTCTCTCCTTATTAATCTTTTAGTCATTCTTTGCTGTTTTTTATATTCTGTCCAATCTTCTGACCTGCCACCCATCTTTGCGCAATTATATGTTTTTTCTTTAAGTTTAATACTATCTTTAACTTTTTTAGTTAACCACGGATGGTGGGTCCTCCCCTTGGAATTTTTCTTTCTTGTTGAAATGTATATATTCTGTGTATTTTGAAATATCCCCTTAAATGTCTGCCACTGCAACTCTATTGACCTATCCCTTAACCTAATTTGCCAGTTCACTTTAGCTAGCTCTGCTTTCATGCCCTCATAATTGCCCTTATTTAAGTTTAAAATACTAGTCTTGAACCCACTCTTCTCTCTCTCAAACTGAATGTAAAATTCAATCATATTATGATCGCTGCTACCTAGGGGCGCCTTCACTATGAGGTCATTAATTAATCCTATCTCATTGCACAATACCAGGTCTAGTATAGCCTGCTCTCTGGTTGGCTCCAGAATGTGCTGTTATAAGAAACTATCCCAAAAACATTCCATGAACTCCTCATCTATGCTACCTTTGCCCATCTGATTTTTCCAGTCTATATGCAGATTAAAATCCCCCATGATTATTGCTGGACCCTTCTGACAAGCTCCCATTATTTCTTCCTTTATACTCCATCCTACCATGTGGTTACTGTTAGGGGGCCTGTATACCACTCCCACAAGTGACTTCTTGCCTTTATTATTTCTCATCTCTACCCAAACCGCTTCTGCATCCTGGTTTCCTGAACTTAGGTCATCTCTCTCTCTTGTGCTAATACCATCATTAATTAACAGAGCCACCCCTCCACCTTTTCCCACCTTCCTGTCCTTCCTAAATGTCATGTACCCTTCAATATTCAGGTCCCAATCTATGTCATCCTGCAGCCATGTTTCTGTAATGGCTATCAGATCATATTTATTTATTTCTATTTGCGCTATCAGTTCATCTGTTTTGTTTTGAATGCTACGTGCATTCAGATGCAGAGCCTTTACTTTTGTCCTTTTATTATTTTTGTAACCTCTAGCCTTATCTGTTGATTTACTCTTAGATTTGTACTCTCTATCCCTTCCTGTCACGGTCTGTTTATCATTTCCCATGTTAATACCTTTCTCTATTGCCTTGTCTCTAATCTTTGAATTACCACATCTTCCCAAATTTGATCCCATGTCCCCAATATTTAGTTTAAAGCCCTCTGTACCGCCCTAGTTATACGACTCGCCAGAACACTGGTCCCAGCACAGTTCAGGTGAAGACCGTCCCAACGATACAGATCCCATTTCCCTAGTACTGGTGCCAGTGCCCCAGGAATTGAAACCCATTTCTCCCACACCAGTCTTTGAGCCATGCAATCATCTCTCTAATTTTATTTACCTTATGACAATTTGCTCGTGGCTCAGGTAATAATGCAGACATTATTACTCTTGAGGTTCTGCTTTTTAATTTAGCCCCTAGCTGCTCATACTCTCAGCAGAACCTCTTTCCTAGTTCTACCTATGTCGTTGGTACCTACATGGACCACGACCGCTGGCTTCTCCCCCTCCCACTGCAAGTTCCTCTCCAGCCCAGAGCAGATGTCCCGAACCCTGGCACCAGGCAGGCAACACAGCTGTCTGGACTCTCGCTCTTGACCGCAGAAAACTGTATCTATCCCCCTGACTATGCTGTCCCCAATTACCATTACATTCCTATTCACTCCCCCCGCTTGAATGGCTTCCTGTACCTCGGTGCCACGGTCAGTTTGCTCATCCACCCTGCAGCCACCGCTTTCATCCATACAGGCCGCAAGAACCTCAAACCTGTTGGACAATTGCAAAGGCTGAGGCTCCTCCGTCTCCTGGGTCCCCATACCTGCCTCACTCGCAGTCACATCCTCTTGTCCCTGACCACTGACCAAATCAGAAGACCCTATCCTAAGGGGTGTGACTGCCTCCTGGAATAAAGTGTCCAGGTAACTTTTCCCCTCCCTGATGCATTGCAGAGTCCACAGCTCGGCCTCCAGCTCATCAACTCTGAGCCGAAGCTCTTCAAGCCGCATACACTTACCGCAGACGTGTTCGTCCTGGATCACACTGGCGTCCAGGAGCTCCCACATACTGCAGTCACAACACATCACCTGCCCTACCATCTTTATTAAGTCTTAATTAATTTATTTTTATTAATTAATAATTAACAAACCCTACTACACCTAATAAGATTTATTACTGCTAGTAAACTAGTACTAATGAAACCTTACAATTACTAATACATTTCCTGGGCTTTAAAAGATAAGGGAAGTGAGCAAAATACTCACCAACCAATCACTTACCCCTTTCCCTGTGATGTCACCTTTTATTTTTCTCCAGATGCGGTTGGGGGGTGTCACAGAGCCGAACTCCCACTGGTTCTCTGTCCCCTCTTGTGCAGCTTTTTAGCTCCTGCTATCCTGGAAGCTGACAAAGATAGAAAAAGAAAGGAACACCTCCCTCCCTGAACTCCCTTACTCACCAAACTCGCAGTTTAACACTCTGTTCCGATCTGCACTCTAGCCTCCCTTATTTATACTGCTGAGATTTAAATAAGTGAGCTCTCTGGCAGTTACAGAGCCAGATTAGACCAGTTAATTAATTAATTACTCTCACCTGCTCTCCAGCATAGAGCTTGCTTAGCCCTGCCCAAGCCTGCAAGAAACTTAAAACTTGAAACAGTAAATTTAAATTTAAGTTAAATGCTGATTGCAAGCACACAAGACTAGATTTTATTAAAAAAAGAGATTAACCTTTAAGATTCACTCCCTCACTCACCAAACTCGCAACTTAACACTCTGTTCCGATCTGCACTCCATAGTAGTCGACAGGGAATGTGTATGGATGTTATTGATAAGGACTTCCAGAAGGCATTTGATAAAGTCCCTCCTAAGAGAATGTTAGCTAAAGTTGAAGCTCATAGAATTGAAAGCAAACTATTGACCTGGTTTGGAAATTGGCTGAGCGGCAGGAAACAGAGAGTAGCGATAATGGGCAGGTACTCTAATTGGCAGGATGTGACTATTGGTAACCCGCAAGGATCTGTGTGGGGTCCTCAACTATTCACAGTATTTATGAATGACTTAGATAATGGGATAGAAAGCCACATATCCAAGTTTGCTGATGACAGAAAGATAGTCACATTGTCAGCAGTATAGATGGAACCATAACATTACGAAGAGATATTAATAGATTAAATGAATGGGCAAAACTGTGGCAAATGGATTTCAATGTCGGCATTTATGATGTAATCAACTTTGGAACTATAAAGGATAAAACACAATACTTTTTAAATGGGGAAAATCTAGAACTAGTGGATGTCCAAAGAGACTTGGGGTCCAGGTACATATATTATTAAAATGTTATGAACGGGTACAGAGAATAATCAAAAAGGCTAATGGAGCGCTGGCCTTTATATCTAGAGGACTAGAATACAAGGGGGCTGAAGTTATGCTACAGCTATATAAATCCCTGGTCAGACCACACCTGGAGTACTGTGAGCAATTCTGAGCACCACACCTGAGGAAGGATATATTGGCCTTGGAGGGAGTGCAGCATAGATTTACCAGAATGATACCCGGACTTCAAGGGTTAAATGATGAGGAGAGATTACACAAACTAAGGTTGTATTCCCTGGAATTTAGAAGGTTAAAGGGTGACTTGATCGAAGTTTTCAAGATATTAAGGGGAACACATAGGGTAGATGGAGAGAAAATATTTCCGCTGATTGGGGAGTCTAAGATTAGGGGGTATGGTCTAAAAATTAGAGCCAGACCTTACAGGAGTGAAATTAGGAAACACTTCTACACAGGGTGGTCAAAGTTTGGAACTCTCTTCCACAAATGGCAATTGATGCTCGACCAATTGTTAATTTTACATCTGATAGTGATAAATTTTTGTCAACCAAAGGTTTTAAGGGATATGGGGCAAAGGTGAGTACATGGAGTTAGGGCGCAGATCAGCCATGATCTCATTGAATGGCGGAACAGGCTTAAGGGGCTAAATGACCTACTCCTGTTCCTATGTTCCTATGTTCCTTCAAGCCTGCTCTGACATTCAATGAGATCATGGCTGATCTTCGACCTCAACTCCACTTTCCTGCTTGATTCCCCATGAGTCCAAAAATCTATCGCTCTCAGACTTGAATATACTCAACGACTGAGAATCCACAGCCCTCTGGAATTCTAAAGATTCACAACCCTCTGACTGAAGAAATTTTTCCTCATCTCAGTCCTAAATGGCTGACCCCTTATCCTGAGACTATGCCCCTAGTTCTGTACTCTGCAGCCAGGGGAAACAGCCTCTCAGCATCTGTCAAGAAATCAAATAGGGAATTCAGAAGAAACTTCTTTACCCAAAGAGTGGTGAAAATGTGAAATTCGCTACCACAGGGAATGGTTGAAGCGAATCAAATAGATGCATTTAAGGGGAGGCTAGAAAAGCATATGAGGAAGAAGGGAATAGAGGGTTATGCTGATAGAGTTAGATAAATGCCAGCATGGGCTGGTTGGGCTGAATGGCCTGTTTCTGTGCCGTATATCCTATGTAATCCTATGTAAGCCCTCGAAGAATTTTACATGTTTCAATGAGATCACAACTCATTCTTCTCAACTTCAGAGATTATAGGCCCACTCTACTGAATCTTTCCTCATAGGACAACCCTCTCATCCCAGTAATCAATCTAGTGAACCTTTGTTGCACCCCCTCTAAGGCAAGTATATCCTTCCATAGGTACAGTAATCCAGGTGTGGTCTCATCAAAGCCCTGCACAATTGCAGCAAGACTTCCTTACTCTGGTACTCCAACTCCCATACAGTAAAGGCCAACTGACCATTTGCCTTCCTAATTGCTTGCTGTACCTGCAAGTTAATTTTCTGTGTTTCGTGTACAAAGACACCCAAATCCCTCTGAACAGCAACATTTAATAGTTTCTCACGATTTAAACAATATCCTGTTTTACTATTCTTCCTACCACATTATACTGCCACCTTCTTGCCCACTCACTTAACAACAACAACTTGCATTTATATAGCACCTTTAATGTAGAAAAATGTCCCAAGGCACTTCACAGGAGCGTTATCAAACACAATTTGACACTGGGCCACATGAGGCGATATTAGGGCAGATATCCAAAAGCTTGGTCAAAGAGTTAGATTTTAAGGAGCATCTTAAAGGAGGAAAGAGATGTAGAGAGGCGGAGAGGTTCAGGGAGGGAATTTCAAAGCTTCGGGCCTTGGCAGCTGAAGGCACAGCCACCACTGGTGGAGCAATTAAAATTGGGGATGCTCAAGACCAGAATTGGAAGAGTGCAGAGATCTCGGGGGGGTTGTTGGGCTGGAGAAGATTACAGAGATAGGGAGGGGCAAAACCATGGGGTGATTTGTAAACAAGGATGAGAATTTTCAAATCGAGGCATTGCTTAACCGGGAGCCAATGTAGGTCAGCGAGCACAGGGGAGATGGGTGAGCGGGACTTGGTGTGAGTTAGGAAACGGGCAGCAACAGAATTATCTCAAGTTTACGGATGGTAGAACTAGGGAGGCCGGCCAGGAGAGCGTTGGAATAGTCAAGTCTAGAGGTAACTGCTGATGAGGGTTTCAGCAGCAGATCAGCTGAGGCCAGGGCGGAGTGGGGCGATGCTACGGAGGTGAAAATAGGCGGTCTTAGTGATGGAAATAACATGTCTATATCCCTTTGCAGACTCTTTGGCCGCAAATTTAATTCTGGAGGCGGGATGGGGGCGGGTCAGCTGGTTTCCAGGTTCCGGTCCCGCCCCCAGTTGCATATGCTCTGCAGATGTGATTTTACCTTGATTGGCCTTGTTACCGGCCAATTAGCAGACAGTGATTATCCCTGTGTATCTGTCTGAAATACCAGACAGTGATTATCCCTGTGTATCTTGCTAAAATACCAGGCAGTGATTATCTCTGTGTATCTGTCTAAAATACCAGGCAGTGATTATCCCTGTGTATCTGTCTAAAATACCAGGCAGTGATTATCCCCGTGTATCTGTCTGAAATACCAGGCAGTGATTATTACTCTGTATGTGTCAGAAATACCAGGCAGTGATTATCCCTGTGTTTCTGTCTGAAATACCAGGCAGTGATTATCCCAGTGTATCTGTCTGAAATACCAGGCAGTGATTATCGCTGTGTATCTGTCTGAAATACCAGGCAGTGATTATCGCTGTGTATCTGTCTGAAATATCAGGCAGTGATTATCCCTATGTATCTATCTTAAATACCAGACAGTGATTATCAATGTGTATCTGTCTGAAATACCAGGCAGTGATTATCACTGTGCATCTGTCTGAAATACCAGTCAGTGATTATCACTGTGTATCTGTCTGAAATAACAGGCAGTGATTATCCCTGTGTATCTGTCTGAAATACCAGGCAGTGATTATCAATGTGTATCTGTCTGAAATACCAGACAGTGATTATCACTGTGCATCTGTCTGAAATATCAGGCAGTGATTATCCCCGTGTATCTGTCTGAAATATCAGGCAGTGATTGTCGTGGTGGCTGTCACAGAGGAGGTAGGGCTGAGCTGTTTCTGCCAGGTCCAATGTCAGCTTCATTTATTTTTTGGAACTGAATTTTCCTGTCAGATGAATCAGATTTATTCTGAGGCTTTAAATTTGAGATTTTTGTGGTCTGGTTGAGCCCCAAGGCTGTTGAACCAGGCCCCAGGGCTCCGACAGTAGCTTAGATTTGGAGAACTGCACCACTATATTTTGGCCTCGTGGTTCAAGCCAGTAATCAACGAAGGCCCGAGTGGGATGTGGGAGAGGCAGAAAACGTCAAGTCTTGTTACTTCGCACAAAAGAACAGGGCCAACCACAACCTGGGGTGGAGGGGGCGGGGGGATAACACTCATGTATCATATAAAGCATAAAATCTCAAATTTAAAGCCTCAGAATAAATCTGATTCATCTGACTGGAAAATTCAGTTCCAAAAAATAAATAAGCTGACATTGGACCCGGCAGAAACAGTTCGGTAATTTGTGTTCCAGAGCCACCCAGTGTTCCAATTATGCAGTTACAAATCCTGACAGGTTTATATCGTCAAATCCAATCATCAATGTGGACATAGGAACTTACAATGATAATAATGAAATGTTCCTCATCTCTGTGAAGGGAGCAGTATCAGGGACTCCCCATTACAGACATTGCAAGGGTCTGATAATAATGAAATATTCCTTATCTCTGTGAAGGGAGCAGTGTCAGGGACTCCCCATTACAGACATTGCAAGGGTCTGATAATAATGAAATATTCCTTATCTCTGTGAGGGGAGCAGTGTCAGGGACTCCCCATTACAGACATTGCAAGGGTCTGATAATAATGAAATATTCCTGATCTCTGTGAGGGGAGCAGTGTCAGGGACTCCCCTGAATTGGCTGTGAGGAGAACAGGACAGAGTTTCTCAGTGAATGTATCAGTGAAAGTGTACAGGGGAGACACGTCATCAGCATTGTACAGTGACACCTGTCCCCCCGTCACAGTCCAGGGAAACTCCCAGCTCCCGGGGTTACGAGGTGAGGTCAGAGCTTGAAATGTTCCTTCCAGAATCCAGACGTTATCCAACACGAATGACTCCTTCTTCGGCACAGACTCTGTGGCACAGCCCCAGAATATGTCGTTCCCCCTCCCCCGCTGATCCTCCACTGGCCGCTCCCACCGGCCGCTCGCGCCTTGACCTTGGAGGCTCGGCTCGCGCTTCCGAACCACCCCGCCGACAGGCCAATCACAGCCTCTCCTTTTCCCCGCTCTCTCTCTCGCGCGCGCTTTTGCGGTTGGCTTTTGATTGTCAGCTCGCGCTCGCTCCTCAACCGCCTTCAGTCTCCACACCCCTCCCCCCACCACCACCCGCGCTCGCTAACGGGCCAATCACAGCCTCTCTTTTTTCCCGCTCTCTCTCTCGCGCTTTTGCCGTTGGGCTTTGCCGCTCAGCTCGAGCCCGTCCTTCAGCCGCCTTCAGTCTCTCTGCAGCGGGGCGCCGCGCTTCTCCGCTCGGCGGCTCCACAACCCCTTCACATCACAGCGAGCCCGCGGCACAAGGTGGAGCCCGGCCCGGGGGAAAAGGGAAAAGCAGAGGGGAGATCGACCGGGAGAAGTCCCACTTGACCCCTCAGTTAAAAGGAGCAAAGCAGGAATTGAAAGAGCTGAGAATGGGATGAACAGCTGGATGAGTGAAGCGGACTGGGATGAGGAGGCGGTGACGGCGGGATTCCTCCCTGAGACCAAATCCAGGGACCACTTACTCCGAGAGACCAAATCCAGGTACCACTTATATTGAGAGACCAAATCCAGGGACCACTTACAGCCTGAGACCAAATCCAGGGACCATTTACACCGAGAGACCAAATCCAGGGGCCACTTACACAGAGAGACCAAATCCAGGGACCACTTA
This sequence comes from Squalus acanthias, assembly GCA_030390025.1. Taxonomy (NCBI): domain Eukaryota; kingdom Metazoa; phylum Chordata; class Chondrichthyes; order Squaliformes; family Squalidae; genus Squalus; species Squalus acanthias. The sequence continues at coordinate 25,618,819 of CM059449.1, read as the reverse complement.
CACCCAGAGACCAAATCCAGGGACCATTTACACCGAGAGACCAAATCCAGGGATCACTTACACCCTGAGACCCAATCCAGGGACCACTTACACCCTGAGACCAAATCCAGAGACCACTTACAACGAGAGACCAAATTCAGGGACCAATTACACCGTGAGATCAAACCAAGGCACCACTTACACCGTGAGACCCAATCCAGGGACCATTTACACCCTGAGACAAAATCTATTTACCGCTTACAACATGAGACCAAATGCAGGGACTACTTACACCGAGAGAGCAAATCCAGGGACCAGTTACACCCTGAGACCAAATCCAGGGACCATTTACACCGTGAGACCAATTCCAGGGACCACTTACACCGAGAGAACAAATCCAGGTATCACTTACACCAAGAGACCAAATCCAGAGACGATGTGCATCCTGACACCCAATCCAGTGGCCACTTAGACCAAAAGACCAAATCCAGGGACCACTTACACTGAGAGACGATATCCAGGGACCACTTACTCCCTGAGACCAAATCCAGGGAGCACTTACACCGAGAGAACAAATCCAGGGACTACTTACACTGTGAGATCAAATCCAGGCACCACTTACATCGTGAGACCAAATCCAGGGACCACTTATACCGAGAGATGAAATCCAGGGACCACTTAAACTGTGAGATCAAATCCAGGGACCACTTACACCGTGAGACCAAATCCAGGGACCACCTACACCATGAGACCCAATCTGGGGACCATTTACACCATGAGACCAAATCCAAGGGCCACTTACACCGAGAGAGCAAACCCAGGGACCACTTACACAGAGAGACCAAATCCAGGGACCACTTTCACCCAGAAAACAAACTAAGGGTCCACTTACACCCAGAGACCAAATCCAGGGACCACCTACACCATGAGACCCAATCCGGGGACCATTTACGCCATGAGACCAAATCCAGGGGCCAGTTACACCGAGAGAGCAAACCCAGGGACCACTTACACCCAGAGACCAAATCCAGGGACCTCTTACACCGAGAGACCAAGTCCAGGGACCACTTACATAGAGAGACCTAATCCAGGGACCACTTACACCCAGAGACCAAATCAAGGCTTCACTTATACCCTGACACCAAATACAGGGATCGCTTACACTGAGTCTATAAAATGCAAATCAGAGCCCTCAGTATGGGATTAGTCATGGAGGTGAAACCAGCTCCAGTGAATGCGAATGGTGGGTAATGGTTGAAGATATGATGGTGGAAGCAGATGGCAACTGGTGGGCCCTTGTGACATGTTGTTAGAATCATAGAATGGTAACAACACAGGAGGCCATTCCACCCATTGAGCCTGTGATGGCTCTCTGCAAGAGCACTTCAGCTAGTACCACTGCCCGGCCCTTTCCCCATAGCCCTGTAAATGTTTTCCTTCAGGTACTTATCCAATTCCCTTTTGAAAGCCACAATTGAGTCTGCCTCCACCACCCTTTCAGGCACTGCATTCCAGATCCTAACCACTCGCTGCTTTAAAAAGTTTTTACTCATGTTGCCTTTGATACTTTTACCAATCACCTTAAATCTGTGTCCTCTGGTTCTCAACACTTCCACCAATGGGAGCAGTTTCTCTCTATCTACTCTGTCTAGACCCCTCATGATTTTGAACATCTCTATCAAATCTCCTCGCCACCTTCTCTGCTCTAAGGAGAACAACCGCAGCTTCTCTAGTCTATCCACGTAACTGAAGCCCCTCATCCCTGGAACCATAGTCGTGAATCTTTTCTGCACCCTCTCCAAGGGCTTTACATCCTTCCTAAAGTGCGGTGCCAGAATTGGACACAATACTTCAGTTGAGGATGAATCAATGTTTTCTAAAGGTTCATCATAACTTCCTTGCTTTTGTACTCCATGTCTCTATTTATGAAACCCAGGATCCCGTATGCATTTTTAACCGCTTTATCAACCTGCCCTGCCACCTTCAAGGATTTGTGTACATATACCGCCAGGACTCTCTGTTCATGCACCCACTTTAGAATTGTTCCCTTTAGTTTAAATTGCCTCTTCTCGTTCTTCCAACCCAAATGTATCTCTTCGCACTTTTCTGCATTAAATTTCATCTGCCATGTGCCCACCCATTATACCAACCTGTCCATGTCCTCTTGAAGTTTATCACTTTCCTCCTCACCCAATTCCAAGTCATTAATATATATCAAGAAAAGCAATGGTCCCAGTATCGACCATTGGGGAACACCACTGTATACCTTCCTCCAGTCCAAAAATACAACCATTCACCACTACTCTCCAGATCATAACCTGGCCCCTATCATATATATATTTTTTATCCACACTTTTTGTTTGTGCCATCTGTTCTTCTCTCCCACATGGCAGCTGTCTTTCATTCTGCCAGTGCAATTTGCACTTCATCTAGAGCCATCCTTTGTTTCTTAACCTGTCCCATTACCATCTCCTTTTGCCTTGAATATCTCTTAATGTCTCTTAACTTCTCCTGCCTTCTATCCTATCACAGACCTTACCTTTTGTTCTTTCATCCCCTCCCCCATTTTCCAGCCCCTACCCTTGCTTAAAAATCTGTTCCATTTCCTGCTTTTTTCCCGTTCTGACGAAAGGTCATCGACCTGAAACGTTAACTCTCTTTCTCTCTTCACAGATGCTGCCTGACCTGCTGAGTATCTCCAGCATTTTCTGTTTTTATTTCAGATTTCCAGCATCTGCAGTATTTTGTTTTTTGCACCACTACTCTGTTTCCTGTCACTTAGCCAATTTCGTATCCGTGCTGCCACTGTCCCTTTTATTCCATGGGTTTCAACTTTGCTGGTAAGCCTATTATGTTGCATTTTATCAAATGCCTTTTGGAAGTCCATGTACACCACATCAACCGCATTACCCTCATCAACACTCTCTGTTACCTCATCAATAAATTCAATCATGTTGGTTAAACACGATTTGCCTTTAACAAATCCATGCTGGCTTTCCTTAACTAATCCACACTTGTCCAAGTGACTGTTAATTTTGTCCCGGATTATCATTTCTAAAAGCTTCCACACTACCGAGGTTAAACTGACTGGCCTGTAGTTGCTGGGTTTATCCTGACACCCTTTTTGAACAAGGGTGTAACATTTGCAATTTTCCAGTCCTCTGGCACCACCCCCATATCTAAGGAGGATTGGAAGATTATGGCCAGTACCTCCGCAATTTTTTTCCTTTACTTCCCTCAGCATCCTAGGATGCATCCCATCCGGTCCTGTTGACTTATCTACTTTAAGTACAGCCTGCCTTTCTAGTACCTTCTCTTTATCAATTTTTAGCCCATCCAGTATCTCAAATACCTCCTCTTTCACGCTAGGTTATTGTCAGAAGCCCTTTGCCGGCAGTCTGAAGACTGAATGTAACCAGCGGAACCTGGATCCTCCTGTTCTTGTTCCAAAATCCCAAAGTCTAATGTCCCTGAAGACTTTGTATGAGAAATGTAGAGATGTGAAAGAAGGAAGGAAATTGGACTCAGGCCAGAAGAAGGTTCCTTGAACGAACAATTCATGAGGCTGTTTTGTGACTCCAATGCGTAAGGTAAAAAAACATTGAATGAAAAAGAATGCGTCTGGTATTGTCATTAGTGGTTTCTAACCCTCACCACTAATCCCTGCCCTTAACCACTAACCCCATACCGTAACCCTAACCCCAGCCCGTAACCCGAACACCCTAACCACTATTCGTGGAAGTATTTCCTTCTCTCATTACTTCCTTTCTTCTTCCTTCTCATCCTTACTTTCCCATCCACTCCTTCCCCACCTTCGCCCTCCCACCATTCCCCTCTCTCCCATCCTCCTTTCCTCCATTCCATTGCCTCCTTCCATTTCTGCACCTTCTCCCTTCTACAGGCTTCCTCCTCCTCCATCTTTCTCCTTTCACTCACTCCCTCCCTTCCCCTCAAACCCTCCATTCCCCTCCCTCTCTCCCTACCCTCCCTCCCTTACCCTCTCTCTCTCCCTTAACCTCCTTCCCACCCTACCACACTCACTTACCCTCCATCTCTCCCTTACCCTCCATCTCTCCCTTACCCTCCCTCTCTCCCTTACCCTCCCTCTCTCCCTACCCTCCCTCTTCACCCTTCCCTCCCTCTCTCCCATCCCTGCCATCTTCCTACCCTCCCTCTCTCACCTTCCCTCTCTCCCTTATCCTCCTCTTCTCCCTCCCTCCCTCCCTCTCTCTCTCCCTTCCCTCCCTCCCTCTCTCCCTTCCCTCCCTCTCTCCCTTACCCTCCCTCCCTTACCATCCCTCTCTCCCTTACCCTCCCTCTCTCCCTTACCCTCCCTCTCTCCCTACCCTCCCTCTCTCCCTTTCCTGCCTCTCTCCCTTCCCTGCCTCTCTCCCTACCCTCCCTCTCTCCCTTACCCTCCCTCTCTCCCTACCCTCCCTCTTTCCCTTACCCTCCCTCTCTCCCTGCCCTCCCTCTCTCCCTTCCCTCCCTCTCTCCCGTCCCTCCCTTTCACCCTCCCCTCCCTTTCACCCTCCCTCTCTCCCTTATCCTTCTCCCTCCCTCCCTTCCCCTCCCTCCCTCCTTCTCCCTCCCTTCCCCTCCGTCCCTTCCCTTCAGTCTCTCCCTCCCTTCTGCTCCATCCCTTCTCCTCCCTCCCATTCCCTCAGTGAACCTGCCCTTCTGTCCACTACTCCTTCCTTCCCCTCACTCCCTCTCTTCACCTCATTCCCTCCCTCCACCTCATTCCCTCCCTCCCCCTCATTCCCTCCCTCCCTTCAACCTACCCATCCCTTCCTACCTTCCCACACTCCTCCCGACCTCAATTGCTTCCCCTCATTCCCGTCCTTTCAGTCATGCCTTCTCTTCCCCAAACACTCCCATCCCTTCACTCCCTTCCCCTCACTCCCTCACTCTCTTCGGTCACTCCCTTCCCCTCACTCCCTCATCATTCCCTCACTCCCTTCCCCTCACTCCCCTCTCCTCATTCCCTCACTCCCTTCCTCTCACTCCCTTCTCATTCCCTCACTCCCTTACCCTCACTCCCTTCTCATTCCCTCACTCCATTCCCCTCTCTCCCTTCCCCTCACTCCCTTCCCTTCACTCCCTTACTCCCTTCCCTCTCTCCTGTCCACTCCATCCATTCGTCTCACAACCTCCCACTTTTTATCCTTCCTTTCATTCCCTTCCCCATTCTGCACCCTCCCTTGTCCTCCCTCCCTGCTACCCTTCCCCTCCAACCATTCCCTCACACTCTCTCTTCCCATCCCTTCTCTCCCTTCTCCTTCCCCCTCCCTTTTCATGACTCCCTCCCTTCCTCTCATTCCCTCCGTACCTTTCCCTTCCATTCTCATTCCCTCCCCCTCCCCAACCTTATTCCCTCCCTCCCTCCCTTCCCCTCCCTTTTATCACCTCTCTTTTATCCTTATTTCTTCCTTTACTCCATCCCTTCCCCTCATCCGCTCCCTCCATTCGCATCACTACCTCTCTCCTTTCCCCCTCCCTTCATGCCCCTCCCTATTTCGCACCCTCCCTCCTTGTCCCTGTCTTCCCTCCCTACCCCTCCCCTCCTAGATAAGGGGGAAACCAGTGGATATGGTGTATTTGGATTTCCAGAAGGCATTCGATAAGGAGCCACACAAGACGTTATTAAACAAAATTAGGGTTTGGGGATTGGGGGTAATATACTATCATGGATTGAGGATTGGTTAACAGACAGAAAACAGAGAGTAGAAATAAACAGGTTATTTTTGGGATGGCATGCTGTAACTAGTGGGGTACCGCAAAGATGCCAGGGGATCTCAGAGACGCCGTAATTGTGACCATCTTCAAGAAAGGTGACAAGTCCGATTGCGATAATTACAGAGGAGTTTCCCTGCTGTCTGCCACAGGGAAAGTCATCGCAAGAATCCTCCTCAATCGCCTTCTCCCAGTGGCCGAAGAGCTCCTCCCAGAGTCACAATGCGGATTCCGCCCACTAAGGGGCACAATGGACATGATCTTCACCGCACGTCAATTACAAGAGAAATGCAGGGAACAGCACCAACCGCTGTACATGGCCTTCTTTGATCTCACAAAGGCCTTCGACACTGTCAACCGTGAGGGATTATGGAGTGTCCTCTGCAAATTCGGCTGCCCTCAAAAGTTTGTCACCATCCTCCGCCAGCTTCACGAATGACATGCAAGCCTTGATCCTGACCAACGGTTCCACCACAGACCCAATTCATGTATGAACCGGGGTCAAGCAAGGCTGTGTCATCGCACCAACGCTCTTCTTGATCTTCCTTGCTGCAATGCTCCATCTCACCCTCAGTAAGCTCCCCGCTGGAGTGGAGCTAATTTACAGAACAAACGGGAAACTGTTCAACCTCCGTCGCCTCCAGTCCAGATCCAAGGTTGTCCCATCCTCTGTCGTCGAATTACATTATGCAGACAACGCTTGCGTCTGCGCTCACTCGGAGGTCGAACTCCAAACCATCGTCAACACCTTCACCGAAGCGTACGAGAGCATGGGCCTTACACTAAACATCCGTAAGACAAAGGTCCTCTACCAACCTGCCCCTGCCACACAGTACTGCCCCCCGATTATCAAAATCCACGACAAGGCTTTGGACAACGTGGACCACTTTCCATACCTCGGGAGCCTACTGTCAACAAGGGCACCATAACTCGGGAGCCTACTGTCAACAAGGGCAGACGTCGACGATGAAGTCCAACACCGCCTTCAGTGTGCCAGTGCAGCCTTCGGTTGCCTGAGGAAGAGAGTGTTTGAAGACCAGGACCTCAACCCTGCAATAAGTTCATGATCTACAGAGCAGCAATGATACCCGCCCTGCTGTATGCCTCAGAGACATGGACCATGTACAGCAGGCACCTCAAAGCACTGGAGAGGTACCACCAATGCTGCTTCCGCAAGCTCCTGCAAATCCATTGGCAGGATAGGCGCACCAACGTCAGTGTTCTTACTCAGGCCAACATCCCCAGCATCGAAGCTTTGATCACGCTCGATCAGCTCCGATGGACGGGTCACATTGTCCGCATGCCCGATACGAGACTCCCAAAACATGCACTTTACTCGGAGCTCTGGCACGGCAAGAGAGCCCCAGGTGGGCAGAGGAAACGCTTCAAGGACACCCTCAAAGCCTCCTTGAAAAAGTGTAACATCCCCACCGACACCTGGGAATCCCTGGCCCAAGACCGCGCAAAGTGGAGGAGAAGCATCCGGGAAGGCACCAAATACCTCGAGTCTCTTCGCTGGGAGCAAGTGGAAGCTAAGCGCAGGCAGCGCAAGGAACGCACGTCAACCCAAGCACCCCACCCACCTGCCCCTTCAACCACCGTCTGCCCCACCTGTGACAGAGACTGTAGGTCCCGCATTGGACTCATCAGTCACCTGAGAACTCATTTTTAATGTGGAAGCAAGTCATCCTCGGTTCCGAGGGACTGCCTAAGAGAAGAAGAGACCACAAGGATCAGTGCTTGGGCCTCAGCTATTCACAATCTACATCAATGATTTGGATGAGGAGACCAAATGTAATATATCCAAGTTTGCTGATGATGCAAAGCTAAGTGGAAATGTAAGTTGTGAGGAGGATGCAAGGAGGCTTCAAGGAGATATAGACAGGCTACGTGAGTGGGCAAGAACATGGCAAATGAAATATAGTGTGGAGAAATGTGAAGTTATCCACTTTGGTAGGAAAAATAAAAAAGCAGAGTATTTTTTAAATGGTGAGAGATTGGGAAATGTTGGTGTTCAGAGGGACCTGGGTGTCCTTGTACACGAATTACTGAAAGTTAACATGCAGGCAATTAGGAAAGCAAATGGTATGTTGGCCTTTATTACAAGAGGATTTGAGTACAAGAGTAAAGACGTCTTACTGCAATTATATAGGGCCCTGGTGAGACCACACTTGGAGTATTGTGTACAGTTTTGGTCTCCTTACATAAGGAAGGATATACTTACCAGAGAGGGAGTGCAACAAAGGTTCACCAGACTGATTCCTGGGATGGGGGGATTGTCCTATGAGAAGAGATTGAGTAGACTAGGCCTATAGGGGGAAAAATTTGGTTGCTTTGCGCCTCCTATTAGTGCCCTAAGAGGGTGATAATGGGGCGCAACGCAACTGGCGCCCAGGCACGGCAATGTTTGCGCCGCTCGGGAAATTGAGCAGAGTTTTTGCGGCGGCGCTAAACACTACCGGCACGATCTCCTGTGCCGGCAGATCGTAACATTAGTCGAGCGTGCAACGCCCTGGTAGCGCCCTGGACTGGCTATTGAGTCGCTCCCCCTTTCCACCTGCCGCTAGCATCGACAGGTTGAGGGGAACGCTTTGCAGTCGGTAAGGGGCTCGGGGAGTGCTATTTAAAGGCGCCCTCTTCCTGCCTTTTTTTGTGGGAGACATTTTTGCACCACGCATTCTGAGACAGAGAGAGAAATCCTGAGAGAGCGAGAGAGTCTTCTGGAAAGAATCAATGCTGTTTGAAGGAGTTTTGGCTTCTGAGTCGCACTTTGCAGGTTATTTTTGATTTGACCATCCTTGCATCGATTTAGAAGAGATTATGGGGGCTGCACTCTCAGCACTTTCCCTGGGCCTCTCCATTGTTCTTTCCAGCAGAATTCAAGTGGAGGTCTGTCCAGGCCGAGATTCAAGGCTGCAATGAGCAGGGTGTGGCTAGAGAGGAAAATCGACCCTCCCCTTTAAGAACTGGCCGGCGCCAGTGTGTCTTTGTTCCATTGCTAACTGACAACACCTGAGCTTCGCCTGCGATCTGAGTTAGCACCTCGCTCCTCGGCGTTAGCACCTTAAGAGAGGTGTGCAGCGCCTGATTTAGCGCTCAAATCACCTCCAGGGGCGATAGAGGCCAAGTTTGCAGTCGGGGGCAATAATTAGCGCCAGGCGCTAAACTTTGCGCCCAGCCGATAATTGCGCCCCAAACGGGGCAATACCGAATTTCTAGCCCTCATTCTCTGGAGTTTAGATGAATGAGAGTTGATCTCATTGAAACGTATAAAATTCTTACAGGGCTTGACAGGGTAGATGCAGGGAGGATGTTTTCCCTGGCTGGGGAATCTAGAACCATGGGTCACAGTGTCAGAATAAGGGGTCGGCCATTGAGGACTGAGATGAGGAGAAATTTCTTCACTCAGAGGGTGGTGAATCTTTGGAATGCTCTGCCCGAGGTCTGTGGAGACTCAGTCATTGAGTATATTCAAGACAGAGATCGATAAGATTTTTGGATATTAAGGGAATCAAGGAATATGGGGATAGTGCAGGAAAGTGGAGTTGAGGTAGAAGATCAGCCATGATCTTATTGAATGACAGAGGAGGCTCGAAGGGCCAAATTGGCCTACTCCTGTTCCTATTTCTTATGTTCCGCTCACTCCTTTTCCTTCCTCCCTCCCTCCCAACAACTTACCCCTCCTTCCCCATATCCTCCCTCCCTCCATGCCCCTCCTCCATTCTGCTCTTTCCCTCCTTCTCCCTCTCTCCCCTCCCTCCCTTATCCTCCACACTGAATGTATTTGCAAATCCCCTCATGGCCTCGCCCCTCCCTAGCTCTGTAATCTCCTGCAGCCCTACAACTCTCCAAGATCTCTACGCTCCTCTAATTCTGGGCTCTTGAGCATCCCCAATTTTCATTGCCCCATCATTGGTGGCCATGCCTTCAACTGCCAAAGCACTAAGCTCTGGAATTCCCTCCCCAAACCTCTCCAACTCTCTACCTCTTGTTCCTCCTTTAACATGCTCCTTAAAACCTACCTCTTTGACCAAGTTTCTGGTCACCTGTCCTAATATCTCCTTATGTGGCTCGATGTTAAATTTTGTTTGATAACGCTCCTGTGAAGCACCTTGGAATGTTTTACGACATTAAAGGCGTAATATAAATGCCAGTTTTTGTTGTTGTAACAGTTAAGGTGTAAACCGGTAATGAAATGAACATCGTTAATGTGTAAAACGGCAGTGAAATGAACAAATGGTTAACGTGTAAAACAGCAGTGTAATGAACCAATAGTGAAGAGTTTTGATAGTGTGCATCAGGAGAAACAGATTCCACTGATAACCAGAGGCCACAGATTTAAGATAATTGGAAAAACAGCCAGAGGTGAAATTAGGAAAAAGAATTTACGCAGGGAGTTATTGTGATCTGGAATGCACTGCCTGAAAGGGTGGTGGAAGCAGATGCAACAGTAACTTTCAAAGGGAATTGGATAAATACTTGAAAGGGAGAAAATTGGAGGGCTAGGGGGAAAGACAGGGGAGTGGGAGTAATTGGAAATGTCTTTCAAAGAACCAAGACAGAAATGATGAGCCGAATGGCCTCCCTCTGAGCTGTAAGATTCTATCATTCTGTGATTTATTGTCCATCCATAGGTGTCCTTGAGCAGGTGGTGGTGGGCCTTCTTCTTGAACTGCTGCAGTCCGTGTGGTGAAGGTGCTCACACAGTGCTGCTAGGTAGGGATACCAGGTTTTTGACCCAGCGATGGTGAAGGAATGGCTGATATATGTCCAAGTTGGGATGGTGTGTGACTTGGAGGGGAATTTGGAGGTGATGGTGTTCCCATGTGCTTGCTGCCCTTGTCCTACTAGGTGGTGGAGGTCGTGGGTTTGGGAGGTGCTATCGAAGAAGCATTGGGGAGTTGCTGTAGAGCATCCTGTAGATAGTACACACTGCAGCCATGGTGCGCCGATGGTGGAGAGTGTGAATGTTTAAGCCGGTTGATGGGGTGCCGATCAAGTGGACTGCTTTGTCCTGGATGAAGCCGAGTCGATAACATTGGTCGTGCAGAGTCCGACAGTGGAGTGATGGTAACAGTTTCAGAGTCTGGCTCTAACTGCATCCCAGAAACTGTCCTGATGGTAGCCCTCTGTCCCAGTCAGAGACCTGCTACCCTGACACAGACAGAGAGCGCCCCCTACCTGGGCTGAGCTTATATTACCGGGGAGTACTCAAGGGATGGGCTCTGTCAGGTCACTTGATCACATTTACACATAAGGAAGGGTGTTATTGTTGTGTTAATTTTCATGAATTGTGTTCCTGATTCCACCATTGTCTTTTCCACAATGAAGTCATGCTCCCACGGCCATATTGTGCTTTAAAGATCACTCCCTTTAATTATTTCTATCTTCCCCAAACACTGTACAGAAGGCAATGATCAAGAAGGTGTCTCTCCCAGGACCAGGCTAGCCATTGCACTTGAGGTGCACTACAGCCTGCGATGTCTCCAAGTGTTTGGACGCTCGATTGGATCATTTAGTGCTAGTGGTGGGAGTGCGTTAGCACTTTCCCCATCTTCATCACAAAATTATGAGGAAGGCCATTCATCCCATTTCACCTCACCCATCCAGAGAGCCCGTGCTATCCTCCCATCACAGCTGTTCATATTTTCCAAAATGATTCCTTTCATTTCTCTTCTCTTGGATATTTCTCACCACCTCAATCTCTACCTCAATGCATCACTACTCCTCTGCCTTTCTGCTCTCCTGCCACCGTCCCAGGCTCGAATGCCCCTCGGATAAGCCCCTTAGATAACAAACAGCTACCCAAACTGCCCCGTGCTCCTCTCATAGAAACATAGAAACAGAGAAGATAGGAGCAGGAGTAGGCCATTCGGCCCCTCGAGCCTGTTCTGCCATTCAATGAGATCATGGCTGATTATCCAAATTCAGTACCCTGTCCCTGCTTTCTCCCCATATCCCTTGATCCCTTTAGCCTTAAGAATTATATCTAACTCCTTCTTGAATATATTTAATGAATTGGCCTCAACTGCCTTCTGTGGTAGAGAATTCCATAGGTTCACCACTCTCTGGGTGAAGAAATTCCTCCTTATCTCAGTCCTAAATGGCTTACCCCTTATCCTTAGATTGTGACCTCTGGTTCTGGACTCCCCCGCCATCGGGAACATCCTTCCAGCATCTAGTCTGTCTAGTCCTGTTAGAGTTTTATGAGTTTCAATGTGATCCCCTCTCATTCTTCTAAACTCTGACGAATATAAGCCTAATCGACCCAATCTCTCCATACGTCATTCCTGCCATCTCAGGTATCAGTCTGGTGAATCTTCGCTGCACTCCCTCCATGGCAAGAACATCCTTTCTCAGATAAGGCGACCAAAACTGCACACAACACTCAAGGTGTGGTCTCATCAAGGCCCTGTACAACTGCAGCAAGACATCCTTGCTCCTGTACTCGAATCCTCTCGCTATGAAGGCCAACATACCATTTGCATGCTTACCTTCAGCGACTGGTGCACAAGGACACCCAGGTCTCGTTGCACTTCCCCTTTTCCCAATCTATTGCCGTTCAGATAATAATCTGTCTTCCTGTTTTTGCTACCAATGTGGATAACCTTGCTTTTATCCACATTATACTGCATCTGCCATGCATCTGCCCAATCACCCAATCTGTCCAAATCATACTGGAGTTTCTCTGCATCCTCCTCACAGCACACACGCCCACCCAGCTTTGTGTCATCTGCAAACTTGGAGATATTACATCTAGTTCCCTCGTCTAGATCATTAATATATATTGTGAATAGCTGGGGTCCAAGGACTGATCCCTGCGGTACCCCACTAGTCACTGCCTGCCATTCGGAAAAAGACCCATTTAGTCCAACTCTTTGCTTCCTGTCTGCCAACCAGTTCTCTATTCAAGTCAGTACCTTACCCCCAATCCCATGTGCTTTAACTTTGCACGATAATCTCTCATGCGGGACCTTATTGAAAGCCTTCTGAAAGTCCAAATACACCACATCCACTGGTTCTCCCTTAACAATTCTACCAGTTACATCCTCAAAAAATTCCAGTAGATTAGTCAAGCATGATTTACCTTTTGTAAATCCATGTTGACTTTGTCCGATCCTGTCACTTTTTTCCAAGTGCTCTGTTACTACATCTTTTATAATGGACTCTAGCATTTTCCTCACTACCGATGTCAGGCTTACCGGTCTATGGGGGAAAAATTCAGTTGGTTGCGCCTCCCGTTAGTGCCTTAAGAGGGCGCTAATGAGGCGCAAAGCAACTAGCGCCCGGGCGCGGCGATGTTTGCGCCGCTCGCGAAATTAACTAGACATTTTGCGGCGGCGCTAAACACTACCGCCACGATCTCCTGTGCCGGCAGATCATGACGTCAGTCGAGTGCGCAACGCACCAGCAGCGCCCCGGAGCGGATATTGAGTGGCGCCCCCTGCCTTACCGCCTGCCGCTAGCAACGGCAGGTTGAGGGGAGCGTTTTGCAGTCAGGAAGGGACTGGGGGAGCGCTATTTAAAGGCGACCACTTCCTGCCTTTTTTTGTTGGTGACATTTTTGAACCACGCATTCTGAGAGAGAGAGAGAGAGAGAGAGAGAGACTTCTGGAGAGATTCAACGCTGTGTGAAGGAGATTTGGGTACTGAGCAGCACTTTGCAGGTTCATTTTGATTTTCCCTTCCTTGTATAGATTTAGAAGAGACTGTGGGGGTTGCACTCTGAGCTCTTTCCCTAGGTCTCTCCATTGTTCTTTCCAGCAGATTTGATGTACAGGTCTCTCCAGGCCGAGATTCAAGGCTGCAAAGAGCAGGATGTGGATGGAAAGCAAGATCAACCCACCCCTTTAAGAACTGGCCGGCGCCATTGTGTCTGTGTTCCATTGCTGACTGACATCACATGAGCTTTGCCAGCGCTCTGAGTTAGCGCCTCACTCCTCGGCCTTTGCGCCTTAAGACAGATGAGTAGCTCCTGATTTAGCGCTCCAATCACCTCCAGGGGCGATAAAAGTCAAGTTTGCAGTCGGAGGCGATAATTAGCGCCAGACGCTAATCTTTGCGCCCGGCCGATAATAGCGCCCCAAACGGGCCGATACTGAATTTTTCCCCCTATAATTCTCCGTTTTCTCTCTACCACCTCTTTTAAATAGTGGGGTTACGTTAGCTACCCTCCAATCCATGGGAACTGTTCCAGAGTCTATAGAATTTTGGAAAATGACCAGCAATGCATCTACTATTTCTAGGGCCACTTCCTTAAGTACTCTAGGATGTAGATTATCAGGCCCTGGGGATTTATCGGCCTTCAATCCCGTCAATTTCCCAAACACCTATTCCCTACAAATACTGATTTCATTCAATTCCTCCCTCTCATTAGACCCTATGTTCCCCGACATCTCTGGGAAGTTATTTGTGTCCTCCTTTTTGAAGACAGAACCAAAGTATGTATTTAATTGGTCAGCCATTTCTTTGTTCCCCATTATAAATTCCCCTGATTCTGACTGCAAGGGACCTACACTTGACTTCACCAATCTTTTTCTCTTCACATATCTTTGGAACCTTTTACAGTCAGTTTTTATGTTCCCTGCAAGCTTACTCTCATATTCTATTTCCCCCCTCTTAATTAATCCCTTTGTCCTCCTTTGCTGAATCCTAAACTGCTCCCAATCCTCAGGTTTACTGCTTTTTCTGGCCAATTTATATGTCCTCTCCTTGGATCTTATGCTATCCCTAATTTCCCTTGTTAGCCACGGTTAAGTCACCTTTTTTGTTTTATTTTTATGCCAAACAGGGATGAACAAATTCTGTAGTTCATCCATGCGATCTTTAAATGTTTGCCGTTGCCTATCCACCGTCAACCCTTTAAGTAACGCTCCCCAATCCATCCTAGACAACCCGCGCCTCATACCATCATAGTTTCCTTTATTTAAATTCAGGACCCTAGTCTCTGAGTCAACTACTTCACTTTCCATCTTAATGAAGAATTCTATCATATTATGATCGCTCCTCCCCAAGGGGCCTCGCACAACAAGATTGCTAATTAATCATTTCTCATTACATAATACCCAGTCTAAGACGGCCTGATCTCTAGTTGGTTCCTTGACATATTGGTCCAGGAAACCATCCTGTATCTAATCTAGGAATTCCTCCTCCACGGTATTGTTACTAATTTGGTTAGCCCAATCTATATGTAGATTAAAGTCACCCATGATAACTGCTGTCCCCTTATTGCACGCATCTCTAATTTCCCGTTTAATGCCATCCCCAACCTCAGCATTACTGTTTGGGGGTCTGTATACAACTCCCACTAACGTTTTCTGCCCCTTGGTATTTCTCAGCTCTACCCATACAGATTCCACATCATCAGAGCTAATATCCTTCCTTACTATTGTGTTAATCTCCTCTTTAACCAGCAATGCTACCCCACCTCCTTTTCCTTTTTGCCTTTCCTTCCTCTTTCATACCGATCATCCCATCCACCATACCTGCTGGGGGCTAACCTCACCAACTTGCTTTCCATCCCACTCATCCCAATCACCACTGCCCTCTTGGACTTGGGTGGCGACAACTTGTCCCTTATCGATGCCTGCCCACCTGGCCCACATAAACCACCATGGCAGTGCAGCCCTTAGCATCAAATCACAACTTGTTTTTTGCCCTGAACTCATGTCTTTCTCTAGTTTCTCCTCATGCCCTCTCCAAGCTCATCCGAGACGCACCTCCTGCTCCCTTTGACTCCTATCCCACTAGACTGCTGACCACCAAACTTCCCGTCCTGGCCTGACCTCCAAACCAGCTGACATTGTGAATAGTTCCCTCTCCTCAGGCACCGTCCCCTCGAGACAATAGAGAGTGCGGGTCAGGGAGAGCTTGCTGACAGCCCAGTGAGGATTCTTATTTCTTCCCCTTCACCCTCGCTCACTCTGGTGCAGGCAGACACATCTGCCCAGCAGCGACGGGCCTCTCGATGTATTTGCACTGGGACTGTGTGCAGGACAACATCAAGCAGCACCTGGGAGTTCTTGGTGCTGATGCTGGTTGCCCACAATAGGAAAATCTTGTGCCCCACCTCATTAAACAGCCTTCAGGCTGATTGGGCATGAAACCTGGGAGTGCGTGACCCCGAGACTGGAACAGAAAGTAAACCCCTACAACTGCACTAACGATCCTCACTGTGAAGAGCACAAACGGGGAGATACAGGGAGAAAGTGTCAAGGGAAGGCCATTGAGGTCAGGTGGTTCACCCAGCCAGGCCCATGAACAGGATCCCCCTCCCTCTGGTATTGGACCCTCTGCTGTCCGATGATTGAGGAATCTTTCCAATTGTGGTGTTCAAGATTATTAAAGGATTTGATAAGGTAGCTAGAGAGAAGTTATTTCCTCTGGTGGGTGAGTCCAGAACAAGGGGGCGTAACCTTAAAATTAGAGCTCGACCATTCAGAGTTGAAGTCAGAAAGAACTTCTTCACACAAAGGTTAGTGGAAAACCAGAACTCTCCCTCAAAAAGCTGTAGAGGCTGGGGGTCAATTGAAAATGTCAAAACTGAGATCGATAGGATTTTGTTAGGTAAGTGTATTAAGGTATATGGAATCAAGGCAGTTTGCTGGAGTTAAGATACAGATGAGCTATGATCTAATTGAATGGCGGAACAAGCTCGAGGGTTTGGATGGGCCTACTCCTGTTCCTAATTCTTTCTACTGTCTCCCTGACTCATCAATCAGCACACCCGCTGTCAGTCCAGTCTACAAGACAAACATTTTTTAAAGAAAGAAAGTTAAAGCACTTTGTTTCATTCCAGCACAATGTGTCTGGGTGATATTAGGTTGAGATAGGGACAGAGGGATGGGTAGAGGGATTGAGCTAAATTTACAGAGTACACGCCAACAGCAAAGACCCTCACCTGCCGGCAGCACATAGCAGACAACTGGGGCAACGTGCGCTGCTCGGGCAGTGGGTTAAGCTGCTCACCCACAGCCGTGACCTCAGAAAACGTGCCCCACTGTGTTAACTAGTGAGCATTGTGAGTGGTTCACAGTTTGCGCCAGTTTTGTCCATACATGGGTTAAAGTTGGGATAGAGTTTCTCGGTGAAAGTGTACAGGTGAGACATGTCTTCAGCAGCATAAAATGACACCTGTCCTCCCTCATAGTCCAGGTAAACTCCCAGATCCGCGGTTTCAGTTTCAGATGGGAGGTGACGTCTGGTATTTTCAATGATTTGTACTCAGGAAGCCGGCTGATGACCCAATATCCATTCTCAGGTGAAGGGATGATGTCTTCCTTCCTGTTGACAGACTCTCTGCAGACACCCACAATCCAGTGAGTCTTGTTTCCAAGACTCACCTCCCAGTAGTGTCTCCCTGATGTGAAACTCATTGAGGTCAAAACATACAAGCGTTTATCAAATCTTTCCAGCTGATCAGGAAGGTCTTGCTCCTTATTCCCAAACGTCACACTAGTCAGATCCTGGGACAAGATGAGTTGTTTGTTTGCCGTCGCTGGGTCCAGTGTTAGAGATGCTGGGCCTGAAACAAAACATGGATGGGAAGCTGTTACTATAAGAAACCCAGGACTGGATCAGGAGATGTGTACAGACAGCGATGGCTATCACCACTTTCCTCAGCTCAAGAACCCAACAACCAGGGTGGAATTCCAGGCCGATTTGATCAAGAAGTGATCCATTGGCTGCATCCTTTGATGACTTCCCCCAATAGCCTGTGGCACTCAATACCCAGGCACACACCTGAGAGCGAGGTGCCAGAAGGACAGTGACTCCCAGGGGACCTCAGGAAAGAAAGAGGGAAAAGTGGGGATATATCCAAACCGTTTCAGGTACCCAGTCCCGATTTTAACTTAATCCACCTGGTGGTAATGGGGCAGGTTTGGGTTGGACGCTCATTTTACATCCTGCCCAATTTTACTGTCCATTGACTTCAATAACCCGAACCCACCCTCAGTCCTGCCGGGTAGATTAGGTTAAAATTGGGGCTCCAATTTCACAACCAGTTGCAGAGTGATGCTCTCTCTACTCTGCCCCAACAATGTGCCTCAGTCTCCACGTCAGATGAGTACCTGCCTCTGCTTCACCAGTTTGATGATTTTTCCATTTCCCACCTATTGCCTCTATGAGTGAGATGGCAAATTCGGGTCAGTTTTGTGCTGCCGGCCCTTGCCCAATGTGAACTGGATCAAGGTTACCCAAACCCATTTGACCTAAAACACTTGCAGATTGCAGACGGAAGAGACTTTGATCCCATCAGTCTGGGCTGGGTTTGACTCAAGGACCAGAAGTGAAAGGTCAGTGTCTAATCCACTGTGTAGCCTGTACCAGTTGAGAGACTGGGAGCTTTAGATGAGCAAAGGGATTTGGGTGTCCATGCACACAAATCACTACAAGCTGCACAGGTACAAAAAATAATCAAAAAGGCGAATGGAATGTTGGTCTTTATCTCCAGGGGGCCGGAATACAAAGGTGAAGATGTTATACCTCAGTTGTACAGAGCCTTGGTCAGACCCCATCTGGAGTACTGCATTCGGTTTAGGGCACCGCACCTCAGGAAAGATAGATTGGCCTTGGAGGGGATACTGTACAGATTTACCAGAGTGATACCAGAGCTAGATTAGGGTACAGTAGTCATTTCATTTGTAATTTAAGTTACATTCAAAATCTTTTAAAACGTACGTATTAGTGCCCTGGCACCCAAAAGATCCAGTTTAATGTTTAGAGCCTCCTCGAAGGCGAAGACGAGCGCAATTAGCGGAAACTCACAATCGTGGCCAGTTATGTGGGCGGGGTCTGCTTCTAGCGCGATGTTTTTAAAACTAGCGCAAAAGATCACGGAAATGTGAGTTGCACTGAACGCAATTTGCGCTTAAAATTGCATGACCTTTTGCGCCAGTTACACCGATTTCAAGTGAATTGTGCCAAAAATAACTGAATTGAGCGGAAAGTCCAAGCCACTATGTCCTCTGGTGGGGGAATCCAGAATAAAGTTAGAGCCAGGCCATTAGGGAGCGAAATCAATAAACACTTTTTCATACAAGGGCTAGTGGAATTCTGGAACTCTCTCCCCCATAGGTTGTGGATGCTGAGGGACAATTGCAGCTTGCAAGACTGAGTTTGATAGATTTTTGTTAGGAAAGGTTATTGAGGGATATGGAGCAAAAGCGGGTAGATGGAGTTTTTTTAAAATCAGATTTGGGCGTCGCTGGCAAGGCCAGCATTTATTGCCCATCCCTAATTGCCCTTGAGAAGGTGGTGGTGAGCCGCCTTCTTGAACTGCTGCAGTCCGTGTAGTGAAGGTACTCCCACAGTGCTGTTAGGTTGGGAGTTCCAGAATTTTGACCTAGCGGCGATATACTTCTAAGTCAGGATGGTGTTTGACTTGGAGGTGGTGGTGTTCCCATGCGCCTGCTGCCTTTGTCCTTCTAGGTGGAAGAGGTCGCGGGTTTGGGAGGTGCTACTGAAGAAGCCTTGGCGAGTCGCTGCAGTGCATCTTGTAGATGGTACACACTGCAGCCAGGGTACGCCGGTGGCGGAGGGAGTGAATGTTTAAGGTGGTGGATGGGTGCCAATCAAGCGGGCTGCTTTGTCCTGGATGGTGTTGAGCTTCTTGAGTGTTGTTGGAGCTGCACTCATCCAGGCAAGTGGAGAGTATTCCATCACACTCCTTACTTGTGCCTTGTAGATGGTGGAAAGGCTTTGAGGAGTCAGGAGGTGAGACACTCGCTGCAGAATACCTACCTAGAGTTGAGGTACAGATCAGCCATTATCTAACTGAATGGTTGGAGGGGCTGAATAGCCTACTCCTGTTCCCAATGTTCGTACTAGTTGTCTATCCTGATGTTGTTTACATAGTGACCTACCTTCCCGTCTGTAACACTTTGCAGTGTATCCAACATCAGTGTCCACAGGCATAGCAGTGGATGAAATGTGCTCAGTAAAGTATTGATAATAATACCTGCTCTCATACAGCGCATCAACTATCTTGTTCCACGCCCGTAACAGAGCCCACCTGATCTCCCGTCCGTTAATTTAATTAGATGTATAATCAGACGGGCTCCCTTAGGTTGCCACGTTCCTTACTGCCCGATTCTCATGTATTAGTGCCCCTAGGCATTCCAATCATCTTAGGAGCATGAACAAGAAAACCTGTTCCCACCCCCCCCCCCCTTTAGTCACATGGATAACAGTAGGGTGAACGGGTGCGGTCGTGTAGTGGTTATGTTACTAGATGAGTAATCCAAAGGCCTACACAAATAATCCTCAGATACGTTGAGTTCAAATCCCACCATGGCAGTTTGAGAATAAAAAAGGTGGTATCAGTAACAGTGTTGGATTGTCCCAGCTGGTTCACTAATTTCCTTTAAGGATGGAATCCTGCTGTCCTTTCCGGGTCTGGCCTATATGTGACTCCAGTCCCACAGCAATGTGGTGGATTCTTAACTGTCCTCTGAAGTGGCCAAGCAAGCCACTCAGTTGTATCAAACAGCTACAAACAGTGGGTCAAGAAGCTTCTCAGGATGAATAGGGATGGGCAATAAATGTCAGCTTTGCCAGTGACACCCACATCCTGAGAATGAATTTTAAAGAAGGAAGAAGGTGCCCGATGATAATGATACCTGGTGAAATCACTGCTCTCATTTCCCTCCACACCTTGACGTATTTGAATGGTCCGCCAACTATATCCACAGGTAGCTCAGCGGAGACAGCTCCAGGGTTGTAAAACTCGATCTCACACCCGTAAAAACAGGATTGGGAATCAATCAGTGTTCGAGAGAGAGCAGCAATCAGATCACAGAACAGCTCCTTTAAATCTGCTTACCTGTTTAAAAGGTCTTGAATGTGCCGAGGGGAAAGAAACAGAATAAACGTTACTGAATCAGATTAAAGAGCTGCTGCTACAAATCTTTCGATGAACCTTTAACAAGGGTTGGAATCAAGATACCAAGGAATCCATCAGAAAAGGACTCGGCACATTGAACAAATTGTTAGATTTATTTCCAGCTGTTCCTGAGTAACTTCTTGAGAATGTACTTTCGGTTCAACATGATGAGGGATGTGAATTAGTGCTGGGCAATGAAAGGTTATGGTCGATTCCCCAATGGGCACTAGTAGAGAGCAGGGGACTTAAATTACAGGCCCACAGACCCTGATTACTGCACATTAGGCGAAGTTGGTATGTGATTTCCTGACCAGTGCTCCCTGGGAACACTCCTCCTCATTCCTCACGCAATCTGACCTCTTACCATTTAGAGTTCTGGCCCTCAGTGTCAACATCTAGCGATCCCAAGGTAAGGAACAGCAGAACCAGCAACGGGGCAAAGCCCCTCCCCTACTTCTACCCAACAAAGCACCTTATCCCCATCCTCAGATAATGGATTTCTTGAGTGTGTCCGGGATAGTTTGCTGCAACAATATGTTCCAGAGGCAACAAGGGGGCAAGCCATCTTAGATTGAGTAATGAGCCAGATTTAGTTAACAGCCTAACTGTGGGTGAACATTTATCCAACAGCGATCATAACATGATCGAGTTCAACGTAACGTTTGAAAGGGAGAAACATGAAACAGCTACTAAAATTCTAGATTTAGGTAAGGCCGACTTCAACGGGATGAGGCAGAGACTGTCCACAGTAAACTGGGCAAATCTGTTAATGGGTAAAACGACAGAAGATCAGTGGGTGATGTTTAAAAAAGAATATAATGTGATACAGAACCAGTTTTACCCCTGAGGGACAAGAGCTCTACTTGCCAAAAAAACCCAGCCATGGACAACTAAAGAGTTAACATAGAAACATAGAAACATAGAAAATAGGTACAGGAGTAGAGCATTCGGTCCTTCGAGCCTGCACCGCCATTCAATGCGTTCATGGCTGAACATGCTACCTCAGTACCCCATTCCTGCTTTCTCGCCATACCCCTTGATCCCCCTAGTTGTGAGTGTTATATCTAACTCCCTTTTGATTATATTTAGCGAACTGGCCTCAACAACCTTCTGTGGAAGAGAATTCCATAGATTCACCACTCTCTGGGTGAAGAAGTTCCTCCTCAGCTCAGTCCTAAATGGCTTCCCCTTAATCCTTAGACTGTGACCCCTGGTTCTAGTTTTCCCTACCATTGGGAACATTCTGCCCGCATCTAATTTGTCTAAACCAGTCAGGATTTTAAATGTCTCTATAAGATCCCCCCTCATTCTTCTGAACTCCAGAGGCTACAAGTTCAGTTGACCCAATCTTTCTTGATATGTCAGTCCGGCCATCCCAGGAATCAAGCTAGTGAACCTTCGCTGCACTCCCTCAATAGCAAGAATGTCCTTCCTTAAGTTAGGAGACCAAAACTGCGCACAATACTCCAGGTGTGGCCTCACCAAGGCCCTGTACAACTGCAGCATCACCTCCCTACTCCTGTACTCAAATCCCCTTACTATGAAGGCCATCATTCCGTTTGCTTTCTTGACTGCCTGCTGCACTTGCATTCCCACCTTCAATGACTGATGTACCATGATGTCCAGGTCTCGTTGCACCTCCCCTTTCCCTAATCTGCCACCATTCAGGTAATAGTCCGCCTCTCTATTTTTACCACCAAAGTGGATAACCTCACATTTATCCACATTGTACTTCATCTGCCATACATTTGCCCATTCACCCAACCTGTCCAAGTCACTCTGTAGCCTCCTAGCATCCTCCTCATTGTTCACACTGCCTCCCAATTTAGTGTCATCCGCAAATTTGGAGATATTACATTTAATCCCTTCGTCCAAATCATTAATATATAATGTAAACAGCTGGGGTCCCAGCACCGAACTCTGTGGTACCCCGCTGGTCACTGCCTGCCATTCTGAAAAGTACCCATTTACTCCTACTCTTTGTTTCCTGTGTGCCAACCAGTTCTCAATCCACGTCAACACATTACCCTTAATCCCATGTGCTTTAACTTTGCTCACCAATCTCTTGTGTGGGACCTTGTCGAAGGCCTTCTGAAAGTCCAAATACACCACATCTACTGGTTCCCCCCTGTCCACCCTATTGGAAACATCCTCAAAAAATTCCAGAAGATTTGTCAAGCATGATTTCCCTTTCACAAATCCATGCTGACTTGGACCTATCATGTCGCCACTTTCCAAATGGTCTGTTATGACATCTTTAATAATTGCTTCCATCATTTTACCCACGACCGATGTCAGGCTGACCGGTCTATAATTCCCTGCTTTCTCCCTCCCTCCTTTTTTAAAAAGAGGGGTTACATTGGCCACCCTCCACTCCATCGGAACTGATCCAGAGTCTAAGGAATGTTGGAAAATGATCGTCAATGCATCCACTATTTCCAAGGCCACCTCCTTAAGTACTCTGGGATGCAGACCATCAGGCCCCGGGGATTTTTCAGCCTTCAGTCCCATCAATTTCCCCAATACCTTTTCCCAACTAATAAGGATTTCCCTCAGCTCCTCCCTCTTACCAGATCCTCTGACCCCTTTTATTTCCGGCAGGTTGTGTGTGTCCTCCACAGTAAACACCGAACCAAAGTACTTGTTCAATTGATCTGCCATTTCCTTGTTCCCCATTACGACTTCCCCTGTTTCCGACTGCAGGGGACCTATGTTTGTTTTTACTAACCTCTTTCTTTTTACATATTTATAGAAGCTTTTGCAGTCCATTTTAATGTTCTCTGCAAGCTTCCTTTCATATTTTATTTTCCCTGCCCTAATCAAACCCTTCGTCCTCCTCTGCTGAGTTTTGAAGTTCTCCCAGTCCCCGGGTTTGCTGCTACTTCTGGCCAATTTGTATGCAACTTCCTTGGTTTTAATACTATCCCTGATTTCCCTTGTTAGCCATGGTTGAGCCACCTTCCCTTTTTTATTTTTACGCCAGACCGGGATGTACAATTGTTGTAGTTCATCCATGCGATCTCTAAATGTCTGCCATTGCCCTTCCACTGATAGCCCCTTAAATATCGCTTGCCAATTTAACATCGCCAATTCACGCCTCATACCCTCAAAGTTGCCCTTATTTAAGTTCTGGACCATGGTCTCTGACTTAACTGTTTCCTTCTCCATCCTAATGTAGAACTCCACCATACTATGGTCACTCTTCCCCAGTTAAGGGACAGCATAAAATGAAAAGAAAAAGCATACAAAAGTGCAAAAAATAGCACAGATCCTGGTGATGGGGAAAGATACAAAGAACAGCAAAGGGTCACAAAACAGACAGTAAGAGCTACAAAAAGGGAGTATGAAAAGAAACTTGCAAGGGATATCAAAATCAATATGAAGAATTTTTACAATTACATTAGGAAAAAGAGGGTAGTCAGGAGCAATGTTGACCCCTTAAAAACTGAAAGCGGTGATATTGTCAATGATAATAAGGAAATGGCAGACATGTTGAATAATTACTTTGCATCAGTAGAATCATAGAATGGTTACAGCACAGAAGGAGGCCATTCGGCCCGTCGAGCCCATGCCGGCTCTCTGCAAGAGCACTTCAGCTTGTCCCACTCCCCCGCCCTTTCCCCGTAGCCCTGCAAACTTTATTCCTTCAGGTACTTATCCAATTCTCTTTTGAAAGCCAGTATTTACAGTAGAAGAAGATAGCATGCCAGAAATCTCAAGGAAACTAATATTGAATCGGGGACAGGGGCTCAATAAAATTAACATAAGTAAAATAACAGTAATGAAGAAAATAATGCCACTAAGAGTGACAAATCCCCAGGACCAGATGGTTTCCATCCCAGGATTTTAAAGGAAGTAGGTGAGCACATTGCAGATGCCCTAACTATAATCTTCCAAAATTCTCTCAATTCAGGAACCGTCCCTTTAGATTGGAAAATTGCGCATGTCACTCCGCTATTTAAGAATGGCGAGGGAGGGAAACCAGGGAATTATAGACCAGTTAGCCTAACAACTGTTGTCGGAAAATTGCTGGAGTCTATAATTAAGGATAGGTTGACTGAACACTTCGAAAATTTTCAGTTGACCAGAGAGGGCCAGCATTGATTTGTGAAATGTAGGTCATGCCTGACAAACCTGATTGAATTTTTTGAAGTGGTGACTAAAGTAGTGGACAGGAGAATGTCTATAGATGTTATTTATATGGGGGGAAAAATTCAGTTGGTTGTGCCTCCCGTTAGCGCCTTAAGAGGGCACTAATGGGGCGCAAATCATCTAGCGCCCGGGCGCGGCCATGTTTGCGCCGCTCGCGAAATTAACTAGACATTTTGCGGCGGCGCTAAACACTACTGCCACGATCTCCTGCGCCGGCAGATCGTGACGTCAGTCGAGTGCGCAACGCCCCGGTATCGCCCCAGAGCGGATATTGAGTGACGCCCCCTGCCTTACCGCCTGCCGCTAGCAACGACAGGTTGAGGGGAGCGTTTTGCAGTCAGGAAGGGACTGGGGGAGCGCTATTTAAAGGCGACCGCTTCCTGCCTTTTATTGTTGGTGACATTTTTGAACCACACTTTCTGAGAGAGAGAGAGACTTCTGGAGAGATTCAACGCTGTGTGAGGGAGTTTTGGGTACTGAGTAGCACTTTGCAGGTTCATTTTGATTTGCCCTTCCTTGTATCGATTTAGAAGAGACTGTGGGGGCTGCACTCTGAGCTCTTTCCCTGGTACTCTCCATTGTTCTTTCCAGCAGATTTGATGTACAACTCTTTCCAGGCCGAGATTCAAGGCTGCAATGAGCAGGATGTGGATGGAAAGCAAGATCAACCCCTCCCCTTTAAGAACTGGCCCGCGCCATTGTGTGTGTGTTCCATTGCTGACCGACATCACATGAGCTTCGCCAGCGCTCTGAGGTAGCGCCTCGCTCCTCGGCCTTTGCGCCTTAAGACAGGTGTGAAGCGCCTGATTTAGCACTCCAATCACCTCCAGGGGCGATAAAAGTCAAGTTTGCAGTCGGTGGCGATAATTAGCGGCAGGCGCTAATTTTTGCGCCCGGACGATAATTGCGCCCCAAATGGGGCGATACTGAATTTCTCCCCCATGGACTTTATGGCATTTGATAAAGTCCCACAGAAGAGACTGTTCACTTATGTAGAAGCCCACGGAATTGAGGACAAATTATTGACCTGGTTAGGAAATTGGCTGAGCACAAGGAGACAGAGAGTAGGGATAATGGGTAGGTACTCAAATTGGCAGGATCTGAGTGTAGTGTCCCGCAGGAATCTGTGTTGAGGCCTCAAATATTCACAGTATTTATTAATGAGTTAGATGATTGCATAGAAAGTCATATATCCAAATTTGCCGATGACACACAGATAGGTGGCATTGTAGATGAAAGTATAACATTACAAAGGGATATTGATAGATTAAGTGAATGGGCCAAACTGTGGCAAATGGGATTTCAATGTAAGCAAATGTGATGTCGTCCACTTTGGACCTAAAAAGGATAGAACAGGGTACTTTCTAAATGGTGTAAAGCTAAAAACAGTGGATGTCCAAAGAGACTTGGGGGTCCAGGTACATAGATCATTAAAATGTCATGAACAGGTACAGAAAATAATCAAAAGGGCTAATGAAATGCTGGCCTTTACATCTAGAGGACTAGAATACAAGCAGATAGAAGTTATGCTGCAGTTGTGCAAAACCCTGGTTAGACCACACCTGGAGTACAGTGAGCAGTTTTGGGCACCATAGGAAGGATATATTGGCCTTGGAGGGAGTGCGGCGTAGGTTTACATAGAAACATGGAAGATAGGAGCAGGAGTAGGCCATTCGGCCCCTCGAGCCTGCTCCGCCATTCGATGAGATCATGGCTGATCATCCAAACTCAGTACCCTGTACCTGCCTTCTCCCCATATCCCTTGATACCTTTAGCTTTAAGAAATATATCTAACTCATTCTTGAATATATTTAATGACTTGGCCTCAACTACCTTCTGTGGTAGAGAATTCCACAGGTTCACCACTCTCTGGGTGAAGAAATTGTTCCTCATTTCTGTCCTAAATGGCTTACGAGTTATCCTTAGATTATGACCCCTGGTTCTGGACTCTCCGACCATCGGGAACATTCTTCCTGCATCTAGTTTGTCCGGACCTGTCAGAATTTTATATGTTTCGATGAGATCCCCTCTCATTCTTCTATACTCCAGCGTGTATAAGCCCAGTCGACCCAATCTCTTCTCATATGTCATTCCTGCCATCCCAGGTATCAGCCTTGTGAATCTTCGCTGAACTCCTTCCATGGCAAGAACATCCTTCCTCAGATAAGGCGACCAAAACTGCACACAGTACTCAAGGTGTGGTCTCACCAAGGCCCTGTACAACTGCAGCAGGACATCCCTGTTCCTATACTCAAACCCTTTCGCTATGAAGGCCAACATACCATTTGCCTTCTTCACCGCCTGCTGCACCTGCATGCTTACTTTCAGCGACTGGTGCACAAGGACACCCAGGTCTCGTTGCACTTCCCCTTCTCCAATCTATTGCTATTCAGATAATAGTCTGCCTTTCTGTTTTTGACACCAAAGTGGATAACCTCGCATTTATCCACGTTATATTGCATCTGCCACGCTTCTGCCCACTCACCCAACCTGTCCAAATCATCCTGGAGTTTCTCAGTATCCTCCTCGCAGCACACACTCCCACCCAGCTTTGTGTCATCTGCAAACTTGGAGATATTCTATTTAGTTCCCTTATCTAGATCATTAATGTATATTGTGAATAGCTGGGGTCCAAGGACCGATCCCTGCGGTACCCCACTAGTCACTGCTTGCCACTCGGAAAAAGACCCATTAATTCCTACTCTCTGCTTTCTGTCCGCCAACCAGTTGTCTATCCAAGTCAATACCTTGCCCCCAATCCCATGTGCCTTAACTTTACACGCTAATCTCTTATGCGGGACCTTATCTAAAGCCTTTTGAAAGTCCAAATACACCACATCTACTGGTTCTCCCTTATCTATTTTCCCAGTTACATCCTCAAAAGATTCTCAATTTTTTTTTACCAGAATGATACCCGGACTGCAAGGGTTAAGTTACGAGGAGAGATTACACAAATTAGTGTTATATTCCCTCGAATTTAGAAGGTTAAGGGGTGATCTGATCGAAGTTTGCAGGATATTAAGGGGAACAGATAGGGTAGATAGAGAAACTATTTCCTCTGGTTGGGGATTCTAGGACTAGGGGGCATAGTCTAAAAATGAGAGCCAGACCTTTCAGCTGTGAAATTAGGAAACACTTCTACACACAAAGGGTGGTAGAAGTTTGGAACTCTCTTCCACAAACGGCAATTGATGCTAGATCAGTTGTTAATTTAAAATCTGAGATTGATAGATTTTTGTTAACTAAAGGAATTAAGGGGTATGGGCTAAAGGCGGATATATGGAGTTAGATCGCAGATTACCATGATCTCATTGAATGGTGGAACAGGCTCGAGGGGCTGAATGGCCTACTCCTGTTCCTATGTTCCTCAGACGAGCCCCATCTGAACTGAGATCAACTTTTCCATGTCCCACATCAGCACATCTGTAGCCTCTTTCAGTCTGATTGGCAGTTAGTGGCGGTTTTACGCTGTGAGATCACGCCCAGATTTACAAGGAGGAGAGACATTTTGTACCTTGAGGAGCTCGGGGGCTTCTTGTATCTCCAGCCTCACTTTTAGATCTCTTATCGCTCCTTCAAGAGAAGATATTTAATCAA